>CM021108.1:290957403-291633622 GCA_007115665.2 Sequoiadendron giganteum
GAAAGTGGAGGAAAGATGGACTAAAATGTCCACCATAGGTGGAGAGGTGGCAACCACTGCTTGTGAAAAAGGTGGGGGAGTAATAGTGATAGCAACTGTTGAAACTAGGACAAGTGTAATAGGTGGGGACTTTGGTTGTTCTTCTCCTTCATGGAGCGGGTCCTCCTGAATAGTGGGAATCCATGTGAAACTGCCTGATCTCTTTGATTTCTTCGAAGTTCCAACTTCTAAAGCCTTCCCTGAAGACTCCATAGATTTAGGTTGATATTCAGCTACTTCTTTTCTCTTCTTTGATTGTGTCTTCAGGGTCACCCCTTGTAGCTTTAATTAGGCAATTCGCCCATCAATCCATTGTCTGGTTCTTGTCTCAACAAGATTTTTTTAGTATATTGAGGTCATTGACCTCCTCTGCATTCCAATCAATCAATGGCAGTGGCAAATTGGCAACAACATCATACCATGGGTCCACCACCATACTTTCTTCTTCAACCACTTTCTCTAGTATTGGAAATAGTTTTACTACCTTGACGAAGTAGGCCATCATGCATATGTATTGCCACATACGCACCTCCTTGTAATCTTTATAGTTAGCCCAAAATTCTTCAACATTATGAAAGTTGGCATACTCTAATCCAACCATTTTCTTGAGTTTTCAATATGGATCCATCCATGGTTGAGAAATGCAAAACTTCAAGTTATATTCATTTAGCTCCTTGTCAGAATATTCTACACATTGAGATGTGTGGAGCCACTAACTCATTTGACCCCAATTTTCGATGAAACCTTCCGACGAAAGCTATATAATCAGATGTATCATCGGACACTTGTGCGAATTTTCATTTTTAAAATTTTTTTACCTCGACATTCGCCGAAATTTCGATGAACCATTTTTTCGTCTACGTTTTGACAAAGATCTTTCGCTGAAATTGTAACGGACTTGCAAAGTTAAATTGTGGCAGGCATAAATTGAAATGTCCTCGACTATTTATTGCGACAGTGTTTTGCTCGACAGTTTTCTTGTGGAAAATCAAAAGAAACTCAAGAAGATATCGCCAGGTTGAGGGTAGTCATTGTCTTTTTCCAGAATTCATTTGTGAAGTCAGATTTGTACTTCTAGGTTTGAAAATCATATTTTAAAGCAACATCTCATCAGATTTCATTTTTAGTCTTGTGCATTTTTAGAATTTCATTTCCAGATTTTAGACCTGGCTTCACAAATTCTTTATAAGGGAATTGTTTATAACTGATGGAAAATTCTTGATGGATTTGGACAAAGATTAAATTTGCAAGGTTTCAATTTTAACCCTAATGATCAATTTGCAATAGATTTGGGAGCCATAGCTAGATAATATCAAAGGTGTTGGTTGTTTTTTTACTGTAGCCAATTTTATCTTCTAGACACATAGCTTATAAAACCTCAGATAATACTGCCTTACAATACCATCAATCTATATTCTAACCCAATACTACTTATCAAATCCTTTTATGAACATAGTCACCTATAACCTCACTCAAGCATTTTAATTAATTCCTTGAATTAAAGACAAAATGAGAATTACACACACCATAACAGTGAGATGAACATAATAACCCTTGATCATTTTATTCAAGATAATAATATATTCATACAATGGAGATACATGACCTTGAAATGAGTAATTTTCATTCAGATGCTAGTACTGGCTTGAAAATTAAGTACCCATGAAACTAAAACCTACAACAGAATGACACCAAACCTAAGAATAGTATCTTCACTATAATATCAGGCTCTTTACAAATTCGCTCTGCAACTTCAGTTAGACTTGACCTAAAGATATCTAACTTGATAACCCGTATTTCTGGTCTTGAAATCCTTCTTATCGGGAAAATGAAGGAGCAACAAGCATCGGACCAGAAATACACCTGTCATTGGTCACTTGGACCGCCTTATGACATTTCAAAAATTGGTTACAAAAGGTGAGTCTCTGGAGAATCTTCTTGTTCATCCCGTCCACTGGAGAATAGTTGTTGCATTTTCCAAACTTTGAAAACTTGCACCAAAACTTCCACCAAGACATAGTCAAAAAAAATTTATAACCATAACCGCTGAGTTGTTAACTACCGGTTGTAGACTCTGTCCTATTCTTGTTCAGTTAAGTACTTTTCTACACATCCTTGATATTCCTCATCCGTTGGCCAATTGAAATTTACTACCTAATTTACCTTGGCACTGTAAGGTGTATAATTTACTGCTACTTGATTTGCCTCCCTTTCAAAAGATTCCAAAAATGTGCTAGTGTTAATGATTTTATTCATACTACTCATTAGCATGTCATAATCTGAGTCATCCCAAATCAATATTATTTGTGCATTGATGATTTCATCTACCTTGTCCTGCCATTGCTGCAGTGATCTAACATTTCCTTGGGCATCTACAATATCTGGTAAAGATGTGTCACTCTAGTCATCAAAACTTTTTACCAACTCTTTAATCCTCCTGCTGAAATCATCAGGTTAGGCCTGGAAACCTTGCAGCGACTTCACAAAGTCTTGAGTAGGCCTTAATTGTTGAGGCCTATTAGCTGCATTTTGAGAATTTCATTTCCAAATTTTGTTGTGCAAGTTCAATATTCTAATTTTAGGAGTCTAACAGTTGGAAATCATAGTAAAATCAGAATTTAATAATTTCTGGAACTAGCATTTGAAAGTGTTTTTTGGGGTCATTAACTTCAGACTATCTTCTCTTTTGCAGGGGTGGTTGCATGCCGAATTTTTTTGGTGTAAAATATCATAATTATTATATTTTGTTACCTGTGTATGATTAAAAATTATTGGAGTGTGTGTGAGTTTGATATTTTTTGAAGATCTAAATATTCAAGCTTGGTAAAGAAAAATCATGCCAGATAATATTAGTCCAGAACAAAATGAAGAGACAATTGATAGATTGTGGGCTAGATTGAAAAGAAAGGGTGATAGCAAATGTTATTGTCCTTGCAATAATTGCAAGGGCCTAAAGACGAGAAGAATTTTAATCACAATAGCTTAGAAAAATTGTAGGCAACATGGTCATGTTGAAGGGGGGCATGATTATCGTCCATTGGTAAGTTGTTCATTATATGTGTTTATATTGATTGAATTTATAAATGTTTATATTGTTTTAACATTTGATATATATATATAAAATCATTTGATCATGATCATGGTTTATTTGTGTCTGTCATTATTATAAAGGTGGGGTGCCCTAGGGAACACGATATGAATTATCATGGCCCGGAGAATGTGGTTTTGCAAGTGGAGGAACATGGAGCTGTGAATATCGAAGATGAAGTTAATGATCCTATGGAAGAAGATGATCATGCACTAGAAAACACAATTGAAGATGATGGTACAAATACATTGATCCATGACACATGTAGTGGCACATCTGATCATGTTGATCGAGATGACTTTGATGATGTTCATGATTTACCTGTACTTGAGAAGGCATACGAGCCCCTTTATGAAGGCTCCCAAACAACTCTTCTCTCTGTTGTATTGTTGCTAGTGAACTTGAAGGTTATGAATGGTTTATCCAACATAGCAATCTCACGGATGTTAAGGTATGTCATATATGTCATCTTTTTTCATCTATTTTAATTGTTGTTAGTTCATTTCTAGTAAATAAAGGATGAAGTATGTACCTTTAATATTCTTTATATTAGGAAATTATTTTTTGTTGTAGATTGATTGGTGAATTTTTGTTACCACCATCAAATATTTTACCTCGCTCATACCGAGATTTATCTGGCATTATGAAAGATATTGGAATGAAGTATCAAGCAATCGATGCATGTCCCAATGATCATATTATATATCATAAACAACATGAATTTGCAACATAATCCCCTAAATGTCATATCAGTAGATATTGAACAGATCAACTAACAAAAAAGGTTCCTCGCAAGGTTCTTCGTTATATTCCCATTATTCCACGTATGCAACAATTATTTAGGTATGAAAGCTTAGCACAATTTATGGATTATCATGCACATAATAGAAGTGGAGATGAGATTCTTCGAATGCCTGTGGATGGTTCTGCATTTAGGGACATGGAGGAAAAATGGCCACACTTTAAAGAAGAACCTCGTAATCTCAGGCTTTCATTAGCAGCGGACGGTGTCAATCCATTTGGAGAGCTGAGATCTATTTACTCGGTGTGGCCTATTTTTGTTATCAACAATAACATTCCTCCATGGATGTCAATAAAGAGGGAGCACATAATGTTGCAAATGATTGTTCAATGTATTTATTTACATCAATTTTCTTAAACATAGTAGTATCTCATTTGTCTTATTTGTTGCATAATGACTTATATGTTTTTTCATTTAATAGTCATGTACATGAATTTATATATATTGCAGTAAAATGGTTATAATAATTATGTAATGTTTATGTTCATTCAACTAGGTGAGTACCAAGTTAAAGATATGAATGCATATATTGAGCCTCTTATCGATGAGTTACTAAAGTTATGGAATGGCGTCACTATGTATGACGTACCTAGACCAATAGGACAAAGAAAATTTCAATTCCATGCAATGCTTGTATGGACAATTCATGATTCCCTAGGGCTAACACATTTTTTTGGTATGTTATAACGTTCGACTACATGACTTTAATGATATTTAATTTTATGAAGTAGATATCATGCATGTTTTTTAAATAATGTATTCATTATATATAATTATAAAAATTGACATATTTAATCCAATTATATATGATTGCAAGGTCTTCAAACAAAGGGAAAATTTGCATGTCCAATTTGTGGTCCAAAGATGAAATCTCATCATTCAACAAGTTTAGGAAAGCAGGTTTTTGATGAGTATAGGCACTTCCTCCACATAAATCATAAGTATCGAACTACTGAAAAACATATTTTCAATGGGAAAGAAGAGACTACATCAAAAGCACGAAGAATGACACCTCGCCTATGGAAGTTGGAATATAATAGAATTAATCGTCAAGGTTATACATTGGATCAAATTGTTTATCTATCATTTATGATATGTTTTGAATTTATATTTTTATATTGTGTTGTGTTTACTCATGCTGTAATTGAAAATGATTGTCGTTGCTAATTTGTTTAACGTATATGCTTCATGAAGATCGTCAAGGCATTAATGGTTGGCTTCCACAGGGACTGAAAAGTTATCCTAGACAATTTAGTAGGTTTCCCTACTCTGAGCAGCCACAAATTGTGCATTTTTTTGATACAATGCATATCAGAAAGAATATGATAGAAACATTATGGAAAATATTGGATGGAAGGCATGACAAAGAAACAATTGTCAAAATTTGTAGTGACATTCAGGAAGCTAGTCATGCAATGAAAAATTTCATTCAATTAAATAGCAATGGAGACCAAATTAATGTAAGTGCCCTTCCTTGGTTATTAACGGAGCAACAAAGCAATGCTATAAAACAAGTCATACGAAAAATTCGATTTCCCACAGGATTTGCTGCAAACATAAACAATATCATAACAAAGAAAGGTGAATTTGGGTCAGGGATGAAAACGCATGATTGGCATACCTTCATTAAGGTAATTATTCTGGTATATTATATATATTTGTATACTACATGTACTTTTCAGTGTATTATGTTTTGCTACTTTTGGAAAAATATTAATGAAAAGATCATTTTATAATTGTTGCAGTACGTTCTACCTCTATCTCTCCCATACAACTTCGATAACAATGTCAAGAAAGTTATATACGATCTTGGAAAATACATGAGGTAAGTAGCGATATTTGTTCAATTCGTTGTATATTTTTGTTAAATCTCTTTAATATATTTGTGCCTTGAATCACTTGTAGATGGTTGTCATCTAAAACAATCCATAAAGAAGATATAAATTATTGGAAGAGAAGAATTCCTCGTCTAATGTGTGAAATGAAAAAGTGTCTACCTTTGACATTTTTCAATGCACAAGAACACTACCTCATACACCAAGTTGAGGAGATTGAATTGTGTTGATCTGTACACACAAGGTCAATGTGGATGGTTGAGAAGCACTTGAAATTTTTGAAGGCTTTGGTTAGATAGAGAGCACATCCCGAGGGTTCTATGGTGGAGGGATACATGGTATACCAGACCATGGTGTACATTACTGAATATCTTCCTAAGTTTGCAGCAAAGATCCATGTAGATTGCATTTGGGATCCCAACTCCATTAACAAATTCGAAGGGGAGTACCTGATGGGGAAAGGTAGATTGAGGAAAGTGTCAGGTAATTATAAGATGGTCATGGAGATTAATTAGAATACATTTTACATTTGGTTTTTATGTATATGGTACTTATTTAATTATTAATCTTCAATATTGATCAATTATAAATTAAGGTCATATACCGTGGTAATTAACTAATTATACGTCATTTGTGAATTTCAATTTTTTTTTATATAGTTGGTTGAGAGTGGGATGCACTACATTTGTACGTCGCAAACAATCTTGATTGGATGACGGTATGGACTGAACGATGTCAACAATATGGTCGCGCATTAACATGGGACGGTGTGGCTTCATTGGTTAAAGGAGCTCATTGTAATGGAGATTCCAATGTTACACCAAGGGAAATTGATTTAGCATATGGTTTAAGAGATAAACACGTATGTATAAATATATTAATCACCGATATTATTTAATTATTTTGAATTATATTGATGTATATATATGTTGAGATTTTTTTCTTTGCATACATTCGGACAAGAATAAATATGTTTATCGACTGACGATATTGCAATAAGTTTTGCATGTTTGACATATTATAGGTGAAACACCACAAGTCTATGTGGTGCAATGGTCATAAATTTTGAATCAAAAATTTGGATGACACGAAGAAAACTTGTGATTCTAGGATAACTGCAGTCTTCCAGGTGACTAATGTTTCATCTAGAAGAGACATACATCCATAAGTCTTAGAAAATCAATACTATGGGATTTTAGATGATATACTTGAGTGTGAATTTAAGTCCTTCAAATTAGTTTTGTTCGTCGTCCTATGGTACAGGCTACGATTGAATGAAAATGATCCCAAGAGAACTGTTATTGAACATGATAATGGATTTACCATGGTTAATACAAGGTATTTTGAGCGAGCTGGAAATGAGCCCTATGTTCTTCCAAGACAATGTGAGCAGGTATTTTACTCAGAGGTTCTAGGTAAAGCGGGTTGGTCATATGTTGTTAGACATGATCCAAGAGGAAGGCTAGTAAAGTATAATGTGGTGGAAGAAGAAGATATTGAAGAAATAGAAGATGATGTAGATGATGATCAGGATCAACATTTAGTTGATGATGTGCCTGACGAAGATGTCAAAGAGGAGGAACTAGATCATGATGATGTAGGAGTTAATGTTCATGAAGATGATATCTGTGTGGATGATGACATTATCGAAACTAATATCAATGACGATGATGATGATATGACCAATCCTTACAATGTTGAATCTGGATCAGATAATACAAACAAATAGTTGGATGAAGAAGAAGATCAATGACATTGAAATGTATGAGTTATGTGATTGTATTATCTATTTGATATTAATTTCTTGATAGAATTATATTTGACTTATGTGGTTACATAATTAATTTATGATGTTTTAATTTTAATTATATTAGAATATGTTCAGTTAATAGATGTAAAAAATAAAATGGATAAACCAAAAGATGAAAGCGTGAGACCACTGCCTTGTTGGGTGTATGGAGTCTAATGAAGATCTATAAAAGTGTAATCTATGATGGCAATAATTCAAAGTGTTTGGCACAAAGATGTAGTTTATAACTTGTATAAATGTGCAAGTAAATGACTAACAAACTCTACTTGAGATAGAATGACAATCCTAGTTATGTGATTCTTCTTATTGATCCAATTAATACTCTTTAGCTACTGTGATTGACTAGAAGGATTTAATCTTTACTTGAAAGAACCAAATAATCACATCACACAAACACAACAAATGTGTATCGGTAAACTGAATATATATATATGCTTGATATATCAATTTAAACAACAAAAAATCATCAATAGTATCAACTACTTGGAGCATGAGATGATCACAAGGACATTTCACCACTTAAGATAGTCATTTAATTTGCAATTTGGCAGCAAGCTCTAAGTTAAGAAAAATAGACACAAAACCTTACAAACACATATGATTTAGGCTAGTGCCATATACTATTGGGGAGTTGAACTCACAAATATTTAGCTTTCCATAACAGGTTCAAACACATAACATATAAGACCTCTGACAATATTGCATTACAATAGAGTCAATTTCTATCCTAACTCAATACTTCTTATCAAATCCCTTTACAAACATATCCATCTATGACTCCATCCAAGCATTTTACTTTACTCTTTGAATTAAAGCAAAAATGGAAATCATACACACCATAACACTGAGATGAACGCCATAACCCTTGATTATATTATTCAAAATTGTGATATGTTTATATAAAGGAGAGCCATGAGCTCTAAATATATCATTATAACTCAAATGCTAGTACTGTCATGAAACATCAAACCTTCATGCTGTTGGAACTGTCAAATTTTGACAAATTCATTATTTCTTCATGATTATTAGTCTCCCAAAAAAGATTCATAATGCAGACATAAAAATCCTCACATAGAATTTTTTACCAAAATCCGATTTAAAATTGTGCCATAATGCCCCATAAGTTTCATCTGACATTAAAATCTTTACACATGAAAATATTGGCATAAGTTGATGCAAGTCTCATCGATGATAATATACATATCCTAAATGTATTGGCAAGACATCAGAAGGGTCACACCGATCAAGTTATACACAAAGAGAATGCGGGTTTGTATATCTTATCTGCAAGACAAAAAGTATCAGCGTGATGATCTAAGGTCACATCGAGCTAAATTACCTTTTGTCGATTGGAGTAACGTAAAGTCTATTGGAGAGAGATTTTAAAACACTACCCATAGCGTTATTATTCTTTCCAATAAAGCAAGGGGAGGACTCACTCGGTGAGACAAATGTTGCCAGGGAGAATTCGAAAAGTCTTACCGACCCCTCGGGTTACACCGACATAACAGAGCATATGAAGATAAAGGGTGTTGAGAAGATAATGCGCATGGTCTCACCGAAGAAAAAGCGTATCGGTGAGACATGTCACCGCAGGGAGATCTAAGGGACATCACAACGAGTATCGTTTTGTCAGCAAAACAAATACTTGGTCATGGCGACATAAGTCAATAAAGTGAGCATCTCGGTGAGATGAAAAGCTTTCGGAGTAAGGTGAAGAAATGTTGGCCCGATTCATTAAGTCTGGGTGATAGTTTTTTCGGTGAAGGTCATGGTGATAAAAAAGCAAAAAGAAAGAAACTATCGGGGAGACTTGTAATGTCAGGGAAACTGCAAGATGTCTTAGCGGATGGGTGAACATTGAACAAGCATATTGGCTAGAGGTTTGAAATGTCTTACCGATGTGATCTTATCGGCGAGACATCAAACAGGTCATACCGATAAAGTTATACACTAGGAGAATACGGGTTTGTATTACTTATCGGCAAGACAAAAGGTATCGACGTGACGGTGTGAGGTCATATCGAGCTAAGTTACCTTTTGCCGATTGGAGAAAAGTAAATTCTATCAAAGATACTTTGGTCATTAGAGAGAGATTTCAAAACATTGGCTAAAAAGCTAATAGTCTTGCTGATAAAGCAAAAGGAGGACTCAATCGGTAAGAAAAACGATGTTGGGAAGAGTTCATAAAAGTCTTACCGACCCCTCAGGTTACACCGAGAAAATTGAGCATGTGGAGATAAAGGGTATCGATAAGACGATGCTCGTTGTCTTGCCGAAGAAGAGGCGTATCGGTGAGACATGTCACCGCGGGGAGATCTAAGAGACATCACAACAAGTATTATTCTGTTGGCACAACAAATTGTTTGGTCTCGGTGACATAAGTCGATAAAGTAAACATCTCGGTGAGACAAAGTACTTTTGGAGTAAGGCAAAGAACTGTTGGCCCGATTCATTAAATCTGAGCGATAGTTGTTTCGATGAAAGTCATGGCGATATAAAAAGAAAAACGAAAGAAAATATCGGGGAGACTTGTGATGTCGGGGAAACTGCAAGACGTCTTGGCGGATGGGTGAACATTGAACAGGTGAATCGGCCAGAGATTTGGAATGTCTTGCCGATATGAGCCCTGATGTGACAACGAGAATTTCAAAAAAAAAACTTGCAGCATTCATGTCTCGGTAAAGACATTAATGGCCGCACGAAGCGTAGGAGATTTTGCATATCAGGGTATGATCAATTGAAATCATTGTCTCACAAAATTCAAAGTGAAGGAGAGCAAGGGAACCAACAAATAAATTAAGGCATTCACCTAGCTTGAGTTTGGAAGAAGTTACAGTAAGTTTCTCGTCCTCTCAGAATTCATAAAAAATTGAGTTATGGAAGGCACTAGTTCAGGAAAACTAAAGGGAAGAAAACCCGGGGAGGGAAGCCAATCAAAAGCAAAAAAGAAAAAGACTGAGTTGCAACCAGAAGGTACTGAAAGGAAGCTAAATCAAGACCTCATAGACCAGTTACCTAGTTCTGGATGTAAAGCTAGGCGTTGTGCACAACTCAAAGCGGAAGTTGACAAATTGGATGACAAATGCAAATTTATAGGTGATGTTTGGACTCCGATTAGAGGTTATGAGTTATTCAATTTCCATTACCATAGGAGAAATCACTTTGAGCCAGTATGCAATCCATGGAGGCTCAATTTAGGAAATTAGTGTGCCCTAATGTTTTTATTGACGTTGAACTGGTAAAATTGCTGGCTGGACACTATGATTTAGAAAAAAAAGCTATATGTGATTTGTCAGGGAATCCATTGATACAAGTATCTGAGAATGCAATTGCCGAGGTTTTCAGAATGGAGGGAATATGTAGTGATAAAGTAGTGAGTGAAGAGCTTGATAGTGAGTTCAGAAGGATGGAAACCATTTATAGAGGGTGGAGGTTACCTCTGCATAGAATTAGGTGTTATGGAAAACCTACTCCAATGGAAGACAGTGAGGGGCCACCCTTTCATGTAGACCTCTTCGAACCTTACCTAAAATATACTTACTACTCAGTGCGATAGGTATTAGGGATGGAGGTACATTAGCATATGGTGGTTATGCCCATGGTGATTGCTGCAGACATTCAATATCATAATTCTAGATCATTTGACTATGCTACACATGTTTTTAAGGAGCTGGATGCAGGTTTGATGGCGATAAAGAGTGGTGCTTTTGTTCTCCATCTGATAAATTACTCACTATTGATGCACTTAGTGTTGTATTTTGTACAAGAGTTAGGTTTATGGCCCTAGGAGCTGAGGATTTCACAATCTGACAAGGAAGGTAGGTCATTTCCTATTCAATTATGGACTGTTGTTTGGGACAGCAGGTTTGCCAATTCAAATTTCTTGCATTTTGAAGAATTCTTTGTGAAACCCTTGTATAGATTTTTTAGCCATCCTTGTGATTATTCTTTATTTGAACAAGTAAAAAGGTTTCTTAGGCCTAGAGATTACAATGGACCAATTAACCACAACTGGGGGGATTGGTATTTCTTAGAGAATTCCACAATGATTAGGGTTTATGGCTTTGAGGATACACCTTTCATTCTGCCCAGAACTATCCCGGATAGAATTGCATACCTAGAAATTGTTAGGCAAATGGATTACTCCAGTGTTATGAACTTAAGTTCATATGGGAAATAGGCTTTTATGCCCAGTACATTGTGTTTTAGTGATTTCACTGTATTATCCAAGGAAGGTTATGATCTGATTCTAGACAAATTATTGCACGACAACATGAGAAGAGCACCAGTGAGAAAGAACTTTGATCCAGAAGGGTATATCCACTTTTCCAGACAAAAATTAAATCTCAGAGGGTACCATCACATGCCCTTTAAATCTGATGACATAATCAGAAAACTGGAGGTAGAGGAAGCTTAAATTGTGATTGAAAAACATAATCAAGAGTTAGCGGATGCTGAGTTGTTATCCTCTATTAAGGGGATTTCAAAAATAGACAGGCCACAAAGCTCATCTGGGAAAGTTTCAAGAAGGAAGACTCAGGAGTATGCCTATGTTGCCAGAGAAATAGATGTTGAGGAAACCATGGATGCAGATACAAGACATGAAGACTATAGGTCTTTCATATCAGATGATGAATTTATAAAGACCTTAGAGTTTAAGACATTTTTATATAAGCAAAAAGGGAAAGAGATAAGGGGATAGGTTGACAATGTCACTCCAGGGAATGAGGATCAACTGCTAAAAATCTTAAAGGATGAAGTAGACAAAGAGATGATTGACATGACCACTGAAAAGGGGAGGGAGCTGCTTGAAAAGGCAAGTGTTATGATTTTTCCAGGTTTGGATATGAATTATGCATTAGTTTTTGATAGTTTCTTAAAAGATAACAATGCTACCCGCAAGCTTAGTATAGAGAAGGTGACAGAGGTATATACATAGGGTCAAGATACAATCCTGATGATGAAACATTGATGATTTGGGCCTTGTATCCTCCTCACAAGAAATCAATTGTTATTGATACTGAAAAGGCATTCAGACATGTCATGACCCTGAAGGCTGGGGAGGTTGATCGTGTAGCAACTGCTGATATTGGGATAAATATATCCAAGTTGAATAAAGCCCAAATCCAAGCATTGATAAGGGAAAGGGAGATGTACAAAACCAATAATGAGAGGATGTTGAGAGAGAATGAACACATGAAATACTTGGTAGGTGGTGTAACAAAACCGACAAGGATGCTAACTCAAGGTGAGATTTCACAGAAAAAATACCGTTGGGAAGGGTCAACTGCATGCTCTCAAGGGAGAATGGATGCATTTGCTGCAATAATAAAAAAGGCAGGTTGTTTTAACCACTTGGTTAAATAAACTCTGGGGAAAACATTCACAGTATGTAGATGCAATAAAGGAACACAGGAGAGTGGATAGAAAAATTAAGGAATTGGCGCAGGACACTCCTAGTAATGAAGAGATTGAAAATGCCAATTGTATTATGGATAGGCACAGGGATTTATTTGAGGAGTTACAAGGGGATATGTAGGGATTGACAGAGGTTGTCGAAGATAGATTGACCAAGTTATGTGATGATGAAGGGAAAATGAAGGAAGTGACTACATGGAAAAGTGAGTGCGAAACAATACTCCAAGGAATGCTGGAGATAGCCACTGCAAAAGATGTGATATTGGATGCAGCATGTGAGCAAAATGAGCGAATGATAATGGTGGAGATTGTGATCTGCAATGCATTGGGAAATGCCGACACTCATGAGCGTGAGGATTATACGAAGCATATGTCTGCAGTCCATTTGTGGATTAAGAGAAATTAGTTAATAATGGATTTGTTAAACCTTTTATGCTTTAAACCTTTTTGAAAAGGCACGTCCTTTTGCAAACTGATGTATAAGTATTTGTTGTTGGATAAATGTAAAGCGGTAGAAGATAGAATTATAATAGGATAGACTGGTGTAAGCATTAAATTTTCATAAATGATGACATTCAAGGAGACTATGTTGCATGTATGAACTTTGAAGGAGATAATAAAATATTGTTGATTTAGTGGCTTCATTATGCTATCAATTGTTTGTTGGATTCTTGTGATTATTTGATTGTCTCCAATCTGATGTTTCTTGGTTGTTTAAATTGAAGTATCAAGTATATATTCGATTTATCAGTACACATTTGTTGTTTTTGTGTGATTTGGTTTATTGGATTCTTCAAAGAAGAATTAAAATTCCTTTCAATAAATTACAATAATTTGGGAATGCCATTTGGATCAATAAGAAGAATCAAATAATTAGATTTGATATTCTGCCTCAAGTAGGGTTTATCAATTACACTCTTGCATGTTTATACCAGTTGTAAACTCATAGTTATATGCCAAACAATTAGAGGACCTGCTAGATAGAAACTATTAATTAAAGGCTTTCATTTGACTCTGTTTTACCCAATAAGGCACTGGTCTCCCTTATTTAAATTACATTAGTTTTATTCATTTCATTTAACATCTCTTAATTGAACATATGAATTCATACCTGGATATTGCATATACAATTTATACCAAAGTAGGATCATATCTTTCCACTATTAAATTGCCATTTGTGGATAGTTAGATCAAGTAGGAAACATAAATTGAACATATTAATTTAGTATAAGAGTCAACCAATCATAAGGAAAACATAATATGAAGATGAATTTTCTCAAATCTTGTGGTTGTAGATGCCCTTTTGAAATCTATGCAAAATGTGGGAGGATAGACAAAGCTCATGAACTATTTGACACAATGCCTCGAATAATTGTAATCTCATGGAATACACTCTAATTAGAAAAGTCTCATCACTTCCCTTATAACAATCTATCAATTTGTTTTAGTGTCTATTGTGTTATACCCAATTTGGGACATGGGGTATAACAAAATAGACACTAAAATAAATTGAGAGATTACAATTCTTTGAGAAATTTTGTCAAATAGTTCACAAGATTTTTCTATCCTTCCACATTCTGTATAAATTTTAAAAGGGCATCTACAACCACAACATTTGAAAAAAATCATCTTCATATTATGCTTTGATGGATGTCTATACCTTGTTCCAAATCTCCCATATTAAGGAAACCAATAAGGATTTTGGTGAAGGTTGTGGAATTTTTCTTTGCATCTACCAATTGCATTTGTTTGAAAGTTTATAAAACATTTTCAACAAATCCATTATGTGTATATTCTAAAATCATTATAGTACACAATTTCACATTTATTTGGATTTGCATCTACCAATTGTATTTTTTTGAATTTCCCTACAATATTTTCAATGTAGATCTCTTCTATGGATATCTTATAGCCCTTGTAGTCCACATCACTTTGTTTTTTGAAGAAACTATTACCATATATTTCTTATTTTTCATACATGTTTATAAGTTTGATATTACAATTAATAATATTAATTTTGGCAAGACATTAAAATATTTTGTTGATTTTAAAAATATATGCATCCCAATGTAAAATTGCCAACAATGGAAGCAATGATTGTAACACATAATTTTTTATGTAGTATCCGATTCAAAGGATCATGTTACAATTTAGGGTTATGATTGGGTATTTAATTAGGGTTAGGATTTAGTGTGCGGGTTAGTGTTAGGTTTAGAGTTAGGGTTAGGGTTAGGAAAAATAATGTTAGGATTAGGGTTTATTATTATGGTTAGGGTTAGATTTAGAGTTTTGGTTATGGTTGGGATTAGATATGAAATTAGGGTTAGGGTTTAGGATTACAATTAGGGATTATAGTATTAGGGTTATATCTAGAATTAAGTTTTAGGGTTATTGTTATGATTAAGGGTTGTTTTTATATTTGGCTTAGAGTTGGGGTTAGGATTAGGGCCAGGGATAGGGCTAGGGTTAAGTTTAGGGATAGGTTTAGGGTTATTAGAGTGAATGCAACTAATTAATAAAATAAAAAATATTTAGGGTTAGGGTTGGGGTTAGAGTTTTGGTTGTGGTTAGGGTTATAAAGATAGGATAAAGGTGAGGGTTAGGGTCAAGGTTAAGGTTTCGAGAAAAAGGGTTAGGTTATGATTTGGATTACCCTAAAATCTAACCATAACCATAAACTTAATCCCAAACCTAACCCTAAAGAAAACACATAACCTAACCCTAATTGTAGTGTTTGAGGCTAGGCTCAAACACTATATAACCTAACCCTATATAAGCTAACACATAACCTAGCACTAAAAAAAATTCTTCTCCCAAACAATCTCCTCTACTTCTATTCACGCCAACTAGAGTTGCAACATTCAACATTGGTGCTTCAACCATTCATTCAAAGCTAAGAATTCGAAAGTAGTGTTCATTTGTAATATAATTAATCATTTAACAATATTATAATTATTATTAATCTAATACAATATTAATATTATTAATAATATACCAATAATATTAATAATCTAATATAATTACTATTAATCTATAGATTATATATAATCTTAATATATCAAAGATATCATTATAATTCATATAATGTAATATAATATTGTTATATAATATATTAATATTATAACATTACTATTAATCAAAGTGCTTTAATATTTATGTCATGTTTTAGTACATTAAATGACAGGTTACTAAAGCGGCTCCGAGATGCATGTGCTCAAAATCGACAAAGATGTTATAATCTTGATGAAAAGCTTCTTGACGGTTATGTTCAATGCTGGTGACTACTATGAATGAACACAATTGCCGATGGTGGAGATCAACGGTTGCCCACCCTCGCGTGATACAAAGATGCAAGGTGTTTATTGATTGTGATATCACGGGCAAGCACCACATGTCTTTCCTTGGTGATGCATAATATGGTGGGCCCTTGGTATTGAGATGGAGATTACATTAGCCTTTTGAAGGTAGTCATTTGATAACTTCTCAAACACAAGAAGATGTGATTTTGGCCCTATTAGGAGAAGAATAAAGAACAATGGAAACGATTTAAAAGTTGATTCTCAACATGAGAATGTATTATACTCATGAGGTAATTATAATTAAAAAATGAAAATGAAAGTTATTATTGTAAGAAAAAGGATCACATAATGTGGACTTGTATAACTCGAGCCAATGATGTTAGCTTAGACTATATATATTTGTTTGTTTCAATCAACATGTTTTATTGTGAGGAATGTAAAACTTAACAGAGGGTGTTGGAATAGTAAGATTAACATTAATAAATTCACCTTACTAACTTATTAAAGGTGCTAATTTTCGTAACTCTATAGCCCAACTATTCAATGGTCATTTTTCTAATGACTCCTTTCTCACACTCTTGGAGGACAAACGTGACATTATTAGGATATTCAATGCCTAGATATTTTCTAAAAAGCTTTAAGGTCAAATATATAGTGGCATAAAAATCAATGTTATAGGAAATCATTCTTAGCCAAGCCCAATTTGTTCAATTCCTATGGATAGAAGGGGGTTGATCATAAGGAAGTGTTGAGATTCCTAAGCATCTCTTTTACCTTTTAGGTTTCTCCTTCCTCTTTAAGGAAACATATCATTTCTAGAGCTGAGAAAAATTATCATATTAAATTATGAAGCCCCTTTCTTTGGCAAGGAGATTCCATGTGTGTTCAATAATTCTTGTTGCACACATTTCCATTACTCATGTTGCTAAGAACCTTGCAAACCCTCATATTTGAAGATTGAAAAAATCCAAAGGTATATTTTATGGCCTCCCTTTAACCAAGGAAAATGGTTTCACAAAGTATCCTAGGAGTTTTATTATTTCCCTCATGACTATAATAGGCTTGGATTACTTTATATTCACTACTGCAAATGGTGCCATAATAGGCTTTGCTTGCTTTATATTCACTACTCTAAATGGTGCCATAATTTTTTAAAATTTAATTAACATACTCTAAAACCTAACTAAAGCAGGTTGTAGCTCATCAAATTGGACAAGTGAAAGGTCAATACCAGCGCTGAGGAAGAGTTTGGAGGAGTGAAAACAAGGTCAATACCAGCGCCAACGAAGAGTTTGGAGCTAAAACAAGGTCAATACCAATGCCGAGGACTAGGTTGAGGGCACTCAGGGAAAATCGATGACCAAGGGACAATGAGTATTGTAAGTTTGGCACCCCCATTCTCTTTAACCTGCAATTTTCATGCCTAGTTTCCAAAGATCTTCTTGTACATTGCCCCCCCCATTCTCGTAAAATGGTATAAGATAAGACAGAAAAAATAAAATAGCTTAGTCTTTCACATTTTTATAGTGATTACTAGAGGCACATAGACCAATTCTTCATAATATAAGAATTTGATCATACTTTTTCTATGATGGCATTATGAGAAAACCTTAGGTTAAATGAATAATTCCTAGCTAAGTTCTTGAAATCATGTCCAACCGTATAAGAAAAGACCGCTGCTATGTGTACTTGGATAACATTGAGAAAGGCTCTTTGGGCTCTTTCATCAATCTACGTATTGTTAAATTTTAACACCTAAAAGTGAGAATGAATAATCTTTCCTAGAATGGTGGCCAATTATGCTTCTCAATATCTAGATTACAAAATCCTTGCAAATATCACTGCCATCACAATTAAACCTATTGCTTGAGATATAGTCATAGAGTTAAAAAAATTGGCTTTCTTGATAGTAGATACATTCTAGACTATTCAATCCTTGTATCGAAGATTGTTGAATGGGCCCAAAAAACTACTCATGATGCCCTTACTATTAAGTTAAAAGTTTGACAAGGCATATGATTGCATCAAATGTCCTTTCATTTATAAAAGGCTCAAATGGATTTATTTTCAACCCTAAATTATTATCACACATCAAAATTACAAAATACCAATTAATGAAGAACCTTCATTTGAAGGTGATGTCGTCATGACCTTTGAATGAAGTTCCTTCATTCAAAAATGATGCCATGTCAAGACTTTCAAATGAAGGTATTTTTTATTTTAAATATTTCATGTCCAAAATGCTTTATAAAAGGAACCTTAAAATGAAGGACCTTCAAATGAAGACCTTAATTCAAAACAATGATACATAAGCCATTTTAATACCCACTCCAAAAAGGTAACGACCGAATATATCTCACCCAAGGTTTTACATGGAACATTAGGATTTATATGAAAGCCAAGGTAAAACCCAACGTTAGGTTCCTCCCAAACAATGTAACAAGCCAAGACAAGGGAAAAATATAAATGGAATTTAAAGAAGAAGATTTGAAACTCCATCAAATCCACCATGATACACACCAATCCACCGAGTTATAGTTCCAAGACAGTGGGTGGATTGGTGGATGTTATTTCTATTTAGCCCTCAAACCCTTACACAGGCACAACAGGGAAGTCCCTGTATTTGATTGTTTAATCCCACAAAACAGTGATTGAGAACTTCAAAACAAATGAAAATGAAAGGGAACACATATATTTATCTACACCAATGATCTCAGAGCATTTCAAGCTTGTATGGATCCATACAACACAAAAGAACTTCATAAATTTTTTAAAAACACACAAAATTGCTTCAAGAACGTGGTATCTGATATGAAATTTTGGTATCAACTACTCCAACAATTGCAATGGGATGGGAATACAATATGATAGAAGTGGGATAAAAAATGCATCATTTTAAGCATCAAACCAATATGCAAAGATGAAAGAAAGTGCTAACCCCTTAAATTGAAAAAGTTTCTTTTAACTTTAAGTTTGTTGGGTAGCCAATTCTTTTAAGTTATCAAATCCTACCATCATACATAATCAAAATTTTGTTGTTTCAAATGACTATAAGCACTAAATTTCACTATTTGAAGATGTTGAAACCTTTTCATAGAGAATTAGAACATTGATGCGACCACTCATCCTACCTTAAAACATATCAAAAGTCTCCTAGCAATTAGACATATGAAGATTTAAGATGACTTAAAACATTTTTTATTGCCAAAGCATAAACTTATGATTAGTACACACTCCCTCCCCATTAACCACTTAGACATATGGAAATTAAATGTAAATTTTCTGCTATTTTTAGTCATGTAGGTGTCCAATAAACCACTTGGTGGTGTTTCCCTTCAAGTTTATTTACTTGAATGAAGAGCAAAAGTCCTTTGATTATAATTAGAGAATACATTTGACACCTTGGTTGTGTAAATGCTGGACCATAGTCACATTTAACACTTGTTACAAAGTTTCGGAGTTAAAACGTTAAGTAGTTTTGATTTGTGATGGACACATTTGGATGGTAGTAACAATAACTTGCAATCTATCAAGACTTGATTACCTTATAACCTGTCAAATTCTAGCGATGAAATAATAGATTAATCATAATGTCACCTTCGGATCACATCACCATGAAAGAACTTCATCCAACATCCTTATGAGTGCAGGTACCACCAAATAGGCATTTGTCAAATTTTTCTTCCTTGAGCGAGGGAAATTCAGGAAGAGAAGAGGAAAGTGAGACATGTAGTAGGTCTAAAAGAGGGAGTTCAACTAGAGGTCAAAATATTAGAAGAAAATTCCGTAAACACACGGAATTTTTTCTTGCTGAAGAGGGGTCATGTTCTTATGATGATGAGAGCATGGGTGACATCGAGGTTCCCTTGAGGTACAAACATCTATAGAAACAATGGGTACCCAAGGAACTTCCTCCAATAAACACTTATCTTTGTGTCAACGAGAGGATATATCACATAGCACCATTGTCATTACATGGTTTGGGCCTATTTTGCATGGACGACATAAAGGTCTGTTACGAAAAAGTTACTGAGTTGATGGAGTATGTTGGACCCTATTACAGTTACAAAGATTGGATGTAGCTAGTTTGATATACATGAAGTATGCGCAGGTATGCACTATCAGCAAATTATATAAAACTAAAATATAAGGATCAAAATAAAGGAGTGGCTAGGTACATTGACAGGAGGCCAAAAGAATCAGGGAATATTGCAGAGTTTATAAATAGTACATGACCTGGGTCAACAAATAAGCAACCCAATTGTATATTCGAGGCACGAGAGGGAAACTGTATATTCGTATGTGCGATAAAATCAATAACTGTAGGGGAAGAGTTGCTAATCGATTACAATTTGAATCGCTTAGATACAAACAAAATTACTATGGGGGTGGTATGTACTATATACCCTTTTACCCAACCTCCAATTAATGAGATCCAATATACCATTTTATTATTATGTTTTTTTTCATAAGTCTATTGGTTTCATTTTGGTAATGTTTTTTATATTTAATTTTTGTCACAGCGGGACATTGATCATACGAGGAAGGCTTCAACACAGAGCGCAAATCGCTATCCATCTTCAGATGCTTCTATCCGACAGGTTTACCTCATTGTAATTGTACAAATTAGATATGAGAAAAATGTTTTATTATTATGTTTTTTTCATGATTTTATTGGGTTAATTTTGATAATATTTTTAATATTCTTGTTGCAGTTGGCTGATCAGGGAAAGGCACCAGTAGTACAGGAAAGCATCCATATGGAGGTGCAGTCACTATTATGTGATGATGACATCAAATTTTCCACAAACCCTGTGGATATGATGAGGAAGGCCCAAAAAAAATTCAATCAAGAAATCCTTTAGTTGGTATTTGTAGTGCCTCAAACATATGAGATAAGAGAAAGGGTTAAAATATTGTCTGAGAGAGCACAAAACTTGGAAGTAAGCTGTCATGAGATCTTTAATTATAACATAAGTTCATTCATTGTTTTATATTTTGTACTCTTTTATGTCATGAACTAAAATATGTGTTATTTTTACAAGATTATTTGCGTCCTCATTATGATGCTGGCCATGATCAAGGTACTGCAAGTGTTTCCCGGAAAGTAGGGGACGATACAAGTGTCAATCTTGATCTTCCTGCACATACAACACATCATCCGATCCCATCATTTGTGCCTATATTATCGTCTGAAATGTTGGAAACACATATCATGCAAGCATTGGGTAGTCCACCCTCTGGCAGCGAACACATGCCACTACATGTGTCAATACCTATGGATGCAGAGGCCACTACTACTGGTGATGTTTTAGCAGCATTTCCTAGATCTTCTCGTATTACTAGTACGGGAACATTTCCGATCACATTTGTAGTGATCGAGGATTTCCTTCCCATAAAGATAGAGAAGGTCCCAGGTACTTTAAAATGTTTTAATTATTATTATTATTATTTTTAAGTAAGTGCTAACAGTGGGGATAGCGCCCTATTATATTGATTTACAAAATGGAAATATTTTCCTACATTATAATTGCCTATTTATAGCCACTATTTATCCGACTATATGCTTATCATGACTTATGCTACTACATAGCTATATAGTACTCCTAGTGTGTACCCCAGCTTTACTGCATGTTTCATTCTCCTTTTGTTGAACCAATCCTCATTTTGAACAAACCTTGCAAAGGCATTCATGTCATTATTGATTATGCCCGCCCGATATACATCCCATGAATTGCCTAGGAAGCAACTCATTGCCTTGGTCTGGTGCTGCAAGCTGCTAGTGCATTCCTCCCCAACTTCAACGTCCACTTCTTTCCCATCTCCCCCTTCCCCATTTTTTCCAATGATGTATTTCAAGGAGCTCACCATACCTTTCGTGGGCAGTTACAAGATAGCATTTGCCACCACTTTAATGTTGATTAGCATAACATAACCCCCAAGCTTCTCCACCAGTACTTCTCTAGCACCCAGAACATCTATTAATAGGTTTAGGACTACCTCATAGATTCTGCCATCACACCAGCGGTTCCCCTCCTGCAGGATCTCCTGGGTTATTTGCTCTATTGCTTCAATCACTTGCAGGGAACTGACTGAGAAAATTCTTTTGCACTAGGCTCTCAACGTCTCGTTCAAGCGGATACAGTGCACACCAAACTTATACACCATTGTCCTTTTGAAGTTTGAGTTTGGAGTAGTGCCTTAACACCTTTTATCCCTCAGCTTCCAATAAATGCTTGCGCTTGTCCCATGAGTCTGGCACAACTTCCTAATGCTTTGGCTAAATGTTGCTCAAGTCTTATCTATTATCCCATCTGATTGTCCCAGCTCACTGCTTTTTAGAGATTTTGGAGATCTTTCATCCGCCCAAACCATCGATGATTAGAAGTGTTGGCAATACTGACCACTGCTCCATGCAGTTGTCAACTTTTATTACCTTTCCTTGATTTACTCCGCAGTTTTCCAGGAGGCCCGCAACCTTGTTAGCTTCCCTATAGACATGTGATAGGGTATATTCATTTAACTTCTGAAGAAGGGATTTGATTGCTCCTATCCAATTGTCTAGTTTCCAGTTTGGTATTTTCCCCAATGTGATTGCCTAAATGCAGATTTGAGAATCACCTTCTATTTCTACCAAATCAATTCCTTTCTTTATACAAACTTCCAATCCCAATGTGAGTGCCTCCATTTCTGCTATATTATTCATGCACGTATCTAAGTTTTTGGAAGCGGCCCAAACACCTTTCCCTTTTGAGTTTCTAATTATACATCCCGCTCCTACAGGAAATGATGTTTTTTATAAACATCTAAGTGATATTTCATTGGAGCTATTTGGTCCCACCACATGTACATAGTGGAATGCCCAAAATCAAGATTTAAAAGATGAGCTCATTAACCGTTTAATTATGTTGTTTGGTGATAAAAAATTCAACCAAACCAAGGTCCTTAAGAAAGCTGGTACCTATTTAAAGTATGTGAGGGATCAATATAGGTCACATTTAGAGAAGAACAGAAAGTACAAGCATCCCCCCATGATTCCAGAAAGGGAGTGGAAGGAATTGATGTCGGATGGAAAGGAGAAGGCTGAAAAAAAGAAAGGAAAGATACCACTAGGCCAAGGAAGGTATGTGATACTATCAACAATTTAATTATATACTGATTAATCTTTCTTTTTACATAATCTAACGTATTTCAAAATTTTCATAGACTTCGCAACACATCGAAGGCAACAAAGGCAAGACTAGGAAAACAAGGGTAGCACAAACTTGGCTTTGGTGGTTATATGAAAGTAGCCACAAGATTTGTAAGTATTAATAAATGAAATATTGCATCCAAATAATAAATTGCAAACAATTTTGGTTTTATCACACCATAGAAGCAAAATTCATGATCGCATACAAAAATGCAGGGCTTTGATTTCAACAGAGTGCCCACAGAAGTGGACCTAAAGATTGCCTTCGACCAAGGCTATGGAGCCCTATCTGAACAACTAAGACTCTCGACTGGGCAAACAAAATCTTCCACTACATCCAACACATAGGTAAATAAAGTCAATAAAGTTTATTTCAATACTGTTCAATATTAATTTCCACCATAATAATGTGTCTATTTGTTTTACACAGATAAGCAATGATAATCCTGCACATGACATTGGAATGTAGCCTGCTGAGGGTGGAGCACAACCTGCTAATGAAGTCCATGGTGTGCATCCCAGTACTGGATGTATTCATGTGCTATACAAAATGCAGTATGGATTAATACAATTAAACATCTTTAATTGCATTTGGTGTATTAATCAATGTAACCTTTCGTGTTTCAACTTTAGAGCATGTAGAGCATGATCAACATGTTGAGCATGATTAGGCTAGACAAGATCAAGAACATGATGTGGCTCCATCAGGTAAAGAGGACCACTCTAATTTTCTTTTAAACATATTTAATTGCAATTGGTGTATTAATTAATGTAATCTTTCGTGTTTCAACTCCAGATCAAGATTTAGAGTGTGTTCAACATGTTGAGCATGAGGCTATAAGAAAATATCAGGAACATGATGTGGCCCAATCAGGTAAAGAGCACCACTCCGAGGTTCTTTTAATTAATGAAATACGTGTAACAATAATAATAAAACATATCAATTTAACATTTCTTTGCTATTGCAGCAGACCCCCCCTTGCAGCCACATCCATGTTGTGAGTACATGACTAGGCGTACATTAAGATCACGAGCAGAGCTTAGAACAACTCAAGGGGGGATAGATGATTTTGAAAACGATACTCCACTTCAACTTTTTTTAGCTGCAAAAAAGAAACAAAAAAAAAAGTGATTGTAATCATATTATGACAGCCATATTTTTGATAATATGTAAAAAATGAAAAATAAAATATGTTAATGAATGAATGTGAATATTTTAATGAATAAATGTTATATGTTAATGAATGAATGTTATATGTTATTAATGGATGAATGAATGATTAATGTTATATGATCGAGTATGGGGAATTGAGAGTGATGTGAAGGGGGGGAGGGGGGGGGAAGGACCAAATGAGCTTCCACCTTCACGTGGTTGGCCCTGTTAAGTAGATAATATTAAACTATTCTCAAAACAAAGAGAAGCTCAATAAGGTAGGTAATGCACTTTTCAATATAAGAAATGCATCGTATGAAGCATCAAACCAATCTACAAAGATGAAAGAAAGTGCTAACTTTTCACTATGAACATTGTGTTGTGTGTGGATTTGGTTTCAAAGCTTTGTTGATGGAGATGGCTTGTATGACAACCAAGAAAATAGTTATCATTATTGCTGCTAAAAATAGGCCTGATATCATCAATCCTACATTGTTAAGGTCTGGCCGACTTGACTACTTTTATATATCGCCCAGAGTCACCCCGATAAGTATTTCGATCCATTTATATCTTCATCAACAAGAGATCATGTATCACTAGGATATTCTATAGTTTCCTTGATGTGGTGAGTCTCCTCGATGATTATTCTTTCGATCTCAACTATGTCACCAAGATTCCTACCAATGTAATCTTATCGGCATCACATAGCTAGTCGAGTAGACATTTAGAACTTACTCCAATAGTATATGTCTTGCCGATATGCTTCCCTCGTGCTTCATCGATGAGACAAGATGTGTATCTCGCCGATGAAACATCATCGCTAAGACCAAAATCTAGTCCTCTCGATATATCTTCTCAGGCAATTTTGATCGTTGTAATAGTCTTGATCTTTCACCAATATGCCTGCATTTCAAGGAATAGTTTTTTTTTATAAAAAAATTGCAATGTTTCGTCGAATTTGCAACGAACCGCAAAAAGCATCCAACGATTTTGCAATGTATCTGACAAATTTTTGCCATAATGACTTGCCTATTTCTTCGTGCATTCGACTAAATTCTGTCCCTATTTCAATCTAAATTATGTTGCCAAGACTCCTGCTGATGTATTCTTAACGGTGTCACATAGTTGGTCGAGTAGACATTCGGAACTTACTCCGATGATATATGTCCTACCGATATGCTTCCCTCATGCTTTGTCAATGAGACAATATGTTTATCTCGCCGATGAAACTTCATCGCTGAGACCAAAATCCAGTCCTCCCGATATATCTTCTTAAGCAATTTTGATCGTTAGAACAGTCTTGATCTCTCAACGATATTGGCAATACATCAAATTTTTTTCGTAATGGCGACGAACTTATGTTGTTAATTTGACGGTTTGGCAAAGGTATGCCTCCCGTGCTCTGGGTACTATTCGTCGCGCGATCGACAAAGTGGGCATCGTGGTTCCGACGTGCTTACGTCATGAGGTCGACATTTTACATTCTGTTGGGATATAGACAAAAATTGAGCGACGACGCTAATTTTTGTGATTCATCAGTCGATCGATAATGTATCATCGAGATTTCGACGAACGACCGTCGAAAATTGGGGTCAAATCCTATAGTGTGTGATTATGCTAGCAAAATGTGCTATTGTTAAACTTACTACTGTAGTGATCAAAGAAGCATATGTCAAATAAATTTTGCAAGATTTACAATTTTTCATTGGGGATTCCATTATGAAAATACTATACAAGTTTATAGTGTGCACCTCTAATTAGGAGAGAAAATATATAATGAGTACAAGAAGTTAAAAGAGGCAACATACTAATAATTAAACCACTATGATAATAGCTTCAAACCTTCCTATTTGAACATGATTCAGTCTCATATCTTTGAGGACTTGGAATAAATTTCTATGATATACTAAAAAGATTGATGAGAAGGCAACAAGGAAAGGTAAACCATTGGTAGAAATTTCAAGGTTCTCCTTATAAAAATAAAATTATGATGGATAACTTTTTCAATAGCTTACGTTCAACCGCAAATAAATATACTAACAAAGCTAATGATATTGAGGAATATATCTAGTTTCAAACACATTATAAATGATTTGATATGCTTGTTTAGGTAAGGTGAAGGAATGAAAGAAGAGATATCTATCATCAGTACATGCAAAAGGGCTAAATTTGTTGTACAAGAATCCAACTTCTAAGGTACCCGTTCCACCTCAAACACATACAATCACCTCCAAACCTAACGTATAATATGGCATTATAAGATTAGACACAATTTTAGCTAAATATTGATATGGTAAAATATCTAACATAAAGAAAATTTGGACTGTTACTACTCCTGAGAATGGAAAGCACCATATTTGCTAGGATTTGCAATAAGCACAAAAAGTAGGTTGAGATATCCAGAGAAGAAATTTTGAATCCAATGCAAAGAAGGTTTGAGTCCATCTTGAATCGAATCCATATACAACCTCCTATTATGGTGTTAGGGACCTCTTCTTATGCGGTTGAAAATGTTTATTGTACTCTTTGGTGTGCCTGATCTGTGAAGTCTCTATCACTGCTACAACTTCAGGAAAGCAATTAAAAAGACGTGAACATGAGAAAATAAACACCTCAACAGAAAAATAATAAATAATAATAATAATAACAGAGAAATCCACGATTATAAAAGGATCTATAGGTGAAAGGATGAGAAGGACCACAACAGTCCTTCATGAGTTGAGTGTTGAAAGTTTTCTGTAGAAAAAAAAAAAAAACTCTATGGATCCTATGATGGCAGTCACTTTTCTATCACCGTATCAATAGAAATTATAGCGATTAGGTTTGTTGGTGAGAGAAAATATTGTGAAATGAGATTTCCCTTAGTTTTGAGTGCATATTAAATAAAATTTAGTTTTTCCTGAATGTTGACTTGAGCAAGATGTTCTCACATGCCTCCACCGAACTATTAAATGCTTGTCATTACTTGCGGCGGTGGGCAACTCCTTGCTAGGAGAATCCTACATGATCTTTTGCCAGGAAAGACATAACTTGTGCCATACCTATTAAATATCACCTAAGCAAGTTAATTATGGTCTTGGGTGATGGAGCTCCCCTCCGCCATTGTAAACTGTGGAAGAGGTTACGTATAAAGAAATATTATATAATTCATGCTAATTAAATGTAAGAGTAGTAAATGCATCTGAGACATAATCTTTTTGGTACTAGTGTAGCCACATAAATCTAATGTCATAATATCACTTATGGTGTGTATGGTGCATTAAAAATAAAAAATAAATAAAAACAATTGAAGATTGCTACTCTTCATTTGAAGATCTCAGGCCTGCAACAAATAATATGCATTCTATGAAACCCCTTCTTGTTAATGAAAATAATAGTTAAAATATCTTTTAAAATAAATAAATAAATAAACTATACCTATTACCTGCTGCAAAATTCATGGAATTGCCTTCGATAACATACCTGCAAATAAAGTCTCAAAGCTAGCCATAGTTCTGTCGTGTCATTTTTCTCAAAGAAGAATGATCAATAACAAAAGAAAAGAATCATAAAAACAATTTAGGGTTAACCGTGAGAGCAAATAAAATTATGAGAGAAAAAAAAAGAAGAAAGAGAAAGATCTTACAAAATAGAAAAAAATCAAAGTTTTAAATAAAAGTTTCCATCCATAAGGAAACACGTTCAAATAAAACTTAGATTTTAATATAGAAATTTGTCTACATATAGTTTCTTAAAATATTTTTAAAAAAATCAAGAACTCATAAAATAGGAAAAAAATCAAAGTGTTAAATAGAAAATTTTCTAGTATGGTTTCTTAAAGATTGGAAAGAAAAATAAACCATGGTTTAATAAACTTATACTAATATTTAGATAATAAAGAAAGTATGTTAATATGGTTAAGAAACGCAAATAGAATAAAGTAAAGATATATATAAATGTTAAATAATATTATTTAAAAAAATATATATATATATAGACATACATATAAATAAATAAAAATAAAAACTCTAATAAATTTTATTATTAATATTTATATGTCTATATATAGAATATCATAATTTTATTTTTATTTTTAAAGGAAAAAAATTGATATCTTAAATGATTAAGTAGATTTTGTGAGTTTGTTATGGATTAAAAATAAATATAATGAGGAGTTTTACATTACCATTCAAGTGGGTGAAATATTAGTGCTAGCAAACTTATGTTAATTAGATGTTACTATTATAGTATATCTTTATGGGTGTTAAAGGTGAAGTTAATATTAAGGGGAAGTTGTGTTGCGATTGATAAGTCACTTCATTATTATAAGTTTTTTTAATTTAAGATGTAGATCTATAATAAATTTGACCTCGTTATCCTTTAACCCTAGATTACTATCCCAAGAAACAAGAATAATAATATTATAGGGAACTATAATGAATTAATTCCTTCTAAACCCAAAGAAAATTATATACAAGAAGTCCTTAATCTAAAGAAATATATGTGTTGTAAATTACTAGTCACATGGTGATGCTCCTTTATATAAATTATATCAACTAATCAAGCAATACTAACCTCAAAAGAAAGTAATATACCCATGCATATTTACCTTATCACTTGTGTGTGATTTTAGGGGTTGTATTTTTATTTCGTAATAAACTTTCCTAATGTTAATGTTACCCCTGTACTTCTTGTAGGAGAAGTGATACAATTCATAGACTGACTACACTTATAAATATGAGTTATAGGAGACACACAAATAAAGTTTACTTGGTTAAATTCTCTCCCGAAACAATCAATGAATTTACATTGGTAATTGGAGCCTTCATGGTTGTGCTAGGCGAATAATATTACAGTTAATATATAGGAATGTAGGTTTTGGTTTTTTTTTTTTTAAGATAAATATTAATGGACTACATACTATTGTTGATAGTGATATTACCGTTAATAATAGGATTAGTATTAATATTGAAGCATAATCGCTTAGAACTATAATCAGCTTCGTGCTTCTGAAAAAAAATTGGCTAGATTTTTTTAGTGAAAATTTATGGGCATGACATCCAACTCCACCTTCCCATTTTGTTTTATTCTTCTAGGTATTCTCTAATGTTTGGTATATTTATGATTTCACTCTCCATTGAAAAATCTCCATGGTTCATGATTTATACCAATTTTATATGCACATATTCATACATCTTCCAGATACATCAATCCACTTGGTATGCTTGTCTAAGCTATTTTTTTCGCTCCCCATTGTCTTCCACATGCACTTTGTATGCATTGGCCATCATATATCTTTCACTTCAACTATTTTTTGTGTTGTAATTCTTGTCATCACTTAATTTCACCAGCTATTTTAAAAAATTTAGCTTCCCCTACTCTTCTATGACAATATGACCTCAAAACCGTTATTTTCCCTATATTTCATCTCTCTCAACACTTTGAACTTCACTTTTTACACTTATATTTAAAGTAAATTATAGTAATTTTTTGTATCTTTTACGAAATTTTATCATCATTGAACTCATTAGCTTTTTGTCTCTTTATTCCTTCATTAATTTTCCATTTGATTTTGACAAGCATTACCTCCTTATATGGTGAGTGTACATTATTCTTAAAATAAACCTAAAATACCATGATAAATATTGTATGAGGTGTTTCTTCCACACATATTCCTTAAATTAAAATTTACTCCCTAAACCTTTGATGTAATATTTCTTTACCCAAGCTAAATTCACATACCCATTTATCAAATTCATTCTTCAAATTTTTTAACTTAAATGCAATTAAATTTAAAATATGGTAAATGTAGTAAGACCCTAGCTACCACATCTTGATTTTTATTAGTCTCTTGAATTTTTTGGCATATGGTAAGACTAAATCTCCATGTTCAAGCTATTCAGTTATACTTTTGTGATTTTTCTAGGCATTTAATATCCTCTTTTTCTACGTCAAATTATATACCACAATAAATATTTTCTTGATAGATTCTTCACCATTTAACCCTTTTGAAAATATTAATTTAATATAGTACCATGTACTATATGGGGAGTGCCATAGATGAACCATACACTAGCTAAAAGGGGAAAAAAAATGTCAAACTCTTGTATGTTATCCTATAGGATAAGAAAATTACAAGGATCTTTAGGTCCCAATAGATAGTGTATCCATCACAAATATTTATCAACATAATAATCAATATTTTATTGATAACTTCACTAGCACCATTAGACTAAGTGTAGTATGACATAATATTGCTAGGAAGAACCATAAAATTCTTCAATAGATCGATGATTGGCTCATTTATGAAATCATTTCCCCCATCACTAGGAACAACCAATGGAAAGCCAAATTGATCTTAACATTATTGAATCCATTAAAAAATTTAATTTCTATTCTTATTCTTCAATAATTCCTCAATGAGACAAGATATAACATAATAATTTCTTAAAAACTTCCTATGACGGTCTAACCTAGATATTTTTTGTTTTTTCATATTATTAGGAGGGGGAAAGTTCAAATTTATAATAATTTTTAATAGATCTACCATCATCGCCTCTTTACAAATGATATGGAATAATAGGGAACTAAATGGAGTAGAGAAAATATATATCTTCATATTTGGTGCTATTCTCTAGCTATGGTACCTTTCAAACATGAAAATTGGTGCCTCAACATGGTCCTCATGACACACATACCATACAATCATCCTATTATAACTCAAGAAAATTAATTTTCAAATCCTTGAATATATTAACCATTATCTTAGTAAGTACTAGAGGCATGTTCTTCAATCCAAATGAAATTATTATAAACGTCAATAAACCCCATTCAATGAAAAAATAGTTGTTTCTATCTAGTCTTATTATTTTATTTTCACTTGATGGTAACTAGAAAAACCATGAGTAAAATAGTACATCTATCTACTAGCTAGCATTTAATACTTTATAAATTGAGTTGGAAATGTATCATATCTACATGCTTTATTCAATTTATAGAAATCAAAACATATCCTTATCTCTCATTTTCTTACTCTATACAAACATGGGAATTATTCATTCTACATCTTCCACATGATTTATAATCTCTCCAACAATAATCTTATATAATTCTAACTTTTTTTTTATTACATTGGGGTTAAGATTTTAGGGTGTCTTACAATCTGGTTTTGTAACATACCTAAACTCGATCTTCATAACTATGACCTCCTTCTTAATCCCTTTGAAATATATAAATATCAAAGGAAAAAAATCCTCATATTCATTTAGTACTTAAGCTATTGTAGCATCGTAAATTGTAACACTTGAATATTTCACACTAGGTTTAGCTCCCTCTTATGTGCCTGGACCCAATTGTGCTTTTAATTTTCCCGTTTTATGATCAAATTTGAAAAATTAGAGTTAAATTGGGGTTAATAATTAGTAATTATTTAACAAAACTTGAAGTCCAAAAGTAGGACATAACTAGGATGCTACCACCCTTATCCAACCTATTTTGGCCCCAATTTAAATATCTCATTTTCAACATTTTAACGTTTAGATATTTGAATTCACTTGTCAGTTGTCGGTAATTATTTGGTGGGAATTTAAAGAAATGCATATAAATACAAGTATTTTTCACCATTTGAAATCCTAACAAGAACTAGCATTTTAGAGATCACAATTGAGCATCCTAAAAATCTGTCAAGATCAAAACTAGCAAAATTATTGCAACATTATTTCATTCAAGAATCATGTTAGCAATGCGTCAAGTTTTCATGTGATTTTATTTATGTTTTATGTCCAGTTTTTTATTGCTAATAATTACAAGAATTGAAATAAAAAACCAAATCTCCTTGAAGATGATGAGTACAGTGACTTTAGTCCATCAAGGAGTATAGATCTAAGTATTAAGTTGCAACAATTGTAATTTGTCACTTGTTTATCCATTTTCCTCTGTCCAACTGAGGATAAACACTCTTTTTATATCATCATAGCCGTTGTCGAGGTAGAAATACCAAAACACAGTTGACTTAGACAAGCCCCTATACATGAGCACGACCATTTCCCTCCTCTCTATTGTGTAGGTTACAAATATGAAGTGAATAAGGGAAAGGAGTGGGGACACAATTTCTCAATCAAGAATCCAAGGCTTATTATTCAAAAAAATAAAGAAAGTAGAATTTACAAGTGATAGATAAAGTTTTGATATTGAGTCTAGGAAGGAAGAGCCTATAAATAGGGACCAAATGAGATTTGAGTTATATTTCTAAAGTTTTTCATTCTTAGATCTAGGTCGCTATTGCCCTTGTCTAGCTAAATTAGGCTTGGATTTAGGTGCCAAATTATTCTATGTCTACACTCTAATGATCTATACTCTATTTTTGGTTTTATATTATTTATTTTCTTGAAATAATAATAGTTTTTTTATTTTTCATAGTTAACCTAGGTGCATATTTACAATATCAAATTAAGTCAATCAATAGTCAATTAATCAATGAACTAAAGGAAATAGGTGTCCACCTTTTGGGAGATGAAACTTAGGGACCTATTTCACTCTTTAGTTCATTAAGCAACCAAGATCCCTCAACCAAGTGACTCAATTAAGGGAAGGAAGGGGTTTTATTGTGTGATTAAATGAGGGTTCACCATTAAATGAATCTTCAAAGGAGAAGTGCAAACTCTAATGCACTAAACCCTAGAAACATGAAAGCATTAAATCAAATTTACAAACAACATGAAACAAAAAAGTACCTCGAAGAATGGAGAGGTCAAAACAAGGATTGAAAACCTTGGAAATTTCTATTTTAAGGTGCACCAAGATTGATACCCCAGGTTGGGTGATTTAGTCCCACTCTAGGGTTTTTAGGGCAAGATCTGGGATTCTCTAAGATTTGATTAAGATCTATTGATGGTGATTAGAAATTATAATGCCTGAATAATACACTAGGTTGGGTGTATGAGTCTTGATATAGGATCTTTTAGGATCTTTCTGAATCTTCTGAACCTATATTTGAAACTACTAAATGCTTTCAAAAGGCTATATCAAGGACAAAATTGCTAGGTTGGGCGAATGAGTCCTATTCACATAAATCTGTAAAAAACACATCACAAGAGAGATAATTTTTTTCTTTTGTTAGTGGATGGAGGTCTACCTAAGTCAGAACACGTTTTAGTAATTAAAATTTGAAATGAATTGAAATAACATGAGGGAATGATGAATGAACATATGAATGTAACAACTCGCCAAACCTTTTTGAATCCTTAGAGTGTAGATCTACAACTTGTATGAATTGACTTCAATGGATTTAGATCTTGACCATGAAACTTAATACGGCTTGGAATGTTTAAACTGGATCACCAATACTACATCATCTTATTAGCTCAACAACATGCATGATGCACTAAATCTTTGATATGATGAAATGGATCTTGATTTCTATAATAATCTTCTACAAATCTACCCTTGAATTTCTTCTTCAATTCTCTTGAATAATCTATAATTCTCTTGTGAAATCTTAGGGTGCTTGTGTTGAATACCCAAGATATTGAGAGGGGGGGTGAATCAGTATCTTCTTTAACTTATTGAAAAAACACCATTCAATTACTCTAATGCATATAACAATAAAAATAAGTAGAAGCATTAACATAACATAAAAGCACACAACACATGAACACTATAATTTTTATGTGGAAAACCTAAAATGGGAAAAACCAAAGTGATGATTACCTCACAATATAGTATAACTGGTTGTAAGATATTACAAAGGGTGGCTCACTTCCATGAATCACTGTCTAAAAGAGAGCCTCACTACCTACAAAAATACTATAACAAAATGGCTTACAACCAGAATATGAACTAACAAAGTTACACCTCATAAGTGTAGATTCAATTCCTTTGATGCTCATAAAATTCACATGCCAGCAGACTTATATCCACCTTGATATGTATTCACACATTCTTCATCATATTCAATCTCAAAACTATCTACTATATATATCTAACTCATCTGCAAGCATCAATTAGGTCGACTAATTAGATGCATCCCTTATTCACCAAAAAGATGACTGTTAGCTTCAAGCATATACAAAATCTTCCCAAAAAAAATTCAAGCATGTAGCATGCTATATCATGTTGGCTTGGATCACACATACTTCCTCAAAAAAAAATTTAATCCATTACAAAGTTTCAACTATACATTAGGTTAGCCAGAGATAGACCTAATAATAGAACAATGTCAAGCACTTGTATACATGAGATTTTGAACTTGCATGCTTCCAACAACCAAAAACCATTTCCTAAAAAATTGAGAGAAACAATGATTACCATAAGAGAATTGCAGACCAAAATATTGGAGGAAATTTTTGCATACCGGTTGAGAATACCAAATAAAATTTGAGTTTGAAATTATAGTTGCAACTCATATATCATGGTGACATTAATGACGACACAAAAACTGCATTAAGAGATATATTATTCTTCATTCTTCCAACAATCTCCCCCTTTGTCATTGATGGCAATATGTGCCAAAATAATTTACAAGCCTCCTATATACATTCCTTTCCCCTTTTCTCTCCTTTATATGAATATACATATATACACAAACAGTCTGGAATATTGTGTGACCAAAAGAATCAAAATTATTAACTCCCCATTAGGAGTTTTTCCCAACACAATGAAAATTTTTAAAATACTATTTGGAGGAAGGTGTGCTTTGAAGCTCCTTGAGAATACCTTGTCAGGTTGTCGTACCATTCTCCCAAATTTTCTTAGTAGATATCAGTATCCTATTCAGAGATTCCAACACAATCATAATCTCTTCAACATCATCTAGAGTATCTGAGGTCGGATTGATCTTATCCAGTTTTTCTACATTCACCAAGGCATTAGCTACTAGAGTGTACTCCATTCTCACACTTTCACCTAGCAGACCAAATTTTCTCTTCCTTCTAATTCTGTAACATAGATATTTTTTCTCTATGAGTAGATATGGCATTCCAAGTTGACCTATCTCTATCTTTAGATGCACTGTATGTATTGGAAATAGCTGTCAACTGAGACTCAATGGATTCCATGAGATCCTTGATGCTATGTATGGCATCCAACCACCTTATGCAGTAAGAAAATCCAATATTTTCTTTGGAATCACAAGACGTCACATTTTCTAGGATCTTTTCAACATTAGTGTTTGCCAGAGCACACTTTTCATGAAGTACCATCAGCCTACTCTCAGCCAATTTCTCTTCAACCTCTTGCCTTGTCTTCTCACCAAGTTCAGAGGGATACTCCTTAAAGGAGTCATATAGAAGTCTCCTTAAAGGAGTCCAATAGAAGTTTTAGATTCTCTACCAGAGTGAGAGATGTATCCACTGAAGTACCAGGTGTGGCCTCCTACAAAGCTTTGATGGCATCATCAATAATCTCAGTTCCCTTATGATGTGTTTCCAGAATTTCTCTTCTACTGGATGCATGCATTGCATCTCTTAACAGCAATTTATGCACATGAGAGATTTTTTCTAGATCCACATAGCCTTGAGTCATGGGAAGTTGTAGAAGTTCTTGAGGTATCATCAGCTAGAACCTAATTTGATTGGATAACCAGGATTTCAAAAAATCATCACTAAAGGATGATTCTTCAGAGGACCTTTGTGATTCCACTACCTGCCTTGCTTCTTCTTCATTCTTTCCAGCAGATTCCTCATTTATTTCTTCTTCCTCAACTCTCTCTTCTTCTTCCTTCTTTTCTTCTTCCTTTTCTTCTTCCTCTATTTTCTCTTCTTATTTTTCTCCTTCATCTCTCTCACTTTCATCTTTATCCTTTTCCTCAACATGCTCCGGAGGAACAACATCATGATTTTCTGCTTCAACATTTTCTTCATTTTTTTTCTCAATCTCTAGAGGATCGTCTATAACTTTTATTTCTAAAAGAACATCTGTACTACCTATTTCTAGAGGAATGTTTGTATCATTCTTTTCTAGAGGAATGTTTGTATCACATGTACCAGAAGGAGTGTCATCCTTAACCTCTACAAAAATTTTGTCTCCTATCTTAGGTGAAGAATTGGATGGTAGTGCACCAATCATGCCATATTTCTCAGCCATGCCTCTGATGGAATTTACAGTTTCCTTCTTTATCATCTTTATATGCTTCTTGTCTCTTTTCATCAAGGTGTTTACTCTTTTCTTCATCCAGAACATCATTGAAAAAAACTTCTTCAAGGTTTCCAAAATACTTGGAGTCAAAGAGGATCTAATTTCCTCAAATGCCTTAGCCCTTATTTTCTCTTCCATTTCAACAAACTTTGATCTTCTCTTCATCAGAGCTTCCCATAATTTTCTAGGCCCATTATTCCTAACATGATCCCATTTAACATCCAAAATAATAACATACTGGATGATAGCCATTATTAATGTTTTTCTATCCTCTCTATCTACTTGTTCATAAATTTTTGTTGTAGGTTGTAGAATATTTTTATAGTGTATCACACTATTTACCAAGGCTTCTAGTCTAAGAGGAGAATTGGGTCTTACTGGAGAAGATTTTTGTTCTTCCTAGTGTGGAGATACCTCTTTTGCAATTGTTTCCTTCTTTTCTTCTGGTTCATGAACACTAAATTCCTCTTCTTCATCTTCTTCAAAGGATGATACATAATGAACTCTTTTAGAACCATCACTAGCTTCCTATGAAGCACCTTCACCAGAGGACATTCTTCCTCTTTTCTTTCTTATCAATTTTACCATAGGGTCTTCCTCATTTTCCTCTTCATCTTCATTGATATTGAGATTGTTTTCCCTTGTAGTCTTTTCTTTCTTTCCTGGATTGAAAGGAACCATTGGAGGAATTCCTTTTCTCTTACCAGATCTTGTAGCAAGTTTGGAGGAGTCAGCCCTTTGACTTTGTCATGAGCACTTGGTTCAACATTTATAGCTGCAGGGCTAGAGGCTGGTTTTGAAGGAACAATCCTATTGGATCTCCTTAGACTTGATGATTCTCCAGTATTCTGCTCTCCTAAGGCCCTACTTTATGCTTTTTTTCATCAATGAAACTAAAATTTCTAAGCATCTCGTCCACCTTCTTTCTCCTCACAAGCTTGTTATGCTCCAAGTGAAATTCCATATTTTTTTTACATATGTGCCAATTCTGGGTTCACTAATATATTTCAGAGTTTTCAACAAAATATGTACATAGCCTTCAGCTTCATCCTCTATAATCTCATACCCTAAAGGTCGAATCCATACAGTCTATGGTTCAATAGCTTCAACCATGCACTCATGAGAGGAGACATGAAATATGATTTCATCCTTTTATTTCTCAACAACCTGCTTCCGAATTCTTTCTCTTTCATTCATGCTGATTTTGAACACAAGAAAGAATGTTGTCAAGGAATGATCTCTATTCTTCAAATCACCCAAATTATGCAAATAATCAAAAATTTGATTTGCATATGGTCTGGATGTGTCCTAGATTACCACATCATCTCTTATGAGAAGCCTCCTAACAAAATAGAACAAATAAACAATCAAGGAGCCAAATTTAAATGCATATTTCTTTTCCTTCAACATCCTCAGATTCTCAAATTGCTGCTACTGGAGAAGTTCGCACAAATCATAATCAACACCATTGGCTGCCATGTCATAACCGATATAGATTGTTCTAGCAGACACAAATTTTCTCTATTTTTGAAGTAGGTTTTGTGTCTTATCATTATATATGCATACTTCACAATAGGCTTTGTTCCAAGAGCCCTCTTGTCATATGTAGCTCTGGTGAGTTCCATCACCACTTCATTCTTCACAAATTTCAACACAAGTACCCGCCCGGTGTCACAAAGTCTAGTAACTACCTTAATTACTTCCTTAGTTATCAGATGGGGTCTATTAGTCCACAAAAAATGATCATGGATTCTGTTGAGAGCTGGTTTAACATATTTACCATTAATAGTGAAGCTAAAATTAGGAAAGGAGTTCCATCAATCCAATTTCTTTGCAACAATATTTGAATACTCGGGTTTTATCAAGAAATCATCCCTAGTGAGATCATTCAAGCACATTTCTATCAATTTTCTATGATTAAATTCGCCAGTCTTAACTCAAATGTACATCCTAGTGTCTTTAATGGCCATGACACCATGAGGAGTTGATAAGAAGGCACCCATAGGTTCATCTTCAATAACCTTCATAGAATATTTCCTATAGGAAGGTCTAGGTATTTTTGATACTTTTACAACTACAAGAGTTACATAAACTTATAACAACACAAAATAGTAAAATACCTTTTTCCTTTGCAAAAAACCAAAACTAGGGTTTGCACAACTCGCTCTCCAAATTGCCTAAAAAATACTCCAAATCACTCTCCACTTTCTTCAAATGCACAAATGATTAAAATTCATTTACAATTTTTCTTTATAGATCAATCCAATGTCCTAATTCACATTAAATGTGAGCGAATTTGAAAAGTTGATCAAAACTTTTTTGTTGCACTAAAAAATACCTAATTTTCCTCCGCAAAAGATCATGCCTGCATATTTTCTTCCAGTTCCTTTTGCATAACCTTTGTTTATTATTTCTCTACAATATATCCTCATTCCAAAGAATGACATGCTTGAAATATAGGGGGTCAAACAATTTCTTGTTAAAGCTCCCCCTAAGACCATGCTAGGTCCAATTCCCAAAGGAATTATCTCTACCAGATGAGGTGATAGACACATCTGATGATTCTGGATCTTCTTTATTTTTCTATATCTTGTTCATTTCTCACTTAACCTTATTCTTGTCAAATTTCTTCACTGGTTCATTCCTCTTTACCTGATTAGATTGCATTCCCTTTTTACTTCTGCATACTCTAGAAATTTGTCCTGATTTGTTGCAATTGTAGCAGACAACATTTCTTTGATTTGTTTGACCTCCATTCACCCTTGATTTGCAATGATTTGATTTATGTCTGAAATTATTACATGTATAGCAGTAACCAAAAAAATAATGATTCATTCTACCTCCATTAAAACAATTCATCATCTGATTTCTACTTTCACTAGCTCAATGTCTAATTTTCTTGCATGCAAAAGATTGTCCAAAAAAGGAACCACAAAACTGATTCATCCTAATTCTACACTCAGTTTCCCCATGGCCAAATCTATTACATGAAAAAAAAACACCATTGAAGGATGGATACCTTTGACCATTTGGTTATCTGATAGGCATTCTTCTTCTTTGATTTCTTGTTTTTTTTCCTTTACCTTGAGTATTTTGACTATTCTTTGTGTTTGAGGTCTTCATAGCTTTTGAAATTTCACCTATTTCCAGTCCCAAACCACCTTTTTCTTTAGTTAGTTTATGTCCTACAATTACTTCATGATGCTTGGTAGAGCTTGTTTTGAAACTGTTTTCACATACTTTTACTTTTTCTAGATCTGCTATGAGGTTTACCACTTCTTGTTCAAGCCTAGAGCATTCATCAAACCTGCTTTGCACCGATTTATTCAAATAGTCTTCAATTCTCTTCTTTTCCTCCACTTGTACCTTCAATTTGGTAATCTCTTCATTTTATTTTTTTAATTGCTCACTAACTTCTCTATGTCTTTCTTTGAATTTCTTCAATTGCTCTTTAAATTTCTAGATGCATTCATATGCCTCATCAAGATTTTATTTCACATCTCTATTTTAATTTTCATCTTTTTCAAGGTCATGAAGAGCTATCCAAAGTTCTTCTTTATCATCCATTTGATCAATATTCAAGATCTTCTTCAAGCTGTTAGGATTCTTTCAAGGAACCGAGCTCTGATACCAATTGTTGAGTACTCAATATATTGAGAGGGGGGGGGGGTGGGGGGGTGAGTCAGTATCTTCTTTAACTTATTAATAAAACACCATCCAATTATGCCAATTCATATAACAGTAAAAATAAGTAGAAGAATTAATAGAACATAAAAGAACACAACACACGAACACCCAAATTTTTACGTGGAAAACCTACAATGGGAAAAACCATGGTGAGGATTATCTCACAATATAATATAACCAGTTATAAGATAGTACAAAGGGTGGCTCACTACCAAGACTCATTTTCCTAGGCTCACTACCTACAAAAATACTATAACAAAATGGCTTATAACCAAAATATGAACTGAAAAAGTTACACCTCACAAGTGTAGATTCAATTCCTTTGATGCTCAGATAATTCGCATGCCAACAGACTAATATTTGCCTTGATATGTATTCGCACATTCTTCATCATCTTCAATCTCAAAACTATCCACTATATATATCTAACTCATCCACAACCAAAAAGATGAGTGTCGGCTTCAAGCATAGACAAAATCTTCCCAAAGATAATTCAAGTGTGTATCATGCTATATCATGTTAGCTTGGATCACACATACTTCCTTAATACAAAATTTAATCTATTACAACTTCAACTATAAACTAGGTCAATTAGAGATAGACCTAATAGTAGAACAATGTCGAGCACCTATACACACAATATTTTGAACTTCCATGCTTTAAACAACCAAAAACCATTTCCCAAAAACTACAAGCAACGATGATTACCAGAGGAGAATTGTAGACAAAAATACTAGAGGATATTTTTGCATATCGGTTCAAAATACAAGATCAACTTTGAGTTTGAACTTGCAATTACAACTCATATATCATGGTGACATCAATGACAACACAAAAATTGCATTAAGAGGTATACTCTTCTTCATTCTTCCAAAAATCTCCCCCTTTGTCATTGATGGAAATATGTGCCAAAATAATTTAAAAGCCTCCTATGTACATTACTCTCCCCTTTTCTCTCCTTTTCTCTCCCCCTTTGACATCAAGGACAAAGGGTGGTCCAAAAATATGAATATACATATATACACAGACGGTTTGGAACATTGTGTGACCAAAAGAATCAAAATTATTAACTCCCCCTTAGGAGTTTTTCCCAACATAGTGTAAACTTAAAAAACATTACTTGGAGGAATGTGAGCTTTGAAGCTCCTTGAGAATACCTTGCTAGGTTTTCTTACCATTCTCCCTACTCTGCTTAGTATATATCAATATCCTATTCAGATATTCCAATGAAATCATGCTCTCTTCAACATCATATGGAGTATTTGAGGTCAAATTGATCTTATCTAGTTTTTCTGCATTCACCAAGGCATTGGCTATTGGAGTGTACTCCATTCCCACACCATTACCTAGTAGACTAAATTTTTTGATGATATCTTCCTTTTCCTTCTATAACATAAAGATTTTTCCTCTGTGAGTAGAGATGGCAATCAAAGTTGACCGGTCTATGTCTTTAGATGCACTGTATGTATTGGAAATAGCTATCAACTGAGACTCAATGGAGTCCATGAGATCCTTGATTCTCTGTGTGGCATCTGACCACCTTATGTAGTAAGAGAATACAACATTTTCTTCAGAATCACAAGACTTCACATTTTCTAGGCTCTTTTCAACATTACTATGTGCTAGAGCACACTTGTCATGAAGTTCCATTAGCCTCTTCTCATCCAATTTCTCTTCAACCTATTGCCTTGTCTTCTCACCAAGTTTGGAGGCATAATCCTTAAAGGATTCCAATAGAAGTTTTAGATTCTCTACCGAAGTGTGATGTATCTATTGAAGTATTGGGTGTGGCCTCCTGCAAAGATTTGATGGAATCATCAATAAGCTTAGCTCTCTTCTAATGTGTTTCCATAATTTCTCTTCTATCAAAAGAAAGCAATGCATCTCCTAACACCAATTTATGCACAACAATTTTTTTTCCAGATCCACATAGCCTTGAGTCATGGGGAGTTGTAGAATTTCTGGAGCTATAATTGGCTGGAACCTTATTTGCTTGGATAAAAATCCTTTCAAAACATCATCACCAGAGGAGGATTCTCCGAAGGACCTTTGTGATTCCACTACCTGCCTTGTTTCTTCTTCATTCTTTATAGCAGATTCCTCATTTCTTTCTTCTTCCTGAACTCTCTTTTATTTTGCCTTCTTTTCTTCTTCCTTTTCGTCTTCCTTTATTTTCTCTTCTTCTTTTTTTTCTCCTTCATCCTTCTCACTTTCATCTTTATCCTTTTCTTATTTAGCATGCTCTAAAGGAACAACATCATGCTTTTCTACCTCAACATTTTCTTCATTCTATTTCTCAATCTCTAAAGGATCATCTATAACATTTATTTCTAGAAGGACATTTGTACTACCTATTTCCAAAGGAATATATGTAGCATTATTTTCCAAAGGAATGTTTGTATCACCTGTACGAAAAGGAGTGTCATCCTTAACCTCTACAAAAACTTCTTCTCTTGTCTTAGGTGCAGAATTAGAGGGGAGTACATTAAGCATGCCATATTTATTAGCCATGCCTCTGATAGTGTTTATAGTTTCCTTCTTTATCTTCTTTATTTGTTTCTTGTCTCTTGTCATCAAGGTGTTTACTCTGTTATTCATCCAGAACATCATTGAACAAACCTTCTTCAAGGTTTCCAAATCACTTGGAGTGAAAGAGGATCCAATTTCCTCAAGTGCCTTAGTCCTTATTTTCTCTTCCATTTCATTGGACTCTGATCTTCTCTTCATCAGAGCTTCCCACAATTTCTTAGGATCATTATTCTTAACAAGATCCTAGTTAACTTCCAAAATAATAACATATTGAATGATAGACATAATTAATGTTTTTCTATCCTCTCTACCTACTTGTTCATAAATTTCTACTATAGGTTGCACCATATTTTCATAGTGTATCAAACTATTTACCAAGGCTTCTAGTCTAGGAGGAGAATGACGTCTTTCCAGAGAATCTTTTTGTTCTTCTTGGTGCAGAGATACATCTTGTGCAACTTTTTTCCTTCTTTGCTTCCAATTCATGAACACTAAAGTTCTATTCTTCATCTTCTTCAAAGGACGATACATAAAGAACTCTTTTAGAACCTTCACCAGAGGACATTCTTCCTCTCTTATTTCTTATCAATTTTGTTGTAGGGTCTTCCTCCTCTTCCTCTTGATCTTTAGTGATACTAAGGTTATTTTTCCTTGTAGCCTTTTTTTTCTTTCTTGGCTTGATAGGCACCATTGAAGGAATTCATTTTCTCTTACCAGATATTGTAGCAAGTCTGAGAGGAGCCCACCCTTTAAATTTTTCATGAGAAATAGGTTCAATATTTACAACTGTACGGCCAGAAGTTGGTTTTGAAGGAGTAATCCATTTGGATCTCCTTAGACTTGATGATTCTCTAGACTTCTGCTCTCCCAAGGCCCTACTTTGTGCTATTTTTTTTATTAGTGAAACCATACTTTCTAAGCATCTCATCCACCTTCTTTCTCCTTGCAAGCGTGCTATGCTCCAACTGAACTTTCATAGATTTTTCTACATATGTGCCAATTTTGGTTTCATTGGTATCTTTCGGACTTTTCAACAAAAACTATGCATAGCCTTCGGCTTCATCCTCTGTAATCTCATACCCTAAAGGTTGAATCCATAAAGTCTAGGGTTCAACAACTTCAACCATGCACTCATCAGAGGAGACATGAAATATGATGGCATCCTTGTATTTCTCAACAACCTAATTCATAATTATTTCTCTTTCGTTCATGTTTCTTTTGAACACAACAAAGAATGTTGTTAGGGCATTATATCTATTCTTTAAATAACCCAAATTATGAAAATAATCAAAAATTTGATGCGTAACCGGTCTAGATGTGTCCTTGGTAGGCCTCATAATAATTATCAGGGAGAAAGACGAGATAAATTGACTACCCAAAGATAGTGAAGACATGGAGGGAAGAAAGTTCATAGAAGCACTTACAGACATGTTGGGTCTTTGGGATACAAATGGCTGACTTAGAGGGTCAAGACGTGCAACCATTTGTGTTTCTAGGGTAGGAGAAATAATAGGAGATGGAAAGGGACCCCCAAGAGAAATAATATTGGTCTACCTTGTGTAACCAGTGACAGGAACAACTGGTGCGAAGGACATAGCAGGGGCAGATGCAGAGGAGACCAAAGATATAGAAGAGAGGGAAGAAGGGGGAAAACATACCTGGGCTTTCCATACACTAGTAGTAGGTACCACCACTTCTTCAAAAATCAACTCTTCTCCTTTACTGGCTTCCTTTCTTCGTGGCCTTTTCTCCTCTAGAGAACTGTTTAGATCCAAAATAACCTTTCGGTGGCATTTGTAACTTCTCGGCCTCTTCATGCTATGACTAGAGGAACTAGTGGGCTCTGAAATCTATGTATTTGAAGAGTCCTCATGCAAGATATTTTTCAGCTATGGGAGCCCTCTGGGCTACCTCTTCTCCATACTCTGGGGCTTCACTTTCCACCTCATAGAACATCTTAGAATATGAAGGGTTAGTAGATTCTTCACTTTTTGGATGCTCGTGAACCCAAATATCATAAAATGTATCGTCCAAGTCCACCTCTTGGAAGATCCCGTTATTCATTTTTATCTCCTTCCTACACATCCAAAAATCTTTAATTATGTCAGGCCTCCACCAAAGCTTGTTCAATTGGCTCCATGAAAATTGATTTATTTTGTGATTGGGGTTGGGCTTCACAATTATATGATAAAATTTTAGCCAAGGCGATCGACCCGAGCTGGAAGGAATATACTCTAGGCCAACTTATATTCTCACATTCCCCTCATCTGAATTTCTCTGAGGGTCTCAAAATGGCTGAGGCTGGTGTGGAATCTTTATGCCAATCTCTGCTAGATTGCCCTCTGGATTATACCACCAAGTGTCACTGATGACCATTAGCCCAAGGTAACCCAATATAGACTATAAAACCTCTAAGCTATTTACCCTTGATCTCTTTTTCTTTACCAATGATACAAAGCCGAACATGTTTGGCAGCCTCAAATGGGAAGTTAGATGTTTCCCTCCCCAGTAATCATTTTCGATGTTGCATAGTTGCCTAAAAAAATTGAGGGCCAATACCCTATAAGAAACAAAACATGGGAGCCGAAAAGGCTCCCGGATGAAACCTTGCATATGGAGCATTGTGAAATCTATTCTGAAGAACCAATCACAAGGTGGCACAAGCCCCTTCATCCATGATTTTTTGTTCCGTGTCAAGTGATCAGACATACTGCCTCCATTGTGATCCAAATATTGCAAATTAGGAACTAGGAAAGTGTCTAAAAATGTGTAGTAATCAAATTTTTTTGATAGGACAGGAGTCCAGGTCGAGGCTGGCCTTCTCGTGCCATGTTCATCAAATGTTGTTAGGGGCATATATTGCTAGAAACATTCATGATTTTGATGCAAAATCATGTAGATTAAGAAAGAGGGATACCTGAACATGGAACCAAGTTCAAAATTCCTCAGTTGTCGGCACATCCCTTCAACTATGACTTTTGTGAAGTCCATCAGTGGAGGCATGTCATTGTTTTTCAGCATAAAGCTAAGACTCATCTAGAAGTCAAAAACTTCCCTATCTATATCAAACCCACACACCAATGCCAACATGGAGAAGATGGAGGTCAAACCTGCTATAAAAGTAGCTAGACCAAGTGGGAAGCTAGGAGGGATGGAATTATCTGACGACTGACCCATCTTAGTGTTATAAAATTGTTGCACCATCTGAAGTGTCCTCCAATAACCTCATAGTCTAGAAAAATCAAAATTTTCAACATTCTCAAGAGAGTTAAAAGGAATGCATAGCATATCTTGAAGGGCATGGGGATGGATTACCACCCTGAAATTTTGTCCGCTTATGATTCCTGCCCGAGCATCAAAAAAATTTGTGCAGGCTACCACAATCTCTGTACAATGATGCACCAATGGAACCATGTACTGGGGAAGCCCATAGTTCCACAAACATCCATGAAAAGGATCATTAATTTTCTTCATTTTTTCACATGCAACCTCCCTTAAGCTCTTGGGGTTTTGAGATAACTCAGGATCTCAAACATTATCACAAGTTTATGATATCAAAGCCTAGTTTCTAGGAGAAACCATGCTTAATAATTTATGTTTTATTGGCTTTGTATAGGGAAAGGATGGCTTTTCTGGAATACTTGGGGTAGCATAGGAATCTTGGGCATATATATTTATGCAAGGCGCAAGCATTCTTCGTTCTTCAATACTCTTAGTGCCTATGACCTGTGTTGAACTCTCTGCAATTTTAGCCATTTTCTTGTATTTTTTAAGGACTCTGTAGACTCTGCAACTTAGCTTTTGAAAACACTTGTCTTCTTTGCAAATTATTTAGATGGTTACACACTTTTTCAAGCTTACATAATAAATGCCCTCTGTGCGCTCCAACCTATCTTTTTGTTTTTTGAGAAAATTGGTTTAGCAAGGGTACGTGTCATCTTTTCACATTAGTTACACCATGCACCACTAACCCTTTTTCGAGCATGTGAAGAGATCGCCATCCTACCAAAAGAATCTACACATTTAAGAGATATGACCTCACATACGGTGGCTCTTGATTTTTCTTGGAAAAAGCACTGAATCAACATTGTCATATCTTTCATGAGCCTTTGCATTTATTGATTACTTGATCATAATCAGGTGCATCAACCAACAGACTCATATTGAAATATTTACTTTGATTTAAACAAGACATCAACAATCTATATGTCGACAACTGGCTCCCTCATGTCCTCTTTCAAACACTTGAATTGAGCAAGTTGCAACCGTATCTGATTCTCTGCATTATTTCACATGGCACAATATTGGTTATCAAGGCTCTTCAACACCATTTGCTTCTAACATAATCATACCTTGCTTAATTAGGGAGGCCCCTAGCCATCTATAAATAGGACCCTTGGCATCCATGCTAATCCACATTTACATTCAAAATTTTTAGCAATTAGGCCCTAGTACATCTTTAGTAATCTATTATTTGGCTAGAGTAGCAGTAGATATGGAAACGCCAATTAGACTGGTTTGCAAGAAGACCCAAGCCACTTTTCTAGGAAAGATTAGGTGCAGCCATTTAAAACGCATAATTGGCATAAAAAACCTTTTGTATATAAAATCCATTAAATGGGTGCTAGGCAAGGATTGTGTAGAATACGAGGACTAGTATAGATTGAATGCCAACATCAGCTCACACTTTGTAGCTTCCTTGTTGGACATCAACGTTTCAAAACGGAAGATTTTGAAGCTTATAAAGAGGGTTTTTTCCCCAACACTACCTCAGAGGGTTGGAGAGAGTGATGAGAGCTTCTGAGTTTGACCGTGGAGTTCCTTATGTTTGCAACCTGCAACAAATTCTTGAGGAAGGAGGACTTGTGCCAACTAGGCCCTTTCTGTGTGGATTTGAGTTTGAGACTCATGAGGAACGTCGCTGCAAGGTTCGTGTTGCCTACCTGATGAGAATTCATAATGTTGAACCCCTCTGTGAGGTGCAATGGTATGAGGAATTTAAGAGTATGGTGTTTCCTCATCATGCGCCACCTGTTGCTATTGCTAGAACTTTCAATGCCTAAAGAAATGTGAAAAACATCTCTCCATTTTGTTTTTGTTTTTGACAAATTCTACCACACAGTTATCGAATATATATATACATATATGTATTTTGTAACCTATCTGAGGGTCCCACTGATCAATATGTATACATATGTAAATGTTCCCATGATTAATACAATATATATCTTCTATATTCCTGCTCCTTCCTCATTTTATTTCAATTTTGCACCAATGTAGTTGTTAATCTAAGAAAGGACTAATAATAACCCAAAACTAACAAAGCAAGGAAAATATATACATATCTACAAACTTAATGCAAGAGTTGAATCAATTAATTTTTTAAAGATGTATTCCATTAACTGTAATACCCAAGGCTTCACCTTCCATAGTTTCTAACTCAAATGAGTTGTATTGCTTACACTAGGTGATCTTGAAAGGTCCTTCCCAGAGGCTATCAAAATTGCCATGTTGACTAGGCTTTGCTCCACACTCGTTAAACTTGAGCACCAAGTCTCCACATTGTAGCCTCTGGTCAGACATCTTCCTATCAAACCATCTCTTTACCACCTGTTGGTGGTTTTCCATTGCCTCAAGAGCATGCTCTCTTTTCTCCTGAAACTCAAGTAACTTTGAAAACCACACCTCCATTGCTCCATTTTTCTCATTTTCAAGAGACCTGAGCAGTTGGATTGCGGGGATTTCCATAGAAATTGGTAATAGCGCCTCATTCCCATATACTATCTTGTAAGGAGATGTTTTCAATATTTTCTTTGGTGTGATATGATATGCCCATAGTGTTGTACGGAGGTGTTTATGCCAATCCCTTTGATGCTTTGAACCTATTTTCTAATCATCCTGATGAGGTTTTTGTTTGTAGATTCAATGAGGCCATTCCCTTGTGTGTATTAGTTAGAAGTCATCTTCAGGAAGACTCCATACTTTAGTGTGAATTGGCTCATTTTGGAGCCAAGAAAAGCTTTAGCAATATCAGATATAATTGTCTTTGGTGGGCCAAACCTGGCCACCATTTCCTCTAGAAAGTTTACAATGTTTGACTTTGTTGCATTCTTCAATGGTACAACCTCATCCCATCTGGTGAAGTAGTCAGTTGCCATTAGGATCCACCTGTGTTTGGCTGATGGAAATGGATTGATCATTCCAATGAAGTCAAGACCCCATTGAGCAAATGACTCTTGCACCACAATTGGTTTCAGTGGCATAGCAACATTTTTCCTTTTTTTGAAAAAAAATTGACAGTCACTGCAAGACTTTGCCAATGAATATGAGTCATTGAATAACGTCGACCAGAAATAACCAACACATATGATTTTAATTGCATTAGTTTTTTCTAAAAAATGACCTTTGGTTGGGCCACTGTGATACTATTCCAATACCCTTTTTCACTGCTCTTCAATTACACATCTTAACAAAATACCATTGAAATTTATCTTAAAAAGAACTCCCTCTAAGAGTACATAACCATTATTTTGCAATTGATAAAAATGCCTCTTAAATGAGGGGAGGTTGGATGGATACCTTTGTGTTTGCATAAAATTGATTCAGGCATCCAACCAGTCATCTCTGGAGCTCTCTTCATTTAGCATCATGGGTTCTGGGACTTTAGAATCAACAAATGCTTCATTGTTCTTTGCCAGATATTCACACAACCCCTTCCCCTTCATAGTATTGATTGGCTTGATCTCGATGTCATAATCGAGAATCTTGGTTATCTAGTTAGCTCGCTTCTCGGTGATTTCACCTTTCGTAATGTATTCTTGCACACTAGGGTGCAACACACAAACAATCACCTTGTTGCATGATATAAGGTGTCAAAACTTCTTCAGGCCCTTTATGATATAAAAATCTTACTTCTCCAAAAATTTGCATTTCATCTAATATTCTTTCAGGGTGCGTGAATAGAAGGAAATAGGCGATTCTCTTTTATCTTCATTGTCCTTTTGCATTAGGAGAGTGACGATATTGTTGCCACCACCGAAGACGCGCATAATGAATTATTTTAATAAATATTGGTTGATCAACATGGGATTAGAAGAGATGACCTCATTTATCTGTTCGAAATCTTTTCTAGCTTCCGTTGTCCATTTGAAAATTTGGTCTTTTTTCACCATTAGGGTGATAGGTCGAATGATCCCTGTAAAGTCTGCTATGAACCCGTTGATGAAATTAACCTTGCCCAAAAAAGATTGAGCTCTATTTTTTTTGACAGGTAAAGGGATTTCCTTGATTTCTTTGACCCTCTCTGGATCAATGGTGATACCCTCCTTCGAAATGACATAACCCAACAACTTCCCCTGCAGGACCCCAAACACACATTTCTTCAAGTTTAAATAAATCTCAAACTCTTGGCATTTCTAGAAGACAAGCTTGAGATGGTCAAAATGATCCTCGATTTTTTTTGAAAACACGGTCAGGTCATCCAGATAAATAAGAATAATTTTATGCATCAAATCCTTGAAGGCAATGTCCATAGCTTGTTGGAAAGTGGCTCTGGAATTTGAAAGTCTGAAGGGTATTTTATCATAAGAATATGTCCCCCACTTGATAGTAAACGTTGTTTTGTGTTGGTCCTCCTCTTTCACATGAATCTTATTACAACTAGAGAAACCATCCAACATTGAAAACATTTCAAAACTAGCAACTTTTTGCAAAATTACCTCTATTGAAGGCAAGGGGTAATGGTCTTTTAGGGATGCTCTATTCAGGTCTCAGAAGTTGACACACAACCATATGTCACCATTCTTCTTCCTGACAGACACCAAGTTAGACACCCAAGTGTTGTTCCTAATCGGGAACACTATCCGAGATGCAATCAACTTATTTAATTCCTATGACATGAGTGACTCAATATTTTGATTGACTAGCCTCTGCTTTGACGCATGAGATTTTCTCCTTCTAGTAGCTCAATGGTATGTTGGATAATCCTGGGATCATATCCCTTAAGATGATCATATGACCATGCTACCAGAATTAGATATTCCTTGCAAAAGTGTTTCAACCTTTCTTTATTCTTCTGCGAGAATCCTTTTCTAACCTTGAGCTTTTTATCTTATCCGATATGCGAATTGGTATAGTCACCTTTATCAGCTACAAGATTTCTCTTGTCTTTCATTGCATCATCAGAATAAAAAATACTCTTGAGAGTGACTAGATCCCTGGGAAGCTTGTTATATTTAATCTAAATTACTTGATTTCCATAGGCCTCAACAATCTTCAGCTATAATTGGTTGGAAAATTCTCTGGATAGTTGGAGAAATGATGCGATATGAGAATCACTATCAAAAAATTTCTAGTCTTGATCATTGTTCGGGACTGTAGGTCACACGATCACTTGTACTGAATTTTTTTTGTTAATCAACTCGGAATCTGGTTCAAACTGATCTCTGATAGTTGTCATTCAGTCAACTTTGGAGTTGTTCTCTCTAGGTATAACTTGGATATTAAATGCCTCAAAGCCTTCAATTAGTTCCAAGACCCTATGTCGGTATGATTGCATATGAACATTCTTTGTAGCAAATAGCCCTTGGATTTGGTTGACCACCAATTGTGAATCTTCGAACACCCGTATTTTGTTTGTGCCCATTCTCTCTGCTAAACCTAAACCATGAACAAGGCCTTCATATTCTACTTCATTGCTCGAGCATGCGAACTAGAGGCGATAAGACCTCAAGGTCTTATCCGTGGATGGAGACACCAAACATATCCCTGCACTGGATCCTACTTTGCATCTTGTTGCATCAAAGTGCAAGGTCCATAACTTAGAGGATGCTTCACCTCCAAAATCTCAAGTCAGTCTAGGAATAATCAGGCCCTCTTCATGTATGATATATGTTCCTAGCCCAGTTGCATGATAGTTTCTGAAAGGGTTTGTATCTATAAACTCATTGAAAAGAACCTCCTTTGCCTCTATCCGAGAGCTACTTGCTTCTTCTTCCTCAAGGAGTTTGACATTGAGCATCTGTCCAAAATTGATTAAGGTATAGGCTAGCTCAAAATTGATAATGGCTTTGTTAGCCACATGTTTGGAACGCAAGGATTCCCACAATAACTTCATCTTGGCTCCATGCTTCATTCTTAGAATCAAGTATGACCAGTCCAATGCCAAGTAGCCTCCAAAATTTATAGCGAATTCTTGGGACAAACATATCCTGAATAGAGGAGGGGCATCGATGAGCATAGTATCTTGATTCATGGTAATACTGGGATAGGCAAATAATGTCATAGGAAATCCTTTGATTACCTCGATGGTTTCAACCTTGTTCCTGTCGAGTTGCATGACTCCTTTATTAAGAGAATCATATTTGAGCCCCAGAGCATTAGCTACTTGCTTAGGCATGATGGTGGTGCTAGTACCAGACTCAATCATACAATTATGCAACATCTTGTTACCAATGATAACTGTTAGAAAGAAAGGCTTGGGTTTAGGCTTACTCTCTTTTTCGGTTTTCTTTTCTTATTTTTGATTTGCTAAAACTCTATCCAAGTCTAGCTTGGATGTCTTATCTTTTAAGGGCTGATCCAACATCTTGATGTCTTCTTCTCCCGATAATTCCTTTTGCAATAGAAAATTTTTCTCTCAGATGGCCACAATATCCCACAAAGAAACATTAGCAGAGTATTTCTTTAGTTGCCCCACCACGTTGAATGGCGTTCGTGATTGATGAGTTACGGTAGTTTTCTCGTTTTTCCTTGTAGCCAGTGCATATGGCTGTTTGGAAACTATTGGGGTGGCCATGGGAGCTCCTATCTTTGGAGGAGGTGGATTTGGGGAACTGGGAGTAGGCGACTTGGAATATTATGGAACTGATGATAGATTTGCTGATGGATTCGATGTTGAAACAGGTGAACTTTCAGTCGGCAAAGATGTGAATTCTCCAATGACCCTCTAATTGGAATGAGTATTTTAATCTAAGTGTACTTGTGACACTTGGGCTACTGGAATATCATTCAAGAATGTTGACTCTTCTCCTTCCATCCAAGAAAAGAGTTCCTGGTCTGAAGCTATTTCTAGCTCTTTCTCTATAGACATTCCTTGCATTTAAGTAGTGAGAACTGCATTATCCATTTGTTGAGAGGCTTGTGTATGACCTTCGTGCTTAGGGGTGATTCCTTGACTTCGTTGCTCTTCTATTATCTATTAAAAATTCCCTCTCGAATAATTTCGGGGCATATGTGCATCATTGCAAGGGAAGCACCATGAATTAGTTTCTTTGGCAAGATTGTTTTGTCCTACTACTAGCTCCTTGCTTGAACTAGGATAGATGGTCTGCATTGGCATAGTCACAAGGACTATCTAGTTGTCATGTTGATCTTGGGTATTGCCACATGATCTATCCTAGTACTGGTTCTACTGGAAAGAAGCCTTCCTACCTTGGTAGCTTTGGTAAGTAGGATTCTGGTAGCTATATTATTGCCACTTCATACTGATTAATTCATTTGTCACGGTTCGCATGTGCTCCTTCATCTTGTTCATTTTAGCTGTCAATGGGTTAGGCACCAGAGCTACACTTAGAGTCATTCTCGGGTATACATACATAGATTGGGGAGGAGTTGCAGGAACGTTGGTTGAAGCTACCTCTAATTCTACAACGTTGAAATCTGGAAATAATGGCATGATAGGTCTCGGTGCCAATTTTATGGCAGAAATAATATTGTTCTCCTGAGTGACAGAAAGGTTGTATGCATCAGGTAGAGTGTTTCCATCGAGAGCTTTTAGCATCATATAAATATCAACATTTATAGACTTTAAATAAAACTTGAATGCCAAGTCTAGAGGTGGTCGACTACTAATAGGAACTCTCTGCCAAGTCGAATGAAACCGAGCATTGAAATCGACTAGAGCTTCATGGGGAGATCACTTTATATGAGCCAACTGGTGATATAGTGAATAATTGTTGCCATCATTTGAGAAGCATTTGTAAAAAGGATCTCCAAGATCGTCCCAAGTGGAAACTGTATTAGCCAGAAGAGTATGATACAATTTCAATGCCTTGCCTCTGAAAGAGGCAGTGAGTAATCTTAAACCCACATTCTCATTAGTAACACCATGCACTAGACACACATCATCTACATCTTGCATGTGCTCCATCAGAGTTTTTGAATCATCCCCGAAAATATTAGGGATAGCCTTTAAAGCTGCCAGGATTGGAGCCCATACTGGAGGAGGCATAGGTGCTACCAAAGGACTACCAGCATCATAGGCTACATATTTTCTAGCAGCCATTGGCGCAGGAGATGGAGAACAAGAGGGAGGTGAATTATTAACCTACCGACCTCTTGCGTGGACTGAAATTAACGATGGTACAAGAAGGCTAGGAAATCTTGCAGTTTGAGACCTTGTGACGGGCCTATGGCTCATACAATCCTATTGATCAAGAAAATGTGCTAGTTTGTGTCCCACTGGGCGTGCCAAAAAAATAACTGTTGACACAAAAAATTGTAGGGACAACAGCTTTGTGGGAAAATTAGCTATTGGGGGACCTGTGCACGTAGCTAAGTGACCTTTGGGTTTTATCGAAGCCGGCTCTTTGTTTTTATGCAGGGGGAGGTAAAGGGTGAGAAGAGTCACATGAAATAATAAAAAAAAAACTAAGGTGATGTGCCAAACCATAAGAGAAATATCTAAGCACAATGTTGAGACAAAGGCTTGAATAGTAACTGTTGTTTATCAAATAGATGCTTCCTAACACTGCAAACATAAGAACATCACACTCTTTGCATAATATTACTCATACAACATAAACCAACATAGAAGAGTAGCAACATGATCAGTATTTTATTAAGCTACATCAAGATTAGAAAAGCTTGAAACAGATGTTCATATACTCCAAAAAATATAAGAACAATTTAATGTCACATTAAATGCATGAAAACAGAAAGGCCAAATTGACTAGCATAGTCTGCAAGTTCAAATTTAATAGAAAACACTACAAAAGGCTCATTCCCAGTGCTCAGGAAGATTTTTAAATCTATCTAACAAAAACCTATAAAATGAGGAAAAAGTATGCTTAAATAAGCCATCCCACCGCTTGAAAGCCCAACAAGAAAGGTGCCACAGGGAAGCCATCAATGATCCAGATCTTCTCGAGCCAACACCAACACAAAGATCATCCAACATTGCACCAACAAGCATGTCCCCTGAGAAACATTGACTATGTAGGAGTATAAAAGAACACACGGTATCAAAATGTATACTGAAGCACAAGCATCAAACCCAAGATATTGGATGCATGAATGAGTGCCATGTGTTGAACAAATGGAGCCTAAAAAAAGAAAGGTGAGACAGATCAAAAGAAAACCTTGATAGGAAGCCACGTGTTCCAACTCCAACACAAGAAAACGTAGTGTGGTCCCAACTTGGAAAGAGACAAGTGAGCGCCACACGTAAAGCAAACAAAGCTCCGAAAAAAAGAAACCATATGGCCCAACAGAAATCTCCGACAGGAAGCCATGTGTTCCAACTCTCAGAAGTTGTGATCAGTACGGAAAAAGGAAAATCCGCAAAAAGAAAAGAAAACCACGAAGGCAAAGCTATGCATGAATAAATATTCACAATATCTACCAGAACTGTTGAGGATAATGGTCAAGATATATCCTTCAATGAGCACCTTGAAGATGTTTCTACCTCATCCAATGATCAAATCAACATACGTCTAGAGTCACATTTTAGTCATGATCAAAACCCCTCAACAATATCCTGCAATGATCTATTTTAAGGAGTGTTAACATTCTTGATCCTATTGACATAGCCCAAGCTCCATCCACCAAGGATCATGTTGAAAATGTCTCTACATCATCCAATGAGTTAGAGGACACATATCAAGAATCTATTCTAGAGCATGATCATCATCTTTCACCAAAGTCTAGCAATGGTCAGGTTTCCAAGACATATTGACATCCTTTGACCTCAGGGTTGCAGATATCGAAGGGATCCTTAACTCAATACTCGATCCAAGTCCACTCAAAGATCAAAAGGATATTAACCCACTTCCCATGCGTAATGAAGATATACAAGAACCCTTTGTAAGCAATCTCTCCTTTGAAATTGACCCATGCCAATAACTTGATCCAAAGCACATCAGAAGAAATTCCAAAATTAGTCAAGATCAAGAATTTGTATCTCCAAGATACTACAATGATCTAATGGACATGTTATGCCTTGCATAACCACCCTATCTTTTGCCTTGGTCAAAATTGGTCCCCCTTTTTGTTTCCTATCGTGGGTCCTTCCACAAAGTTTTTGGAATGGTTATTTTTTCCAAGAATTTGTGTTTGTTCTTTTTGTTCTAGCAGAACTGGAACCAAACTTCCACTTGGAACTCATCCAAGTTTCACTTCCTAATTCAATTCTGATCCCACTCCCTTTTGTTTCTTTGCATGTCACCTTTTTTCGGTCCATGGTGCTTTCTTTTCATGAGGGAAGATCCGGAATGGATATTGACTTCAGAACTCTATAAATTTCCAAGTTTTGTTCCCTTCTCATCTCCACCCCCACCATTTTCTTTTGTCCATTTTGTTTCGAGGTTCATGGTTCTAGTCTCATTTTTGTGTCATTGTCTTTCTCTTTTTTTTTTCCATTCATTCTTTTTCCTTTTACGGAATTGAAATCGAAATCGAAATTAAACATGGAACTTTACAAAATTTCCCTGTTTGATCTCGATCCCAATTCCACTCTCGTTGCCTTTTTTTTTATCACTTTACTTCAATTTCCCAATGGTTTTGTACCTATTCCCACTACGATTTTGTGTCATACCTGCCACATTAATGGCATTAATTGTAGGCTCCTCACACGTATGAAATCAAATTTCAATCTTAATTAAGGTTAATTCATTGGTTATTATTATTGTAAAAATAGTTAAAACAAACCAAAGTCGAGAATAGAGCAGAGGAAGAACGATTTGATTAGAGATCAAGCATTTGTGCGTAAGTTTGGATCAAGTGCCAACCTGTTGGGTTGTGTTTTGAGGTAGGTGTTCTTTTTCGCTTTTGTCTTTTGTCACTTTCATTGCTTGCATTTTTTTCCTTGTTCTTCACATGATTCATGAGTTTTACTTGTTGATCTTTGTTTGTTTGTTTTTTTGTTTTCCCCTTTGTTTTTCTTTTTTTGTGATGTCTTGTTTGCTTTCTTCTCATCTTTTTTGGTTTTTCTTGATCATTGCGGTCTTTTTCGCATTGATCATGTCCGTACCTCCATGCCCTAAGGTTTAGGGTGTCGATTTCAAAGGTATTCTAGGATTTTTAATGGTCGTTGATATTTTATTTAACCTTTCCATCCTTTTCTTAGGTTGAATCAATGATTTCCATGTGGGGTTTTGATTCCCTAATTTTGTTAAGTCAACGGTTTCAATAAACTAGGGTTTTACACATCCATGTTAATTTAAAGTTGTGCCCTAGTCATGATTTTCCGCCTAGTCGTATGGGCAATGGGTTAGTACTATTATTTTATGCCTCCTCGGTTTTTCAAGTGACCTTATTTTTAATTCATGATGTCATTCACTCTACTATGAACCCTCTACTAATGACATCATATTTTGATCTTGGTTGGAGTCAAATCCAAAAACAGTTTTGTTCATGGAGCCTTTATTTGCAATACATGTTTGATTCGTTCCTGAGCCCGCTTCTAATGAATTGTGGATTATAAAATTTCTTTTACTCTGGTGGAAGTGGAAGCAAAATTGGATAGGGATTTGGAACTTCTTCATGTATCGAGTCCCATTTTCATTTTGGTCCCAATTCCGCTATATGGTTTGTTCTGATTTTGATTTCCATTCGAGTCCCACCCCCAAAAGTGATTTAAAGCCTTCTAGGGGTGTTCTTCTGCCTGGTCCCGCCTCCAATGAGTATGTAATTTTGGCTAAGTATGAAGAAAATATATGGAAGGTCAGATCTATAACCTATTTTTTATACTTCTTATGGATCTAATATTGGGTTTTGTTGCAAGATTAAGAGATTTCAAGAGCATCGAGTGAGGCTTCTCAAAGGAGCCAATTGGTGGAGACTTCAAAGCAGGGAGCTACGCCTAAAAAGATCAAGGGAGAAAATCTCCCTTATACTTTAAAATACAAGCATTAGGATCCTTCCATCACTACATCTAAGGTGGATTATGATTGGGCGGATATAACTAATACCAACTTGGGCCCATTCCATTATGAGGAGTTATTTCTAGAAATATTTGCTGAGTTAACGAGGAGGAATCAAAGAATTGTTGAATCTAGATTGGCACATTTTTTTGTATTTCCTCCATCATTCCAGTGTCTTGAATTAATAATGACAACAACTGAGGCCTACAATCTTGCTACCAAGCAATGTGTGGACTCATAGAGAAATTCCATTATTGATATAACTCCACAAATAATCTAGTTCATGTTCAATGTGCCCACTCCATAGATCCTAGGAAACTCGATGAGGCAGAGGCCTTGAAAATATATAGTAACAATAAGGAGGCTAATAGATCTCATTTGAACAAAAGATGGATGGGAGCAGAGAAAAAGTCTTTGCTTAAGCTTCTGGATCAGCTCAAAAGGGAAGACTTCTACAAGGATATTGGGGATATCATACTGATGTTATCTAGATTATTTGGGAAAAGAGATGCTCTCTAATTCAAGGAATGGATCTTTCCATTCATTTAGACTATCCTAGATGGCAGAAAAAAATTTGATTGGCCTATGATTGTGTCTAAATGCATACATAAACAAATGATTACAGTGAGAGAAACCAAAAATTTTCTTCATGACCTCCTATTTGATTTATGTAGCAAAAAGAAGAGGCATCTTTCATGGTTTAAATGTAGTAGGGATATTGGGAGAAGCCCAAGGATAGAATAAAGTGTGGAATCATTATGATCATCTCACTTTACATACTTCTGAAATACATTACACAAGGGTTAATGATGCATTTTTATATGTGATTATTAACCAGCTCATAAGAGACACAGGGTACAAATTGAGCCAAGAAGCCATTGCATTTATTGCGGAATGGGGATACCGGTTCATCCAATACCCCAAGTTCACTTATTTTAGATTGGCTAGGTTTGATCGTCACTCTCACCTACTCCCTAGGTGTTGCAACAACAAGATTGTTTTGGTGGAGTTCATCTATCAAGCCTTGAGGGTTAACTGCAAATTTGGTATAAAACATAAAACCGGTTGTCACAAATTCCTCATGAAGTTGGGTGAATATAGTTGTCCACATCTTGTAGGAGCCAAGGTAGTTTGCAATTATTTTGATTCACTTGAAATTAGGCTTGTACACTGCTAGGAATCATTATGATCCTAAAAAGAAGATGAATGCTTTTCTTGCTTTTGTTTTTGATAAACACTTCAATCTGTTGGAGGAATTTTGCAGGGATCTTCAAGATGATTATGACCTAAGGAAAAGAAACTATGAAAGGTTGCCTATCCCACTCATGGTGGAGTATGGGGTAAAGGTGGAAATTCCTGAAACATTGTCAAATGATGGGGTGACTTTGGATCCCCAATATGATCCACAAAATATAGGCACCAAAGACTTGGATCCTATAGATTGGAGTGCAAAAGAATCCATAGATATCAAATAGATAGCAAGGTCAAAATTGGATAGAAGAATCCAATTGGTTGTGCTAAGAACCAAGGAACCTAAGGCTCAAACTTCCAAGAAGAGGAAAGGTGCAGATACCACTCAAGGGTATAAGAGGACAAAAAGAAGAATGCCTCCTAAGGAGTCCTTGGATTTCTTCCCTCCTGATATAGAAGAACTTGAAGTTGAAATTCCTACTCAGGATCACCTTGAAGCACATGAAGAAAAAATCACAGCAGGGACTGGGACCTCAACATTTGTGGCATGCGAGCCATCTGAAGAAATGCCTAGACGAATCCTCCACAAAGAAGTTGAATCCTTGAAGGGAAAGGATCTCAAAGTTGAAATCCATGATATAGAGACAGATTCTAAGAATACTCTTTCTAATAAAGAAACACATATGGAGGTACCTCTTGATGAAATCGAGGATACATAAGCTAACCAGGTTTTGACAAAGGAAGAAAAATGGAATTTTTTTGAGGAGGCTAAGAGAGAATAAGATGCAAAAGCACAAACCCAAGCATTTGTAAAACAAAAGGAGATGGATGAAAAGTTACAATACAATGCATCACTTAAGCAACAACAATTGGAAGCCAAATTCAAAGCTGGTGAGTTGGCTAGGAAACAACAACAAAAGGAGTAGGAACTCAAAACAAAGGAAGAGAATGATAAATTGGGAATGATGCAGAAGATCCATGATCTTGAAGAGAAAAAATCCAAACAAAGAAGAGAAAGAGAAGCTCTCGAGGCCAAGTTCATGATTATTGAATAATCTTATAAGAAAAAGGAAGAAGAACACCTAAAGAGAGAAAAGGAGGTTAAAGAACTTGTCAAGCATGAGAAAAGGGAGAAAGAAGTATGGGAAAATCTCAAAGACTTGGAAGAGCAAAGAGATAAAATGATCGAGGAGATGAGGCTAAAAGAAGAATGTTTAGAGAAAGAATTAGAAGATAAGAGGCTACAGGAACAAAAGGATAAGGAAGAAGCTGAAAGAATGACACAAGAAAATGCACAAAGGAAACAATAGAATTTGCAAGAGGTTGATTCTCAATGTAGAGTCACCTTATTGCAACCACTATCTTCTACCACTATTGCCTTTTCCTCTACACAAATTAACACCACTCCTAGTGCTCCTACATGGTTGAAGCTAGATCTTGAGAAGAAAATAACTCTACCTCAACCTCTCAAATGGGAAGAAATGATGAAGGAAATAGAGAAGGAAAGGCCAAAAATAAAGGCTAGGGTTCTTCATTCTATGAAGTTCATAGATGCAAGAGATATCATTGTTGAATGTGCAATTCCAGTGGTGGACACAGATAGAGAAGATATATAGCTAGCTGATTACCAATTGGGCATGGTTAACGTGGGGAAAACTAGAAGGAACCAGTAGATGAATCTCATTGATGTTGTAGCTTCCTCCACCAAGTCTAGAATAATTATAGACAAGAAAGAGAAGGATGAAATTAAAGCTCAATTGGATCAGCTACATAAATTCTTGAAGGATGTCTCTACTCTAGTGACTTAATAAGGTGTTGCTCCAGAAACTGCAATCCTACTCAGTAAGAAAGAAGTTGATGACTTGGTACAAATGCAAAATAAAATGGGTATGTTTGACCAATGGATTGAAAAAATCAATCAGGAGGTTGGATAGGTGCTAATATATGTTTTTGAAATCCATAAGAAGGCCCTTGATTTGATAGAGGAAATGAATCATCATGTTGAGGACCTAGGGAAACGGGAAGATCAGGAATACATAGAATATGCTTAGAAGATGAAGGACATCAACAAGGTGCCAAAGTCAACTCTCCTGGAGCAATCAATTCTTGAAGAAGATAATGTATATTTCCTGGAAAATACTTCAAGCATAATCCGGTTTAGGTTTGACTTCATTTATAAGCATAGAAGTGAAGTTCAAGATACTAGTAAGGACTTGAATGGGAAACTTGATGAATTAGAAGCTGTAATAGCCATTTTGGTCAATGTGGACATTCCGATCAAGGGAGGCATTCCTTTGGAAAAGTTAAGAGAGAAATGGAATGATAGATTTCTGGATTTAATGCAAAAAGAAGATGATGGAAAAAAAAAATTGCTGGATAAACTTATGGAAATCAAAGAGGAGGTGAAAGTTGCAAAGAGGGAATTAAGAAAATTAAAAGATATGAAAGAATTTGCCTCACCAAAGTTGAAGAGAACCAAATTTGAAGACATTTGGGTAGATGGACCTCATGTGGATGTCCTTCAACAAGTGTTCTCCAATTATGATGAATATCTCATTGAGCATCGAGCACAGGAGTAAGTTGGCAGCAAATTTTTCTCTCTTTGATATGCACTTCCTCTTCTCTCCTATTTTGTAGGGTTCGATAGGGGCTGAACTAGAGGTTCCCATTAGCCAGTTCTATCTTCTTCCTTGGGTGTCAGATTTTGGCCAATAGGGCAATCACTTTTTGGAACTAAAACTAGTCCAATTTCTTCTTTAGTTTTGATTGCTTGATTTATGGATCTGAGTTTGTAATTGAGAGAAACTTATGCATAGCATGCCTATATATACTTTTAGGCTCTATTTTTAAAGGTCAGCTGATTGAAGAAGGTTTAGCCACCTGATATGATAGAAGATAGGAAATATAGTCTTATATCTTTTCATAATTGTAGTAAGATACTCTAAAAGTTTTAAATTGAAATCAAATACTTGTTTATAGTCTCATGTTGTTTTCATGTCATTTTTTGGAAGTGAATCTCTTCGATAAGGCTAATGAATAATAATCAATTTGTAAGCCAATGAGTTTGTTGTGCCTAAATGCTTTCTATTTGATACAAATCAATAGGGAAAACCATATTTTAAGATTATTTTATTAAATTATCTATGAATGGAATTACTACATGTTTGTTGATCTATTTTTTAGCAATGAGTGGGTGATCTATTTTGAATCTTAAAGAATTTTAGGGAATGGTTATGGTAATTGAATTGTGCACTATGAATGCATGTAATGGTGTAGGTTATTCTATGGATTACATCATGTCGTGGTTGTTGGTTTGTTAAAAGAAACACTCATTGTGGGATTACATGTATAGATACTAAGGAGTTTTATTCATATTTTACTGTTCTATGCCTTGATTGATCATTTTTTTGTTCATTTAAATCCCCCATTAAACATAGATTGATGAATATGATATAGTTTTTGTTCTTTATTACTAGCAAAGGCTCCTTAAATATTACAGTTACATTTTTGGGGAAATTGATGCCTCAAATTTTGGTTTCCCTTGAAGACTTGGCCATTTTCTCCATGTTTATGGATTTTACCACCATACCACTGCATATTTTACTTGGTGGCGCGGTTGAGTAGTTTACCGCTCTACCACAAGCCACTCTATTTGGCGGTTGAGCGGTGTTACCACTCTACCGCAATGGTCTTCTTTATGCTTGGCAATGGCGCGGTAAGCAGCGATAGTCTAGAAAGTGGTTACCGCCCTACCACAAAGGATTATTCTTAAGCCGCGGTGGGCATGGTAAACCATTGACAGTTGGTGGCAATGGTCTGATGGATTTTACAACCCTACCGCAGGTGGTGCTCAATAAAACTATGGTGGCCATGATGAGACCGTTGGCGGTCTGCCTTGTGGTTATCGCCCTACCGTGGGGTGGCCTGGCGGCCTCTGCAATAGTGTGGTTGATGACAATAGTCAGGTTCAATGGCTACCACCATACCACAGTGGTCTGGCTGTCGGCACGTGGTGGACCATTGGCAATCTCCCTGGCGATCTCTACCCTACCGCGAGGTGGCCTGGTAGCCTCTGTCATAGTGCGGTTAATTGTAGTGGTAGGATCTGGCAGTTACCGCCATACCACGATGGGAAAATTCAATCCCAGTGGTAGCACATTTTGGGGCCAAGGTTGGGTCGGCACTACCTTATCGCCATTCCGCAGTAGGAGCCTAAGCTCAAAGAGATAGCATGGGGAAGTCAAGGGTGAGCTCGAGCGAGCTCACTGCCATACCGTGAGGTGAATTGAGTAGGTCAATGGTAGCGTGGTAGAAAATAGAGGAGAGCTCGAGTGGGCTCGGAGCTCGGTCAATCGAGTTTGACCGAGATGAACCAGAAGATAAAGTAGGGAGCGAATTATAGAAAAGACACATGGCAAGTTATCAATGATTGATTGGCCGAAGTCTTGAGCAGTGAATGCATTAACTGTAAGACTCAAATTTGAATGGTTGATTGGATTTGATTGTGGCAAAGAATTGAATGTCTGGATGGTTCGATGTGTTCATGCAAGGTGACTTGGTCAAAGGCGATCAGATTTGTCTATCAAAGGTAAGGTGCATATTGACTAGCGCCTAATTGGCTGGAAAAATAGAGAGAGGTATGACTTGTAAGAGTCAAATACTTTTAAAAAGAGACACAAGAAAGGTGGCAAAGTGTGAGAGTGGTATGTGATGGCATTGTAACCATTGACACTTGGTGTCATAGATCTGTAAGGATGTGAACCTGATAGGCTATGTGGCTGGGTAGGCCATGAGGCTGGCTAAGACAATCATTGGTGAGAAGCTGAAGGGAATCTAAATAGTATGTCATGAGGACATTGTAACTATGTGGAGATTCTATTTTGTGTGGCCTATATATTTCTCCAGTTAAACAAGATGTGACTCTTGTATAGGCTATGAGCCTGAGATTGTATTGTAACTATTTTCTATTTTTGAATAATACAATGGCTCGATCTTTTGGAGTGTGGGGTTTTTTACCTAAAAGGGTTTTCCCCACATATATCTATGTGTTCATTCTTTTTGTCTTTCATCTTGTTTGATTTTGCAAACTGAATTTGTTCTTATGTTGAATCTGCTACCTATCAAGCATTTACTTTTCTTAGAGGATCAATGGGGGATCAACTGTGCCTACTTCTGCTTTATGGCATAGTTGTTTGTGTCTTTGAAGTGATAAAAATGAAAATCACTAAGGCACTGTTGTCTTAGATGCTTATCTATGATGACATAACCGACTCTGAATCCTTAGCAAGTGGTATCAGAGCTATTTGAAGGAGGTCAAGGCTTGATGATACCAACAAGTGGTGTCAAAGCCTTCTCTTGGTTACTGAATTTTTGGGTATTTCTCCTATGATGATTTCTTAGCCTGGCAAGCTTGAGGAAATATGGAGGAATTGGTTGGTAATTGGTTGGTAATTGATCCTTCGATGAGTGAAAGTTCTTGCTTCTTTGATTCAACACATAATTTTGAAATACGTTGGATATGAATGGTGTTGATCATATTGTGGCAATATGGTCTGAAGCTCCTGGATCACAACAAATGTTCTTGATGTAAAGGGCATGAGATGTGCTTGTGGTTGTGTTGCAATGAAGCGTAGTTTCATATTGGGTGTCTGTGTGAGAAGATCCCTGGCGGTATGGAGGTTCTTGTGTTTCTGTTCAACCATGAAGTATTGTGCTATGCTAGGTGTTTTGACTTAGCACAGAAGGTGGTTTCTCTATTCCTCTGATTGCATGGAGGATATGAAGCTGATCTGAGTGATCTGTAACTTATGTATAGCTTGGCTCTCTCGTATGCTTGTGCATGGTTGTGGTTTTGGAACTAGTCTTGATAGGACCCATTGTTCCTACTTACCTGTATCTTACACTTGCACAGTTCAGATTCATGTCTTTGGCTCTGGAGGTTTTTTGTAGATTTTCCTAAAAAATCTATGATGCATTTTCATGTTTTCCATTGTTTTGGTTAACCGTGATTGTTGTGTGCAAACTCCTGAGTTGTCCAAATGACTAGTGAATATGGAGATGCATGGTTGTTTTATAAAAACTATGGTTTTACAGGTTTTGCACGGTCAAGTAAAACTTGTGACTTGTGGAGCTGATGTTCTGCTATTTTCTAGATCTTGGTTTTTGGGGTGCGATTGGATGAGATAGCTGCAGTTCAACATGGTTTTGAGGAGCTACTTTGTCTTCTCTACATGGGGGTGTTGGGTATGTTTTTTACTCATTCAATATTCATGTGGTGTGTACTTAATGGTTTCTTGGACTGTGGTACTCAAGTTGTGGATGTGATTGGAAAATCAGATCCGGTCTTTGATCCGGTGTTTGAGTCATGTTCGTCTACGTGGGTTGTTCTCTTTGATGACCTCAGTTTTGCAGTTTCCAGTGTGATGATAGATTTTCAGGTCCTTTGAAGTGGATCTTTGAGTTGTGCGACTGATGGATTAGCTACCCATTGGGTGCAGTGGGATAAATTGGAAGTGGATTGTCAATATCCATGAGATTTCTTTTGTGTTGCTGCAAATCTATTAGTTGGCCTTGTCTGTGGCCACTTGTGCATTGGTGTAGCTATTTTGAGATGTGAAGGTGAATGGGGTTTTGAGTACCTAAATAGTTAGATATGGGGACCTATAGCATGAGAATCATGATTTCATGGAGAGCTTGTTAAGCTTTTGACAGTGATGGTGTTGTCTGTGCGATCTAAAAATCTTTGTGTTGTTCGACGTTGTTGTTCGATGGGCATGCTATCGGTTGTACCTAAAGGTTGTTTGGATCAGGAGGTGGTCATTCATGATGCTTGGAAAGCTCAATGTCATGGTTCAGTTGGAGCTTTAGCAATGGTTGTGGATTCATCACTTGGTGATGAATGGTCTTCTTTGGTGTTGCAAATGCTTCTTGAGAAATCTTAGATCATGTTGCTACAAAAGAGTTATTTCACATCTGCATGATCACTATTTGAAGATGTGCAACATCTTGGATCCATGGAGGACTTTGTTAGTTTTTGGCTGAGATGTTGGTGGTGCTTGATAGGTGATGTTGGTTTAGAGTTTGTTTTCTTTATGCCATGGTATAATCTTGCTTGTGCATTAGAGTTTTGGCATGTTGTGTTGCTCTTGAGACCATGGATAGTTCACCTGAAGCATGGTATCTCCTAAGGGGGATGTGTAAGATCATGGTGTCATGATAAGATCCTGATCTAGGTTTTGGATCTTTGACAATGGTTTGGGGTTTCTCTTTGCTTTGAGTACATTAGTCATATGCTGGAGGGCTTCAGGTTCAATGCAGTAATGCAGTTTGGAGTTAGCATGAGATGTTTGGAGTTAGCATGAGATGACTATGTTTGGAGTTGGTGCTCATGGATGCATGGAGAATAAGCTGAGGCTGAATTCCTTTGAGAATGTTGTTGTTATAGCTGAAAGTCTGAGTAGCCTGCACCTTGGTTGAATGCAAGTTCAATAGTGACCTTGAAGGAGAATGCTCTTAGGTAAGTCACGGTGAGTTGTATATCTTGGAGGAGAATTTTTTCTCTTCTTCTAGTCTACTCGGCGGTGGTTATTTGAAAGTTTTTTACCCATTACATCTTTCAAATGTCTTTCGTATTCTTTACTTCTCATAGATATGAATCTTGAGTTATCTTAAGACTCTCAAGGATTCATAATAGAAGGTGGACAACATACTATATCTCCTTGTGCTTTTGAGGACTGATAGGAGATGGTTATATGGATGGGTCTGATCTTCTTTTAAGAATACTTACATTCAGGGAATCTATTAGATGTGTTCTTGGAATTTCCTTTGGGATGTGAAGAGGATTACTCTTTTTTGGTCTTGGTCATCTTCCTGGATGTTTTTTTTTACCCTATGTTGGGTGAGAAGAACTTGGAAGATTTCTGTAAGATTGCTGAGAGAGATGGTTACTGTAGTAGTTTGTTGTAGGTTGTGCATACCATTGTGGATAATTTTTTGGCACTACATAGTTACATTGTTTCTATATGTTGTTATTGGTAGACTGGTAATGCCATTGATCTTTCAGATCTGACATTACCCATGCAGTGGGAGTACTTGGATGCTCTTTTTTTTCATTGACCGGTTGGCACATGGTGCTCTTGTTCTACTGTTGATGGGTTGGTTGTGTCTCTGGCATGGGTTTACTAATGGTGGATACCTTTGAGGTATGGTTGATTAGATGGTTAGCATTTGTTGTGGGTGGTATTTTTCAGTCATGTGGGGTTTGATCAGTTGGATGAGGGCAGTCAGTTTGTGGTTGTCTTTCTAGCTGATGTTCTTTCTTGTTTTGGAGAATGTTTTCTTTTTCCCGTGGTCGCATTGAGTACTTTTTTGCTGCTGTTGTGTTGCCTTTTGCTACCTGGAGGGTCTGATGCTTGCATTCCTAAGATTGGTTCTTTTTTGCCTTAGCTTGTTCCTATTATTTGGAGTTGTTTCCTGAGATGGTGGACATTTTTCAAATGTCATTACAAGCGGTCTTGGTTGGAGCATGGAGGCATTCTATTAATCATTGTTTGATTTTGGAGGAAGCCTGAGTGTCTTCATCAATTGGAGATTGTTGGGAAATTGATGCCTCAACATTTTGGTTTCCCTTGAAGACTTGGCCATTTTCTCCATGTTTATGGCTTTTACCTCCATAACGCTACATATTTTACTTGGTGGCATGGTTGAGTAGTTTACCGCTCTATCGTGGGCCACTCTATTTGGCAGTTGAGCGGTGTTACCGCTCTATGGTGGTGGTCTTATTTATGCTTGGTGGTGGCACGATAAGCAGTGAGAGTCTTGAAAGCAGTTACTGCCCTACCGCGAAGGCTTATTCTTAAGCCACGATGGGTGTGGTAAACTGTTGATGGTTGGTGGAAATGGTTTGGTGGATTTTACCGCCCTACCACAGGCAATGCTCGGTGAGACAGCGGTGGCCATGGTGAGACCATTGGCGGTCTGCTTGGTGGTCACTGCCCTACTATGGGGTGGCCTGGCGGCCTCCACAATAGTACATTCAATGATGATGGTCAGGTTTTGTGGCTATCGCCATACTGCGGTGGTGTGGTGGACCATTGGTGGTTTGCCTGGCAGTCACCGCCCTACCATAGGGTGGCCTGGTAGCCTCCGTGGTAGGGTGGTTGACTATAGTGGTAGGCTTTGTTAGTTATTGCCATACTGTGATGGGAAAAGTCAAGCCCAATGGTAGCGCGGTTGGAGGCCAAGGCTTGGTTGACACTAGCTTACCGACATACTATGGTAGGAGCCTAAGCTCACAACAATAGCGTGTGGAAGTCAAGGGTGAGTTTGGGTGAGCTCACTGCCATACTATGAGGTGACTTGAGCAGGCCAGCGGTAATGTAGTAGAACAAAAAGGAGAGCTAAGGTGGGCTTGGAGCTCGGTCAATCAATTTTGGCTGATTTGAACCAGAAGAAAAAGAAGGGAGTGAATGTAGAAAATACACGTGGCAGGTTATCAACGATTGATTGGCCGAAGTCTTGAGCAGTGAATGCATTAACTGTAAGGCTCATATTTGAACAGTTGATTGGATCAGATTGTGGCAAATTATTGAATGCCTGGATGGCTTGATGCATTCTTGTAGGGTGACTTGGTCAGAGGTAAGGTGCATATTGACTAGCACCTGATTGGTTGGAAAAATAGAGAGAGGTATAACTTGTAAGAGTCGAATACTTAGAAAAAGAGACCTAGGAAAGGTGGTGAAGTGTGAGAGCGGTATGCAATGGCATTGTAACCATTAACACTTGGTATCACAAATCTACAAGGATGTGAACCAGATAGGCCATGTGGCTGGGCTGACCGTGAGGCTGGCTAAGATAGTCATTGATCAAAAGTTGAATGCAATCTACACAATCTATCATGAGGACATTGTAACTATGTGAAGATTCTATTTTGTGTGGCCTGTATATTTCTCCAGTTGAACAAGATGTGACTCATGTATAGGTTATAAGCCTAAGATTGTATTGTAACTATTTTCTATTGTTGAATAATACAATGGCTCGACCTTTTGGAATGTGGGGTTTTTTACTTAAATTTTTTTTCCCCACATATATCTGTGTGTTCATTCTTTTCATCTTTCATCTTGTTTGATTTTGCAAACCGAATTTTTTCTTGTATTGAATCTATTAGTTTTCAAGCATTTATTTTTCTTAGAGGATCAATGGGGGATCAATTGTGCCTGCTTCCGCTTTATGGCATATTTATTTGTGTCTTTGAAGTGATAAAAATGAAAATCACTAAGGCACTGATGTTTTTGATGTTGATCTATGATGACAGAACCGACTCTGAATCCTTAACATTGGCCATTGACTAACATCAGCATAGTTGAGAACCAATTACTATGACCTTGGAAGTTAGACTACTATATGTTTTCTCTCTTTTTTAGGAGAAATAGGGTAGACATACTCTATTTTATTTTGTTATTCTATTTTGACCATCAACAGATCTGGTGCTAGGAGGGCCTACAAGAACAATCTAGATAGGATTGGGTCATTCTCACCACAAAGGTATGAAAGAGCTCTTAGATCTTCTACAAATCCTAATCCATTGTTAGATCTCCAAACCCGAATTAGATATAGGCCCCAAGCTCGTAGAGTCCTGATCACACCATTGTCACCACCACTCACTCCACTTGGATTTCTGCCAAATCCATCTTTTCCACCCCAACAACCTAATCCACCCACTCCACCACCAGCTCAACCAGTCCTACCACCACCACCCATGGCTTACTTCATAAATAGTCCCTCTCCACTAGGGAATATTCCTGGTGGTATATATGATCTTCACAAGAATCCATAATTTATTTTTTCCAAGTATACCCATGGAGAATCAAGGAGTGTTGAGGAACACATGCAAGAATTTAAGGATTCTTTTACTCATTCTCAGGTAGCTCACCAAGATTTTGTATCTAGGTTATTCCCCTACTATTTAGGAGATATGGCATACCACTGGTTTTTAAATCTGCCTGAAGGATCTATTCTAGGTTGGATAGACTTAGAAAATGCCTTTAGTAACCAATTCAGGGTGTATGTATACCCCGCCATTTTATGTCATCACTTTTCCACCATAATAAAGGAACCTCATGAACCATTTCCATTATTCAATATGATATTCCAGAGAATGTTTCAAAGGCTACAAGATCCTTACTTAGTTGCTAAAAATATTGCCATTTTGGCATACTTAAGGGTTGTAGATCCCTTGATTGTCTTATTCTTGCATAGGACATAAATTATTTGTCAAAGGTCTATCATCAAGCCATCAAACTGCAACATTTGATAAGCTTGAAATTGGGAAGTTTAGGAGGAGTTCTATCCCCCATGGGCTACCAAATTCCTAATCATCCTTTGTTCAATATGTTCCTAGGGATGTCTTACTCCCAATATGGACCTATTTTTGAGTTACAAACTTCACCTACCATGCCTTTTTTTTTAATGGTGTTCAGGATTCTTCTTAGCAATCTCAAAACTACTAGCGGCAAGGGGGAGGGCCAACCCTTGTTCATTCTCCATTTGTAGGGAATATTTTGCAAAATGAATAGACTTATCAACTAACTAATGAAGTGGAAAATCCCAAAAAGACTCTATCACAAATGTCCAATAATATGGCACAACTTAGACATAACCCCCTCAGAACTAGAACTAGAATTACCAAAATCAGGGCAGTTATCCTAATCAAAATTCGAATCAAAACATCAATAGGAGCTTCCAAAACCAAAATTCCTCTAACCAAAACTACCATAATCAAAATAGAGGATACAAGTAGAGGTCGAGCAAAAATAGGTAGTGGAACACTAGACCCAACAACGGGGGATTTCCCCATAATTGTTAGTCTAGTGAAGATAAACCACACACTGTAAATGTTGTAGATCTCAATTTCATGACTAATTGGTGTAGAATACACAATACTATAGCACATTCTGAGGTCAATTGCCTAGAGATGGAAAAATTGGTGAAGATTGCACAAGCTGAATCCCACCCTCTGCAAAGAAATGCCAATCAAGATGGTGGGTCAGTAATTACCCATATGACCTATTAGACCATTGAGGAGCAATATCAGTTTCCCATGCAAGGAGAAAATGAACCAAAAGAGGATGTATATGATGCCCAAGCCTTCCAATCCAAACATGGTCATTTCTTCAGAAATCAGAATAAGGGCCCATTTACTACATTTGCACCTCCCAACAACATGGTCCCACCTAATCATAATGAAGATAACTATCCACCAACCCCAAAAGTTCCATCTAACTCTTATAACAAGGGTAACCCACCTAATTTCCGATGTATCAAGTGAGGAATGATTCAAAGTTTGATTTCATTGCAAAGCTACAGAAACAAAAGACTTCATTGTCATTCTTTGACATTATGAACTGGTGACCAACCCAAGGGGATGTTGTCTGCTGGATTTAGGAGCATCGGGTAATGTTATGCCCTTTTGCATTTGCAAGAAGCTAGGATTAAGCCCTTCTTAGAATAATAAGAAGGTGATTCGGTTGGGAAAAACCAAGGTTAATGTGGTAGGATAATTGAAGAGTATGCATCTATAGGTTGGATCAGATCCAAGGATCCAAACTTACATAGATATCCAAGTAGTTGATATCCCAAAAACATATGGTACGCTCTTGAGCTAGGAATTAGTGAAGAGCATTGGGGGATATTTATCCTTGGATTTCTCACACATGTATCTTCCCTAGAAAGGGATAGAAAAACGGATCAGAATTGATAGTGAGCCTAGGCTCAAACATGTGATTACTGAATATGATTCTCCCAATTAAGTAGCATACTTTGAGATTGAGATAATATTTAATAAGAAGGAGGAGATCATGACCTTCTCAATAATCAATCCTAATGAAATACTGCATCTAGAACATAATGACCCAATGATGTCGGTGAACTGGAAAGTCCTAATCAAAAAGTTGCAACAAGATAGGCTGGTATTGGGAGAAGAGGAAGATTTGACAAGTTTTTTACTTCCTAATTGGTGTAGGATACATTATTAGAATAATTTTGAGTTGACATGTCAATCTTGTGTGAACACCCTAAACCATGTCTGCCAACCTACACAAACTTGTCAAAGCCAATCCCAAATACTCACCAATAAATTTACATTTGAAGCTAAGGATGCCACCATCCTCACTAGAACTAGTCTCTCTCAAGAAGAAGATCCTTCCCGATTTGTGAATACTCAGGTTCTATGCTCTGAGTTCCAAGAGGAGATTGAGATATCTCAGTCTTTCTTCATTACACCCACCCCAGATACCCTTCCAATTCCTAAGTCATTGATGAAAAATGAATTTGATTCTGATCTAGTCTAAGGAAATGTCTAGGAAGTAATTCCTGAATGGGTTTTGAATATAGGTAAAACTACTAGTGAATCTTGCCCCTAGTCACCTTTAACTCTTGATGGAAAGTAACAATCTGAGCCACCACACATCTCAAGCAAGTCATCCCCTATCATCCTGAAAAAGAAAGAACTCCCAACTAAAGATCAATTATGGAGTCTTAAATTTTATGGCTCTAAATCCAAAGCAGGAAGTGGAGAAGGGATTTAGCTAACCAACCCAAAAGGGAAGACTTACTTTGCATCTTACAAATTGTAGTTTGGTTGCACAAAAAACGTGGCTGAATATGAAGCACTTGCTCATGGAGTTATCTTTTCCCATCAAAATAAGGTCACTTCTCTCATGGTTATGGGTGATTTTGAAGTTATTGTAAAATGGGTCCGCAACCAATATGCTTGCCACAAGAAAATATTGGCTGCATACATAAATAGAATTTTGAATCTGATTGAGGACTTTGACACCTTTGGAATGACTCTGATTCCTAGAGAAAGAAATCAGATTGTAGATGCCCGTGCCTTTACTGCCAGCACCTTGGAGCCTATGCAACACTCCAAGTTAAAAGGGTTTTTGGTTGAACTAGTCTCATTCCCAGTTGTCCCCAATAATGTCCAGAATTTTTCAAGTATACGATGATGACCAACATATACTTTCCTTCTTGGCAAGTTTAGATGTCTTTGAAGGATAGATAATTGATGAATCTAAAAGAGATCAGGGAGATTGGGATCCTCAAAATTGTGACACGGAATGGATACTGTAGTTGAAAAGAAACAATATTCCAAAGGGGATGGTGGATCTAGAGAGAATATTTGACTCTGACCCATGGGCTCATCGAAGGGTTCCCACACAAAGTGATGGAGGGAAGTATGAATCTCTTAATCTGACTCACTTAGGTCTCAAAAGGAATGTTCTCATAGGTAAGACTTGTCCTAAATAAATTAAGGAGAAGATAGTTAAATTTTTGGAATAAAACATTGCGGCCATTCCTTGTGGGTATGAATATTTAAAGACCTTTGACACTTCGGCAATCACACATTCCATACCCCTAAATCCAAAATCCAAACCCTTTCATCAAAAACAACACTCGGTGAATGCTTTAATTTAGCCCTTAATCTAGAAGGAGGTGTAGAAGTTATTATATGCAAGAATAATCTTTCGAGTACAACATTCTACATGGGTGGAAAACTTGGTTCTTGTGTGCAAGAAAAGTGGTGCAATTAGGTTATGCATAGATTTTAGGAACCTAAATAAGGCATCTGAGAAGGATAAATATCGACTTCCTTCTCTTGATGAGGTGTTACAAATAGTCAATGGGTCTCAGATGATGTCATTTTTGGATGGCTATTCCGGGTATAATCAGGTGCTTGTTAGTCATGAGGACAAAATGAAAACTGCCTTCACTACCAAGTGGGGCAGGTTTTCCTATCAGAGTATGTCATTCGACCGTATTATCACTAGAGCTATATTTCAATGTGCAACCGACATGGCATTCAAGGATTTAATAGGAAAGTGTCTCATTATCTATGTTGATGACTTAACTATCTTCTCTAAGAACATAGATGATCATGCTGCAGATTTGGCAAAAGTCTTCAAAAGGTGTATAAGCTAGGTTGTCTCCCTTAGTCCAAAAAGTGTGTGTTTGGAGAATTTTAAGGGAAAATATTAGGCCATATAATACTAGAAGAAGGGATATCCATAAACCTGGATAGAGTAGAGGCCATCTTAAAGATGACAATGCTAGGAAGTAAAAAAGAGATGTGATCCTTCTTTGGAAGGATTAATTTTGTGAGAAAATTTATAACATGGTTTGTAGAAATTGTCAAACCACTCAATGAAATGATGAGAAAAGATGAAAAATTGAATGGAACAATGAGGCTAAATCTTCTTTCTCGCATATTAAACAATAAATATTGGAGCCACAAGTTTTGACTAGCCCAAATTATCTAAATCCCTTCTATATCTATTCTTTTGCATCTAACCATTCATGTGCATCTATTTTAACACAAAGAAGAGGTGAGGGAGAGGAAAGGCCTATTGCCTTTATGAGCTCCCCATTTAAAAATGTAGAAGTAAGGTACCCACCCCTTGAGAAGAAATCCTTTGCATTGGTTTGAGCAGTAAAACAATTTAGGCATTACATTCTTCAAAGTCAGGTTATTGCCATAGTTCTTGATCCAGTTGTGAAGTCCCTCCTTATGCGGAGTGAGTTAGGGGAAAGAAGAGAAAAATGGATGGCTATTTTACAAGAATTAAATTTAGAAATTTATCCAATGAAGCTTTTCTGAGAATAGATCTTATCAAAGGCTATGGCAGAGGTTGATAAGAGCATCACTTGCCAATAGTACACAACACAGTCATTCACCAAAGATCTCTAGTACATAGATCCGATTTTCTTCCTCCTCAATAACCGATGCCCACATGGGATGAATTCTACTCAGAGGAAAGCATTGAGGATTAATATTTCTCATTATATTCTCAAAGGGGGATATATGTATAGAAGAAATTTTCAAGGAATGTACTTGTGTTGTTTGGATCAGCAAGAGGCCAAACACCCTATTGTTGAGTTTCATGGAAGACATGGTACAAGACATGGATCTGTAGATGCTTTGGCCAATCAAGTTCTTAGATCGGTCTATTAATGGCCTCACATGTTTCAGGATGCACACCAACATGTCCAAACATGTCATATATGCTAGACCTTTGCACCTAGGGAAAGGAATCCAACAATTCCTTTGCAACTAGTGTACGAGGTAAGACCATTCACTCAATGGGCACCAAATTTTGTAAGTGTCACTAATCCAAACTCCTCTGCGGGTCATAAGTTCATCCTGACTGCAAATGACTATTGCACATGTTGGACCGAGGCTTAGCCCTACAAAAACAACACCACAGATTTGGTTATCAAGTTTCTAACTGAAAACATCACCACCAGTTTTGGAGTACCGTTCACTCTAGTATGTGATAATGGCCCTGATTTCTCTTCGGCTGAATTTATTCAATAGGCTTATGAACATAAAATTATTCTGAAATATTCATCTAATTACTACCCTTAGGGTAACGGAGTAGCTGAGTCTACCAACAAGAATTTGTTTGAAGTAATTAGAATTTTTTTGGAAAACAATCTTAGGGACTGACACACCCAACTGAGATTTTCCTTATGGGTAGATCGAACTCGAATTAAAGTCACCCTAGGAAATTCACCATTTAAGCTAGTCTATAGCCAAGACCCAATCATCCCAATCCATTTAAAAATACCTCTCCTCACATTTATGCAAGATTTCTATACAAAGGATGATCAGATCAAGGTTAAACTAACCAATTTGTTAAACATGGAAGAACAGAGAGACACTGCTTTGCAGTAGTTCTCCAAACATCAAGTTGTCATCGAATGTTTGTTTGAAAAGAGGGCCAAGGTAAAGGCCTTTAGGATATCAGATCTTGTGCTACTATGGGATAAGGGTAAAGAGAAAAAGGGAGGCCACTAGAAGTTTGATAGACTCTAGTTGGGTCCATATCAAATAGCTGAGATACTAGGTGATAATGCTTTCCAATTGAGTGCCTTGATAGGAGAACCTGTTCCATTGCCAATTAATGATCAATTTCTTAAAAATTACTTTGGCTCATAAGGGTATGTTGTTTTTGAATAACTGAACTATATGTACCATATGTAATTAGTTGTTTTTTTTTGTTTTCAGTGTTTGGTCTCTTCCTTTTTTTCTTTTTCTTTTTTTTCTTTCTCTCATTTTTGTTTTGTCTTGTTCATTAGGGATCTTCATTTCTATCCATTCCAAGATAAATGGGTTGTTATTCAAAGTGCGTTGCAGGCACTAGGAGATAAATTGATTTAGGTATTTTAAAAGAGCATATGTTGAAGGATTTCATTCTAAACTCATGTGTTGTGACCATTCTAATGTGGGTTTGAAAAGTTATTAAGGATAAGATACATTGTAAATATATCATGAACTATGATTAAAGTTTGTCACAAAATAGATAGAACATCTACCTAATTAAAATGCTTACTTATCTTTCGGTGGTTGTATCTCTGATTCAAGTAATAAATATGACTCCAAAACTATCATGAAGTTAATTGTAGTGTTCAACCAACATTTCAGATTAATTACATCTGAGTGTTGAGAAGTCCATAAAGAATTTCCACAAGTAAAATGTTTTAAAAAAAAAGAGAAAAGATAATTTTTGAAAGAAAAGGTAAAACTCAATATCAAATGGGTGATTCAATTATCTCTATTAGGGCTATGAACATCTAACTGACAGTAGAGAAATTCTTGGAGATAAATAGAGGCATCTTCATGAGGGCTATGGATGCTTGAATGGCAGTGGAGCAATGCCCATAATTTCATTGCACAACAGTTGAAGGACTCAACCTATGTAGCTTGGATCTTAGGTGTGGTTGTTCAAGGGTGGGGAAATTTTTTTATAAAGAAGGATGCACCATATATGCACACACTCAGACTCAAATTAGTTGATGATAATGTACATCTAAGATTTAGCTCAACCTTATCTTGCATATATGATCTTATTTGAAGTTAGCATGATTCATCAACCAAATGGTCTAGGTGACTGAATTCTTCAGTATCTTGAAAATGGGTAAAATATTTTCCTAGCCGAATCGCCATTTGTTATGCCCTGCATAACCACCCCATCTTTTTCCTTAGTCAAAATGAGTCCCCAGTTTTATTTCATATTCGTGGGTCCTTCCACAGAGTTTTTGAAATTCTTCTTTTCTCCAAGACTTTATGTTTGTTCTTTTTTCTTTGGTGGAACTAGAACCAGAACTGACCTTTGACATAGAACTCATTTGAGTTTCAGTTCCTAATTTATTTCTAATCCCACTCGCGTTTGTTTCTTTGTGTGTCACCTTTTTTTTGGTCTGTGGTGTTTTCTTTTCATGGGGCTGGATCCAAAATGGATATTGAATTCAGAACTATATAAAGTTCCAAGTTCTATTCCCTTCCCATCTCCACCCCCACCGTTTTCTTTTGTCCGTTTTGTTTCGAAGTCGGTGTTTCAGTCTCAATTTTGTGTCATTTTTCTCTTTGTTTTTTCCCTTCATTCTTTTGCCTTTGTCAGAATCAGAACCGAAATCAGAATCAAACTTGGAACATTACAAAATTTCCTTGATTGATCTCGATCCTGATTCTAATCTCGCTGTCTTGTTTTGTTTGCCACTTTACTTCAGTTGCATAATGGTTTTGTACTTGTTCTCATTGGGATCCTGCGCCCTACCTGTCGCATTAATGGCATTAATTGCAGGCTCCTCACATGTATGAAATTGAATTTTAACCTTAATTAAGGAAAATTCACTGGTTATTATTATTTTAAAAATAATTAAAACAAACTAGAGCTGAGAATAGAGCAGAGGAAGCACAACTTGATCATAGATCAAGCATTTGTGCGCAAGTTTGGATCAATTGCCAACCTTTTGGGTTTTGTTTTGAAGTAGGTTTTATTTTTCTCTTTTTCCTTTTGTCACTTTCATTGCGGGCATTTTGTTTGTTGTTCTTCGCGTGATTCATGAGTTTTACTTATGGATATTTATTTTTTTGTTCTTGTTTTTGTGTTGTCTCATTTGATTTCTTTTCATATTTTCTGGTTTGTCTTGATCATCGTGGTTGTTTTCATGTTGATCATGTCGAGACCGTTGTGCTCTAGGGTTTAGGGTGTCAATTTAAAAGGTATTATAGGGTTTCTAATGGTTATTGATATGTTAATTTAACCTTTCCATCCTTTTCTTATGTTGACTCGATGATTGCCATGCGGGGTTTTGACACCCTAATTTCTTAAGTTGATGGTTTCAATAAACTAGGGTTTTATGCATCCATGTTAATTTAAGGTTGTGCCCTAGTCGCTAGTTTCCCCTCGATCGTATGGGGGATACGTTAGTACTATTATGTTAAGCCTCCTCGGCTTGTCAGGTGACCTTATTTTCAGGTCATGATGTCATTCGCTCTACTATGAATCTTCTACTAATGACATCATACTTTGATCTTGGTCGGAGTCGGATCTAGAAATGGTTTTGTTCATGGAACCTTTATTTGCAATACATTTATTTAATTTTTCTTGAGCTTGCTTCTGATGAATTGTGGATTATCAAATGTCTTTTACTCTGGCAGAGGTGGAAGCGGATTTGGATAGGGATTTTTAACTTCTTCATGTATCGAGTCCCATTTTCATTTCAGTCCCAATTTTGCTATATGGTTTGTTCTGAGTTCGATTTCCATTTTGGTCCCACCCTTGACAGTGCATTAAAGCCTTCTAGGGGTGTTCTTCTACCTATTCTCGCCTTCAGTGAGTATTTAATTTTGGCTAACTATGAAGAAAATATATGGAAGGTGAGATCTCTAACCTATTTTTTATACTTCTTATGGATCTAATATTGGGTTTTGTTGTAGGATTAAAATATGTTAGGAGCATTGGGTGAGACTTCTCAAAGGATCCAGTCGACATATACTTCAAAGTAGGGAGCTAAGCCTAAAAAGATCAAGGCATAACAACTCCCTTATAAATTAAAATACAAGCATTGGGATGCTTCCATCACTGCTTCTAAGATGGAATCTGATTGGATGGATATAACTGATACTAACTTTGGCCATTCCATTGCAAGGAGTTGTTTCTAGAATTATATGTTGAGGAGGTAATAGGAAGGACTTAAAGAATTGTTGAATCTAGATTGGCACATGTTATTTTTCTCTATCAATCTAGTGTCTTGAATTAATAATAATAGCAGTCGAAGCCTACAATCCTTCTACTAGGCAATGTGTGGACTTGTAGGGGAATGCCATTATTGATCTAACTCCACAAATGATCCAGTTCATGTTCAATGTGCCCACTCCACAAAATCCTAGACAACTCAATGAGGCAAAGGCCTTGAAAATATATAGTAACAATAAGGAGGCTAACAAAGATCATTTGAACAAAATATGGATGAGAGCTAAGAAAAATTCTCTGCTTAAGATTCTGGATCAGCCCAAAAGGGCAGAGTTCTACAAGGATATTGGGGACATCATAATGATGCTATCTAGAGTATTTTGGAAAAGAGATGCCCTCCAATTCAAGTAATGTGTGTTTCCATTCATTTAGACTATCCTAGATGGCAAGCAACATTTTTATTGGCCTATGATTGTGTTTGAATGCATAAATAACCAAATAATTAGAGTGAGAGAAATAAAAAAAATTCTTCATGACCTCTTATGTGATTTATGCAGCAACAAGAAGAGGCATATTTCCTAGTTTAAATATAGTAGGGATATTGGGAAAAGCCCAAGAACATAATAAATTTTGGAATCATTATGATCAACTTACTTTACATACTTTTGAAGTACATTACAAAAGGGTTAATGATGCATTTTTATATGCCATTATTAACCAGCTCATGGGAGATGCAGGGTATAGATTGAGCCAGGAATCCATGGCATTTATTATGGAATGGGGATATTGGATCATCTAATACCCCAAGTTCACTTATTTCAGATTGGTTGGGTTTGATGGTCACCCTCACCTACTCCCTAGGTCCTGCAACAATAGGATTTTTTTGATGGAGTTCATCTATCAAGCCTTGGGGGTTCACTCCACATTTGGTATAAAACATAAGATCGATTGTCACAAATTCCCCATGAAGTTGAGGGAATATAGTTTTCCACACCTTGTAGGAGCCAAGATAGTTTACAATGAGTTGATGCACTTGAAATTGGGCTTGTACACTGCTAGGAAGCATTATGATCCTAAAAAGAAGATGAATTTTTTTCTTGCTTTTGTTTTTGATAATACTTCAATCTGTTGGAAGAATTTTGGAGGGATCTTCAAGATGATTATGACCTAAGGAAAATAAACTATGAAAGGTTTCCTATCCCACTCATGGTGGAGTATGGGGTAAAGGTGGACATTCCTGAAATATTGTTAGATGATGGGGTGACTTTGGATCCCCAATATGATGCACATAATATAGACACCAAAGACTTTGATCTTGTAGATTGGAGTGCAGAAGAGTCCATAGATATCAAAAAGATAGCAAGGTTGGTATTGTATAGAAGAATCCAATGGGTTGTGCTAAGAACCAAGAAACCTGAGGCTCAAACTTCCAAGAAGAGGAAAGGTGCAAGTACCACTCAAGGGTACAAGAGGTCAAAAAGAAGAATGCCTCCTAAGGAGTCCTTGGAGTTCTTCCCTCCTGATATAGAAGAAATTGAACTTGAAATTCCTGCTCAGGACCACCTTGAAGCACATGAAGAAGAATTCACAACAGGGCCTAGGGCCTCAACATCTATGGTAGGCGGGCCATCTACTCAACCCCCTCTGAAAGAGAAGCTAACTGAAGAAATTCCTAGAGGAATCCTCCACAAAGAAGATGAATCCTTTAAGGGAAAGGATCCCAAAGTTGATAGAGATGGATTATGAGAATACTCTTTCTAATAAAGAAACACATATGGAGGTACCTCTTGATGAAACTGAGGATGTAGAAACTAAATAGGTTTTGACAAAGGAAGAAAAATGCAATTTTTTTTAGGAGGCTAAGAGAGAATTAGATACAAAATAAAAAGCTGAAGCATTAGCCAAACAAAATGAGATGGATGTAAAGTTACAAGCTGATGCATTGATTAAAAAAAACATCAATTGGAAGCCAAATTCAAAGCTGATGAGTTGACTAAGAAACAACAACAAAGGGAGTAGGAACTCTAAACTAAGCAAGAGAATGATAAATTTGAAATGCTGTAGAAGATCCATGATATTGAAGAGGAAAAATCCAGACAAAGAAGAGAAAGAGAAGCTCTCAAAGCCAAGTTCAAGATTATTGAAGAATCTTATAAGAAAAAGGAAGAAGAAGAAATCCTAAAGAGAGAAAAGGAGGCTGAAGAAATTTTCAAGCATGAGGAAAGGGAGAAAGAAGTGTGGAAAAACCTCAAAGACTTGAAAAAGAAAAGAGATCAAATGCTTAAGGAGAAGAGGTTAGAAGAAGAGCATTTAAAGAAAGAATTAGAAGATAAGAGGCTGCAAGAACAAAAGGATAAGGAAGAAGCTGAAAGAATGGCACAAGAAAATGCACAAAAGGAACACCAAAATTTTGAAGAGGTTGATTCTCAATCTAGAGTCACCTTATTACAACCACTATCTTCTACCATTGTTTCCTCTTCCTCTACACAAATTACCACCACTCCTAGTGCTCCTACATGGTTGAAGCTATATCTTGAGAAGAAGAAAATACCTCCACATCAGTCTCTCAATTGGGAAGAAATGATGAAGGAAATAGAGAAGGAAAGGCCCAAAAATAAGGCTCGATTTCTTCATTCCATGAATCTCATAGATGCAGGAGAGATCATTGTTCAATGTGCAATTCTAGTGGTGGACACATATAGAGAATATTTGTAGCTAGTTGATTACCAATCGAGCATGGTTAACTTGGGGAGACCTACAGGAACCAACAAATGAATCTCATTAATGTTGTAGCTTCCTCCACCAAGTCTAGAATCATTAAAGAAAATCAAAAGAAGGATGACCTTAAAGCTCAATTGGATCAGCTACATAAATTATTGAAGGATATCACTACTCCAGTGAATCAACAAGTTTTTGCTCCAGAAACTGCAATCCTACTTAGTAAGAAAGAAGTTGATGACTTGGTACAAATGAGAAATAAAATGGGGATGTCTGACTAATGGATTGACATACTCAATTAGGAGGCTGGAGAGGTGCTAATAGATGGTTTTTAAATCCATAAGAAGTCACTTGATTTGATAGAGGAAATGAATCATCATGTTGAGGACCTAGGGAAATAGGAAGATCAAGAATACAAAGAATATAGTAAGATGAAGGACATCAACAAGGTGCCAAAGTAAAATCTCCTGGAGAAATCAATTCTTGAAGAAGATAATGCATATTTCCTAGAAAAGACTTCAAGCATAATTTGGTTTAGGTCTGACTTCATTTATAAGCATATAAGTGAAGTTCAAGATGCTAGTAAAGACTTGAATGACCAACTTGATGAATTAGAAGTTGTTGTAGCCATTTTGGTCAATGTGGACATTCCGGTCAAGTAAGGCAAGCCTTTGGACAAGTTAAGAGAGAAACAAAATGATAGATTTCAAGAGGTAATGCAAAAATAATATGATGGAGAAAACTTGTTGGATAAACTTATGGAAATCAAAGAGGAGGTGAAAGCTACTAGGAGGGAATTAAGAAAGTTGAAAGATATGCAGGAATTTGCCTCACCAGAGTTGAAGAGAATCAAATTTGAAGAGAGTTGGGTAGATGGACCTAATGTGGACGTCCTTCAACAAGTGTTCTCCAATTATGATGAATATCTCATTGAGCATCACGCATAGGAGTAAAGTGACAAAAAAAAATTTCTCTCTTTGATATGCAACTTCCTCTTCTTCCCTATTTTGCAAGGTTTGATAGGGGCTGAACTAGAGGTTCCCATCACCTAGTTATATCTTCTTCCTTGGGTGTGAGATTTTGGCCAGGAAGACAATCAAATTTTGGAATTAAAACTAGTCTAGTTTATTCTTTAGTTTTGATTCCTTGATTTATGGATTTGAGTTTATAATTGAGAGAAACTTATGCATAACATGCCTATATATACTATTAGGCTCTATTTTGTAAAGGTCAGTTGATTGAAGAAGCTTTAGCCAGCTGATATAATAGAAAATAGGAAATATAGTCTTAGATATTTTCATAATTGTAGAAATATAATTTAAAAGTTTTAAATTGAAATCAAATACCTATTTATAGTCTCATGTTGTTTTCAGGTTATTTTTTGGAAGTGAATCTCTTTGATAAGGTTAGTGAATAATAATCAATCTGTAAGCCAGTGAGTTTTTTGTGCCTAAATGTTTTCTATTTGATGCAAATCAATAGGGGAAACTATAATTTAAGGTTATTTCATTAAATTATCTATGAATGGAATTACTACATGTCTTTTGATCTATGTTTTAGCAATGAGTGGGTGATCTATTTTGAATCTTAAAGAATTTTAGTGAATGGATATGGCAATTGAATTGTGCACTATGAATGCATGTAATGGTGTAGGTTATTCTATGGATTACATCATGTCGTGGTTGTTGTTCTATTAAAATAAACTTTCATTGTGGGAATACATGTCTAGATACTAAGGAGTTTTATTCATATTTTACTATTTTATGCCTTGATTGATCCTTTTTTGTTTATTTAAACCACCCCGTTAAATATAGATTCATGAATCTGATACAATTTGTGTTCTTTATCACCAGCAAATGCCCCTTGAATATTACAGTTACATTGGCCATCGAGTATAATCAAAATAGTTTAGAACCAACTACGAGGACCTTTGAAGTTAGATTACTATGTTTTGTCTCTCTTTTTCAGGAGAAATAGGGTAGAGATATTCCATTTTATGTTGTTATGCTATTTTTACCATCAACAAGACATTCTCCAATATGTACAATATGTCACAAATTATGATCATATTCATATTGCATATACTCCTCCATCTACCCATGAGATGCTTTCTTTGGATGGACACGTAGATGACCTTCATTTAACACATGATTTTTTTTACTCCTAACATTATTGCAAAAGAACAAGAGGTTAAATATTCCTATAGTCAGGTTGAATTGTCAACATCAGGATCATATATATCAAAAATTTAGATTGAGGAAATTATTTATGAAAATATCTAACATTATCCACTCAAAGAAACATGTCAGATAGAACAAGATATTCTGGAGTCAACAAAACAACAAATTGAAATAAAATCATTTGTAGTGGTCATTTATTAGAGAATGAATGCTAAATAAGACATCTTGAAATAGATAGAATCAAGGCATGAAGGTGCTACTTCAACAATACTAGGGGCAACTTCATCTCAAGTAAACATCAACATAGGAAGCACAAAGAATCCTTATGATGAAACCAATGCCAATACTACGACCAACCACATCATGAATCTTCATCCACCCATCACCCCATCCATGAGTTGGGACCAACATCAAAATAAATATTTGAATCAAAGAACAAAGAACGTTATCAAAGCAAAAGAAGCTAAGAAGGATAATGGAAAAATCAAATACACATGGATACCCAAAAATAGAAAAAATAGATTATACCTATCAAACTCCATCAGTCAAGAAACTATGGGGAAAAACAAAAAAGGGAAAAGTATCCAACAAAAATGTCCACAAAGGAAAAATTAGGCTTCTCAAGAAATGTACAAATTATATCAAGTAGTTGGTCCTAATTCCATGCACACTTTTGTATCGACCCATTATTTCTCATCTTCCCACATTTGGAGAGTGAAAGGTTCTAAACTATCAACCAATCCATCCTTAATTCCTAAACATACAACACCATCCATTCCTCCATGCATGATATCTAATTCTCACATTGACAATGTATTGGCATCCACCCTTCATCATAAGGATTCAGAAGGCACTGTATCACGATGTGTGCACATAGATAGAGTTAACTCTAGTATCAACAAAGTGGATCAAGAATCTCACAAGTTGTATTCAAGTGGATGTATCATGGCAAAGAATCTTCTTCAAGAAAGATACAATTGGTAGATTATGACAAGAGTTTCAATGTCAACACCACCAGGTGGTTCAACTTGAGCATAAATATTTCATAGAAAACCCAAAAAAAATTTAAAAAATCATGAAAATAGAAAAGATAAAAATCGTGCTCCAGTGAAAACCACTATGGTGGCAATTTGGGTAGGTACCATGATGAAAACTTGGAAAACATGGGTAATATGTAGAATCAAGTATATGTGTGAGTTATTTCAAGTGGAAGAATCTCATCCCATCCATAATAAAATCCAACATTCCATCCATCTTATCCATAATAATTCCATTCATCCATGAACCATTTATCCAACCCTACATCCATCTTCCAAATTATCTTGATCTCGGAAAAGTTTGGTGCAAAATTTACACTTACTTATGGTAAACATCTTGACATGGTTCATTTTCATTAATTCTATCCTACCCAACATTATCTGAACCATGAAGCACTATCCAAATAAGTATCCTCTGTTCGAACACCTTATCTTATCACAAGATAATTGTTGGCATCTTTTGTGTGCTTACTATATCCATATATCTATCCAAGCATCCACCCATTGCATTTCATACATTGCTAGACACTGGGGGAAAATATTTACATCTTTCCTTTGGAATAAATCTTGATCTATATCTTCCAACTTATGTGGTGATCAAAAAATTGGAAAACATAAAATCAAATTGGTCAAAGAATTTGTGAGCCAAAATCCAAATCACTAGCACATGGCACATTTTGATGAGAATATGATCCTTATCAAGCTGTATCTTTTATCAAACATTAATCCAAAACAATTCATATTAGTTGCATCGAATTTGGACTTTAGCATCACAACAAATCATTCAGACAACTTTTTTTCCAAGCTAAGCTTCAAAATCTTGATCAATCAAATCCAATCAATCCATCATCATCTTGAGATATCCTTCCCAATCCTCAAGTTTCTTAACACTATCTTTGCATTGCTGTGTATCCTAAAAAATATTATCATCATCAATCCATCAATCCGAAGAATCAATCCTAGCTTGGTTTTCAACAAAATCCAAAAATACCATTGATATCATCACACATATCCATATCCAAATCATCAAAATCATGTGAAAATCCAAAACTATCCAAAACATATCAAAATCCCAAAAACAGTCAAAAAGTTAAAAGAGCATCAAAGACATGGTATACAAACTACGTTGTCTCTAAGCTTAAATGTATGCAAGTCCATCATTGATGGGCCCCTTAGACACAAAATAAAAAAACATTCATAAATCTCAAAAAACCTAAAAACATTTGAAATTTTGAAAATGAAAACATTCATAAAACACCCCAAAGCCCAAAAACGGCCTCATAACATATCAAAAACATCCAAATATTTGAAAAAAACCATCCATCTCATTTTGCATCACTTGCAATAAACCTCAACTCAGAATAAATCAATTGTCACCTTGAAACTTTGGCAAGACAATAAAAAATAAGTATAGAAAATTGAAAGTGAAAACTCAAAATGTCAAGGTCTTAAGTCTAGGTCAATAGATAAAAAATTTGTTCAAATATTGGTATCACTAGCCCATGATACCATGAGTCTTCAATCATCTAATAACATCATGTCCTAGGATGCATCCTTCCTACAATGGACATCAACATCAAGCATCACCATAGTTTAATCTTGGCTAGAGGTATGAAGAACATTGAATTGTTTGTGTACTTGATCTTTTCTTTAGATTTATCTTATTTTTCTCATTGTAATGACCTCTTGATGATGTCCAATCAATAGGATTCAAAGAGAAAGGATTGTGGAATTGATCATTATCTTTCGTTTGATGTGCTTGTTGGATATTCTTGTAATATAACCTTGGTCATACTAATTTTGTTTGGTTTGTAGGGAGGATGTTTTAGATGTTTTGTTAACTATTACATTGGGAGGTTTTTCCTTTCTACGTTTTGGTCTGAGGTGTTTAGAATGTCTAAAGTACACTCTAACAAAGTTTTTTCTACTAGGTGTGAACAAGGATACTCCTATCTATTTTTTGAGTCGAAGTCCATCGCACTAGATACCACACCATCTTGGTTGTCTATACCTTGATGCATCATATCTATGTGTGTTATCAAACATACGGAACATTATGCTCTTTACATCCCAAATCCCTAGAGACTCAATACATCATCATCTTTCATTTTCATATCTAATAAACTCTTGACGACTCATAGACTTGTTGGACTTCTTTATATTTTTGGAATCAAGGTATGATCACTCTCATTATTCTATCGTCTTTCATCCTAAAATGGTATCATTCCATTCACCAAAACATCAATTCATTCATAAAACATCAGAATACTCATCTTTCATACTCATACATATCATCATAATAGGAAACCTCATCCATCTCACATGCATTGCATCATCATTTAAGTTGTTTAGGATAATATAGATTTGTTATTCTAATAATTTAAAAAAAATCTCATTTGCATCATAATTATCATATAGATTTGTTAGTTTAACCATCCATACATCCATCTTAAACCTCTTTGTCATGAGATCGACCCTAAAATCATAATTTTTTGCCCAATCTCTCAAGGGGGCAGTGTTCTGGTGAAATTATTTTCATTGGGGCAATAGTAAGGCATTAAAAAAAATTAGGAAATTTTTGAATTTTGATATCGAGAATGTTATTATTTGAACCAACACAGTTGGTACGTTGCTTCAAAGAGGGAAAAAATGTAGACCTGCAAATTGACATTATGCATTTAAATCAAATCAATTAATATCATTTCTATTATTAATCGAGTAATTATTAGTTCTCACTTCCTACTCACTAATGTTCATCAAATTTAATTAAATAAATCAAATCCCTAAATTCCTCTCATCTGACTTAATAAGTCAAATTGTTTAAATCAAATGTCAAATCCAATAAATTCCTCCGCATTAATTAATTCTAGATTAATTAATTCCTAATCCTAATTACCCATTCTCTAGGTTTTGACTCAACCTTGGTCAAACTCAACCCTTGATTAACCAACCCACTTGCACATAAAAGTAGTTTATTTTAATTAACTAATTACCTCATTTATCCTCTCAAAAGCATATTCTAAGGAATATTCCCTCATTAACTCCCTTTATTTTACTTTCTTACCCAAACAATTTCCCTCCAAAACATCTCTACCACATGCATTAACTCCTCTTATATCCTCATTTATGCTTCTTACATCCTCTCACATCTTCAACCATATGCATTTATTTTTCTTCCATCCTCCTTTCCTCTCACACATTCCCCAAAATGTGCTCCACTTTCATCCAATAGATTTGAGACGAGTGTCCCAATCTCATTGTCTCTCTTTTAGTCACACATTCCTCCCATTTGTCCATTATTACACCCTTCAAACTATAAATAGAAGACACTTCTACTTGAAATCTATCTACAATCTTAGGCATTTGCACTATAGGCACTTTCATCTCCATCACTTACATCTTTGCATCTTCATCATTATAAGCTTATCAAGGGGGTAGGAATGGGCATACTTTTCACATCAAAGGAGAACCACTCCCACTATAGGATAGAGTTTGATCATGTTTTCATGTGCTTTCATTTAGTTGTTTTGATTTATTATTTCCTTGTTTGCATATGTAGCATGATGAAGTATCTCATAGGGATGCTTGATTTGTTGTGTTTAATTTGACTTCTACAACAATGTTTGTCAAAGTTTAATTGTTTGTAAGTTTAGCCTCTACAATAATGTGAATGATATTTTTGGTTGAGAATAAGCTATATGTTTTATGTGGATTACATTATGGTGTGGGTGAACCTATATTTATCAATGTGATCCCTTTTTCTCGGGTCTCGGTTGGATTTACAAGCCTATTTATGGGTGGAGAGCTTGTTGGTTCGAGTGGTTTTTACTTAATGTTTTTGGTCTATGTTCTTATGGAAAATATTATGGTTAACCATTTTATAGGTTGCAAGTGAAGATACTATTCACGTAGGTTTTTATTTTTATAGTGGGTTAATTTATTTTTCCTTAGTTATAGGTTTTCTCTACATTTTTATTAAGCTCTCTTACAATAATAAAGGGATTTTATCACATAATAACTAGGAGATAAATTGGTGAGGTGTCTCCACCCATTAAGAGTGGAGTATTTACATTTTCATCACTTTATTTAATATTGCTAGTTAGCTTGGTGGTGAATTCCTATTGGTTGAGTTTCTTCCTCCATCCTCTCCTAGTTTCTATACTAGCACTTGCACCCCAATGAGGTGCAATACTTACGCCGATAGGTTGATATATAGTTATGAACATGTAGAAGTGGTGAATTTTTTTTGTAGTGATGAGATTTCTATTAAAAATCATTCATTCCATTCATTATATGTTTAACTACCCTTACCGCTTCCTTAAAAATCACATTTTATGCCCTTACCACTTTACCGTGGCCTCCCACAAAGGGCCCTGCGGTATGGCAGTAACGGTTAGCAGGTAGCATTATGAGTCTACCATGCTACCGCACACGGTCTAAGAAAAAACCATGGTCGCCGCGGTAGCAGTCAACAAACGACGAGGGTAGCAGCAAGGACCTTTACCATGGTACCACATAAGGTTAAGTCATACACTGTGGTGGTTGCGGTAAACATGTAATAGAGACGGTGGCGGTGAGATGACCGATGAAGGCACCAGTGAATTGGCAATTGGTGGTAGCGGTTAGTGGTTACCGCTATACCGTGTACAGTCAAAACACAGACCGCGGTGGCTGTGGTAGCAATTAACAGTCAGGTCAATAGTCGGCGAAAGGTGAAGGGGTAGCAGCAAGGACCTTTACTATGGTACCGCAGAAGGTTAAGTCATACACCACAGTGACCGCGGTAAACATGTAATAGTGATGATGGCGGTGAGATGACTGACGAAGGCACCAATGAATTGGCAGTTGGTAGTAGCGGTTAGCGGCTACCGCTATACCGCGCACAGTCAAAACATAGACCACGATGGCCGTGGTAGCGATCAACAGTCAAGTCAACAGTCGGTGAAAGGTGAAGGGATGGCAGTCTATAAGCGGTTACCTCGATACTGTAACTGGCCAAAACATAAACCACAGTGGCTATGGTAGATGATGAGTTAGCAACGAGGATGATGGTTAGTGGCTACCATAGTACCGCATGTAGCAAAGACATAGACCGCGGTAAGGTGGTAAGAATGGAAGGTAAGCGACAGTCAAATACTATGATACCGCAGGTAAGAAAGTCAAAGGCCGCGGTAGCGTGGTAAGTATGAAGATAACTATCACGATGATCAGCGCGGTAAATGAATGTGAAGACCATTGAAAAGTCAATATATTGCCATACCGCAGGGTACAAATAGCATGACCGCGGTATAGCGGTAAAGATGTTAAAAGCCATGGGAAGAGAATTTTAAAAGGCGAGAAAAGATATAAAGAGAAGTTAAAAAGCCCGATTATAGTTTAAAAGATTACTTTGCCGATAGAGCAGTTAATTAAAATGTTTTATTTTTAAACTATGAAAAATCTAAACGAGACAACCATAAAAAGGGTCGTGACCCATGATCTAAAAGATGTAAATATTTGTAATAGGAAAGGAATAAAATGCAGTAGTTAGACTGTAGTTAGATTTTTCCCAACAAGGGACTGGGATGTAAATAATGATAGACTTTTCTTGAAGCAGAAACATATAGGAGGAAACACATATCATTTTGACTCCATTTCCCATGTGGATAGAAGGCACTGATCCACCATAACCCAAAGATACAAATCCATATCAAACAAATTATTCAAAAAAACTCTCAATTGTGTAGTAGGACTAGGAGTAGTTGTAGTAATTTTATCTATCCACTTCCCTTTGCCATTATAGATAGATTGATCAACCTAGAAACCCATCTTAAATCTGCAACATATAGATAGGTGCACCCGCCTACGTCTAGCAGAGCCTAAAGAGAAGAAGGTACAATTGCATCAATTGGCCTTTTTAGTTGGCCAAAAGTGTTGTGAGAGGTTGGCAACTCTCATGGTTCATACCAGCATTTTTGAGACCCAACACGATCTTTGCAATTTGTCTTCAAGGCCTACACAATGAAAGCAACGGGCTAGTGAGGTGTGTAGATAAGGCGTTGATGTAGTCAAATTGTAGCATGAATTTTAAGCTTAGAAGTGTGAATTGTGTAATGATTTGTAAGTATTCAGAGGAGAGTTTTGCAAGAGAGGAATTTGTAACAATGGTATTGATGAACCATGGAAATTTGGGAGAGATAGTAGATAGATAGGAATGAGAGTTACGTACCTTGATTTAGGAGAGACATAGTTGTTGTAAGCGAGACTCCTCTCGTTTCCTTATGATTGCAAATGGATTTGTTTGCATTTTGGAGTATCTTTCAAAAGAGAATGGTGGTTGACTTTGTAGATCATTTAATGATTGAACTCTAGATATGGCTGTAAATGTTAGTCCCTGCCTATCTATTTTACCAATATCAATTGTTGCTTTTCGCAGTGTTAGGCCTTGATCTTTATGTATGGTAATAGCCCATGCCATTGTGAGTGGTATTTTCCTTATATTTCCCAGGGAAACAGGTATTATCGGTATGCTCTTGGGGTCAAGCTTGTTCCATGGTGGCCCACTGTAGGTATTGAACCTTGTTACAACATACATGGGAACATCTAGCGGTTTGGAACATGGACTGTAAATAATTTCAACAACTTCGCCAAGAGCGCCATTCACTAGTCCTACTTGTGTCCATATGTTGGATGTGAGCATGATGCATTGTCGTTTACAAAGCAATACTTCTTTTTTAAGTTGTTCATCATTAGCTGCATTATCCATTCGACCTTGAGTGCTTGGTGCAACTCTGATTGCAATTGGGTGGTTCAATGATTTTAACATTCTTCTATTGTGTAGACTAGCTAAATCATTGGTAGAAAACAAGTGCATTGAATTGTTGAACTCTTCTTTTTCTCTTGATGTGAGTTGGTCGTTTGTGCATGTCATTAAAAGTTGCCAATCTTCTTTTGTTGCTTCTGCATTACGTATGTTTTCAATAGTTGATGGAATCTTTGTTGTGCTGGAGTCTCACCTTGTTGATGAAAGACTGTTTGTAAGGTGACAACAATTGTAAATTCATTCCATAGTGTTTTTGCAGTTGAGTGGGATGTGTACAGAGGTTTGTCCATAACGGGTGGTAGTTGGTCAAGGTCACCGATCAATATTATAGACACTCCAGCAAAGTGTAGATGTTGTCGATGTGGGAAAGCCTCATGTAGTCTTGTATCTATTTTCAGCAGCATCTTTGGGCCTATGAAGCTCATCTCATCAATCAAAATGTATCTTATATGTTTCATATCTTCTTGAAATTTTGTTAATGTTTGTCCTTGTAATGGGTTCATTCTTTAATAGGGATTCAGAGTGTTGAATGTATAGTTGATGCATGAATGTTAAATGCAGCCACCCCTGTAGGAGCTGATGTGAGTAGCTGGCTTTTTTGTTCTGGGCTCTTACTTGTGAGTGCTTTTCTTATGCAGGCAATTAGGTATGATTTTCCCATACCTGTTGTTCCTTGAACAACCATGTGCAACATTTTTTCTGAAGGGCACTCACTATGGTCAATGATAATTGTGAGTGCTAGTTTTTGTTGTGCTGATAGTTCATAGTCTGGGACATCCAAGTTGCCTGCCATAGTCTCTTCTTTGTTGCATGCCTTTTTCATGGGTATGAACTGGGTGGAAATTTCATGAATATCTTGGGATACTGCTTGTTGATCCCATTTATTTTTGCTATCAAACTCATGCCTACCAAGCATCTGAAGTTCATTCAGACTCACATTGTTTGAGGGACCCATTTGTGAAAACAATTCCCATTTGTTAAGTTTTGTTGTGTTCCTTGTGGGCATCTCTATATCGCTGCCATCTTCTTCTTCAGTGGTTGCTTCCATTTCAATTGTGCGATTAACATGCCATACATCATATTTGGTTGTATACATTTGCTTCCAATTTGCAATAATTGTATCCTTAGTAAGCCCTACCTCGCTTTCTATGCTTCGAAAATGTTTATATAGTAATAGCTCACTATAGAACTTTGGGAAAACATTAACAATTGCTTTTACCTCTCTCTCTTTCCATTTGCATCCTTTGCGCCTTGCAGAATAGGAGAAAGATCTTGCAGATTTGAGTAGTGTTATTGTTTCCATTTCTTCAGGTCGATTAATGTAGGAATGCAGGTAGCTCATATGGAGGTGGATTTCATCTATTTGTCTTGTTATTCATTGGAACACTTTCTGACCAACATTCAAAGATGTGAATGGTCAATTACAAACAACAAGCGGTAATTTTTGAAGCATATGACATGTTTCTTGTGCCCCTATATCACGCTCTGCAACAAGCTCAGCCATGAATTTTTGAAATGTTGTGATAACCAGGTCATCTGTTCTCTGGTATGCAAATATTCTTATTAACATATCAATACAAGACTCAGATGCTCTCTCTGCTTTGGATGCATACTTGGAAATGTATTTTAGTACAAGTGCTTGTGAGATAACTGGTTGGCAATCTATGTTGGCTCTCCATATCAAAATCATTTCTGGATTATGTACGTTTAGCCTATCATCATTTCTTGTAGGTTCATATTATTTCTTCCCATTATCATCACATGATAAGGTAGATACAATCTGTTCTTTCCATGGAGCTTTGTATCGACACTGTAGTTGTTTACCCTTTTTGCGTAAGCATGTTCCCTCTTTGCATTTTGTGTGCCTCTGGACACGGTTGATAATATCCTCATAGTCATGAGAGGGAGTTGTAGCTAATATCTGACCTGTGTCTAGCAAGCATGGGTCATCATGCTGGGTATGGTAGACTGTGTTTTTTCTAAGTGAAGCAAGGCCAGGGTTCCAAGCACTTACATACTTATCGAAGAATTCTCTTGCCTGTTCAACTTCTGTGTTGTTATCCCAATCAAGTTTATCCATGTTCGGTGCATTTTTGAGCCAGAGGAATGCATGCACATGTGCAGTGCCTCAATGTTGCCATTCATATCTATACCAATAATATTTTGCACCAAGAAGTTTTTGGATGACCTCTTCACAGAATACTATAAATTGGTGGTGTAGATATAATGATGTGGTGTGGGGATTATTGATTACATTGTCCAACCGTTGTTTGTATGTTTGCATTTCCACTATTGTGTCATTTGAGAGCAATTGTTGCAAGTCCAACCACTTTGTGTCTGCTGCACTCAATGTGAAAAATAGAGTGGGAGACCCTATTTGGTTGATCATATTTGTTAGCTCATAACGACACTTGTTCCAATATGGTCTTGTGCCTCGAATTGAAGATCCAAAGTGCATGAGCTCTTCAGCTAATTGTGTGTCAAGGAGGCTTTTCAAGTGTGCACGAAGGTTTTCAATAGTTTTGGGGATGTTTTCTTCTGCATTTTTTTTAATGAAAACTACTGCAAGCCCTTGGCTACGATGTCGCAACATAAGATTGAACATAAAATATCGAAACCTTGGATGCCTTCCAAACCTTTGATCATGGAACCTCATCAAGTGCAGTGCATACTCGTGCATTCGAACTTCCCTAATCCGCGGTTGCATTTGCAGTGCAACCCCATTGGGGAAGAGTGTTGGAAATGCCATATCAAGCAAGCCTTCAATATTGTATTCATTTATTGGTGATGAGTTTATCTCAGGCCAATCTATAGTGGTATTTGTGTTGTCCTCAAACTGTAGTGATTGCTTAATAATTTCTAGCTCGCAATGTCTATTTGGAAACTTAGCCATAAATGATGATGTGTGTACTATGCTCTCATCAATTTCATCTTCATCAATGGTGTTCCCACTATTTGGCGCCCCTGTACATTCGCTAGTAGCAATGGTGTGCAACATGCTTGAAATATTTGTGCTACCTTCAGGAATTTGATCCAAGCTATTAGCACTTATGACAACATCATTATAGTATGGGTCATATTGCACTTTGTATTGCAATGCATCTCTGATGTGACTTCTACTTACGTAACAATCATAGGAATTGCCTTCAGTGTGTATCCTTCGAACGATGAACACATCCAAGTCTTCTATCCTTTGAGGAAGAACTTTTAAAATGTTTTTGATATCTTGTGGGAAGCTAATTGTGTGACTACTATATTTATACTGCCCTCCAGGAGCATGGGTTACTTGTAGTACTGGGTTTACTCTAGCAATGAGCATTTCCTCCACTTGGGTTAGTCTTTTTAGAACAGCAGGTTGTTCTCCTGGGTCCATGTTGTTGAGTGAGGAGAATCGATGTACACCTCTCTCATTAAAACATCTTTTGCAAGTAGCATGAGTATCCAATGAATGGAGAAGCATGCCTGGGTAGTTTTCCTTGCATACAATGCATGTTTTCCTATTGGAAAGTGCATCTATCTTTTGTCGAAAGCTTTTCATTATTTTTATGAAGGTAGCAGTTATGTTGAAAGATGTTCGACCTTCTATGTCTTGTTGTGTTTGCATATGGTGACCTTCACATGTTTGTTTCTGTAAATGTTCACTGCATTTATGTGTTGTTATTTCCTCTCTGTGGTGAGCATAATAATTGTGGTATCTATCACAATCATGTAACATTTGTGCTTCTCTTTGGCTGGGGCACAACTTTTTCAAACGTCTTTGGGCGACTATCTCTTCTTTATGCCGAGTATAGTAATCTCGATTTATTTTTTGGATTTGTTGTCTTGTAATCTCTAGTTGTTGCAAGTGAGCTTGGCTTGTTTCGGGGCAGTGGTTCGCCATCTGTACTATGGGAATGCAAAGTTGAATTAGTAATAGCAGAACCATCAAGACACTTGAAGAACTATATGTGGCATCAATACAACATATGTAAAGCTTACAATGCGAAAAGAAGTAGATTTTGGATATTTATACATCTAAACAAACACAAACACACCCATACATATATACAATGGACAATTATCCTAATTTAATGTTCTTCACACAATTCAATAAAATTGTAGGAAGTTATATTAAGGTAAAATAATACAACTCCTTAGTTAAGAAACCCAATAGCATTAGGGAAAAATAATTAAAATTCATATATATCTGTAAAAACAAAAAATAGAAAATCAAAAACTACATATTCAACTCATAGTTTTTAGAGCTGATATCTATTAAGTGTAGTTTTAAGATAGTTCTAGATTACATCATATCAAAATAATTGAATCCTGCAATGCTAGAAGAATTAGATTCCACATATATATAGACATAAGCAAACACATACTCTATGGTTTTTGATTAAGGGAAAAGCAGGTTTTGAAGGGACCCGAAACCCTTTACAAACATATTTTAAATAGATCTGGAACCCTCAAACAGAAATTTGTTCTAACATAAAGACCATGAGAGCACAGAAAACCAAGGGTAAACAAGGCATTCAAAGCTAAAGAACCATAACCAAAAAACAAAGTTGCAAGGAAAACAACCTATATCCAGCCAAAAACCAACCCCCAAACAAAGACCATCAAGATTTACATTTAGAGCTACTCTTGTGCGAGTGGAGAGTCATGTCAAAAGAAGGCTTGGATGACTTGGCTTCCTTGCCCTTTACTGAAATCCAACCCTCTTCCACTTGCACTGATCCTAAAGGGGAAATGCCTACATCCAATGTCTTAGAGATTTCATCAGTATTCCTCCCTACAGGCGTGACCTTATTAGAAATCCACCAGAAATGATAGTCGGAGCACTATCAGTAGAAGTGGAAGCCTTAGGCTCATTCTCTCTCTCTTTATGGATTTCAACATGGTAATCTTGCATAGCATAAGCAACCCCACCACTTGAGACATATGGAGAGGATGGCCCTAGACCCTGTGATTCCAAAGCAACCACCTCAGAAAGACTCCTATGTTGCTCAGATTTCTTCTCAAGTATATAATGTTGTTGGTCATTGTTGTCACTGCACATTTCTTTGATACTGGAAAGTAAGATGTTGCTCTCTGCAATGAAGTTAACCTGCTCAATCTTTGTATTATTTTCCTTTAAACATTCTTCATTATTGTATGTTTCATTCCTACATGTCAAAGTAAACAAGTATTTTTTGTTCAGCACGTCTCTAATTACCTGTTGAGTATCCCTTTCTATGTGATCCTCAAACTACAAAGAGTATAGCTTCTTTGCAGACATTTCCATGAGTTTTTTTGCTCCTTCATCGAATGCAACTACCCATAGAATATCTGTGGGGTCTTGCAACCTTATTTGTAGTGTGTACCTATAATTACAAGAGGTACTGTTATGCCTTGCATAACCATCCCATCTTTTACCTTGGTCAAAATGGGTCCCCCTTTTTGTGCTTTTTTTACTTAGTTGTGTTTGGAACAAAGTTTGGAGTCTAGTTTTGCCAATACCTTGTTTTTCTTTGTTTTCTTTGTCGAAGTCGGAACCGGATCTGAATCGGGTTTTGAAATTTCTTTTGAGGTGTATTTTTGGTTCTATCCCGACAGTCTTTTTTTTGCCTTTATTTTTGCTTTTTGGCGGAAGCAGAGCAGGAGTGGGAATTGGGATGGTACTTTTCAAATTTTGAAAAATCAAATTCAATTCCGATCCCACCTTCACTCCCTTTTTAATGTTTGTTTGTCTTGGTTTTTGTGTTTTGTTTTATTAGGTTGGTCTTTTACTTAACTTTTTGTTTTTGTTTTTGTTTTGTTTGTTGTTGGCGGACATGGAGTCGGAATGGGGATAAGGTTTGGAAATTTTATGATTTTAAGTTCCTGTTTCCATTTTGGTTCCGACCCCGCCAATTTTTGTCGTTGACTTTTTGACTGAAGTTGCACTGTAGACCAGTGTTTGTTCTCTTATAGTTTCGACTCCACCTTTACTACGTTTTAATGAATTAATGGTGGTTGCCGATGTAGGTAGAAATTCACATATTTTTCTTTATTAAGGGTTAAAGCCGATTATTATGGTTATTATTAGAAGTCTAAGAGCGCAAAGAGCAATAGCAGAGTTCGTTTGAGAAAATTGATCGAGATAGAGAAGGGATTGTGTGTGGATTGATTCAGAAAGTTAGCATGGTTTTCTTTGCATTTGAGGTAGGTCTTTTATCTTTGTTGTTCGTTGTTTTATTTGCGGTTGTGTTCGTTATGTTTTGCTTTATATCTGTTTGCGTGTTCAATCATTGTGTTTTAAAGCAATTTTATGATCATCGATGTGATTGAATGAGCAGGTTCTTGTCTTGGTTTGTTTTGTTTTTGCTTTAATCTTTGTTGTTTTATTTTATCGTGTCGTTTCTTTCTATTTTTGGGCATTGTCGTTTTCACATCTTAATTGTGATCGCGTCGTGTCGTTTTCGATTTGCAGTAGATTAGATTAGATTAAAGGTTTTTATTATGGCGTGAGTTAGATTAAGAATTTACAGTGAGGTAGATTAGATTTATTATTTAATTTAGGGTTTCGTCGTTTGGTAGAATGACAGGGTTTTAAAACCCGTGCCCTAGTTTTATTAAGTTTGTTAGATTAGGGTTTCGTCAGTCTCTGCAATTACTTTAAAAATAAGATTTAAATAAATGGCTAAAATACAATTGTTCCTCATGGTCATATGGAGGGTAGAGTTTTTAAGCTCCTTTGCCATTTTATGGTGACCTAGGTTTAATCATGAAGTTATGATGAAAATGAATAAATTTGATGATGTCATGATTAGCATTGGCAGAGGCGGGATTGGAATGGGTTGGGCATAAGAGTTTGTTTTTACCAAAGTTATCAATTCCATTTCTATCTTGTTTTCGATTCCGAGTTCTAAAATGGTTTTCTTGAAGTATGTGATAATTAGCGGAGGCAGGATCGGAATTGATCTTGAACTTAAGAATTTTGTTTGTAAAGGTTATCAGTTCCGTTTTCATCCCGTGTCTGGCTCTGCATATGGTGGGAAGTCTTTTGTCGAAGTAACGATAACCAAGTCGGAGGCGGAGGTGGAATGGAAATAGAATATGAAATGAAGAGAATTTGAAGAAAAACCAAATCCCTTTTTCATTCCGATCCCGATTCCGATAACTTCCCCGACTTCGACTCCGAGCCCGTTTGTTACTAGCTGAAGTTCCTATATTGGTTTTTGCTCCGAGTCCACCAGTTTTGTAAAAGCGCTTGTTTTGAGCTTTTGTCTGGTTCCAACTCCAATGTATATGTAACAGGTATGTTTTTAAAACATGTTTTATAATGATTTATTTGAAGGTCTAATTAGAGGTTTGCTTGCAGGAGATTTGAGAGATGTCAGGAACGTCAGGAGAGGCTGCTCGAAGGAATCAACCAGCTGGAACATCAAGGACAGCACCAAAAATCAAGAAGGTGAAACCAGAACAACTACCTTATACATTAAGGTATGAGCATAGGAATCCGGTAGTGAAGGCAAGCAAGGTGGAATCAAACTGGTCAGATATCATAGATACTAATCTGGGCCAGTATAGCTTCGAAGAATTACATGAAGAAACCTTTGCAGAAAGAACAAACTTAACAGGGAGAAGTGAAAGGATTGTTGACTCCAGTCTTGCACATATCACTGTGTTTCCTTTGTCAGTTCAGTGTCCAGAGTTGATATGTACAGTGGCCAGTACTTATAATCCAGCTACAAGATTATGCACGGATTCACAGAATAATGTGATTATAGATCTTACTCCATAGATGTTCCAAAACATATTTGGTGTTCCTGATCCCAAGAATTTAGTGTAATTAACTAAAGCTGAGGCATTGGAGAAATACAGTAAGCATAAAGACTCCAATAAGTCTCATTTAAACAAAAGATGGTTAAGTACCGAGAAGAAGTCTTTGAGCAAACTGGTAGACCAGCCAAAGAGGGCAGACTTCAAGAAGGAGATATCTGATTTAATATTGATGCTATCCAGAGTGTTTGGGAAGAGGGATGCCTTCCATTTCAAGGAATGGATGTTTCATTTTATTCAAGTGATCTTTCAAGGTGATTATCAATTTGATTGGTCAATGATTGTTTCTGATGCCATACATGATCAGCTCACAAGGGTCAGACAGACCAAATCTTTCTTCATGACTTCATATGTGGTCTATGCTGCAGCAAGATTGTGGATTTTCCCAGGATTAAACAGAGTAGGTATAATGGGAGTCTTGGATGGACAAAAGAAGGTATGGGAACACTATGATCAATTATCTCTTCAGGTGGCTGAGACTCACTTCAGAAGAGTCAATGATGCCTTTTTATATGTGGTTATCAACCAGTTGAGTGGAGATGCAGGATACAGGTTAAGCCAAGAAGCTATGGCATTCATTTCTGAATGGGGAAGTTGGTATATCCAGTACCCCAAATTTACATACTTCAAATTGTTTGGGTTTGAAGGTCATCCCCATTTACTTCCAAGATGCTACAACAATAGAATAGTGCTTATGGAATTTGTATATCAAGCCATTGGAGTTAATGCTAGATTTAGGATGAAGCACAAGACAGGATGCCATAAGTTTCCTATGACACTGGGGGAATATGGCTATCAACACTTGAAGGCAGCTAAGGTGGTTTGTAATGAGTTGATACAATTAAAATTGGGATTGTATACAGCTCATAAGTATTTTGATCCCAAGAAGAAGATGTATGCTTTATTACCTTTAGTATTTACTAGACATTTTAATTTCTTAGAGGATTTTTGGTGTGATAGGCAGGATGAATTTGACTTAAGGAAGAAGAATTATGAGAGATTACCAGTCTCACTTATGGTAGAGCTGGGTATTAAAGATAATATTTTTGACACTTTGGTGGATGATGGACTGGTATTAGATCCCTCATATGAAGCTTTGAATATTGGCACCAAAAACTTAGATCCAATAGACTAGAATGAAGAAGAAATGATTGGCATTAAGAAACTGGGAAGAACAGTCTTGGATAGAAGTGTGCAATGGTTGATGATGAGAACTCAAGCTCCTCAGGGACCAATCCTCAAGAAAGGTAAAGGGTATAAGAGGATTAAAAGAAAGGCACCTTCCAAGGAACCATTGGAATTATTTCCTCCGGATGTTGAAGAAATAGAGTTGGAGGTAGTTGATGAAGAAGAAGAGACACCCGAGGGAGATGTTTCAATTGAATATGCTATTCCTATGCCCGCATTGGGTGAGTCATCTGCACAAGCTCCACTCACAAGGAAGAAAAGTAAAGAAGTTCAAGGAGTGCTTTATGCCATGGCTGAAGCTACTGAAGGAAAAGAAGTGGAGGAAGAGTTGGTAGAAATTGAGACAGACTTGGATGAAACTCTATCAGAGAAGAACTTGCAAGAAAATGTACCTCTAGATTATACTGTTGAGTAGATTCTTACACAAGAAGAACAATGAAAATAGTTTGAAGATGCTACCAAAGAATCTGATGCAAGGGCTGTTGCGGAGAAACAAAAGGAAATGGAGGTAAAGTTGTGAGTTGATGCTCTACTTCAACAGCAACAATCAAAGGTAAAAGAAGTTGAAACAAGGACAACAGCTGATACAATGGAGGAGCAAATGAGGCAACGAGAGCATGAGATCAAGGTCAAAGCAGAAAATGACAAGCTAGAACTGATACAGAAGATCCATGATCTCGAGGAGGAGAAAGCAAGAAACTGAAGGGAAAAGGAAGCCCTGGTTGCTAGATCGAAGCTTGCAGAGGAGACTCGACAGAAAGAACAAGAGGCTGAAGCTCTAAGAAAAGAAAAAGAGGCTGAAGAGCTAGTAAAGAAACAACAAGCTAAGAAATAAGGGAAAAGGCAGAGAAACTCATAGCCTTGGAGATAGAAAGGATAGAAAAGGAAGGAACTGAAAGGAAGCAAAAAGGAGAGGCCGAAGCTACAAAACTTAAAGCTTTAGAGGTAGAACGGTTGAAAAGAGAGGCCTTAGAGAAAGAAAAAGAGAAGGATTAGATGGAAGAGGAAAGATTGAGAAAAGAAGAAGAAGACAAGAAAATGTAGGAACAAAGAGATAGAGAAGAGGCTGAGAAGTTGGTGTAGATGCATGTGCTGCAGGAGTAACAAGAAAAGGCAAAGGTTGATTCTCAACTTGAGGTATATATTCAGCCATCCTCTACAGTTGTTGTTTCCTCTTCCATGATGATGACTCCTAGTGCTCCTACATGGTTGAAATTAGATTTGCAGAAGAGAGCTAGAACACCTCCTCAACCTCTTAATTGGGAGGACATGATGAAGGAGATTGAATAGGAAAGGCCTAAGAAGAGGGCTAAAATTTTGCATTCTACCAAACTCACAGATAAAGGGGAGATAGTTGCTGAATGTGCCATGCCTATGATTGAAAAGGAGGTAGGGGATATGCAGCTCACAGACTATCAATTGAGTACGGTTAACTTGGGAAGGCCCACTAGAAATCAACAAATGAATCTGATTGATGTGGTGGCTTCGACGACAAAATCAAGGATGATTAAGGACAAACAGAAGAAAGATGAGCTTAAGGCTCAGTTAGATCAGTTACATTCATTCTTGAAGAGTGTCTCCTCTCCAAGGTCACAACAGGTTGCAGCAATTGAGACTCTTGTTTTGCTAAGCAAAAAGGAGGTTGATGATTTGGTGCAGGTTAGAGGTAAGGTGGAGATGGTTGACAAATGGATAGACAAAGTGAATCAGGAGGTAGGTGAGGTTTTGGAAAAAGGATTTGAAACCTATAAGGAGGCAGAAGGAGTAATAAAAGAGATGCATCAATATATTGAGGCATCCGAGAAATTAGAGGAAGAGTACAAAGAGTATAGTGAAAAGTTAGAGAAGATAAATACATTGCCTCTAACTACTCTTCTAGAAGAATCTATACTCGAAGATGATAATAAAGATTTTGTAGAAAAGAATTCTCGTATCTTTAAGTTTAGGACTGGCTTTTTGAGCAAGCATAAGGATGAAATTCAGGAAGCAGTTAATAATTTAACTGAGCAGTTAGAAGAGTTGGAAGCGGTTATGGCTATAATAGTAGATGTGAATGTAATGACTAAAGATGGCATGCCGTTAAGTCGGGTTAGAGAGAAATGGAATGAAAGATTCCAAGGACTCATGCAGGATGATGGAGAAGGCTTAGTGATAGATCGGCTTGTAGAAGTCAAGGAAGAAATAAAAGCTGCAGGGAGAGAGTTGGTCAAAGTAAAAAGCATGAAAGAATTTGCTGCAGTTGAGTTGGATTGCATCAAATTTGAAGATGATTGGATTGATGGGCCAGATATGGATATGCTACAACAAGTCTTCACTAGTTATGATGAGTTCATAGTGGATCCAACTTCACATGCATAAAATCTTGCATGATGCATGATGATCTTCTTCCTTGCATGTTGCATGCATGCAACACTGATAGTCTTAAGGACGCATGATCTTCTTTTCTTCTATTTTTATCTTCTATTGTTAGATCAAACTGAATGTATAATGTAAGAACTCAAGATCAAAGTTTATCTGAGTTTCCAAGAAAGTTGATTGTTCCTAAAAGGGTGGAAAGCCAAAGATAGAAGTAAAGTTCGAACTTCTTTTTGTATTCTATAAATACCAGATGGGTATTACATTGTAAGGGGTCGGCTAATTGAGAATTGGATTGGCTTACCTAGTGCTAGGAGATAGAATTTTTATAGAGCGTTTTTGCAGAGATACATTGTACCAGATCTTGTTTACAGTTAATAGAATTGCAGGTTTACGAAACATGGAGTTTGCATTGAATTGTGTTGTTTGGTAAGGTTAATGAGTTATAATCCACTTGAATGCCAGTGATTGTGCTGAAGCATCATAGTTTCTTATGTGATGAAAGTCATTAGAAGAAACCAGGTTTAAAGATTATCTTGTTAAAATTATCATTGAATTAAAGTTATTGAAGTCTGTTGATCTATAGTTTTAATGATGAATGAATGTGTGTTGTTTTAAAATCTTGGAAATACTTGTGATAGGCGAATAGAGGAATTGAATTAAGCACCTAAGATGTATACGATGGTACAGTTATACTGTGGGTTGTGTCATGCTATGGTTTTTGTGATCGGTTAAGAAAACATTCATTGTTAAAAATATATGTCTGGATATTAGATAAATTTAATTCATACTTACTGATTTACCCCCTGGATCTATCTTTTTCTTTTATTTAAAACCCATTGATTTACAAGAACTATTTTGACAAAGAGGGTCATAGCTTGAATCCTTTGTTACTAGCACAGGCCCCTTGAATATTACAATTGCATGAACCAATTGAGTGACATCAGACAGTTGAGAACCAACTACCAAGACCTTGGGAGTTAGGCCACTATATGTAGTCTTTCTTTTTCAAGAGAAATAGAGTAGAAATATTCTGTTTTAATGTTGTTTGTGTCATTTTAACCATCAACAAAAATTGGCGCTAGAAGGAGGGCTGGAAGGACAAGATGGCTCGTGGAAGATCTTTTTTGCCAGAGGGATACGAGAGGGTTCTTAGATCCTCTACTAATCGTGAACTATTTGAAGAATTTCAAACCTCGATTAGATCAAGACCTCATGCTCATAGGGTAGAAATACCTACATTACCACTACCACTTACTCCACCAGGATTTCCACCAATTCCATCCACACCACCACCAAGTAGGCCTTTGTCACCACCACCTGCCCAACCAATCCCACCAATGGCTTATTTTGTGGGTAATCCCTCCCCGTTAGGGACTATTCTAGGTGGATTCCATGATTTACCAAAGAACCTAGAGAAATTCTGTCCAAAATAAATGCATGGAGAATCAACAAGTGCAGAGGAACATATACAAGCATTCAAAGATGCCTGCACGCGAGATCAAGTTGCTCATCAAGATGTGGTATGTAGATTATTTCCTTACTATTTAGGAGATATGGCATATAATTGGTATCTAAATCTGCCCCAAGGATCCATTCTAGGTTGGAATGATTTAGAGAATGCTTTTATTAATCAATTCAGGATTTATGTAGACCCTGCAATACTATATCACCAATTTGCCACTATTAGAAAAGAGCATCATGAACCGTTTCCCTTGTTTAACACTAGGTTCCATAAAATGTATCATAGGCTACAAGAGCCTTACCTAGTGCTGGAAGCCATGGCCATACAGGCATATCTGAGAGCTGTTGATCCTTTGATTGGTCTATTCTTACAAAGAACTTATCAACCTGATGAGATTGACTCACTATCTAAGATTTATCATTTGACCATCAAATTACAACAATAGAAAAATCTACAACCTGGAGGGTTGGGAGTATCTTTTTCTCCAATGAATTATGAGATGCCTAATCCACCGTTATACAATATTGTCCCAGGGACGTCTTATTCCCATTATGGACCTATATCTGAGTTGCAAGCTCCACCACTTGTGCCCTTCTTTGGAAATAGTATGCATGATTCCCCACATCAGTCCCCACAACAGCAACCTCAACATCAACCTCAAAATCAACTGCAACAAGGGGGAGGACCAACCCATGTCCATTCCCCAACCATAGTTCAAAATGTGTAGAATGATCAAACTGTTCAACTTACAAGTGAAGTAGAGACTCTCAAAAAGACTCTCTCTCAGATGTCAAATGACATGGCACAGCTCAGACAAAATCCTCCCAATAATCAAAACCAGAATTACAACAATCAGGGAGGTTACAACTATCAGGGCAATTACTCTAATCAGAACACCAATAGGAACTTCCAGAATTAAAACTCCTCAAACCAGAATTATCAAAATCAAAATAGAGGATACAATCAGAGGTTCAATAACAACAACAACAACAATAGGCAGTGGAACACTAGACCTAACAATGGAAGAGAGATCAAATACTGCTAATGTTGTTGATTTAAATTTTATGACAAATTGGTGTAGGTTGCATGATACAGCAACTCATTTTGAGGTCAATTGCCCAGAAATGGAGAAGATGGTGAAAATTGCATAAGCTGATGCCCATCCTCAAGTAGGAAATTCTAATTAAGGCAATGGGCCGGCCAGCACTGCTATGACTTATGAAACCATTGAAGAAAAGTATCAATTCCCTATGCAAGGGGATAATGAGCCGGAAGAAGACGTCTATGATGCTCAAGCCTTCCAATCTAAGGGTGGCCACTTTCTGAGGAACCAGAATAAAGGGCCATTCACTACATCTACACCTCCTAACAACATGGTTCCACAAAATCAGAATGCAGATAATAATCCACCCCCACCAAAGGGACCTTCTGATACTCAGAATAGAGGTAATCAACCTTCTTTTCCTAAATATCAAATTAGGAACGATTCTGAGTTTGATTTTTTCATAGAATTGTAAAGGCAGAAGACATCACTATCCTTCTTTGATATCATGAAGTGGTGCCCAGCTCAAAGGGAAGTGGTATTAAAAGCTTTGGAAGAAACAAATCACTTGAAAGGGAAAGGTAAAGTGACTCCTGCAAAGGAGACGAATGTTGCTATGTATAAAAGTAAGACCAGTACCCCACCTTTCTTGTTAAGTTTGAGGATCTTTGGAAAGAATCTACACAATTGCTTATTAGATTCTGGAGCATCAGGGAATGTCATGCCTTTTTCGATTTGTAAAAAGTTAGGATTGAGTCCTATTCCAACCAATAAAAAGGTGATTCAATTGGATAAAACTGAAGTTAATGTTGTAGGTGAGTTGAAGAACATGCATGTGTAGATTGGATCAGACCCAAAGATCCAGACCTATATAGATATTCAAGTTGTTGAAATCCCAGAAACATATGGGATGCTTTTAAGTCAAGAGCTAATGAAAAGCATAGGTGGATATCTGTCCCTAGACTTCTCGCACATGTGGTTACCATGGAAAGGGGTTGCCACTCAGATAAGAATTGAAAGTGAACCTAGGCTCAAACACATGATTACAGAGTATGATACTCCAAATGAAGTAGCATTCTTTGAAATTGAGATGGGTGTTTACAAGCAAGAGGAAGTTCTTACTTTCTCTGTAGTTAGTTATGAGGATACACTATCCTTAGACCACACTGATTCGATGATTCACATCAACTAGCAAGTTCTAATAAGGAAATTGCAACAAGATAGGCTGGTTTTAGGAACAAAAACTGATTTGAGTAATCTATTGCTTCCTAATTGGTGTAGAATACACTATCATAGCCATTCGGAATTGACATGTCAGTCATGCATAGATATTCTAAAGCATGTAGATTTACCCAAGCAAGAATCTCAAGAGGTAGCTAAGACTCCCATCAATGAGTTCTCTTTCCAAGCTAAGGATGCAAAAATTCTTACACGGATTAGTCTTTCTCAAGAAGAGGTTCCTTTACCAGTAGAACAGACTCAGATCTTAGGATTTTTAGATCAAAAAGAAGAGGTGGAAGTATCTCAGTTTCATTTTAATACCCCTATTCCAGATGCTTTTCCAATACCAAAAGAGTTAATAGAAGATGAGTTAGACCCTGACTCAGCCTAAGAAATCACTCAGGAGGTAGTGGTTGAACAAATTAAGGAACTAGAAAAATCATTAATTGATCTTCTTCTCAACACGAATTCTGATAAACAGCAAAAGTCCGAGCCGCCACATGTCACAAGTGACAAAATCCTTGTAGTTTCTAAAAAGAAAGAGCTCCCAGTTAAAGACCAATTATGGACTCTTAAATTTGATGGTTCTAAATCTAAAGTAGGAAGTGGAGCTGGAATTGAATTAACTAACCCAAAAGGGAAAACTTATTTTGCTTCTTACAGATTGCAGTTTGGTTGCACTAACAATGTGGCTGAATATGAGGCACTTGCAAGAGGACTTATGTTTGCTCATAAGAAGAAAGTAACTGCTCTTACAGTGATGGGAGACTGTGAGGTAATTGTGAAACAAGTACATAGCCAATACACTTGCCATAATAAAAGACTGCCTGCTTATAGGAATAGGGTCTCAAATTTAATAGAAGATTTTGATGCCTTTGGGATTACTCTTATTCCAAGGGAAGCAAATCAAATAGCAAATGCTCTTGCCGTTGTAGCAAGTACATTAGAGCCCATGCAAGATTCAAATCTGAAAAGGTTTTCTGTGGAATTGATTTCAGTTCCTGCAATTCCTGACAATGTTAGACACTTCCAGGTGTTTAATGATGACCAACATATTTTAGCCTTTTTGGAGAGTTCTGATGTATTTCAAGGACAGATAATTGATGATGTTGACAGGGATCAAGGAGATTGGAATCCGGGAAATGAAAATACAGAAAGTGACAATCCAGAAGGGATAATGGATTTAAAGAGTAATAACATTCCAAAAGGGATGATAGCATTGGAGAGGATATTTGATTCAAATCCATGAGCTTATCAGAGAATGCCTACAAAGAGTGAGGGAGGCAAGTATCAATCCATTAATTTGACTCACTCAGGGGTAGAAAGGAATGTTCTTATAGGAAAGAATTGTCCTCGGGAAATAAAGGATGAGATAATCAAAGTTTTAAAGCAAAATATTGAAGCAATTGCTTGGAGCTATGATGATTTGAAGACTTCTGATACATCTGTCATCACACATACGATTCCTCTTAAGCCAAAAGCCAAGCCGTTTCGCCAAAAGCAATGCCCAGTCAATGCATTAATCGAGCTTCTAATCCAGAGAGAAGTACAAAAGCTTTTGGCTGCAAGAATAATTTTTCCAGTTAGACACTCTACCTGGGTGGCTAATCTAGTTCCTGTGAGGAAGAAGAATGGGGAAATCAGGTTATGTGTGGATTTCAGAAATTGAAACAAAGCCTCTGAGAAGGACAATTATCCATTACCTTCTCTTGATGAAGTATTGCAAAAGGTTAATGGATCTCAAATGATGTCTTTCTTGGATGGATATTCAGGATATAATCAAGTACTGGTAAGTCATGAGGATAGGATGAAGATTGCTTTCACTACAAAGTGGGGCACATTGCCTACAGGAGGATGCCATTCGGCCTGATTAATGCTGGTGCTACTTTTCAAAGAGCGATGGATGTAGCATTTAAATACCTAATAGGAAAGTGTATAATCATCTATGTTGATGATCTGACCATCTTCTCTAAGAGTAGAGAAGATCATGCTGCTGATTTAGAGAAAGTACTGAAGAAATGTATCAGTTATGGTGTTTCTCTCAATCCAAAGAAATGTGTATTTGGAGTTTCTGAAGGGAAGCTTTTGGGTCACATTATATTAGAGGAGGGAATTTCCATAGATCCTGATCGAGTAGAAGCCATTTTGAAGTTGACAAGGCCAGGAAGTAAGAAGGAGATGAGATCTTTCTTTGGAAGGGTTATTTTTGTCAGGAAGTTTATAACAAGGTTTGCAGAAATTGTTAAACCACTTAATGAAATGATGAAGAAGGATGTGAAGATTGAATGGAGTGAAGAGGCTAAATCTGCTTTCATGCAGATTAAACAAGCTATATCTGAGGCACCTATTTTAACAAGCCCAGATTATCTAAAACCCTTTTACATCTATTCTTTTGCTTCTGAACATTCATGTGCAGCAGTCTTGACACAAAGAAGAGAAGAGAATGAAGAAAGGCCTATTGCTTTTATGAGCTCTCCCTTTAAGAATGCAGAGGTAAGATATTCATCAATAGAAAAATAAGCTTTTGCATTGGTGAGAGTAGTGAAAAAATTCAGACATTACATAATCCGAAGTCAAGTGATGGCTATAGTCCCAGATCTAGCTGTAAAGTCCCTCCTGATGCAAAGTGAACTAGGAGAAAGAAGAGGGAAATGGATGGCCATTTTACAAGAATTTGACTTGGAGATTCACCCAATGAAGCTTGTAAGAGGTCAAGGTTTGTCAAAGGCAATGGCTGAAGTGGACAGAAGTATAACTTGTCAACAATACACTGTTTAGTCATTCACAAAAGATCCCTGGTATACAGACTTAGTCTTTTTCCTCCTCAACAACAAGTGTCCAGAAGGGATGAATGCAACTCAAAGAAGAGCACTAAGGATGAAAATCGCCCATTATATGCTTAAAGGAGGATCAATCTATAGGAAGAATTTCTAAAGAATCTACTTGCGTTGTCTCGATTAGCAAGAAGCTAAACATGCTATAATTGAATTTCATGGTAGGCATGGAACAGGACATGGATCTGCTGATGCATTGGCTCATCAAATTTCAAGGTCAAGTTACTATTGGCCTTATGTGTTTAGGGATGCACATCAACATTGCAAGACTTGCCATGTATGTCAAACTTCTGCATCAAGAGAAAGAAATCCTACGATGCCTCTATAGCCAGTTTATGAGGTAAGGCCATTTACCTAATGGGAACTTGATTTTATAGGGGTGATTAATCCAAATTCTTCTACAGGTCACAGATTCATCTTAACTGCGATAGATTATTGCACACATTGGACGGAGGCTTTTCCTTGCTAAAATAGCACCACAGAGGTGGTTATTAAGTTTGTGACAGAGAACATCACAACTAGGTTTGGAGTTCCATTTGCTCTGGTATGCGATAATGGCCCTACTTTTTCCTCTGCTGAATTTATTTCATGGGCTTATGAGCATAAGATTGTATTAAAATATTCTTCTAATTATTACCCTTAGGGGAATGGAGTGGCTGAGTCCACAAATAAGAATTTATTGGAAGTAATAAAAAGGTTGTTAGAAAGTAACTCTAGAGACTGGCATACCCAGTTGAGATTTAACTTGTTGTAAAGCTTATTAGCAGCCTTTACTGCACCACCAAATAATGTATAGGTTTTTCCAATAGTAATATTTTCATAATGCAGATCAACAACTTCATTGAAACAAGTCACACGTGTTTCAACCCCTTCTGTGTCAATGATGTCAAAGGTGAAAAATTGACCTGCACCTTTCTGGGTATTGTATTGGTGAATATCCTTTTTGGCAGTCACACGACCTTTGACAGTCCATCTTGGTTGAAAAGGGTTCAAACTTTTAATAGGCGTAATTGTGATTGGTGCTTCCATTTCACCCCTAGAAGGATTCACGCCAAATAATCTTCTCTTAGCAGTTGATACTCTAGCAGTGCTAATTATCTCAGAGTCTGCATGTGGATCTGAGGAATTTCCCATTACCTATTCTATATGGTGCTCTTCTTCCATATAAAGTGAAGTAGGTTCACCGATTATATCTTGGTTTCTAGAAACAATTTCAAGGTTCACAATGACAATCCACCTATACATGCGCAACACAAGAACAAGCTAAAAATCTCATAATATTTTCTTTTCAAAATTGAGGATTCTTTTACTCACAATATTTTGGGACAATTATATTTTGTCAATCGTAATATCATTCCAATTGAGATTTCACCAGAGGCTATGTAATGATTGTATTTTTGAGGTAACGATGCTTTTAGTTTGTAGGCCCCATCAAATATTTCTACCTTGTAGTGGTTGTTGCATTCATGGCCATGTCTAAAGTTGGAAATAGATAAAATCTGCACATTAGGTTCACACCCTTGATTCCCATCGTGGATAAGTTTAATCGCATTTGTGGTTAATATTGTAGCCATGGTCTATGGAAGTTGACTAAGCCTGCAAAATTATATTATGTGTAAGATAGTGTTTGAATAGAATTGGCATATGTTTTTGTTTCAAAAAAAAAATACCTCAACATATTATTGAGAATAAGAATAGAGAACTACTACAGTGCGTTATAGTCAAAAAATATTAAATTGTGAGGAGAAGATTTTTCCTTGAATATGTAGTATAAGTTATATTCAATAAAATTAGTCTTATTCAGAACAATTTGCACAATGGCACTACAGTGCAAACATAATATATAACAACTAAGGTTTCAAATATAAGGTCCGCCACTAAAACCTTTTCGCTCTACATATTACTATTTTGGCATCTTCATTTGGTTTCCAAAAAACGTCTAATGTGTATCATGCTAGTGATCTTGGTCAACATCACAATATAATAACTAACTTCCAAGAAGTTATTTGAATTTATAAGACCATATATCACTCTATAAAACTTGAAAACCATGTTTTAACTCAAATGCTTTGGCCACTCTAAAATATTCACATATCTCATGGTCTTTATGTTGCAAGGGTGAATTTTTACAATGATGTTCAAATATATCATTATTTTTAGCAACGTTGCAATATATATTTGTTACACTTAAGGTTATAGTTCAAAATAATATTGAAAATAAGGGGACACAAGTATTACAATAAGTTATATTCATGAAAATTAGAACTATAAAGATCAATATGTACAATGACATTACAATATAAACATAATATATAGCAACTAAGGCTTGGAATATAAGGTTCACCACTAAATCCATTTTTTTCTACATATATCTATTTTGGCATCTTTCAACATCACAAAAAAGTAACTAACTTCCAAGAAGATAGTTGAGAAAACCATGTTTTAGCTCAAATGCTTTAGCCACTCTAAAATATTCACATATGTCATGGTCTTTATATTGCAAGGGTGAATTTTTACAATGATGTTCAAATATATCATTATTTTTAGCAACGTTGCAATATATATTTGTTACACTTAAGGTTATATTTCAAAATAATATTGAAAATAAGGGGATACAAGTATTACAATAAGTTCTATTCATGAAAATTAGAACTATAAAGATCAATATGTACAATGACATTACAATATAAACATAATATATAGCAACTAAGGCTTGGAATATAAGGTTCACCACTAAATCCATTTTGTTCTACATATATCTATTTTGGCATCTTTCAACATCACAAAAAAGTAACTAACTTCCAAGAAGATAGTTGATCTCCCACTAAATCTATTTTGCTCTATATATAACTATTTTGGCTTCGTCATTTGCCTTCACAAAAGCATCTAACTTGTATCATGCTAGTAATATCGATTGACAATCACAAAAAAGTAGCTAACTTTGAAGAAGTTAGTTGTTCTTGGACCATATATTAGTCAATAAAGCTTTGAATTCATGGTTTAGTTGAAATACATTGACCACTCCATAATATTCACAGTACTTTAATTCACACAAGAAACCATAATATAGCTCAAGAGCTTCATAGGTTGCATAAAATTTTTGAACAACTTCTTGTACCAATTCAACTTCATGATCCTGCACATCACATACATCTTGGCTTGATTTGAATACTTCTTCAAAAATAGTAATAACATCTTGAGGTGCTCATGCATTAGCCATATCCAGAAACTATAATTCAAAATAGCAACACTAATATTAAAAATAGTTGTTATTAACAAGGGCATAGGTATTCAATAAGATCCAAACTACAAGAATATTACACACACCATTACATCATATTTTCTTTTCATAATCAACCCTATGAGGTGCACCATCTAATTGGAGTGTGCCATTTTTTTTCCTAATAGTGTGTAAGGATCCATGATATAGAAAATAAAGCTTACATTGCCAACCACAAAAGTTGTCCAATCTAATTCTTCTAAAACTCACCTTTTATAAATTTTGAACTTTGAATCATTCAATATTTTCTATTCAATTATTATTGTATTATGTTAATTATTATTACTAATTTTTGACACATTTTAAGGAATAAGAATTACAAAGACATTTTGATTTAGAGAAGTCTAAAGATTATGAAAGAATTTTCATTGAAAATGATCAAGGCATAGCAAGTTAAATCATATTTTATAGAGTGATATTCAAAGTCAATTGCATTATCTACAATTTATTGAGTCTTACACAACAACTTAATTTGAAGGATTATTTTCTTCTTTTATCAGTTCAATTCTTTGTTAGAAAATAAGATATTCTAAAAAGGTTTTTTTATATAATTTTATGTGACCTTAAATCAATATTATTGATATATAATATCATGCTAATTTAAATATTTTCACACTCACTAACCCCAAATCTAAATAATATATATAATATTTTATTTTATATATTTAATTTTAATCTTAATTGACTATTAAATAAATTCCACATTATATCTAATAAAGGAAATCTTTGTGGTAAAAATACTAATATAATAAACAATATTTGATTTGTATAATTGTATTCTTCTTTTATTTTTTAAAATATTAATTTCATTATTTGGTTTATAAAGTTTCTTTAAATATAATTAAATGAATTCATTGGTGCAAACATTAACAAAGAGGTTCTAATAGACATTAAATAATTGCTATCAACACATTACAAGCTCAAGAAATGGCTTTAAAACTCACTGTCAATGTGATCACAATAGTTTTGCACAGATAATAATGAATAAAACATATGAATAAAAGTAAAAACTCAAATTATCCTTACCAAATCAAATAACTAATTTTATATTATCTAAATAAATTAGATAGTGAAAATACATGTGTTCTATAAAAACATAAAACTAACATTATGTGTCATTCTTGTAATCAATAGAAATTTTCTTTAATAATGCACAATCATATCCAAAATATTTATTCATCATGAGTAGCCTATTACCCTAACGAGTTGGGAATTGGCTTTTAAAACCCCAACTGTAAATCCTAATAAGTTGAAAATTGGCTTTCAAGACACCAAATCAAAATTCTAATCAGTTTAAGACATCAAGTAAAAACAACTCATTGAGCTCTTTCTTGACTCAGAGACAACCGATCAGACCTATTCTTGCAGAATTTAGTAGTTTTCAGTCTTTCATGCTCATTTAGAAACTATAATAATTGATAGAGTTAAGATATTGGAGAAAGATTTAAATAAAAATAGAATATATAATTAAATTTTTTAAAGCAATCAAATTAAATTTTTCATAAAGTCCGATAATTATCATTATTAATACATTAAAAACCCTAAAATTTTATCTGAGGGTTTCATTTTTTTTCTTTTATTTGCTCAGAAGAAGTATGGTGGCAGGGCATAGCATCACCAGACTTACAGATTTATTTAAAGAATGCAATTTGTGGCTGCGTTAGATTGATTATCAATATTTAATGAGGATTATTATGCTTGAGAAATAAAATGGCTAAGGTAATGAAATTATTTTCAGACTTTCTTTAAAAAAAAATAAAAAAATTTGTTAAATTTTAGATATTCTAAAAAGGTTTTTTTATATACCTTAAATCCATATTATTGATATATAATATCATGCTAATTTAAATATTTTCACACTCACTAACCCCAAATCTAAATAATATATATAATATTTTATTATATATATTTAATTTTAATCTTTATTAACTATTAAATAAATTCCACATTATATCTAATAAAAGAAATCTTTGCGGTAAAAATACTAATATAATAAACAATATTTGATTTGTTTCTTTTGCCTATGAAAAAAAGGTTGGTATAATTGTATTCTTCTTTTATTTTTTAAAATATTAATTTTATTATTTGGTTTATAAAGTTTCTTTAAATATAATTAAATGAATTCATTGTCACAAACATTAACAAAAAGGTTCTAATAGACATTAAATAATTTCTCATAAATTTATACCAACACATTACAAGCTCAAGAAATGGCTTTAAAACTCACTGCCAATGTGATCACAATAGTTTTGCACAGATAATAATGAAACAAACTGTTTCCTGCACTTGTATGCAGATCTAACATTCAACTCAAACTCATAAATTACTGTTATCTAGCAAGGCCCAATATTTTTGTCTTTTAAACACCATTACAATGCAACTATAGAGAACTATCATATTACAAAGCTTTAGAGATTCTCTTGCTACAGTCACAATACAAAGACATTCAAAAAACATATGAATAAAAGTAAAAACTCAAATTATCCTTACCAAATCAAATAACTAATTTTATATTATCTAAATAAATTAGATAGTGAAAATACATCTGTTCTATAAAAACATAAAACTAACATTATGTGTCATTCTTGTAATCAATAGAAATTTTCTTTAATAATGCACAATCATATCCAAAATATGTATTCATTATGAGTAGCCTATTACCCTAACGAGTTGGGAATTGGCTTTTAAAACCCCAACTGTAAATCCTAATAAGTTGAAAATTGGCTTTCAAGACACCAACTTAAAATTCTAATTAGTTTAAGGCATCAAGTAAAAACAACTCATTGAGCTCTTTCTTGACTCAGAGAAAACCGATCAGACCTATTCTTGCAGAATTTAGTAGTTTTCGGTCTTTCATGCTCATTTAGAAACTATAATAATTGATAGAGTTAAGATATTGGAGAAAATTTAAATAAAAATAGAATATATAATTAAATTTTTTAAAGCAATCAAATTAAATTTTTCATAAAGTCCGATAATTATCATTATTAATACATTAAAAACCCTAAAATTTTATTTGAGGGTTTCATTTTTTTTCTTTTATTTGCTCAGAAGAAGTAAGGCGGCAGGGCATAACATCACCAGACTTACATATTTATTTATAGAGTGCAATCTGTGGCTGTGTTAGATTGATTATCAATATTTAATGAGCATTATTATGCTTGAGAAATAAAATGGCGAAGGTAATGAAATTATTTTCAATCTTTCTTTAAAAAAAATAAAAAAATTGTTAACTTCAAAATTTCCTCTGCTATATTAAAAACGGTGGCATAAAAAACGAGCAGAGGAATGGTGACAGTCATTTAAAATCTTGTACTCTTTTCTACAGATAATTTTAATGAATTGTTATTGCATGCATCCATGCATTAATAGTGCATGGTGAATGCAATTTGATAAAGTTCAGAGGAAATAGAAATGAGCGAAGAGGAATAAGGCTCAGACCTACAACTATTCGATCCAACTTGAAGAATATTGGAGAAGACTTAGAGGCTAACACAAGGCACGTGAACTGTCTGGCAGAATTTCACCTGCTTCTTTTCCACAGAGACTTTGCAAATCTCATCCACCTCAAAGGTATTTATGCTTAACCACATTTATTGCATGCAGCCAAGGTTTGGTTGCATATTAAATTGAATTAAATGCATAAATCTGTCCTCAGATTTTGAAATCTTGTTGCTTGGTTGTGGTTCGGCTAGGTTGCTCAACCCATCTTTTACTCCAAGTGTTTCTATTCATATCTATTAGAATTTTGTCCAACTCACGCATCCTAGACACAGTCAGCATCGGCAGTCAAAATCAACCCTTACCGCTCTATCGCGTCAATCCAGTCAATGGCCTGCGGTATCACGGTATTCGCCGCTCTACCACAGCCTTCCATTTCACTCACCGCGGTATCGCGGTTAAACTGCTTGCAGTCAAGTCTTCCTTTGTTCTGGTAGTTACAATTACCACCGTGGTCTTAGCTTTCCTCACCGGCAGTAGCGCGGTGCCCGGCATCGTCTGCTAGCAGACCGTCTGTTGATGGTTACCATGGCCACCACGGTCTATTCTTTGACCGTGACGGTAGCGCGGTAAACTATCTACCTCCCAGCGTTGATGGTTACCATGACCACCGTGGTCTAACTTTTAACCATGGCAGTAGCGCGGTAAGCATGTCTCGGTCAGCTCCTGTGGTTATCGTGACCACCGCGGCTAGCTTGACGACCCCCTGCGGTAGCACAATAGTCAACGACCGTTGACCTTTTTGATTTCTTTGGTGCAATCGGTGGTGGGATCCACGTAGGTATAAAAGGAATTTTATTTAGATATTTTGTAATGTATAAGGACAAGTATTAAGTCGATATGACTTTGGTTAGGATGATTAAACTGCTGGCATTTACATATCTTTAATGTTGTAATCGATATAGAAGGTATAATCATGTACAGCCGTGCGATTTTTTAAAGTCTCGGAATTGATTCACCGCAGTCAATCCTCTTTGTCCAGCGGTATAATTCATTTACCTCCTTTGTCAACTCCCATAAGTACTAAAGTACGTTAGATGAATTAACACTAAATGTCTTATTCAAATCCTAAGCAATCTGAACGCAATATACTTAGGGAAATATGCACGACTATTGTTTTCTAATGTGAGGAAATATGCACGACTCTTGTTTTTCGATGTGAGGAGATTTTTTAGCGTCAGACTGGAGGAGATCTCGGTGGGGTTCCCCCACATAATAGCCTATCGGCTAATTAACTCACTACCTATATTGTGTTTTTATCTTGGAAGATTATAATGCAATATTTTCATCCTAGCATTGCATATCTCTCAAAGTGGTTGGTTACATTTTTTATCTTTTTCCACTTTATGTAGCTTTGAATTTCTCTTATAATTCTCCTTGGGTAATTCAATCTATTTCAGATTTATAACATGGTATTAGAGCTGGAGAGTTTTATGTGAGATCTTGAAAATTCGATTATTCTCTTCTATTGCATCATATGATGATCTAGTTAATCAAAAAAACTTGATAGAAATACCAAATTTGGAGTTTTCCCTTTGTGTATTTTTATTATAGGTTCATTTTGGAGCATGTTGGTGCCAATATAAGCTCACTATTGAGTTTACAATGTTTAAGAAAGTCAAATCCAACTTTTATTTTACTCAATTTAGTCATTATTTGATATAGTTAAAGACTAGGGTTTGAAGCTCATATCTAGTAAACAATTTTTTACTGGAGCATTTTCAGCCCAAACCAACCTTTCCATTGCATTCAAATGGCCCTATAACCTCTTTTTTCATATAAAATTTGTCCATGTTAGATGAATTTGATTTTTGAAATTTTTAGTTTGCTAGGTGGGTTGTTACTTCATGCTAAATTTGGCCATTTAAAAGAAGATTATAGCTTTTCACCATGTGTGTGTTATAGGAAAATGAGATATCATCATAGAGCTAGAGATAAAAAAATTTGAATCCATAGAGGTATTGAAATTATTTATTTTCCATATTTTGCCAAATATTGTAGGTTGAAGTTGTTTGTTGAAAATTTCTTCTATAGGAATAACTTTTTCCTCAGTGTTACATATTTTGGAAACAAATAGCTGATGTATAGGTATAAAAGAGAAATACACATCTAAAGGGCTAATTTTTATAGATTTTTTTTAGGTTCATTTTCTATCAAAATTTATAGTTTTCGATATTTTCAACATATTAAGCATTGTATCTTTGAAAATGATTTTTAATTGTATGAAAATATAGAGTTCCAACATTATAATATTTGGGGAGTGATTTTTGATACTACTTACAAGGGTGCAAGTGTATTGGTGTTCCTATTTTATGTCATTTGTAATCATTTGAGAATTATTTCGTGGGATTTTTTGTTCACACTTTTTAGATAGGCAGGGATAATCCTAACTACGAGTCTTGGATAAAGGAATTTTGACCCATCTTAGATGGCTTAAAAAAATTCCCTACCTTTATGGGCTCATGCCTAAACTAGAAACACCTAGAAGGAAATCAATATGGGGTAATAAAACTTATCATCTATTAGGATTGATTGGTTCTCTTGTTGATAATGACACTATGTAAGCCATAGTGGAAATTAAATGTTGCCACATAATTAGACTAATATTTGGGAGATTTTTGGAGAGCCTCATGTTTCTCCATTCCCAAATGATCTTGCTTTAGATTTCCTTATTCTAGTTGATGATTTAGATAATAACCTTTCATGATTCTAATTTAGAGGATATTGAGAATTATGTAGGTCTGGTACATTCATATGACATAGAAACTTCTCTTCTTACTTCTCATACCCACATTGATACCCCATATCAATCACCTATTATAGCCTTAGATTGTAAGGATTCTTCTTTAAAAGCTTTCAGTGATTCCTTATAGTAGGAAATCCATAGTCTTCCTAACTTAACTTTGTGGGTTGATCTCTTCAAAATTATTTCAAACTTGTTTATGGAGAAAAATATTTCATATTTGGGAGACACTATTTATTGCATTCATCTTCTCTTTTATGGAGTTAAATCTTATTTAGCTCTTGTGAGGGAGAAATTTGACCCTATTGTTCATTCTCTACATGATCATTCATCATAGTTTGATATGAATATAGATACTTTGAATCAACATTTGGAGGAGACATATTTAGAGGAGATACTTGATTATTTGGCATGTGTTCTACATCAGTCTCTAGGAGATTCTAATTTGGAATTTTCAATGTTGTTGGGGGAATTTAGGATTACCTTCTAGGTTGACCAATTTTTATTATTTTTACTTTGTCTTTTCATGTATTCTTCACATGGTTTGATATAGTAAGGCATTGATGGAAATTCATTTATATACTATTATTCTACTCATATATATATATTTATGAGACTCTCTAACCCCAAAATATCAAACTGCCCCTATGTCCTCTATTTGTGATGTCATTATTTATTTCCTTATCTTTTTTATCTTCTTTTCTTTAGTTTTCCCTCATATGTGTGACAATGCCATAATTTCCATGAAACTTCAATTTTTCAGAAAATGAATTCATTCGCCCAATGAATCTTTTCTCAAAAATCTTTCACAAACCCTTTTTCAAAACTCACATTCTCAATCTGGACCCATAATGGAATGTGTTTCCTTCATCATGAGTTCACAAAGAAAGAACTTGAGAACTCTCCACTGAGGTGGGATAAACCTTTTCATGTAGGAAAAGCCTCGATGTTTCCCTCATGAGGGGGGATCTTCTTCCTTTCAAATTCCTTGATGAAGTGAATGTATTTCGAAAGGATTCCTTGATGATCAATTGATTTGAGAAAAAATGTATCTTCTACACTTTCAAACAACGCATCCCTTGAGTGGACCCTTTTTCTTTTGAAGGGTTCCTGAGGGACCCCTTTGAAATCATTTCAATTTTTTTGAATATCTTTGTGACTGTCTTCTTGTTTTCCTATGTGATTTCTTTATGTTTTCTAACATTTTTTATTTGTGGATTAACATTTCGCTTTGCAAGTGCGCCTATAAATCCAATTTCTAGTTTGACTCTATGGATTCCCCTTACTTGGGGGTTTCCTTCTTGCAGGTTTGTGGGCCTATAAGGTGCTTACTTCACTAGGCTTCCTTCATGAGAGAGAACTTGGGGGTTTCCTTCTTGCAGGTTTACGGGCCTATAAGGAACTTACTTCATCGGGCTTCCTTCATGAGAGCGAACTTGGTGGTTTCCCTCTTGTAGGTTTGTGGGCCTATGATATTATTACATCCTCTAGTATTTGTCTATCATTGGTTCGAAGGCCTTCTATGTACTTTGTGTAGCTTCATAGTTCTTCGAAGCTATGGAGTCCTTTTGTTTGAAACTCCCTAGGGAGAGTACCTGTGGAGTCCTTTTCTTACACCACACTTTTGAGTTTTCCAGATCATGGTATTCTTCCTTGATAGTTCAGGTATATATTTCTAACTCTTCAATCTACTTTATCGAACACTCATCAATGTTCATGCTAGCTAAAGTGGGGGAAAAATGTATAGAAGTGAATTTGCACCCCTTAGGAAAATTCCCCGATCACATACCCTCAACTTAGAAAATCAAGTCTGAAGGTTAAATTCCACATCACCCACCTACCTCCCATCCACTTGGTGTTTGTCCTATATGCTGGTGAGAGACTATTTTTTAGGGACAAACATGATGTGCGTAGACGTCTACATGACGCACTTCCATCCTTGATAGATTCTTGCGTTTGAAGTTGGTAGAGGTTATTACACACCTAATTGGGGCCAAATTGTAATGTCCCTCTTTGACCAAGCAACCCAAAAAATAATTATTCTTCCTCATACCACCTTCAAAAAACTTCTTCATGCATTAATTTCATCTCTCTTGCAATATCTTTTCAACTTCTCTACACATTCTCTCACTCCATTATTCTTGCAATATTTTCACTTCTTCACTCTCAAGAAACATTCCAACATTCCATTGTGAGCATTGCAACAACATTGAAACTCCATCAGCTCCACATTGAAAGTGTGAGGTATCCATAGAATTTGTGGGCTTGGAGTCTTTTGAGACTTCCCTTCATCACCGTTGTGACTGTCGTGACTTTTCCAAATCCATACCTTCCATTCTCCTCCATTGGCTAGTGATCTTTTGGGCGGAAGTGGTAACGCTTCACTCCTCTCCTTTGTGATTTGATAGAGTAGAAAAGTATTTTTTTTGTAGTGTTCATTGCTATCATTAATTTATTTATCACATATTCTACTCCATTTATTTTTTCTTGTCCATGGAGGTGGAAACACCAAAATGGGGGTCTGACTGAGGCAGACCCCTATATAGCCCCAACAATTTTCCCCTTCATGTTTGTGTGTAGGTGGATGGATGCATGGAGCTAGATGGTGAATTTTCACCTTTATGAGATTATCTTCGTCAACCTAGCTTTCATTTATTTCCTTTATCATCTCAATCTCTATTTTTTGTACTTTCTTATTCTATTTTTTCCATCATAGTCAACTAGTTAGGATTTCAGTAAGTTTTTTAGTAATTTTTACTATACTTCATATTTTCTAGCCATACAAATGCTAGCATTCTAGAGAGACACCAACATGTTGTGTTGTCATCTGAGAATTGCATTATCATCCTCAAACAAAGAGCTATCTAAGGTGTAGTACTGACTCCAAAAACCAGCTCGCCTAGCCCAAACCTAGATTTTGGGTTTGAAGAATGACATAAATACTAAATAGTTCTCTTCATTCTCGGTCCCTATCTTTTAGAGTGAGGTAAGTTAAGTCATCCCTCTGCTCTCACCTCTCTATGACCTAGATCCTTGACATGGTTGATCCACCTCTTGCGAAATCCAAAAATGATTTAGGACCATAACAAGTGCCTTACAATTACAAGGATAATTTCTTTTACTATATTAAATGTCGGTTGTGATGTTAACTATTAATTTTTTTCTTTAATTACTCTGATATATTTTTGTATAAATTTAACAATCAGAAATGATGCATAATTGTTATGGCAACTATGAGGTAATTTTTTAGAGCATAAAAAGTTGTGTACCTTGTCGAAAAACTTGTTGTTTTTAATCTATAAAGGACTCATTCACCTTCAGTGGTGAATGGGTCCCTATTAGGGTTTGTGAAATTGAGATAATAATTTTGTTCATTGATGTCTACACTCTCAAAGTCCTGATTATTAGCTTTTGGAAGTTGGTAGATAATTTTGTAGCTTCAAATATTTGATTTTTCACTTTAGATGACAACTTTTGCAACTTGACAATTTTGCTCCAAACTTGCTCCACTTGATGTTCAACCTATAAATCTAAAAACATACACTCAAGAGGAGAAATTTTTTTTGTTTTTTAGTGAATGGGGGTTCTCCTAAGTCAAACTCCTTGTAGGTAATCAAACCAAATGATGAAACAATATAATTGAAGCATGAAACATGAAATATGCAATTGACATCACCTTGGATGATGTCTTGTTATGAAAATTTACAATCTAGCATGTAGTGGCCATCAAGAATGTAGATCTTGGATCCTTGAATAGATATTATCAATGCTTGTAATGTAGATCTTCAATGCTACATCCACTTCTTTAGCTCAACAACACACATTCATGCATTAAACCCTTGTCATGATGATATGATCTTGAATTGCTGCAATAGACTCTTGAAATATGCCTTGAACTGCCTTGAAAATGCTCTTGAAATTTTCTATATTAATCTTACTTTTGATCTCATGAGTTCACACAAAATTTTCTAGGTGAAAACAATTTGAATTAACCCCTTATTTATACCAAATAAGGAGATTAACCTCGAAATTCAAGCAATTAAGGCTAACACCAGATCTGAAAGAAAAATTTATTAAATTTCCACCACAATGAAATTTGAAAAGAGGGTCCTCACTAAGGTAGGACCCATTCACCACCTAGGGAAAATGGGTCTTGGCTTAGTTTTCCAAGACCTAACCCCGAGGGATGGAAAGAGTGATAAAAACCCATTTTAGATCAACTCAGAAAGTGGGGTCCTATTAAGGGAGGACCCATTTGCCACCTAGGGAAAATGGGTCTTGACACCATTTTTCAAGATCTAATTTTTCCCAATTAAATGTTATATTATTTAAATTATGGATGTTGGGATAGATCTTCAGAGGTGTCATAAACAAGGTTTAAATTTGAATTAAAGGGGTCGATTAACTCCAATTAACCACAATTAATTAAAAACATCCTAGATAAATATGAAATTTCTTTACAACACCTAAATAAGGTGTCAATTTGAATACACTTTATTAGGAAGGGGCCCATTAAGCTTAACTAAGTAAATAAATCCTAGAAAAGTGTGAATGTGTGTTACAACTCTTCACAACACCTTTACAAAGGATCAATTAAAGCATGTTTTAATCAAATAAAGGCCCTAGAATGATGTTAATGTGTACAAAACATTACCAAACTACTCCAAGACACCATTAATTTAGTTTTAATGTCAATTATCAAATAAAGTAAGGGAAAATGCTACTTTTTTTGTTACTACAAGTCATATATTAATTAACTAATAAATTAATACTACTGCTCATGAAAATTGATAAAGAAGATGAAACATTACTATTCTTCACACAAGTATAATTTCTCAAATTCTATTTCATTATATTTCTCTTATGATTGTTGATAATTAGTTTGTAATGACCCTTGCTCTCGATTGATAGATTTTTTATTTATTTCTTATTGGATTGACAAATGTTGTCATCAAGTATTATTAAAGTAAGATAATTGAATTTATAAACTATAAATGAATTAAAATGAACTATTGTATGTAACACTTTATTACCAATTCTATCTCTATAATTTTCTAAAATAACATATAAGTTTGATCATTTATAACAACTTCAGGAGAAGGTATTATTATACCAGTTTTTGATATGAATCTTGAAGTTTGAATAATATAGTTTGAAATGATTATTAATTCTAGAGTTCATAGATTGACAAGTTGTTGTATCTGATTTATCACTTTAAATTCATGCATTTGAATGAGGAAGAGGCTTAGACCTCTATCTAATAATTTTTCCTAATTTGGTCTTTATTCTCATGCAGTTTATCCTCGGTGCTATTTCTAAAAGTCAACTTGATTAATTATGCATCCCTTTTCCTTGAGATAGGTGGTCGATTATGCTACCATACTTCGCTAGACATGGCTCTTGTGAGCACTTTCGATCTATGTTAGGTGATACAATATTCTAATTTTCTATGTATTTCATGGAGGGAGGAATCCCTTGGAATAAATACAACCTTTTAAAGAGACATGACTTATTATTACCACACTTTAATGATGGTTGTTTCCTTAATATATTTTTATTTATCCTTGAATTCCCTCTAAACATGATTGCTAATATTGGATATACATGTAATGAATTTTATAGGTAGACAACACCCTTTCAATGCATTCATAATGATAATTATATAGTCAATATCCTTCAATATAGTGGAAAAACAATGATTAGTGATTAACCCAATAAGCATCCATGAAAGAATAAATTAGGAAAATATAGTAATAGACATAGTTGGAAATTTTATAGTAGGTCATCACAGATGAGAGAATATTGATATGAAGTTTTTGAATTTCAAGAAGGTATCTAAATGAATTCAAACATCAATCTCAGAATGATATATCTTCATGGGTTTGTACATGAATAACAACTGATTGATATTAAATACAAATCAGCAACCTACACATAGGATACCGAAGGGTGAATGCTTAGCTGATATATCAATCTCAAACCATCGACTACCATAATATTGTCTACACCTGAAATACCAAGCCCATATCACCTTGCTAGTGAGATGTGGCTAGTAGTAAAGGTAGCAGCTATGGTAGTTTATAAAATATTTGGATATCCTCTATATGATGCATCATGTTTGAAGCCATGATCACTAATAAAAATATGCTTTAGTGGACGATAATGAAACTCAACACTCAAAATTTTAAATATACAATACAATATTCTTTGAAATGTATTTACACTCTTCTAATGTCTGATGACCCATGAATGACTGCAGGTGAATCAATACATGGCCTAATTATCTTATAGAGGCTCACACATTTATTTCTAGCTATTAATAAAATAGGGAAAACAACTATAAATGTTTGGCTTCCCACATGATCTTTAGAATCAACCATAATAACATATGTATTCTCCATGCCACCATAATAAACCAAATATTATTGCTTTATGTTTTCTAACAATAAATCAAACGATCATTTGTATAAATTATGAAAACTCACCATCAAGGGTCTTATCCAACTTCTGCTATGCCATTGATATAATCATTACCTCACTAGGAGTTTTAAGGAAAATTAATGTGACCTTTGTGGAGTAGAGTACCGACTACACCAATCCATGGATACAAATTCCTATGTTGAAATCCATTCTCCTTATTTAAATATGAAATATATCCACTATCCAACTCAAATATTGAATTGCCAAATCTCATATTAGTGCTCATCCCAAGAAGTGGGTTATCAATTGAGTGAAGATTATCACCATGCTCAATCCAATACTCCTATTGATCAAACTAGACTCACGAATGGAATCAAGATCTCCCCCTACTTGTTTGATCAAAATCACCTTGTCCCTATTTTATTTAACAACCAAAATCTGATAATTGTCTTCTAGAAGAGAAAATTTAACATTCTTCAAGGAATATGTGCCTACACAAAGCCCCAATGTAAGATCATTGACCTTAAATATTTGATTTTATTGTACAAATTTAATGCCTCATCAATAATATTGGTATCCATGTATCTCTATCATGGATCATGTGCAAGTAGGTTGTTTTAATTTCTTGCATAGTGTTCTTCATGGTTTGTAAATCAACTAATGAAATATTAAGTCTTTTTGCACCTCTTGGTGCATTTGGAATTAAGTTTTCCACATGCCTATGTGTACTATCCAATCTAGATAAAACTTTCACTTCATTTTTAGTAGGCACCATTAATTTATTCTTCCAAATTTCCTTAGGAATTTTAAGTTTTAGCAAGTTGAATGTACTCCTCTTATGGTGCATGAGGGTAAGTGCACCAATCTGTGACACAATTTAGGTGCCAAATTGAAAAAATGCACAAAAAATCCCCAAAATAAGGCCTTTGGTGCACACCAAATGTCTTTCTAGACATAAAATGCAAAAGTCAGATTTGGAACCCTCATTTTTCCTTCAATTCGCAGCTTGAGAAGGAAGATTTCAAGTCTACAACTCGCGCTCCCCAAATATCCTCCATTCTTTGCATCCTTAGCTTGCCATTTTCCACGAGGATGCCGCCAACACATCAGAGAGGTTGAAGATTGCAAAGAGGTGTGTATTTTTATTCTATTTATTTTGAATTTGATTCAGAATGCAACTTTAAATAGATTTTTATAATAAAAATTTGTTCTAATTCTCAGGGAATGAATCTCCACCTCAAAACATTGAGAATTCACAATGACCCCCTCATCAAGAGCCTCCTATACAAGAACAACCCGAAACCCCTCCATCAATTCATAGGCATCCTCAAGGAACACAAGAAAATATTCAAAATCAAATTGAAAACAATAAAAGAGACATTCAAAAATTAATTGCAAGATTACTTGAGCATGCTGATATCCACCCTTATAGGAGAGGGATTGTTGAGTCATTGAATTAAATTTTAATTCATGTAGGATAAATGAGTGATCAAATGAATTTTTGGTCAACTAAGAGAGATGAGATGAGGCAATTTTATGCTAATGGTTTGTCATATGCAAATGTCAAAAAAAATTTAGCAAAGCCAAGTTGTGTGCCCTATTTAAAGACCAAAAAACCAATGAACCTTTGTCCCATGCATGCAGGAGGTTCCCCATCCATTGGTGCCACCATGATTTATTTAGAAACAAATTTTGGGAGCGATGGTGGATGGAATTTGACCAACCTCCATGCAATAACCATGAGGTTCGGCAATATTTTTTGAGGAAACTCTATTGCAAGTTTTTCCTCAATAAAATGCCAAACTATTTTGACATTTTAGACTTTTAGGGCAGAGGTGGGGGCTCCACACACGATAGACCTGTCGCATGACGTAATCCATAGTTGGCACCAAGAGCCTTAGGCAGACTCATGGTGGAGCATGTAGTTGTTCCTTCCATTGTTAAGGATAGTGTAGAGGTGGACACGATGAAGTCGATTGGCTCACTCACCCAGACCATTTTATAGTGTGTCAGTCCTCTAGTAGAGCCTAGTGTGGAGGAGATGTGTAGGCCCTGAGCTCCACCCCACTATTGTGGTAGTTGTGGTGTTGTTTGCACATATGATTATCAAGGTGCTCGTGATGCAGCTACACAAACTACATCAGTTGTAGAGGTGATGGATTTAACAAATGATATTCCGAATGATACATTCGACATTGACAGTCAGGTAAAATTTAGCAAGTTATTTTAATGTTGTTTATTAAAATATATTTTGAAATTTAAGAATAACTAAATTAGTAGAATTTTGATATGATGAAATTCCAGGGTCGCACTGTTCATGAGGGATTCTATATTCCTACAAACCTTTATACATTCTCGACAATGAGTCCATAGGTATGCAACTAGCATTAAAGATATTATTATTGTATTTGAACAGTTGAATGTTATATTTCAATGTTTGTCTCATAACATGCTTCAGATTTCAAACAGTTTCCTGGTGCACCTTCTTCCTCCACGCCTCGTGATTCATATCCTCAAACAATGTACACTCAGGTAGCCTTTATTCATTAATAGGGTTGTAAATCATGTTAGCTAGTTTTCATAATTTTGCGTATATACAAATCTAAAAAATTGATGAGAAACACAAACATTGCATTCAAGTATTCCTTGATCGTGTCACATTATGTTCTCATATATCAACATGATACCTGAGATATTTTTTCATTTGCAATTGTTGACAAGAGATAGCCCTGGTGATGTTGGTGGCACGATGGGCCATGGAGTTGTTGCAGCAATAGCTAGTTCTGATCCATTGAGAGAGGTATGGAATAGATTAGTCGATTTGACATTATATTTTCTCTTTTATGGTCTATTATAGAAAATTTTCACGATAATTTTATGTAGTTTAATTTCTATCTTCATGGTTTCTATAGGTGGTTGTCACTCTAGATCGTGGACATGGTGATGCTTTAAATGTGCATGATGACTATATGTAGGCGGTAAGTGATTATATTTTGTTATATGCCATTTCATAGTTCAATTTCTATGTTTTAACATCTTTACTTTTAATTGTATCAGTTGAAGGTCCAGAGTGAAGACAAGAGGAGTAGTGAGCGTGTTCAAAAGACAAGACAAGCAACAGTCACTTCATCCAACCAAATTTTGAAGGCAGCATGGGATCTATTTCCTTCCCCTAGAGGGAAATGACTATGTATTAGTGTTGTTTGTTGTATGCCTATGTGGAATTTTGGAACATATGTTTTGTACTATTGATATATACGTGATATTTTATGTCCAAATGACTCTTTTGTACTAAGTCTATATGGTTTTTTTGGATATATTTATATAATTTTATCAATATATATCATTGTATAGCCTTTTGTATTTTTTATTAAAGAAAATATTATTTTGCTACTACCATTCTTGAATGATTTTATCATGCGTATCATGTAAGTTGTATTCTTGAATGTTGTAGGCATGGATTTTGTTTACATCTAATGCTTAATTAATTACTTTTGAATGGTCAATAAGCCCCATCTAAAGTGTATTGTATAAATAAGCTCCAGTCGTGGTGGTTTGTATCCTTTGGAATGCTTCAATTACTTGTGCCTCATTGATGCAATGACATGGAGGCTCAAACCCAATCAGTCTGACAACCTACCTTCAAGGGGCTCCTAACAAGATTAATACAACCTATTTTGAGCAATATACACAACCTCAAAGCCCCATCAAACCAAACTCTTCATTCAACACCTTACCCAAAAATCCACCCTTATAGCACTCTGATGCAGAGCCAAGGTGGAGAAGACTCACAACAATGGAAATGTCAATTCTCAATCAATAACTCTTCTTCATAATGATTCAGCCTAATAGGCATCAACCCACCCTAAAGGGTCTCAAATCCTTAACCTTGCAAATGAACAACAAGACTCCACCAAGGCCCTACAAAGACCATCAACATTCATACAATGAAAATTGAATCAATTGAGAACAATCCCTAAGTCAAATTCATCAATGTTTCCAAAACTCACATTTGTGATTGGTTATTCTTGTAGTACTCAAAACTCAGTTTTAGCCAAATTTATCCCAACCTTTCCAGCACACTAGAAAATTACAAGATGGATTGAGATACCCTTTTCAGGGCTACACAACATACCAAAGAATCAGTGGTCTCTCTTTTGGACCGACATAGACTTTCAGCACACCTACTTCAATTTTGGCTTCACAATTAGCCCTTTTTTTCCAAAGGGATCACCCTTCCAACTTTTGGTATCTATCCAAATGCCTTGGATAGTCTTAGGTCATGGTTCCAAACCTCAAATTTTGTCATTATTTTGTGTGTACAGAGCCTCTAACTCACAAAACCCAAGAAACCCTCCTAAACCTTCACAAAATCAAGGGTTTTAAAGAAACATACAACTCCAGACCTCTCTCAACACTTCCAAAGCTCCAAAAACCTCAAAATACTTCAGCACAGACTCATTAGACCCTCACATATCCCTTACATGCATTAATTCTTAAAAACCTCTCTTTGGTTCAACACTTCCATGTTGGAAAACCCTTGTTCAGTCTTAGAACAGTCACAAAAACACCACATAATTATGACTCCTTATTCCAAAATGAGTTGAAACACTTATTATAACACATTTTCAATCAATACACCAAGATACAATAGCAAACAATAAGTGGATTGATTGTTACATCACAAATTTCCCCTCAAACCCTTGATTTAGCAACATTGAGACAGTCACTGTTTGTATTGGTTCTCTCTACAAACAAAGAGTTAAGACACCAAATAAAAAATAAATGAATTATAAAAAATATAGACACATCCTTTAAAATTATTAGACCATGAAGAACCTGTATGTGCCTGTACAACACTCAAAAATATCAAGAAAACTATATTTTTCTAGAAAATTGCTCAAAACTGTGGTGTTTATTGTGTAAAATTGTTACAAAACTTCTTCCACTCTCTCATTTGAGCCTTGGTAAGGATTTTTAAATAATTTTCCAAAAACCATATTCTCCCCAATGCCCATAACCAGCTTTGGGATTAGTTGGTCCCTTAATTACATTTGTTTGTGTTAAAGTTTCTTTGTCAGCATTTTACAACTTATATGATTTCTAATTGACTTCTAAGACACAAAACACCCTTTATTTTCATTATGCTTGATCTCTCAAAGCTTATTAGAAAAAATAAACCTAAAGACACTAAAATTTCCCTATTGGTGTATTCAAATAAAAAAAATTGATGATGTGGTGTAGGTGCTCCTACACCAAACTCAAAACCCGGTCCAAGCCTAATTTCTCCCAACCTTTCCAAAACACCTGACCATTTAAAGGTGGATTAAGATACCCTTTTTAGGGTTACATAACATATGCCAAAAAAAATAGTAACTCTTTTAGACCAACATGAACTTTCAATACACCTCCCTCGCTCTAGGCTTCACAATTAGGCCTAATTTCCAAAGGAACCCCCTCACGAACTCACCTCCAAACCAAGGAAAATTGAAAAATTCTTAGGGATTCTCACCAAACTCAGGATTCTCCCATTTTAAGAGCCCCAAAAACTTGTTCTATTCCTCTACTCACAAACCGTCCTAAACCTTCACAAAAATAAGGGTTTTAAAGAAACTCATAACTCCAAATCTCCCCCAATCCTTCCAAAGGTCCAAACACCCCACAATACCTCTGCCCTAACTTAAAATACACTCACAATCCCATTCCTTTTAGTATTTCTCAGATTCAATACTTGAGTTCCTTACTTTCACGGTGGAAACACCCCTGAATAGCATTAGAACTTCACACCCCACTGAGTTTATTCATTCTCTTGGCCTCCAAAGTATTCATACACAAAAATAATCATGGTACAGGCCAATCCACTGAGAAATAGGGTTATAACAATAGGTGGATTGGCTAATGTGTCATGGTGTTTCCCTCAAAACCCCTAACACAGAAAACATAGTAGTAACCAGGTTTGTTGATCCCACACACACCAACGGTGGATTTAAACCTGCACAATTGATGTAAAGAGTGTAAACACATACGCAATCAAGTATCCAAAGCCTCAAGTCATGATAAACATGTATGGGCCTGTGCAAGGCAAAGAAAATTCAAGAAAACAAAGAAAACCAGCGATCAACATTTTCAAGTATATTTTCTTATTAGAAACTAAACAAAATCAACCCTCAACTCGAGGTATTACAAAAATATATCTTGATACCACCTTCCAACTACCCCTTGAGCCGATCAACCACCATAACCACCCTTTGTTAGACTTCTAAGATGGTAATTTGCCAATTTTTCTATTAATTACCATTCATTCACAACTTGATTTTGCAAATACCACCTAACTAGCCTATTAAGCCTTTTAAATACAATTACAATGCATTTACATAGCATGTAGAAATATAGAGAGAAAATACAATAAATATTTTAACTAATGAATTGTAAAAAATTGGATTTTTGTAGTTTATATTCATGTCATTGATTACATTGCTTGCACATCTTTCAAAGTCAAAGCATTACTTCACTTTGCATAACTAATAAGTAGATGATGATAAATGCCAAAAATTTAATTACAATATAGTTTGAACAAAGTCAACCTAAGCAATTATGCAATTTCTTCACATTGCATAACTAATAACTAGGAGCAACTGCCAATTACATTTGATTATCATGGCATTCTATGAGACCAAATTTCTTTGAGATATTTTTTCAAATGGCTCCATGCCTTGTCTATGTTACCACATTTTTCATACATTTCTACCAAAGCATCTTGTCAAACAGTTCACTGCCTTGTTTCTAGGGCTAAAATCCTAAAACAAGTGATTTTGAACAAGCTATGGATGCTTCAAAAAATATATCAAAAACATAATAGTAAGCAATAGCATAGACAAGGCAGTGAACTGTTTGAAAAAATGCATCAAAAAAATTGCTTTGAAATGATAAATTAAGTTGTGCTTTCACTCTTCTTAACATTGTATATCTACTCCTTTTTATAACAAGAGATAAAAAAACATAAAAAATTGTATAACAAGAGATAAAAGCTATCTTTTTCAAATTGAAAGGTATTTCCATAGCATAGAGATATAGAGAGAAAATAAAATAAAGAGTTTAACTAATGAAATGTAGAAAATAGATTTTTGTAGTTTATATTCATGCATTGCACAACTTTCAAACTCAAAGCATCAATTCACATTGTATAACGAATAACTAGATGTTGATAAATGATAAAATTTCAATTACAATATATATTTTTACAAATTCAACCTAAGTAGTTATGCAATTACTTCACATTGCATAACTAATAACTAGGAGTAGCTGTCAATTGCTTTAGCTTGTCATGGCATTCCATGAGACCACATTTCTTTGAGGAATTTTTTCAAATAGTTCATTCCCTTGTCTATGCTACGAAATTTTTCATATATGTCTACCATAGAATTTTATCAAATAGTTCATTGCATTCTTGCTATGGCTAAAAGCCTAAAATAGATGCTTTCGAACAAGCTATGGATGCTTGGAAAAAATATGTGAAATCATAATAGTAAGCAATAGCATAGACAAGCCATTGAAATTTTAAAAAAAATGCCTCAAAGAAAAGTGGTCTCATGGTGATGGAATGCCATGACAAGCCATAGACAAGGTAGTGAATTTTTTGAAAATATGCCTCAAATAAATGTGGTCTTATGGTGATGGAACACCATGATGAATGCCTATGGTGATGGACTTTCATGGCATTCCATCACCATGAGAACACATTTCTTTGAACTGCTTGAAAAATGCATCAAAAAAATTGCTTTGAAATGATAAATTCAGTTGCATGCTTTGATGTAGAGCCAAGGTGGAGAAGACTCACGATAATGGAAATGTCAATTCTTAGTCAAATAACTCTTCTTCATAATGATTCAGCCTAATCGGCATCAAGTCACCCTCAAGGTTTTCAAACCTTTAATCTTGCAAAATAACAATAAATCTCCACCAGGGCACGACAACGACTCGAAGTCAGGTCCATTGAAATCTCTATGTTCTCTTGCATGCCTATCTTTCATCTCCTTCATCTCTTTAGCCATATCATTCTTCTTTGGAGGCATCTCAGCAACCTTGCCTCTTCACCTTCTTCTTCAACCTGCAAAATGAAAACAAATCTACTTCTTGATGCTCTGATACCACTATGATGCAGAGCATCAATAACCAAACTCCTCAAACATTCTTTTGTCATACCTCCAAACTCATAATTTAGTCATTTTCAAGAGTTATTAGATCCACTGAAACATTTAAATATCAAAACCCTTGAATATAGGCTTTTCAAGCAAAATAATGAGGGTTTCTTGGAATATCACCTTCCACATCGTCTACCAACATGTCATATCTTCCAACACCTTTAAATACACCTACAAACATCATCTATACCCTTTTCAAGCCATGGAAAACTCTATTTCTTCATTACACATGACTGTAGCATCAAATTTTATGTGGAAACCTTCAATTTATGTGTGTAACAACAACTTCATTTGAGAATTCTTGCATTCCCTTGTACCTACAATCATAAAAAACATTCAAAACACCCTAACATTAACCTACTCCACCAATATACTTGGCCTACGTTGGTGGAGTAGTGATGAAATGCTCTATTAAACTATCAAACCCACTGTAAAAAGAACTATACCAGTCCCTTTTATGCACACCTTACAATGCCTTTTATAAACTTTTCCCTCTTAGTAACTATTTTTTCTAACTTCTCATCGGTGCAACTACCCTTTTAACTCTTAATCTTCCTTGATTTATGCCCTCTCTTGCTGCATAATTACATCGTGATTACTTTTTAACAACATTGTATTATTTGCATTTTTTATATTTTCAACTCCTAGTGACTTATTTTATGACTTGATTACATTCAAATTAGCCATTACAAGGCCTTGACACATCATTTTGGCTTGAACATACAAATTGGACAAATTATCCTTTTGAAGGCATTACAAGCCATAGACAAGGCAGTGAACTATTTGAAAGAATGCCTCAAATAAATGCAGTCTCATGGTGATGGAATGCAATGACAATAATCACCATGAGACCACATTTCTTTCAAGAATTTTTTCAAACAATTCACTGCCTTGTCTATGCTACCACATTTTTCATACATGTCTACTAGAGAATTTTGTCAAATAGTTCACTGCCTTGCTGCTATGGCTAAAATCCTAAAACAAGTTCTTTCAAACAAGCTATGGAGGCATGGAAAAAATCTATTGAAGCATAATAGTAAGCAATAACATAGAAAAGGCAGTGAACTGCTTGAAAAAATTCCTCAAAGAAATGTGGTCTCATGGTGATGGAATTCCATGATGAATGCCTATGGCTATGGATTGTCATGACATTCCATCACCATGAGAGGGCATTTCTTTGAGGCATTTTTTCAAATTGTTCACTGCCTTGTCTATGCTATGACATTTTTCATACATGTCTACCAAAGCATTTTATCAAATAGTTTATTGCCTTGCTACTATAGCTAAAATCCTAAAATAGGTGCTTTCGAACAAGCTATGGATGCTTGGAAAAATTCTATCAAAGCATAATAGTAAGCTCTGAGCGATTCCGCATATTTCAGTGTGAAAGAAGACCATGCCTAGCATAGAAATACCTATTCAGACACATTGAAATAGTTCGTTTGGTCACACGAGCTACAGAATGAAAGTTGCACCACTTTGCAACTTTCAACTACTTGCATTTGACAACTTTTTCCTTGAGTGAAAATTTTCCACCATAGGAAAAATCCTCTAAGATAAAAAAAATGAGCAAGGTTATTGTAGAGGGGCCCAGCATGATCCCATAGGATTAGATGAGAAGTTTCTAAGCATCGTTGTGTCCGAGTAATAGCATGTTGAAGTTCGCAACCATTTTGCACTTTGGACCCTTAAGGGATCGATCTGGTTGAACGTAGCTCAGATAAATTCCACATGTTTAGGTGTGAAAGAGGACCATTCCTAGCATAAAAATACCTATTTGAATGCGTTGGAATAGTTCATTTGGTCACACAAGCTGTAGAACAAAAGTTGCACCACTTTGCAACTTTCAACTACTTGCATTTGACAACTTTTTCCTCAAGTGAAAATTTGCCACCATAGGAAAAAGCCTCTAAGATAGAAAAAACTGAGCAAATTTATTGTAGAGGGGCCCAACATGATCCCATATAATTAGACGAGAGGTTTCTAAGCATCACGGTGTTTGAGTAAAAACATGTTGAATTTCGCAGTCATTTTGCACTTTGGACCCTTAAGGGATTGATCCGGTTGAACGTAGCTTGGAGCGATTCCATGTATTTGGGTGCAAAAGAGGACCATGTGTAGCGTAAAAATACCTATTCAAACACATTGGAATAGTTTGTTTAGTCACACAAGCTGCAAAACGAAAGTTGCACCACTTTGCAACTTTCAACTACTTGCATTTGACAACTTTTTCCCCGACTGAAAATTCGCCAGCACAAGAAAATGCCTCCGAGATAAAAAAAAACCAAGAGAGGTTATTTTAGAGGGGAAAAACATGATCCCATAGGATCAAACATGAATTTTTTAAGTATCACAGTGTCTGAGTAATAGAATCCTGAAGTTTGAAGTCATTTGGCACTTTGGACCCTTAAGGGATCGATCTGGTTGAACATAGCTCAGAGCGATTCCATGTGTTTAGGTGCGAAAGAGGACCATGCCTAGCATAAAATACCTATTTGGACACGTTGGAATATTTTTTTTGGTCACATGAGCTGCACAACAAAATTTGCACCACTTCGTAACTTTCAACTACTTGCATTTGACAACTTTTTTCTCGAGTGAAAATTTGCCACCATAGGAAAAAGCCTCTGAGATAGAAAAAACCGAGTAGGGTTATTGTAGGGGGGCCCAACATGATTTTGTAGGATCAGACAAGAAGTTTCTAAGCATCACGGTGTAAGAGTAATAACTTGCTGAAGTTTGCAACCATTTTGCACTTTGGACCCTTAAGGGATCGATTCGGTTGAACATAGCTCAGAGCAATTCTGCGTGTTTAGGTCCAAAAAAGAACCATTCCTAGCATAAAAATACCTATTCAGATGCATTGGAACAGTTCGTTTGGTCACATGAGCTGTAGAACGAAAGTTACACCACTTTGCAACTTTCAACTACTTGCATTTGACAAATTTTTCCTCGAGTGAAAATTCGCCAGCATAGGAAAACACTTCTGAGATAGAAAAAACCGAGAAAGGTTATTGTAAAGGGTCCCAACATAATCCCACAGGATTAGACGAGAAGTTTCTAAGCATCACAGTGTCCAAGTAATAGCATGCTGAAGTTCGCATCTATTTTGCACTTTGGACCCTTAAGGAACCGATCTGGTTGAACATAGCTCAGAGTGATTCCACATGTTTAGGTGCAAAAGATAACCATTCATAGCATAAACATACCTATTCAGATGCATTGATATAGTTTGTTTGGTCACACAAGCTACATAATGAAAGTTGTACCACTTTGCAACTTTCAACTTCTTGCATTTGACAACTTTTTCCCCAAGTGAAAATTTGCCAGCACAGGAAAATGCCTCTGAGATAGAAAAAACCGAGAGAGGTTATTGTAGATGGGATCAACATGATCCCATAGGATCAAACAAGAAGTTTCTAAGAATCACAGTATCCGAGTAATATCATGCTGAAGTTTGCAGCCATTTTACACTTTGGACCCTTAAGGGATTGATCTGGTTGAACGTAGCTCAGAGAAATTCTGCATGTTTAGGTGTGAAAGATGACCATGCCTAGCATAAACATACCTATTTAGATGTGTTGGAATAGTTCATCTAGTCACACGAGCTATAGAACGAAAGTTGCACCACTTTGCAACTTTCAACTTCTTGCATTTGACAACTTTTTCCCTGAGTGAAAATCTAGCGAAAACTGAGAGAGGTTATTGCATATGAGCCCAACATGATTTTTTTGGATTAGACAATAATTTTCTAAGTTTCATGGTATCCGAGTAATAACATGCTAAATTTCACAACCATTTTGCACATTGGACCCTTAAGGGATCGATCTGGTTGAACGTAGCTCAGAGCGATTCTGCGTGTTTGGGTGTGAAAGAGGATCGTGCCTAGCGTAAACATACCTATTTGGACGCATTGGAATATTTTGTTTGGTCACACAAGCTGCAGAACGAAATTTGTACCACTTTGCAACTTTCAACTACTTGCATTTGACAACTTTTTCCCTTAGTGATATTTCGCTAGCATAGGAAAATGCCTCCGAGATAGCGAAAACCGAGAGAGGTTATTGTAGATGGGCCCAACATGATCTTGTAGGATCATATGATAATTTTCTAAGCATCATGGTATCTGAGTAATAGCATGTTAAATTTTGTAGCCATTTTGCACTTTGGACCCTTAGGGGATCAATCCAGTTGAATGTAGCTCAGAGCGATTCCGTGTGTTTAGGTGCAAAAGAGGACCATTCCTAGCATAAACGAACCCACCTGGATGCTTTGGAATAGTATTTTTTATCACACAAGCTGCAGAATGAAAGTTGCACCACTTTGCAACTTTCAACTACTTGCATTTGACAACTCTTTCCTCGAGTGAAAATTCGCCACCACAAGAAAATGCCTCTGAGATATCAATAACCGAGAGAGGTTATTGTAGACGGGTCCAACTTGATCTCATAGGTTTAGATAGATATTTTGTAATCACCACAGTTTATGAGTAATACTCTGTCAAATATTGTTGCCCTTTTGCACTTTGCACCCTTAAGGGATTGAGTCAGTTGAACCATAGTAGTTGTTTTGTTGAATGTCATACCCTAAGGTATGTTAGAGATGACCTAGGTGGAATCAATTTCTTTGAGGCATATGTTGTGCCTACCTTTTCAAGCCTAAGCAATATGATTTTAGGGGTACTCTCGATGTTAGGAGTAACGTATAATGAACCATACCCAAGCCCTTGATATTTTTATCATTTCTCTAGAAAAATGGGTTATCTTATTCCTTGTTGATGTAGACCAAGGCTACCATGTCATGTGAATCCCCCATGTTCTTAATGACTTGGAAACCCTTACCACATTGATCTATTGGTAGGGTTTCTTTCTCTTTCTCATATTGGTAAAACAATTTGGAGATGTCTTCCTCTATAACCTCTTTGTTTAGCTCTCCCCACTTGGAGAAAACCATGGGTTAAAATTTGATGATAGAAGAGGCTTTTTTCTATGTGTTATGGTTTTCCCTATGTCATATTTGGATCTTGATATTTGGAAAGGATTTATGTGAGGTGGATGATAAGGCTAAAGTGGATGGATCAATATAGGATGATGAATGTGAGGCAATATCATTGTTAGGCACTTGGAGTAGTTTTTGATATTTTTCTTCTAAGTTATGATAATAATGGAAAGGCCAAGGGTGAAGGGCACAGAATCAACTAAGAGGGGGGATGAATTGGTAGATCTAAAACAATTATAATTTTTAGTCTATGTTCAATCCTTTTGGGTCAAAACAACCTTTTCTTTTAAAATTTGTAAGAGGTTAGTCTCTAATGCCTTGAATGATTCAAATTCACATGCATGAGTAGGTTTTTTTGTTATTATTGAATTTAATAAACACTGAGTTGAGACATTAGGGTTTTGTTACCTTTTAGGTCTCTTCTACAATTTTTTCGAGCTTTCATGGCAGTCAAATGTGCTACAAGCTTTCAAATGGAAGACTACAAAGAAGTTAATGTCAGTTTTCATAGGAGTGAAGTGATGGCATATGACAGTAAATTGGAAAAAGATACCAGTAACATATCAAATCATCAAGAGATAACACAGATTGAAGAAACCCTAGATGTTCAGATAAAGGGACCATTCAGGATTTCAAGGAAGATCGCTGCTAACAGTTGGTTAGGGTATTTGAAATTCCATCAGAAGGTTTTTTGAATGAGGTTAGACAATCTTTAGATGAATATAGTATTTTCTTTTGTGGATTTTGGGCTAGATAATCTGATGTTTCTTGCTAGTCTTCTTCACTTTCAAGGAATAAAACTAGAGCCAAGGATTAATAAAGTGTGGTCATCATTTAGCAAGGAGGGTGCAACAGTAAATGATGTAGTTTCTATAAGTGGTAATGAAGATGATTCCATTTTTTGATATCCTTTCTTTGGGGTCGGTCACTTCCTTATTATGAGGGTATTGAAAAGATCCAATTTAGGAAAGATGGAATTGGATAGGAAACAAACAAATGTACAATCAATTGATAGTGTCAAGGGAAGTGAGGTATGAAGATAGTCATCATTTCATCAAGGGACAATATATTTAAAGGAAGGTTATTCATTAAGACAAGCATCATGAATGTATGAACACAAGGGAATTGTGAAGGGTCACTGTACATGGAAATGTGCAAATGAAAAGTACAGATTAGAAATGAGTAGTGATCAGTTGTTAAGTACAATGAGTGTATGATTATTAGTTCTTGACAATCAAATTCACTCACCACAGTCAATGTCCTATGACTGTCAAGTCTATGTCAGTCAGTGTCTCAAGACTTCAAGAGCTATGGCTATGTGTGTAGCAATAGGTCCTTATGAATGTGGAGTCCTAAATTAACTCTTTAAATGTCAACCGTGAAGCATTACAACTAATTTTAAATTTAATATACACATTTAATTGAGACATATATTAAGGAATATAAACATTTGCATGTATTAATTTCTCATGATTTTAATATATCGAAAAATATAGTAATACAATGACAAATATTATAATAGTGATGGAAGAACATATTGAAAATATTTCCTTTTGTCAATACTTGTAGCAATACATGGAGGGAAATAATCCTCCCATTTCCAACACAAATCATGAAATATATTGTACTTGAGAAAAAGACAAAAGGAGTTGCTACCTAGTTTCATTTTTCCATTCCACCTCAGCTGGCCCAACTATTTGCATTCCAAAATGGTTCAAAAAATTTACATCCCCTTCTCCCTACAAAACACATGGGTAGTAGCCTCTTTGTGGTTGTGTAGTATCATAGGAATTTGGTCCACAAAAAACTTGCAAAATCCTCTCAATATTAGACATAGACTCACATAAAAATCATTAAAAAAGAGCAATAACTAAATAATGTCAGTCATATAGCTGATGAGACCTACTATCACCTTCATGCATGCTAGATATGGAGGTCGATTGAAGGTCCTAAAATAGTGATGTGCCCCTTCGCTACTTTATCATCTCTCGATGACCCTACATATAAATTTCAAATATATCACTGAGAGGCTTAACATAAAATGTGTAGCATATAAGACTTCGATAAATCTAGGAGATGGAAAAGAAAGAATATTGACAACTAGAAAATGCACCAACAACCGATGTTTCTCATACCACTGAACACATACACCAAAAAATGATGTTGTTCTTTTCTTATATACTTTGACAAACTTCAGTATTACCTACAGTCACAATTAGAAAAGGATCAATGATAATCGTAAATGCATATGACATCAAACAATAATGGTGAAAAAGCCTTGTTGCAAGGTATTGGTCCAAAAGAGTGATCAATAAAATGGCTTTACAAATTCAATGTGCATACTTAAAAATCAATCCAGGGAACCATCTGGGTCTGCTCTAGTCTTTATTGTGTCGAGTATTTCCTCATGGTCAGACTCACACACTTTCCACAAGTTCTTGTTCGCGGGTCTACCCTTATATTTGATCAAATGAACGTTAGTGGTGATGACAAGGTTCGAATAGTGAAGAATTTTCTGATGCGTGTTGAAGTCCTCAAACAACCAAATTGCAACATTTTTAACTAAATACCTTCAAAGCCATGTTCCAGTAACAACCACCGAAACTGTAGGATATTCTATGTTTTCTCTATCTATAACTGGGGACTCCAATTTCTTTTTGGCCTCAATACAACAACATAGGTAATAATTTGTACCCTCTTCATTGTCTCCATCTGTAATCACCGCATAAACATTCCTTGCATTGATATGTTCATCTTGTTAGATTTATTTATCGAGCAACATAATAAAACTTGTAAGTAAGATATATAACCTGGTTCTAGTAGGTCCGATACATGATCAAAGTCCATGGATGATTGCATCTCCATGATTTGTAGAGCCATCAGGAGCTGATAAGTGTCAAGTGGGGTTAGACTTCTTACAGACCATTCGTCAACCCACTCTTTTGATTCGCAATAATTCCATGATTGAAGTGTACATGTATAACAAAAGAATGCCATCTTCCTTGTATGGATAGTCCATGTACCTGCATTGGAGCTTCTAAAAGAGTTTAGCTCACTCGATCCTATTAATGTACAACAATCCTCATATTTTTCAATGTTAGTATCATCTACTAAATGAAAAAATATACGAGCTAAATAATTACCTTCACTACCTGGACCCATTGAACCATTGCACCAAACAATTGATCTCGCATCTGTCAACTTTACACTGTTTGTGTACTTTAACTCTTCTCATGCTAGGGCTCTTTTGATACATGCACCTGCTCCATCATGCTCCCTCTTTCCATGCTTGGCCTTTGAGAAGTTCCACATATGTTGAACACCACTAATCCTATGCATCCTGCTCAACCAGTAAAAATTTTTGGCGTTGTTGAATTGTGATGTACAATTATCTGACCATATGATATGCTAACTAAATGATATGCCCCTACTAGCCAAATTAACATAGAACATATGAAAGATTCCTTGAACAAAATCTGTAGAATGTGTGTGATCATCGCTGATGTAAAAGTGATACTCCCTCAATAATTTCCTATTTTCCTCTGTACTATCATTTGCTTGAATGAATGCTATATGTACAAATATAGCAACCTACGCAAAGTTGTAGTACTGTGATTGCACCTCGTTCTGTGGTTCTAGTGTGTAGTTCTCAGCGAAGTCAACAACTAAAATGATATGATGAAGTGGAAATGTGTCCTTGCATAAATTGAACTATGAGTCCAACCATTGTGTTTTGTGTGTATGCGTTGCATAATCATAAACCACCCGATCACGAAAAATGACCATAAACTAATACACTAGAATCTTATCACTAACCAATTCACACTTCTTTGCTTCTTTCCCATATTTTAGACTGTATGCCACTATCTTATATTTGCCAAATTCCACAATTTTATCTCCAATTGTGTGTGTAATATCCATGTATTGGAAAATTGGCAGATGTTGTATGCCACCACAATGATCACTTGTGCCATCCAAACATGATTTTTTGTAAAACATTTGACCATCCTCTCTTTCACATAAAATGGAAGACAAAAATTTCCTTGATGATTTAGGTGGAGGCATTATGTTACATTCCTGCAATACATTGTCAGTATGCATATCTACACATATATGCCAATAAACAACATAATGGTTAGAAAATTCAATAAGAACCCTACAACAACAAGTAGTGCATGTGTGATTTATTTTGACATAAAAAGGCTTTAGCATTTCCAAATACCTTTGACATATTTTAATTTCAGGAAACTTTTGTACAAAATCAGCAAAAAAATTAGGTTTGAGTGGTATCCAAATAATGCATTGGATGTGGCTCATGGTTTTTACTACCAATTATCCTTCTTACAAAATCTTTTTGATTAGGATAGGTCCTTGTGTTATCCTTCCAATAATTCGCAATTAAAGATCTCAAGCCTTGAGCAATTCTTGTGTTTTTCCGTGGCACTCTACCCAAAAAATCCCATAACTCATTGCTATTTGGATCCTCCACTCTTTCACACCTTCCTTTGGCTCTTATTAGAGATGATCTACTTATTTTCAAAGACTTACTTGCCTTTGTAAGGTTCACCTTGTTCCTTGTTTGACTGCTTAACAGTGTTTTTGTCATCACACATCGTGTGGCACAACTATCCTTCATGTGTGAGGTGGAACCCATGCTCTCATATGCACTCATCAAGTTCTTTACAATGGAATTTTAACTTGAGTCATTCAAAAATCTTAGCCCAAGGGCCTTGATGGTGGGTCTAAATTTGAGTTGCCTCATCATTTCAAAAAATAGTTGGCATCTTCCACCCTCACTTAGCTTCGCAAAAAACAAACTCCATATCCTTTCTACATATCTTTGACATGTACGTTTTGGAATCTTATTAGGCATCCATTTCAAAAAATTGAAATCAATATCAATAAAAAATGTAGGTTTTCTATGCAAAACTCTATGAGGAGCTCTCAAATGTAAATTAGTGTCAATATTGGGAAGGTCAACAACATTGGGGATAGATTGTATACCTTCAATTGGAAGTGCAATTGATGACATACCTTGAGATTGACATGTAAACGATGTTGTACCTCCAACTTGAGATGTTGTTTGTGGAGTTCCTTCAAATAAAGATGTGTTTGCTGATGTATTTTCAAAATGCAATGTTTTTGATGGTGTGTCTTCAATTGGAGATGTGATTTCTGATGTACCTAAAACCACATGTTGTTGTCAATGTGTCTTCAACTGGAGATGTGCATTGAACTTCACCTATGGTTGATGATGTGCCCCCAACTTCTATATCCATTCATGTCCTTCCATGAACTTTCCTCATTTGTGCCCTTTGTTGTTCCAATTTGACATCTCTCTTAGATTGCACGAGAATTTGTGGTTGTATGGGTTGCAATTCCTTTGCTTCACAAGCTACATTTTTTTATTCTCTTCTCCTTGCATTTTTAACTACATGTTCTTCTGGTGTTATAGGCTTCAGTCATTTCCTCGGCATGACCTTAAATGCTACATGTCCATAAAAACACATAGAACAAATTTAAGTAATGCATTTTACAAAAAAATTGATGTAGAGAGGGGTGGAAACCATTCAATACAAAAAATCAATGAGAATCACAAACCTAGGGTATAAATTTCTGCCACCTAAATGAAAACTTGAGACTCTTGTGTTTATTTTTCTCAAAACCAAATTTTTGATTGTCAACAAAGTCATGAATAATATGGATTCAAAGAAGGGTTTGTGATGTCATATCTTATCATTATTCACTATTTCTCTGGCAATGAGGTAACTTAGAAAGATAATAAGCATTCTCAACTATGTCAACTCACTTGAATTTATCTAAGCACATGTGATGAAGCTGATTTTTTTATGGAACAAAAAAATTAATGGACACTTGCATTAACATTGATGAAAGCTATTAGGTTTTCCAAATTAGAATCCATAAGTAAATTTATGTTAAGTATATGTCATGTTTTTATTTTTTTTGTTCTTCAAACTCATAAAAATTGAACTTTTTTATGCAAATCTAAAAATTGAACTTTTTAATGCAAATCCCATCTAATTGAATGTTGAATTCTAAGTCCAATTGTTATGATTAATAAAATCATTAAGGAATTTTAGTTTATATTGTAAAAAAAAAAAAAATATACTAAATAAAAAAAATTCAATTTACCAAAATGAATATATTACCTGAGATAATGTAAAATGATGAAGAAACTTCAAAATATCTTCCTCTACATTGTCTACCATGCAGATTGGTGGTAAAAAGGTGATGGATCAAGCATAGATTGGTACAATATGAAGTCAACTATAGAAAAAAAGGCATTTCTAACTCACATAAAGCACTGAAATAGACAAACACAGGAGAATGTGGGCCTGAATCACGAGGTCAACCCTTATTTTTACTGTTTCAAGGTAAAACCCATTTGGCGCTCGCCAAATATGTTCCTCTAAAAAGGAGAGACTTCAGAGAGAGGGAGAGACACAAAGTGGGAGAGAGATAGAGGGAGTGGGAGAGAGGGAGTGGGAGAGAGAGAGGGGGAAGGAGAGGGCATGGGAGGGAGAAACCTAAGAGAGAGAGGCTGGGAGGGAGACACCTGAGAGAAGGAGATGGAGTCAAAGTGGGAGAGAGCGAGTGGGAAGGAGACACCTAAGAAAGTAGGGTGGGAGGTAAGTGAGGCCTGATAGAGAGGTATTGTGAGATAGGTGAGGCCTAATCCCTCAACCCCTATACCCTCTTAATCCCTCAACCCTCAACACTTAACCCTCAACCCTTAACCCTTAAAACCTAATCCCTCAACTCCCTTACCCTCTTGATCCCTCAACCCCTCAACCCTCGACCCTCAACCATTAAACCCTAATCCCTCAACCCTCAACCCTCAACCCTTAAACCCTAATACCTCAACCCCCATATCCTCTTAATCCCTCAACCCTCAACCCTCAACCCTTAGACCCTAATCCATCAACCCCCATACCCTCTTAATCCCTCAACCCTCAACCATTAACCTTTAAACGCTAATCCCACAACCCCCATACCCTCTTAATCCCTCAATCCTCAACCCTTAAACCCTAATCCCTCAACCCCCATACCCTCTTAATCCCTCAACCCTCAACCCTTCAACCCTAATCCCTTGACCCCTATACCCTCTTAATCCCTCAACCCTCAACCCTTAACCCTTAACCCTCAACCCTTAAACCTTAATCCATCAACCCCCATACCCTCTTAATCCCTCAACCCTCAATCCTCAACCCTCAACCCTTAAACCCTAATCCCTCAACCCATCTACAATCTTAATCTCTCAACCCTGAACCCTTCAACCCCCATACCCTCTTCATCCCTCAACCCTCAACCTTTCAACCCTAATCCCTTGACCCCTATATCCTCTTAATCCCTCAACCCTTAAACCCTAATCCCTCAACCCTTGTAACCTCTTAATCCCTCAACCCTCAACCCTCAATCCTGAAACCCTAATCCCTCAACCCCCATACCCTCTTAATCCCTCAACCCTCAACCCTTAACCCATAATCCCTCAACCCTCAACCCTTAAACCCTAGTCCCTCAACCCCTCAATCCTCAACCCCTAAACCCTAGTCCTTCAACCCCTCAATCCTCAAACATTAAACCCTAATCAGTCAAGTCCTTTATAATATTAATCCCTCAACCCTTAACCCTTACCCCTCAAACCTTAAACCCTTATCCCTCAACCCCTATACCATGTCAACCCTTAACTCTCAACCCTTAAAACCTAATCCCTCAACCCCTATACCCTCTCAATCCCTCAACCCCTATACCCTCTCAATCCCTCAACCCTCAACCCTTAACCCTTAAACCCTAATCCCTCAACCCCCAGACCCTCCTAATCCCTCAACCCTTAACCCTTAAACCCTAATCCCTCAGCCCTCAGCCTTCAAACCTCAAACCTCAACCCTCAACCCTTCAACCCTAATCCATCAACCCCCATACCCTCTTAATCCCTCAACTCTTAACCCTTAAACCCTAATCTCTCAACCCCCATACCCTCTTAATCCATCAACCCTCAACCCTTAAACCCTAATCCCTCAACTCCCATACCCTCTTAATACCTCAACCTTCAATCCTTCAACCCTAATCCCTTGACCCCTATACCCTCTTAATCCCTTAACCCTCAACTCTTAACCCTTAACCCTTAACCCTTAACCCTCTATAATATTAATCCCTCAACCCTTAACCCTTACCCCTCAACCCTTAAACCTTAATCCATCATCCCCCATACCCTCTTAGTCCCTCAACCCTCAACCCTCAAAACCCTAATCCCTCTACCCCTCTACAATATTAATCCCTCAACCCTTCAACCCTAATCCCTTGACCCCCATACCATATTAATCCCTCAACCCTCAACCCTCAACCCTTCAACCCTAATCCCTCAACCCCTATACCCTCTTAATCCATCAACCCCCATACCCTCAACCCCCGTACCCTCTTAATCCCTCAACCCTCAACCCTCAACCCTTAAACCCTAATCCCTCAACCCCCATACCCTCTTAATTCATCAACCCTCAACCCTTGACCCTTAACCCCTAATCCATCATCCCTCAACCCTTAAACCCTAATCTGTCAACCCCTCAACCCTCAACCCTTAAACCCTAATCAGTCAACCCCTCTACAATATTAATCCCTCAACCATTAACCCTTACCCCTCAAACCTTAAACCCTAATCCCTCAACCCCTATACCATGTCAACCCTCAATGCTTAACCCTCAACCCTTAAACCCTAATCCATCAACCCTCAACCCTTAACCCTTAAACCCTAATCCCTCAACCTCCATACCCTCCTAATCCCTCAACCCTCAACCCTCAACCCCTAATCCCTCAACCCCTATACCCTCTTAATCCCTCAACCCTCAACCTTTAAACCCTAATCCATCAACCCCCATACTCTCTTAATCCCTCAACCCTCAACCCTTAACCCTTAAACCCTAATCCCTCAACCCTCAACCCTCAACCCTCAACCCTTAAACCCTAATCCCTAAACCCCCATACCCTCTTAATCCCTCAACCCTCAACCCTTCAACCCTAATCCCTTGAGGACTCCTATACCCTCTTATTCCCTCAACCCTCAACCCTTAACCCTTAACCCTTAACCCTCTATAATATTCATCCCTCAACCCTTAACCCTTACCCCTCAACCCTTAAACCTTAATCCATAAACCTCCATACCCTCTTAATCCCTAAACCCTATACTTGAGAGAGAGAGAGGATGTGGGAGAGAGAGAGGGAGTGAGAGAGAGACAAAGAGAGGCCTAAAAGAGGGAGAGGGGGTAGAAGGAGATAATTGAGAGACAAGAGGGAGGGAGAGTGGGTGGGAGGGAGAGACTTGAGAGAGAGAGGGAGAGAGAGCGGGAGAGAGATAAAGGGCGTGAGAGAGAGAGAGAGAGAGGTGGTGGGAGGGAGATACTTGAGAGAGATGGAGATGTAGACAAAGACAGCTAGAGGGATTTAGACAGGGAGGGAGTGGAAGAGAGATAGAGTGAGTGACTATGAGAGGGAGATGAGGTAGGAGGGGGAGACTTGACAAAGAGAGAGAGGGATAGGGGGTAGGGCAAAGATACTTGAGAGAGAGAGAGAGGGAGAGGGGGTGGGAGGGAGAGACTTGAGAGAGAGGGAGCAAGACAGAGTGGGAGAGTGGGAGAGAGAGGGGGGATGGAGATATTTGAGAGAGAGTGAGAGAGAGAGTGAGAGAGAGAGGGAGAGCGATAGAGTGAGTGAGAGAGAGGGAATGTGAGAGAGATAGAGGGAGTGAGTGAGTGACATACCTAAGAGAGTGAGAGGGGGTAGGAGGGAGAGACGAGAGAGAGACAAAGAGAGAAAGATAACAACCTAAGAGAGGGAGATGGAGTGAGAGAGATAAAAAGACCAAAGAGGGAGAGTGAGAAAGGGGGTTGGAGTGAGATAGACTTATTTAGGTACCTATGTGGGAGGTAAAGAGACCTGATAGAGAGGATTGGACTGAGAGAGTAGTCTAGGCCATGTGGGAGAGAGTGAGACCTGAGAGATAGAGACTTTAGAGGGATAAAGAGTTATCCAGTTACAGTAGCGAGTTAGAGAAGGTATGAAAGGTAAAACCTCAACTATCCATCTACGATCATAAACTATGCACTCTAAGCATTATCAAAGTTGTTCACCAAAGAGGGGAAATTCTAGTTATGTGCAAAGCAAGCCATTTGGCGCTCATCAAATGGCCTTCTTTGGACGTGTTATTTAACAAGATTTGCCAAATTTTCTCATATTTTCCTCCGTGCTCCCCATCTCATTTGCACATCTTTCAATGCAGGTTTATAAAAAAAATCTTGATAATGTTAACCTCTCTCTTAGCTATCTAAATATATAATTCTTTTTTCATTTTGACTTAGTTAAAGTTTTGATCCATGGCTTTTATTGTAAATGCCTTCATTTTGGGTCGAAAACCAACATGTGCTAGGTTTAGGATAGATTTTTACACACTCATCAGAATGTGAAACAAATTACATTTTTTGGAACTAGACTCCATTCTACACATGATGAAAAAAATAATAATCAATTTTCGATTAGTTTGCAAAATTTTTGGGGGGGAGCAATCTCAAATTTCAAATTTTCAGGATGTGTCCACTTTGAAAATTCATAAAATATTATATATTCGTTAAAAAAATTATCTGAAAGAAGGAGGATAGACTGCATGGTGTTAGCTAATTTCTCATTGTTGGGATTTTTGAAATTCTAAAAAAAGGTTAATCAAAAGGGGGGAGCGCTCGGGCGCTATGCTATTTTTTTTGATAAAAATAGGACCTATTTTGGGCCCCCCACTTTTTGAGACCCTTAATCTTCATCAATTTCAAAACAAAATAATAGCTTATAAACTAGACTCGGAGCACTTAAACTTTTGTTATTTCCGCATCTTGAAATTTTGAGCGTAACTATCTTCATTTTCTCATGCAAATCAGATTTTGCTGATTTCAGATAAAAAGTGGCATCTTAAGAACCAAAATTGTGTCATAGATTGGTGTACTTACCCATGAAGAAATCAAAACTTCCTTAATATCTATCACCAATGTTTCCATGATTCTCCCAAATCTCATAAAATTATTCTTTACCATTTTGATGAAAATGTTTAGCACTAGATTGGGAATCTAAAGAAATAGTCCCATTATGTCTTCACTTCAAATCAACGCCATGCCCTTCATCTCAAATTATATTAGAATTAGAATCACCATCAGGTGAATCTGAAATAGGATCCAAGAATATTTTTGTGTCCTTTCATTCAAGCACAATCTCAAATGTAGTTGATGCTTGTATGTTCAAAGAATCACCTCAAGGCTCTATTGCATAGTCCTCATGAGTCAAAGACACCATCTCCATTTGAATGTTTTGATATAAAATCCTCATTATCCATAAAAGGTTTTTATATTCGTTATGCATTGATTAATCACTCTTTGAGCTAATTTCTCCTTAACTGATGTTAATCAATAGGATGGAGGAGAGATTGAGGCATACCATCACTCTCATTGGTAGTTAAAACCATAATAGACTACATAGTATCATCATTATGTTCTTCATGTATTGTATAGCAAGAAAATGGTGAAACATGCTATAGATCACATCATGCAATTCCTAACGTATCATAAGGTTTCTCAATTTGATATTTACAAGTGTTTTGAGTATTACAAACCTTCTAGAAAGTGGATACTTTTGATATCACCCAGATCCTAGAAACTATCCAAAATCAACTATATTGCTTCTATCATTATGATGTCATCATAAGGAACTTCACATGTTAATATTTAGAAGGCCTCACTCAAACAAAAAATAACCATCAATCTTATCTCATCATGTATATCTCTCAACCACATGTACTAACCCAAAGAAGTTAGTGTCTAGGAACAAGAGTTATCTGGAACAAATCTGGAAGTGATTGCTCAACAAGGCTCAAGCATTCTTCTACTCTTTTCAATGTGACTAAAATGTCATCTGTTTGAGATAAACTACTGAGCTTACTACTTAATTCATAGAGAAATATTGCCAGCCATTTTTTTTATCTTTGGTTGTCATTCTTCAAACTAAAAGTAGATTTGTTGCGTTACCCGAAGGCTGGTAGGAACTATAGCTCTTATACTACTGTAATGACCCTTGCTCTCGATCGATAGTTTTTCAATTTATTTCTTATTTAATTGACAAATATTTTCATCTAGTATTATTAAAGGAAGATAACTGAGTTTCCAAATTATAAATGAAATAAAATGAACTATTGTATGCAACACTTTATTATCAATTCTATCTCTATAGTTTTCTAATATAACATATATAAGTTTGATCATTTATAAAAGTTTTAGGAGAAGGTATTATGATGCCAATTTCTAATATGAATCTTGAAGTTTAAATAATATAGTCTAAAATGGTTATTAATTCTAGAATGGGTAAATTGACAACTCACTATTTCTGATTCATCACTCTAAATTCATGCATTTGAATGAGGATGAGAATTAGACCTTTATTTGATCATTGATCCTAATTTTGTCTTTATATGCATGTGGTTTATCCTGGATGTTGTGTTTGAATGCTAGCTTGATTAATTATCTGTCCCTTTTCCTTGAGGTAGGTGGTCGATTATGCCACCAAACTTGGTTGATCATGATTCTTGTGAACACTTATAATCTACGCTTGGTAATACCATATTCCAATCTTCTATATCCTCTTCTACACATACCAAAATTATTTTATATCTATAAATAACACAATCTTATCTAAAATTAAGTCTCTTTACCCATCTAACTATACCCCATATTATCCTCACAAAGATATATTTCAATATATTCACCCTAATTATACATTGACTATAACTATTTATAAACATATCACCTCATATTCACCATCCACGTTGATATGACCATTTATATATCCTCAATCATTTGCATGGCTATAGAATGATTTCTATATATAAATTAACTGTCTCGCCTTATGCTTTAAATTACTGAGAAAATGGTGAATATATTGTTTGGCATTGGTAGTGGGTATGTCAGGTATAGCAGAAGCAAACCCTAATCCCTGTGATATTATGTTAAGTGTCAGGTATATTATGTTAAGTGTCTGCTTGCTACGAAATCGGGGTATGTGGTCCGAGAGTGGGACTTTGCTGTTAACTCTTCATTCTCTCTTATCTCCTAATCTCATCTTAATCCTACCACAGAGAACCACTTGAATGTCTATTGGACTTATCTCAAATAAATAATTTATTATGCTTTACCTCTGTTTCGACTTGTTCGAAGGACTAGTTATTGAGTAAATTATCAGTAGTTCATAAAGTATCGTATTCTTTGTTGTTTTATATGGTATTCTACAAGTAGTTTTGGTGAAATTTTATGCTATTCAAGTGAATGTGGCTAACAATAGACACGAGACCTAATAAATCTAGTGCTTATATAATACTCATATGACTCTAAGGATTGTAATTTTATGTTTAAATTTAATTTAGAAATCACGGGTACTTTGAATTCTGAAATTGTTTATGTATGTCAAGATATTTTTACCATGATTAACATTGATATGAATTTACAATGCAAATATAATCCTTTCAATCTTAAATGATATATAAACTATCATAAACTATCTTTCCCATTGCAGCTTAATGCAGTTGACAAAGACTATACGAGTGTGACAAATGAGCCTTGTTGATTTTTTGCATCTTTGTTGGAGAATGTTGGAATAGAATGCCAACAACGGCCTCTATAAAAGTGACACATTTCATCATTGTTTTGCAGGATAATTTTTTCTAATAGTAAAACTACTGTTGCAATGGCAACACCAGGAACAAACCGTTTTCTTCTCACAGTGTTTTTCTTTTGATAATGTTGCATGCTCAAATGCTTTCTATAGTTGGATCTCAAGGACTAGATAAAAAGGTATGTTCTTACTATATTTTTTCGTAAGCATTGAGTTTTACTAATATTCTGGAACATGTCAATGGAAAATTCACTATCAACAATTCATAATTTTCACTGTGGGAAAATTCACCACCATGAAAAATTCATCCTCATGACAAATTCACTGCCAAAAATTCATCATGAAAAATTAATCGCATTAATATTTTTTAATATAGTGCAAATCAGAAATTTTAAAATATATTTTAAAAATTATTGGTATGGTTAATTTTCTGTCACGGTGAATTATAGGTGGTGAATTTTACTTCACAGTGAATTTTCCATGGTGGTGAATTTTCCCATGGTGAATTGTTGATGGTGAATTTTTTATTGATGAATTGCTAACGGTAAATTTTCCTAGAGCCAATGTTTACTATCAGAGCAATATTCGTGGTGTGAAATTAGTTTTATGTGGTGTACAAGGGTGCTATTCCATCAAAAGATGATGGCGACTCGTAAAAAGAACCTGCTACCTCATACCTTGAAATGCTTCAACCTGTATATGGAAGGTTATTATAGTCTACTTTCATGTCTCATGGATTTATGAATCTAACAACCACACGAGTTTTGGAAATTTTTAAATTGAATAGTAGGTTGTGCTGGCAGCCATATGAGTTGATATAAGTGTATTATTGGTGACAAATTTACGAGCCAACCAAGGAACTGTTGATGTATAGTTATGGGAAGGGTTTTGGTGGGTTTGCATCCATGCTTTCTCCATCACAAGTTCAACAACTCCTAGGTAAGCTAATTTATATTTATACTTATGTATATATAGAAGTATATAGATATTTTCATATTTTTTATATGCTATTGAATTACAGATATGGATGGCATGGTTTTGGTGTTTGAGAGAAAGAAGCTAAAAACTGAAGGATTTTCTAAATCCCGAACACAAATAAAATGCACAGAGTTGCAGCTCTATTTCCCAATCAATTGGGAATACCACAATAAAATGTGGAATAACAAAAAAAAATTATTGGAGACACACAACTATTCATTCAAACTTTTTTTTGTTCTATTAAATAAAAAAATAACATTTACAAAAATGATTTCTAGACTCGAAACTACAAACTACTTTGACAACAATCTGGAGATTCTTAGAGCTCTCTCTTCTTCTTCCTATTTATCTGGAGCTATCTACTGCTCCCTACACACACTAAACAATTTGGAGCCATTTGCTACTCCCTGCACACACTTTGCACTTCATTCTCAAAAAATTCTTTGCTATTGTTGTTGCAACTTCTTCTTGCAAGTTACTATTTGACCATTACATTCCTTCTTTTTGTCTATTTTTGACTTCTTTCCAAAATTCCCTCTCAAAATTCCAATTTACCTAACACAATAAATTCTAGAGTCCAAGACAAAACAGGGAAGAAGATCCCAAAAAAAGGCTTGCCATTGAAAGGAGCCTCCTCACAGGTAGGTGCAATAGCAGAGTTGACATGAGAAAGATGTGGATAAAAAATTAAATATTTCCAACACTCCCCCTTTGAATGAGTCGTCAAGCAACATCATTCTTCATACAAATCAACAACACCTAAATTTCTTCTTAGGCATTCAAAGAAATCTCTCTCAAAGGTTTGGTAAAAATATCTACAAGCTGCTGCCAAGACCTATAAATTTTTATTTTTATTTCACCTTTCTCAACTAATTCTCTTATGAAATGATACTTCATTTCAATGTGTTTGATTCTTCCATGAAAAGCTAGATTCTTTGTCAAAGCAATAGTTGAAGCATTGCCATAAAATATAGTTGTTTCATCCTTTTGTTCTTCCTTCAAACCTGTTAAGATCATCCTTAGCCAAATAGCTTGGTATGTAGCTACATTTTCTACTATATACTTAGCCTCATATGTAGATAGGGAAACTATGGGTTGTTTCTTAGAATCCCATGAAATGACTCTTGATCCCAAGTGAAACACACATCTAGGTGTTCTCTTTCTATCATCCACACTCCCTGCCCAATCACTATCTGTGTAACCAACAAGCCCAAAATCATTTGCTGCACTATACAAAATTCCATGTCCTTTGGTTCCATTCACATACCTTAGGATTATTTTACCTGCTTGCCAATGTGACTCTTTTGGAGTCTGCATAAATCTAGAAATCAAACTTACGCTATGCATTATATTAGGCATAGTTGTTGTTAAATACATCAAGCTTCCAACCAAACTCTTATACATGGTTGGACTCACATTGTTCCTGCAATCTTCCTTTCTCAACTTCAAACCTATGGTTGTTGGTGTGGGGGTAGGCTTGCTATCTTTCATCCTAAAATTCTTCAAAATATTTGTTGCATAATTTGCTTAAGAAATAAAAATACCATCATGCATTTTTTTTACTTCTATACCTAGAAAATACCTCAAGTGACCTAATTCATTCATTTCAAATTCTCTTTTCATGGCCTCTTTAAAATCAACAATGAGAAAATCATTATCCCTAGTGAACACTAAATCATCAACATACAAGACAACAATTAAAATTTTACCAATAGTTTCCTTGATGTAAATAGTGGGCTCACCATCTTATTTTCTAAAGCCATTGCTCATCAAATAGGAGTCAATCCTCTTGTGCCATGCCTGTAGTGCTTGATTCAACCCATAAACATATTTCTTCAGCCTATATACCTTTTTTTCTTGACCCAAAACTTCATAATGAGGTGGTTGCTCCACATACACTTCCTCTTTCAATACTTCATTCAAGAATGAAAACTTCACGTCTATCTAATGCACCTTCCACTTGTGTTGGGCTGAAATTTCTATGAATATCCACATAGTTTCAATCCTTGTAACCAGAGCATATGTCTCATCATAGTCTCTCCATAAATGTTGCTTGTATCCCTTGACAACTAATCTCTCCTTATGCCTCTCTATTCTTCCATTAACATTTCTTTTGATCTTATAGACCCATTTCACTCCATTTACTTTCTTGTTGGGATGCAAATTAGTTAGCTCCAATGTTATATTCCTCTCTATTGCATCTATCTCCCCATCCATGGCTTCATGCCATTTCTTTTTTGTCACAAAACTCTAAAAAAAATTTGGATCACTATGAGAAAATAATGAAAAAATCATACTTTCATCATACCTTTCATTTTGGTAGATCTCCCTTAGAATCTTCGTCTTTCTTGGCACTAGAGAGGCAAGAGTGGGGTTTGAATTCTAACTATTTTGTTGCTTTCCTGAGAAGACCCTATTTGTGTATTTGTCCAAAGTGATCCAAAGCTATTGGGATTTATCGGGGGCTCCATAACATCATCTTTTTGCATTTCATACTCTCTTCATCAACCAGAGCTATTGGGAGTTCTATGAAGCTGTCAGTATCTATCAAGCTATCCCATGATTCATCCTCTAAGAACTCTACATTTTTGTTGATAACTATTTTCTTGGTGATTGCGTTATACAACCTGTAGGCTTTGGACTCTTCACTATATCCCATGAAGGTGCACTTCTCAAGTCCTTTTCATCCAACTTTTGCCTCTTCTCTTTTGGCATAAGTGCATATGCCACACACCCAAAAGCTCTCAAGTGCTCAACCATCCACTTGCATTTTGTCCATGCCTCTTGTCGAATCTTGTCACAAACTACTTTTGTAGGACTTCTATTTATCAAATATACTATTATTGTTACAACTTTACCCAAAAATTCATTTGGGAGTCATTTTTCTTTAAGCATACTTCTTGCCATCTCCACAATGGTGCTATTTTTCCTCTCAACCACTCCATTTTATTGTGGAGTATAGGTTTTTGTTAGCTCCTTCTTAATGCCTTGTTTCTTGAAAAAAATCACAAATTGATTGGAGGTGTACTCTCCCCCTCTATCTGACCTTAGGACCTTGATGAAATGTCCACTCTTCTTTGGAGCCTGGGCTTTAAACACTTTAAACTTATCAAATGATTCAGATTTATGTTTTAATAAATAAACCCATGTATTATGGTTGTAGTCATCTATGAAGGTCATAAAATATTGGCTCTTACCAATAGAATTTTTTTCCTAGGGCCACACAAATCAATGTGCACTAGCTCCAATGGTGCTTTTACCCTTCTATAATTGATTGATTGAAAGGGATGTCTATGTTGCTTGCCTAAAATTAAATCTTCACATCTACCACTAGGCTCTACAATGATTGATAAACCTCTAATCATACCCTTCTTGGACAAAATATTAAAACCAACATAACCTAAGTGTCCATACCTGAGATACCAAAGAATGGAGGGTTTTGGTTATTTTTTAAGAACCAAGATGATCTTCAAAATTACCTATGGACTTTTTAATTTAAAATAATTAGTAATCTAAATGGATTGGCCAATGAACAAGGGCATGTGCATGATCATCATGGAAAAAATAGGCCCTTAAGTGGCAATAAAATTCAGAAAAAACAAAGTTAGGCAACTTGACATAAAAAATTGTAAGAATAGAATCTGTGGCAATTTTAATTTAGTTTCTAAACTACTAGGTTTATTTTTATTTTAAAAAAATCTATTTGGTGAAAATTTGAAATTTCAATGTAATAGTACTTAAATTTCAAGGAAAAAATAAGAAGTAGGTGTCTGTCTAACCACCCTAAGCACAATAAAATGATAATATTTTTTTATAAGATTTTATATATAAGTAGAAGACTCATGTCTCAATGTGATGCATATTATTTTATAATTTTTTTCCAAGTAAATAATTAATTATGATTTTTTTATTACAACTTTTAAAAAATATAAAAACTAATGCGTTTGACCACCTTAACGTGGTCAAAAATTCATGAAATTCAATTCTTTTTTTTAATCCTATAGTATGTGAAGCATAGAATGTCACACATATTTCATATTCAAAAAATGTGATACCCTTTCAAAGCTATAGATTTTTTTCAATTAGGCTATCAATTAGGACTTTAGTCATAATTCAAATAGAAAATGAATAATAACTATTTATTAAATTCAAAGTAAAGCATAATTTATATTGGTGAAAATCTAAGAATATCCTTTAAAAACCCTTTTCATTTCATCAATTTTGGGTTAAAAAAAATTCGTCAACCATGTGGGCCATCATATCACTTACATATCGCCACTTTTTGGCCCATCATGATCCTGCACATACCCACAAGTGAAAGCTACAAAACTTTCCTCTTACACTTTGGGCTTTGTGAAACCCGAGAGGGTGATCCCATAATGTATATTCAAGAACTTGTGCAATTAATATTTCAAATACATTGTAAACAACTTATAATTCTTATATAACTACTCAACAACATAATGCTTTGAAAAGGTTGGCAACTCCTTTAGCAATACACTTCACTTGGAGCATGAGAATAGCAGAACTAAACATAACTAAAATAGTAATTCATTTGAATTTTTTTTAAATGAAGAGTGATTTGTTGATGAATTGACCCAAAAATTGAATTATTAATACCTCTCCTAAACCAACACCTTATCCTAAACATGTAGTCAATCTTAACCTATGAAACTAGATAACAACTTAACAATGGCAACACATAAGCTTAAGAAACACTGCATTACAACACTTCCATTTTACATTCACACCCACCACTTCTTATAAATATCCTAGCACATAATTCATATGAATTAACAATCTTATTCAAGAATTTATACTAATTCATTGAACTAATAAACAAGAATGAAATTACACATCCACTAGGAAACAATAGAGACAAACAAAACAATCCTTGATTATTTTCATTCATAACTCATAGAATAAGTACAGAGGACAGACAACAACCATGAAATTATAACCATTCCATATTGTATTTTCTATCTTGTTATTATAATTACATACATAACTACAGACTCAAAACTTAAGACAAAATTCAAAACATGCTCAATATTCCTTAAAACTCACTATGTCAAGTGCAATACAATGAATCCCCACTTTATTTCCTTGAATTCATTCTTATAGAAATGAAGGAGCAAAACAAGCCTTGGGCTAGAAAGTACACATGTCATTACCCTATTGGACCGCTATAAAAAAATATTACCTTTTTTAGTTATCTCTACATTCCCAGGTGGTGGGAAAAATGTATGAGACAAAAGTAATCCTCATTCATTGTTGGAGATCTGGCCCCACCTTTCAAAAGGTATCTCCAAACAGTTTCCTCAAAAATTGCGCCCACACACACAAAGTGAAAATGAAATAACGCATGAAAGAAATAGAAAGGAAAGGACAAAGAATATGTCCACGTCTGCAAACCTATTATCAATTCAATTTGGAGAAACTATACTCTTTTTTTCTATACTTTATCAAAAAACCAATCTATACTAAATCCAAGTTATGCAGTGCATTTTCACCTATCCATTACTCATCATGATTGCATCATTGCACCATTTCATATCAATCCACTAACTCGTCCAAGTATTTGTCTCTCCATGCTAGGAATTCCTCTTCAGTAGGCTAGTTGAATTTCATGAAATCATTAGTCTTTTGTCTATAATGTGAATACTTAGTAACAATTTGATATGCCTCCCTATCAAATTCTAACAAAACAATCTATGCATGAGCCAACATATCCATATTTCTTTTTAGTGTACCTATATCATATATTTGACAAGTTGAAACTGCCTACTCTGAAATGGTTTTATTAGTTTCATCCCTCCACTCCTGGAGGGTTTTTATGCTACCATCATCCCTTTGAATGTATATGAGGAGACCATGATGTGAGTCATGAAAGGATTTCACCAGTTCCCTTATTTTGACTTCTAAAGTTCAATGTTTCACCTATACGCATCAATTTTACTTACAAGAGTAATAGTGGGCTTAATATTTTCTGGGGGGTTAGCCTCCTTCTTAGCTCCAATTGAAATCAATATTAATTCGTTCATCATAGGGATCCATGTTTCCATAAGTGAAATAAAGATTTCCCTATCATTGCCAAAATTATTTTTAGCATCCATCATGGAAGAATAGATATCATGAATGTTATTCAATTTTTTATTCACCCCTCTATTAAGATGCTCCAAGACTATGGTGACAATATCCATATTCCTCTTAAAGGTTTCATTATCATGATTGTCACATTTCCCTTTATACTCTTCTAGTTGCCTGAACAACTCCTCTGTGTTTATATCTTCTTGAGCCTATGGCACCTTTGATATGTCAGGATCTATCATTGAAATGGGTACACTTCCCATGATGTATGGAAAAATTTCCCATGAGGAACTTTATTTAGGGTTATCCTTGGGGGCTCAACTTCTTGTGAAGTGGTATGGGAATCAACACCAGTCTTCTTAGGCTTTATCGGTTGCAAATTTTGCAACTTTTCCTCCAATAATGCTACTTTTTCTTGTAACTAGATCTTTTATTTTTCAACCCTTGTAATAAAATTGTAGCCTCTTCTTTTGAATTGTAGAGATGTCTCTTGCATATCTTCATTGTATCAAAGGATATGGTAGAATCTAAATCCCACTCTGGTACTAGTAAAATACCACTATTTATCACCAATTCTCTACCCTCTTTTGCAGTCATCCTTTGGAACTTAGCTCTCACTTCTATTAAGATCTTTTTCCTGAATGGAAAAATTAGGAAATTATGGATGAAGACTTCTTTCCTTGGCTAGGTTGATGACATATTTATCTTTCTTATCCCTATGTGAAAACTCCATAAAATCATGAGACTTTACAAATGAATCATCATTCATGAAATTTGTGCATGCTTCCACTCGGATATCATCTTTACCATTAGCCCCTGTGAGGTTAGCCTTGCTCAAAATCATACTCAATTGTTGTGACACCATCATTATTGGTGCAGATGGTGTTCCTTCTTGTTTTCTTTCTTTGATACCCAAATGTTATTATTAGATTCTTCATCAACATAGTCCTAAAAACCAGTTACTTCAACCTTCTAATTATTCAATGGTGGTTCTTTTGGTGGTGATGCGTGAATTGGTTGAGCATCAACATCCACAATTGTAGGACATGTTGTCCTTGGAGAAAATGGTGGTGGTATTTGTGGCATAGGAGAAAGAAGTCTTTGCTCCTCTTGTTGGGAGGGAGCATTAATTGCATCATTTTTCTTTTTGGTTCCACGGGGGCCTGAGATGTAGATTTCTCTTCTATAATAGGGATTTATCTTCCATAATAGGGATTTATCTCCCACCCTATTCTTCTTCAATGGGGAATTTCCCCTTATCTAGAATCTTCTTTTCACTTTCAAGTTAGCCCACTATTGTTTCAAAGTTTTGAAACACATATTCAACCTTCTGCATTACATTATACATCTCTTGGAAAGCATTGAAATCAGGTTTTTTCTCCCTTATCTTTCTCAACATTTTATTGAAATTAATCCACCTTGCTTTTCTCCTGTCTTTCTCCAAAAGATCAAACACATTTATTATCACATCCTTTGGGAATTGGAAAGTGTGCATAAATTTGTAACTCTTGTTCCTTTCCTTCAACCAGGCCATGAAACCTTCGGGATCACACATTTTCCTCTCTATTTCTCTTTGCATGTGAAAATATTTGAGTATGTCAAGTATCTTGTTCCATCTTCCATTTTTCATTAAAAATCAAGAAGCATGTGTCTGAAGAAAAAATGTTCCTTTTCCTTGATTCAAGAAATGTTTTTTTCCACACTTCCCAATTGCCATATTACCTCAAGGAAAAAAAATTATCTCTACCACACACTTTGGTAGAAATTGAGGTGCAATAGTGGAACCATACACTCTCAAAATAGTGTATGAATGATATGGGATAACATCTCCCCAGTTGTGATCAACTCCCAACTCAAGCCTTCTTTCCTTAGGTCTTAAGAATTATGTGCAAGGCCTTGTAAGTTATAGGTACATTCATAACCAGGGATATCTTTAATTCTAAAGGAAACAAGTTTTGAAATGTCACATAGTCACATGTCTTGTAATCCTTGTCTACACAAGTAGTCCAACATTGAACAAGCAGCTCCAAGGTACCCTCCATCTTATCTAAATTCATATTCTACCCAAAGTAAGATTCACCTTTGAACAAAAACATATACATTAACAATGAGTACCAAATAAACCTTATTCCATTTGCACCCTTCTTCAATCTTCTCAAACCCTCATGAACTCTTTCTGCAAGAAACCCTACATAATCATATACTATACAATATTGGGGGTGTTGAATATGGGCTACCATATAAATCCATGTCATAGTCATTTTGATGACAAGATCATAACCAATTATCTAGTAAATGAAGTAAAAATTTCTTTGAAAGTAGGGTACAAAATAACTAACAAGAAAAGGCTCCTTATCAAATGGCGCCAATGAAATCTTTTGGCCCCCTTATTTTTGCTAAATACCTTGGCAATATGGGGAATATGAATGCAATATCAGTGCTATCATATTCCTCCGTAAAAATGTTTTCATTGATTTTAGGATTTTCATCACTCCACCTGGTGAATTTGAAGACATGAGAAATTTCATCCTTGGTAATTTTAACCATTTACTTCCAACTATATGTCCTTACACTCCTTGTAATTAGATCATAACTGGTGTTTTTTTCTTTAAGCAAATCAACATCCATATAGACATTGGGTACATTCAACTTCCCTAGGTCACAATTCTAGGGGTTATTAATTGGAATACCCATGTTTCTATTTCTGAACCAACCATAGAATAATTCCCACCCAGTACAAGGTAGTTTGGTGTCCCTAATAGAGCTATTCTTGCCAATCAAGCCTTCAACCACTTGTGGACCCTTATATTTTTCACTAATTGAGGGTGGTAGCTGGTTAGTAAGGTCTTTACTCAAAAGTCTTTTGGGAAAAAATTCTTCCCCTTTAGACGAAGATTCTTTTGATTTTTCTTTGGGAGCCATGATGCAAAAGTTTTATAAAGCAAGGTTTTTAGTTTCTCGGGACAAGAATTATGGCTCATATAAGGGTTTGACAATAAATTTATAACATTTTAGGATCATAAAATTCCTTTTAATGACATCAAATCTTAAAATTTAAAACCAAGAAAATCCTAATTGATTCAAAGGTTTGGAGAGCACAATTTATCAATAATTCAGATGGGAAGGCATTAATTTACTTACTATTTTTTTATGGGTTAATAATCCTAGCCTCGACATTGGACAAGCCTAAAAACCACATCAATAGCTATCCAAATGTGCAGAGTGCATTTCACAACGCTCAATTATGCTTCTCAAACTAGTTTTAATAGCTATGCAACCTCCCAATTTGGTAGCTTGATGTCCTTTCCATTATTAAGGCTCGCTCACACAAACTAGAACAACTTACTTTCCTGAAAACTAGGCTTTGCATGCCATCCATTGATTGTGTGGGTGTGTTAATTTATGGACGATCTAGATTTAGTTAGCTTGATTTGAAAATTTTGACTCTATGCAGCTGCAACACTCATCGAATGATAGTAAGACACTTGGAGCCACTTGTTGGTGATCTATGGGATCCACTATTTCTTTATCGTTGCAACTAGAATCCACATGTCATCTTCCCCTCATCGCCATGAGTCTTAAAAATTGTGTGAAACTTTCATCAACAGGGAGACGATGAAGGGTTGAGATTCAATCACACAACTTTGATACACTCACATCTTAATCTAAGACCAATTTCCCGTGGCCTTATTCTTCTAACACATCCAACGGCTCAAATGAAAGATCTCAAATATTATTAAAACATGTGTCATATACCTTGTTTTAGTAGAACACACTTTATTGATCATGACTCATACCAAAATATTTGATTGATATTTTCCTATATTTGAATTCCTTCCAAGCCCTTCAAGTTATTCCACATGGCAATCACTAGCCTCTCCGTTAAGAACTAGGTAGCAAGGGTGGGGCCCTCATAGGATAATGGGGAGCAGTCAAGATTTACCCATATCACTCGCTATCAACTATTGATTATAGATCCATAGAAACATTCATTTTCATGCAAGCCAAGAAGGCCCCTCCAAAAGGCAACAGGTGTCAACCCACCCTCTAGCCTATGACATTTCTTAAATAAAAAATAAAATAGGATGAGGTAGCAAGGAGTGACCAAGATGAAACCACGTCACCCAACAACTACTATAGATGTCATTTCAATATCCCTAGAAGATCATTCAAAATAACCTAGGCCCACCAATGTAGAAGACACATGGCTTGTGCTTTCCATCCTATTGGAATAAAATAATGGAAAATGAATTATATCAAGCACACAAGGAGTGGTCAATATTTTCCCACTATGATCAAATAGTCAACCTAAAACCTAATACCAACACATGTCAAAAATGTTAGTATAAAGAAGGGGACCCAGCTAGGTCAATGGTACCAAGACCCATGGGATCGAATACTTTAAGACTAAAGTCATTTTGATGGAAAATATTTTGCCTACTTAAGAGATATTAAAGTGATGGTAAAATACTTGATGATTGACAAACCTAAAACAAGAGGCCAGTAATTTTATGGGTTTTGATGGCATAAGGTGTAACTTAAAAGACCGAGAACTGGTAGTAAGGAGTAAACATTGAATTTGAGTTGTGGAAGGATATAAGCTCAAGCCATTTTTAAGAAAGGTCTGAGATAACATAAAACCCTAAAATAGTAGCGATAGACAAAACCCTAAGCCCAAAGAGATATATCTAACCCAAATTTTGTAGGATGATAAATGGAACCAAAATATTACTCATAGGTTCCATCAGCAGCTCTGCTTGGAGACACATGCCTCTTACAAGCATGGAAAGACCATAGAATCTCAAGTTGAATCAAACCAACCAAGACATAGAGAACCAAGAACCAAGGAACTACCCACACCACATAGCTGGACCAAACCAAACACAACCAAAGTAAATAGACCTATTTACAATTTTGAAAATTTTGGATAACTAAGAGGGGGGTGAATCAGTTATTGGAAACAATTTTCTTGACTTTAATTAATCTAGAGAAATCTTAAATCAATCAGATAATAATCTAATAGATATGAACATGAAATCACATAAAAACACCATGCACAATGAACACTAGAATTTATCTGAAAATCCAAGAAGGTAAAAACCACAAAGAACACTAATTCTCAATTATAAAACACCAGTTAAGGTGATTTTTTACCAGGGGTTCACTACCAAAATTATCACTATATATAAGGCTCACTGCTATTTGGATCACTACCCAACTATTATAGGCAAAGATGAAAGGCTCACTACCAAAAGAGAAAGGCTAACTGCCAACATATGATGACTCCTACCAAAAGAAAGATGAAAGGGAATCCACTGCTGAAATAACTATCACCAATAGTCACACCAAAAGAAAATCACTTTTTGTTGTCTCCGGTATACTTTTTCACAATGTTTGTATTTTCATATTCACATTCACCATACTTAATTTCATTAAAAAAAATCAACTTTTACTTATACCATTGCATTCCTTCATAATCTCCTAAGTCGGCCAAACACAATTCCACTCCATGTTTTCATAAACTCTTAAGTCGGCCTAACACAATTTGAATTAGGTCACCACAAAAATATTCTCATAGTGGAAGGAAATGAAATGTGGACCATCCAGGAGAATCCTCACACATATCAACATGCTACATGTTACTCATGATATTTAGAACCAATGAATAGGATATACACATTATAATACAAAAAATGTTTCGAGACATGCTAACCACTTTCCAAATCAGTCTGGAACCATAAGAGTGTATCTCATTATGTTGAAAAATGAATGGGACCAAGACAAGAATGACCAAAGATATATCATCACAACACAACATCCAGAGCACACCAATCTAGATCACCAAAGCATTAAAACTATAAATTAATCAACTAAACAAGATATGTCGACTTCAATGAAAACCATTAATAACAACAATAAACATCACATTTCAAAAATCTCCCCCTTTTTCATTGATGGCAACATTCATAAATGAAAAACTAAACAACTCAATAACAACATCGACATCATCAAGGTGTAACAATGGGAATTTTCTAGGTTTTGAAATGTAATATGCATATATTAAAAACCCAAAGTAGGTAATGGAGTGCAAAGGAATAGATGAACAATCTCATAGATTGTCTTCATCCTCCATGACTAACCTCCATTACACCTTCTTAATTTGCTGAAAATAAATTGTTTGCCCTCATATTTAAGAAGAGCAAGCCTATAGAGATGACAAGCCCTAAGCAAATATTGAAGGATTTGATGACTAAATGCAATACTATGCCCTACTGCAACTAGTAAGCATCTACAATGTCTAAGATATGTCAAATGAAATCCTAAATATGCTATGATAAATGAGAATAACAATGCTAAAGACATTAAAAATGGAAGATGATATGAGAGAGATAATAATGGATAGCCAGGGATAGATATGAGACAAAATTGACATTTTATAAAAAAATGCAATTTTGTAGGGACGGGTGAGATTAAAGATTGATAAATGCCCTAGAATCTGTGGACAAGATTCAACATGACAACCCACAATTAGGGTTAGGGCAACATTAGGTTAAATTCAAAATGAATGGACAAGATTGATTTTTAGAAAATTAAATCAAATGGCTGACAATGCATGTGACAAGAGATTATGGGCACGAAAAACGAAGTCATTGGGGAATCAAATAATAATTTAAAATTATTTAATTCAAGAGGGGATGTTGACTTTTCAAATTAAAAACTATTTTAATTCAAAAAGGGTGGGGTCATGTGACAGTAAATAATTTAAATTAAATTATTTACTAAAGAAGGGAATTTAAATGGGACCTATTTTAAATAAATAATATTTATTTAAAATGAGCACAATAAAAGAGGAAAAATTAAATAATAAAATTATTTAATTCAGGTGTTGGGACTTATTTTAAATAAATAAGATTTAGAAGAAATTAAATAATAAAGGTTATTTAATTTAGTTGAGAATTAAATAATAAAGATATTATTTAATTTAGAGGAATGTGAAGGTGGGAATAATTAAATAAAATAAAGAATTTATTTAATTATAAAAGGACTTTTTAATTAGTGACATATAAAATAAATAAAAAATATTTATTTAATAATCAGGAAGACATAGTGGACAAAGATAATTAAATAAATTAAGAAATTTATTTAATTATAGGAAGACTTTAGACAATTAGTGACGCATTAAATAAATAATTACAATTTATTTATTTAATAATCATGAAGAATAAACAAATATGAATTAATTAAATAATTATGAATTATTTAATTAATAGTCGAAAGTGGGTCAAGTATGCTAGGAAGAAAGAGATTAAAAATAGAGCTTGCAGGCCTAGGTCATTTTTATGTGACTACATTTGCCCCTCTTTGTCATAATGCAACCTGTCGCATTGTGGCAAAGAAAATAAGTCAATCATATGCCCCAGTGCAAAATAGGAAGAGGAAGAATGACGAGGAGGGTTGCGGTATGCCCCCTCGGGAGGACAGATGGCTTCCAAGAACATGGGTGTGCTCTCGAAATGGATGAGAAGATTAGAAGACGATGGAACAAGAAAGGGTTAGTAAAAGATATAGATGATAATATGAATGTAATGCCTATGTGAGATGCATGTTAGTTCCTAGATCAAATCCTTCAACGTTTACCATAGGACTTTAATATTTATTGCTCTTTTAATCATCATTGGGTAGATTATTGTAATGGCCAACAAACACCATGATATGACATAGAACAAGGTGTGCAAGATCGCACCATCATGTAAGACAAGCAGTCACAGTCAAGAATGATCATGATTCATACTAAGAGCGTAATTGCCCCAGTCCTTTTGTCATAACCAACTGCAAGCAGAAAAAGACAAGGACAAACCATGAAACGTCGTTGCTTCTCTAAATCCTGTTTCCAGGACATCCTCGAGAAACTAGCAACATGATTGCCAAAAGAACAAAAATAATGCCACCATCATGATACATCGCTGTTTTTCTAAATCTCATAGTCAAGACATCATTGAGAAACTAGTAACATGAGTGTCAAAAGAAAAGACAAACATCATGAGACATCATTATTTCTCTAAATCCTATTGTCAGGATCTCGTTGAAAAAACTAGTAACATGATGAAAAGGCCAAAGACAAGTGCCAAGTATTTTCCAAGTGTTTTAAGATCAAGGTTGCCAACTGTCGAGCGATATCAAATTCAGGAAGGACACATCCTGAATGACGTTGATATTTAGGAGATCAATTCTCAGAGTTAGGAGAATCCATCAAAATGCCAAATGATGAGGACAATGCTTAGGAAGGACACATCCAAAATCATAAAGGACTGACGAAAGTTGCTCTTTAGAAGGACACATCTAAAGAAGAACCCCAAAGTTTTGCCAGGTTCAATTGTCTTGATAGAATTTGATTACATGTCACTGTTGATATGTTGAATTGACCGAGATTGCTAATGAAATAGATTGTTGATAGATTGCTTGCTCTGGATTGATAGAAAATTTGCGTGATTTGAAGAAAACTTGACGTGTGTGAAAATATTGTGCCATGAACCCTAATGGACTGACCTAGTGCGGCCTCAGGGGCTCATCGATTGATGGCCTTGCCTACGTCATGCACTCAGAGACCTCGTAGTTCGACACGACCAATGATGTTGTCCAAAGGACAAGAGTTTGAATCATGATTTTATTTTGACAAACCTAGAAGGACTAACCTAATGTCTCGGGGATTCAAAGATGAATCTTGCCTACATAGCAAATGCGCAGAGACAACGTAGTTCAAACAAATGACAATGATTAACTGACGTGATTGATTGTACTGACTGAATTGAATTGACAAGATAGACATTGATTTTGTTTTTGGGATTTTGACATGGATTTGGATGTTTTTGTATTTTCTCAAGACATTTTTCAATTTTTAGGTCTTTTTTTTCAGGACTTTATATGATTTTTAGGATTTTATTGAGGACTTTTTTAGATTTTTAAGATTTTTTCTGGACTTTTTTGAATTTTTATAACTTTTTGATGTTTTACGAAAATTGTGAGAAATGCATGTGAATGATGTTGATGCACATGAATCCAAGGACAACCATGATTTTCCTACTAGTCAAGCTGAATATCGATTGACAGGTGTCGATGACAATGACAACGTTATTTGATGTGGGAAGGACACATCTCGAAACAACGTGAGGATGACAATGATATGACAAGAGGATAAAAGTTTGCAGTAGGGCCAGGGACAAAGCCAAGGAATGTTTTGGATGATGGGCCAAGTTTTCCATATTGTTGCATGTTGAATGACTTGATGGGGACTAGATGGGATGACGAGGGATCTTTAGACCATTGACAAGGGAAACCAAGATGGGTGATAGGTTTAAAAGGACAATGGATGGTTTGGACTAGGAGAATATCATATGGTCTCTAAGGATGATGACACATGAGGCTATGATGGTAATGACATGATATTCAATGACTAAGGTATGACCAGAAGATAGACATGTCAAAAAGTTTTCCAAAGCATGATTTGTGTTTTTGCCCTATAGTCCTTATCAAGATCAAAGTAGGGAGGAAAATGGACGGAAAGTGATAGGGTTTAGATAGATAGATGGAAATGTCATAAGAAATTTCATGTGAAGGGCATGGGAGATGAGATGACTCGCCCCCAAGTGTAATGGTCCACATAGATGATTTATTCTACACATGACGCCTATTTTCCAGGTTTTCATCAAGGTACTTATCCAAAGCACCATAAGAATGGTTTTCACTATTGGACGAAGTTTTTCTTTTTACTATTTTTGTCTTTTTTTGTCTTTTTCAATTTTTTTTGTATTTTTGAATTTTTGCCGAATAGCCTTGATTCTTTAGATGACCACTCATTGTGCTAAAGCCTTTGATAGTGTTGATGTAGAGACTGGTGCCATGACATGCCAATAATGACCTTTCTGAAGTAGTTGCCTTGTCAAGATGATAGTGCTTGCATACAACTGATTGATGTCATTGTGATCCTTGTTGATACTAGAGTTGGCCTTATCAAAATACGCACATCGTGATAGAGTGTCATGAGAGTCCTTATGATAAAGCATTGCTGCCAAGATGTGATGGATTTGTGACATGGGACATTTGGACTTTAGGCAAGATGTAGGATTATGATGGATGATGGTAGATGTGGATGGGTTGGTTGGATGTTTGGATGTATTGTTTTTATTTTCCAAACTTTGGGGTGTTGTCGGATTAGGATAGTGTTTGGAACCAAGCACTTTTATATGTCTTTCTTGATGGCCATTTTGACGGAGGTGGACATGTATTATATGTGGGAGTCCTCTTATTGTGGCTCCACATTTTGATTGACTTTTGAATTTGGCATATTTTCTTTGCTGATTTATTCTTTTCTTGACTTGATCCATTTTGTTTTGGGATCCATTTTAGCTTCATTTGTCCACTTGTATTGTTGATTGATTCCATGGCCTTTGACATGTGATTTTGAACTTTGGATTTGTAATAATTTTGTTTTTGTTGGTTCCAAATGGAAGGTTTATTCATGTTGGAATGACGATGTATGGTGTCGATGGAAGGAGTGTTGGCAGAAATCTTATGACGAGGACTACTCATGACATCCATTTTGATGTTTGTATCAAATAAAGTTGCCCCCAATATCGAGGAGGGAACACTAACATCATTAGATTTTCTGACTAATGAATAGCCAAGACCTTGATGTCTGTAATTTGTCTAAACTTGAACGGGTTCCAAAATTCCTTGCTCATGTAGGCCTAATCCTTTTCCCTGATAATGCATGTTCTGACAATTTTTTTTGGCAATGGAATACTTGTTACTTTGGAAGCAAGATGCTAACCCATCCTTATTGTGTTGAAAACCTTTACTCTAAATTTTCTCATCTATAAGAAAGCCTACTCTGACAAAGATAGATGGCCCTAGTTGATAGGATGTTGTAGCTTCATTGACATGTTGGATAGATTTTTGATTGTCATCTTTGGTTTGATTTTCAGACATATCAAATTCTAATGATTTTTTTGGTGCTTCAAATTTGATGTTGAAACCGTCTTCATGGTCATTGTCATAGAGCCCACTGAATTTAGTTATAGCTTGATCATTTGCAAATATGTCCATGCTAGGAGACTCTTGTTCTAGTGGTAGATCATCTATGTGTCCCATGGAGGCAAGTGTCTCATTGTTGGTAGTGTCAATACTTGAAGTTTGGATGGAATCGTCTTAAAGTGTGTCATCATGAAGGGCATAAAGGTGAAGGAGTGGATTGTTTTGGAATTCTTTATCAAAGATAGTGTCTTGATCAAAGATGGGTTCAATTGGAATGACATGATCAAAAATAGGGTCTTGACCAAGGATAGGTTCATCTTCAATGACATGGTTTTGGATGGACTCTTGAGCATGGATAGGTGTATTTGTTATGCCATGATTTTCTAGGAGGACTTATTGGATGGACGTAAAGATGGGGTCATGTAATGGACCACTTTGATCTTGACATGATGGTAATGTTATGATGTTGTGCTTTGGAATTGCCTCTTGACATTGATCCTCAAGTGTAGGTAAGAAGATGGGACTTTGGAGACCATGACTAGACATGTTTTCATGAAAACATGGAGTGTCTTGGAATGGATTGGGGTGTAATGGACTAGGATATGACGTGGAGGTTTGGAAAGGATCAGTGGATGAAGGACTAGAATGAGATGAAGGATTGGAATAGGACATGGATGCATGACAAGGATATGACATGGATGGAGGATTACAAAATGACGTGGATGGAGGATTAGGATATGATGTGAATGAAGGACTAGGATATGATGTGGAGGCTTGGATTGGATTGATGGATGGCTGATTTCCCTTGTCAAAGTTAGGGTGGGTATGACCAATGGAAGTTTGTTGTGACTTAGTGCCATGGATGGTGTTAGGGGAATCTTGATAGTAGATGGATAGAGGACTAGGACTCATGGATTGTTGGTAAGATGGATAGATGGATGGAGGGCTAGGGGTTGTAAATTTGGACTTGGATTGGAGGTATAGTGTTCTGAATTCCCTAACAAGTTGTGCTTGACCATTACTAATGAATTTTCATTCAATTTTACTAGCAAACATGTCATAGTGACTTGAAGACATGATGGTGGATGGCATGAGGCTATGCTTTATGCAAGGTGACAATGCAAACTGATAAAAGAGGATGCCTTATGTCAAATGATTTCTAGGAAAGTTCACTTAAGCATTCAAAGTTTGGCCAATGTCTCGATTTGGATTTTCAAAGGACTAGTTTGAAGGACAAGATGATAAAATGACAAAGTGAGATTTTCACACTAGACTTATGAGTTGGAAGTAGCTCACCAAAGGATAATGACTAAGGACTGATTTGTTTGACTTGGTCCAATGACAATTTAATTTTTGAGACAATGGTTTGACAAAGAAAGGAAATTTCTCCTATCCCAAAGTGTGCAAAATTGAGGACTTGATTTGACAAATGCGGTTCATGATGGAAAATGCATTGCAAGAAAGTGATTTGACAAAATTTTAGGCCGATTGCAAAGATTTGTTTCAGTTTGGCAAAGTTATTTCAGATTTTGGCAAGTTTTATGTTGATTTATCTGAAAATAGTTGGCAAACACATGTTAAAAATCAACTACATAGAAGTCATTTTACAAAATCTTATGGCTGCAAGGACGATATTCTTTTGGATCCCACTAACTGCATATCCTTAGCAGATGAATTCAGAAGCTTGGCCCCATAGGCTCCCCCTTACAGTGCACTCACTTCTCAAGGCAACCAAGCTTCCAACCTCCATGAAACTCCCATGGTAGATTGATCATCTCTACTAAGAACTGCGCAGGTGCGGGTGTCATCACAATGACCATTGTTGTACCAAAGAATAGAAGGTTTTTGGCTTGCTAAAACAAAAGATTTAATTCGGGCACCCATTCAAAAGGGCACGCGAGAGGCATTATCATCCCAGTCTACAGAGGTTACATTCTGCAGGTTTTGATGCACCACAAGGGTACTGGGGAATCAATTGCTTGTCCGCAGGAACTTTCGTAATGCTAAGTTTTCCTTAACATTAAAATTTATATACCGACAGGGCGTCGCTTGGCTTTAGCGCGTTCCTGGTTTGAGTCGCTTTGGGGTGATTACTTTTTCCCACCAAAGCAGGCTTAATTTTTTAAGGTTCAACAAAAGCAAATTAGAATATTCATAGTTCAATCGATCCTTGTTTAAAAACAAGAAGTGAAAACATGAATATCCTAACTCACACTCGCATGGTGTTCATTTTAAGCCCAAATCAAAATATGTTGACAAACATAAAAAAAACATGGAATTCATTTTAACTGTTTGTAGTATTTGTCAAAACATGGGGTTCATTTTAACTATTTGTAGTGTGAGCTAACTAAAAGTTCATTTTAACCCAATGCTATGAAGATGCAGATTCATTTTAAGCCAATGAGTTGTAATGCAAGTTGTGTTATTTTTAGACCAATGATTATCCATACATGTTTATTTTAACCCATGAATGTAAAATGAAAGTTTGTCTAAGATTTATAAAATGAATAAGTAAAAATCGTTAGACTCCTTGCCACAAGCTGCAAACAAAAAATTAGTAACCTAAAATCTTTAAGCTACTAAACAAAGAAAGAGTGTTGCCCTAACCCTATTTGACCTAGTGCAATCCCAATTCCTAGAGTCAATAACAGTTTCTCTTACACACAGGATCGCACAAGTGCGCAAGGGGAGAGGATACTTCTATTATTGATCACCAATATTAGACGGTTAGCTAGTCAAAATAAATCTGATTTTTGGAACTAATTTTTGCATTAAAAGTAAAAACACAAAAAATAGACCCTTAGTAAAATTTAGAGAAATTTCCAAAAATGTAAAGAAATCCAAAAAATTTGCTGTTTTGCATCCAAAATTAATGTTTTATGAAAAATCATAAAACAATTATTAAAATTTCAAAATATGTCCGAAAAATCTGATTTTGTAATTGAAGGTTCCTGACATCATTCCAAACTTGCAAAAAAAAATGTGTGAACCGATCTACAAAATTTTGTGAGATATAAGTCAATCTTTGTAAAACCCTAATTTTTAAAGATCTATTTTTGTCAAACTATTCTGCAAGAAAATTAAAAACATAAAAAACAGACCCCTATTGAAATTAAGAGAGCTTTCCGAAACTGTAAATAAATCCAAAAAAATCGCTAATTTTCTCTCACAATTGATTTTTCATGAAAATAACTAAATAAATTATAAAAAATTTAAACTAGCTCCAAAAAATCTGGTTTTTGGATGGGAAGCTCTTGATATTGTCTGCAACCTGCAAAAACAAATTTGTTCAAAAATATGCATCCATTTGAAAGATATGGTCGAATCTTTGAAAACTAGGGTTTTATTTCCAAAATGGTGCAAAACTTGCAACAAAAAGCCAACAAAACCTGCAACAAAAAAAGATTCAACTCCAAAATTTGTCAAAAAATGTCAGGTTCACCAATGTAACAATGAAAATTTTCTAGGTTTAGCAATGTAATATGCATAAATATAAAAACCCAAAGTAGGTAATGGAGTGCAAAGGAATAGATGAACAATCTCATAGATTGTCTTCATCCTCCATGACTAACCTCCATTACACCTTAATTTGCTGAAAATAAATTGTTTGCCCTTAGATTTAAGAAGAGCGAGCCTATAGAGATGACAAGCCCTAAGCAAATATTGAAGGATTTGATAACTAAATGCAATACTATGCCCTAATGTAACTAGTAAACATCTACAATATCTAAGATATGTCAAATGAAATCCTAAATATGCTATGATAAATGAGAATAACAATGCTAAAGACATTAAAAATGGAAGATGATATGAGAGAGAGATAATAATGGATAGCCAGGGATAGATATGAGACAAAATTGACATTTTATAAAAAATGCAATTTTGTATGGACGGGTGAGATTAAAGACTGATAAATGCCCTAGAATCTGTGGACAAGATTCAACATGACAACCCACAATTAGGGTTAGGGCAACATTAGGTTAAATTCAAAATGAATGGACAAGGTTGATTTTTAGAAAATCAAATCAAATGGCTGACAATGCATGTGACAAGAGATTATGGGCACGAAAAACGGAGTCGTTGGAGAATCAAATAATAATTTAAAATTATTTAATTCAAGAGGGGATGTTGACTTTTCAAATTAAAAACTATTTTAATTCAAAAAGGGTGGGGTCATGTGACATTAAATAATTTAAATTAAATTATTTACTAAAGAAGGGAATTTAAATGGGACTAATTTTAAATAAATAATATTTATTTAAAATGAGATCAATAAAAGAGGAAAAATTAAATAATAAAACTATTTAATTTAGGTGTTGGGACTTATTTTAAATAAATAAGATTTAGAAGAAATTAAATAATAAAGGTTATTTAATTTAGGTGAGAATTAAATAATAAAGATATTATTTAATTTAGAGGAATGTGAAGGTGGCAATAATTAAATAAAATAAAGAATTTATTTAATTATAAGAGGACTTTTTAATTAGTGACATATAAAATAAATAAAAATTGTTTATTTAATAATTAGGAAGACATAGTGGACAAAGATAATTAAATAAATTAAGAAATTTATTTAATTATAGGAAGACTTTAGACAATTAGTGACGCATTAAATAAATAATTACAGTTTATTTATTTAATAATCATGAAGAATAAACAAATATGAATTATTAAATAATTATGAATTATTTAATTAATTGTCGAAAGTGGGTCAAGTATGTTAGGAAGAAAGAGATTAAAAATAGAACTTGCAGGCCTAGGTCATTTTTATGTGTCTACATAACGAACCTCGTTTCTTCTCCCCCTTTTACAACAAAGACAAAGGGGAAAAAATCCCCCTAAAAACCTTACTCCACTCCCCTTATGAGGAAGCCACCAAGATCAATGTACACCTTGGTGAAAACTATTGTAGACCCAAAGGGGGAAAAACCCCTAACTTCTACCGAAGATACTCAAAACTATCTTTACTTAATGATTTTGTGAAAATATCTACAGTCTAATATTTTGTAGATACATATTCAAGTCTCAACTCATTCTCCAATACCTTCTCTCTCAATAAGTGATATCTGATGGATATATGTTTCATTCTAGAGTGCTATACCAAATTCTTGAAAATGTTTATTACACTATTATTATCATACATAATTGAGATCAACTCATCAAATGATATGCCAATGTCCTTCAACCTATTTTTAATCCATAATACCTGAGTGCATCATAATGATGTTGCAATGTATTTAGCTTTAGCAGTAGATAAAGATACATAATCGCGTTTCTTGCTTGACCAAGAAACCAACCAAGAGAAAACAAAATAAGCTCCACCACTTATGGTCCGCTTATTATCAACACACCCATCCCAATCAGCACCATTATAGGCTATCAAAGTGAAATATGATTCCTTTGGATACCACAACCTAATATCTTTTATACCCTTCAAATATCTAAAATTCCTTTTACTGCAACAACATGGGATTCCTTTGGTTCTTGTCAAAATCTAGATGCTAAATAAACAACATACATAATGTCTGGTCTAGTGGCAGTCAAATATAACAATCCTCTAATCATTGACCTATACATACTTGCATCAAATTTAGGTGAATCATATTCTTTTTTTCAACTTACATCTAATAACAATAGGTGTACAACCCAGTTTGGAGTTCTCCAATCCAAAATTCTTCAATAATTCTTTGGTATACTTGGACTGAGAAATGAAAATTCCTTTATTGTTGTGATTTACTTGTAATCAAAGGAAAAAAATTAACTCACCTATCACAGACATTTCAAATTCCTTTTGCATTTCATCTGTGAATTTTTTTCACATGTCATCATTTCCTATAAAAATTAGGTCATCTTGACATAAAGCACAATAATCAATGTTTGATTTGAGTGAATTATGTAGTATAAATTATTGTCAGTAGATCCCTTTTAAAATTATTGTCCAATCAAGTACTTGTCTAATCTACCATACCAGGCTCTAGGAGCCTTATTCAATACGTATAAAGCTTTCTTTAGCCTGCAAACAACATCTGGGTTACTTCTGAACTTAAATCCCTCTCGTTGCTCAATGTATACTTCTTCCTTTAGTTCTCCATTCAAGAATGCAGATTTTACATCCATTTGATGGACTTTGAAATCCTTAAAAGCTGAAAAAGCTAAGAATATTTAGATCACTTCCATTCGGGCAACAGGGGCATGTGCCTCTTCAAAATCAATACCATCAATCTGAGTGTAACCTTTGTAAACCAATATGCCTTATTTCTCATTACCTTTCCATTTTCATCCATATTTTTTTGGAATACCCACTTTGTTCCAATTACACTTTTGTCATCTAGTCTAGACACAAGTTCCCAAGTATATTTTTTCTCTATCTGATCAAAATCTTCTTTCCCTCACCCAATTTTGATCATTGCATGCTTCTTCCATAGTCTTTGGCTCAGTTTTTGAGAGTAAACACAATAATACATGTTATTGATATTCTTTGCTTCTTTTAGAGTAACCCAAAAATATACCTGTTGATGGTGTTTTTTATGCACTTCTCAACACATGTAACGCGTAGGTGCATAACCTCTCTTGAAAGACAATCTTCCAAAATCATATTGCAGAACACTATCCCAAGGTCTCTCAGATGCCTGGTCTTGATAGTGCTTGGAATATCTCAGTTGTTTATGTGATTTGCTGGAATCACAAGGTGGACTTACGGATGAGTTACAAAGTGGGGAAGTTGGATCAACAAATGGAGTTCTTAAGATGGGAGAGTTGCTGAGCATTTACTGCAGGTTCAAACAATAGTCTAGAACTCCATTTCAACATTGGATTTAGCTTTACAATGTGCAATGAACCTTTCCTAAGGTTACTTATTAAAAAAAAGGAAAAAAGGGTAGGGAAGAAAGAAGGTTCTGGGATCTGAAACTACGAATGAACAATGATCATGGAGGCTGCTGCAGTAGACAAACTCTCTAAACTGGGTTTTTCTTGGCCAAAAGAATCCTACAGTTACACAAAACCAATGCAATCTTCTAAGGATTGCAGATTTTCAGTTTGAATACACACATCATGAACATGCAAGTGAACTAAGTTGCAGAAATCAAATAAAGAAGCCCAGGCTAACTTTGCACAGCAACTTGTCATCAACAAGTGCCAAAAGTATGGGCTAGAAATTCATCAAATACTGAAATAGAAATCACCATCACCTCCATTCAAGAAACTAACAACTAAAACTAACTTGGAAGGTAGAACCATGCACACATAATGAGAAAACTCAAAAGTAACACCCATAGATCATGCAATGCTGCTTTCTATTGCTGCAGAATGTTTTTAAAATAGCTCTCCAACCCTTTACAAAAGAGGGGGAGACCCCCATTTATAGTTTTCCAAAGCCCGAATGAATGGCTAGGATTATTTACATTGTGTGGCTCAAATTAAATTACATTAGGGCTTCACCTACCCCACAATATTTAGCAATTTAAAATACATTTGTTGTCCTTTTCCTATTTTGTCTTGTAGTGGGCAGTCATTGTAGCAGTTTTGTCTTCTAGCTGATTTCCCCTTTACTGTAGCTGAAACTGACTAAAAGCTGCCTCCTCCCGATTGACTTGCAGAATTCTTCATTGGATCAAATGGGTCAGTCAAAGATTGGAATCAATGGATTGGTTGCCCTTGATTCAGGTAGACAACCCCCAAAGATCATCATCATCTGGTAAAAAGTAGGACAACCCCCCTTGCATTTTGTCATTGACTTCCTTGGCATAGGCCTTCTTCTGATGTCAACTCTATTAATGGGCACCATGAGGAGAGGTGGACATAAAATCAATGGTTATGGGAACCACGTGCTTCTCCTTTTTAAACATTCTCAATGGCTCTCCCAACAGACCTACAGTAGACTTCTTGAAACCTCCATGCATGAAGTGTTGTAAGTGATTTCATACACAAATCAAAGCAAATGTTAATCAAATATTGCAAAATCCTTGTTAGATCCATTCATGCATTATCAAAATATCATAATATTTAGTGTGAATTTCCATTAGCAATTTATTGGAGAGCGTTTGAATGTTCCGGGACCAAGAGGTCGGAATGTTGTTTTAGAAATATTGTTTTAAAAATGGGGAACAGGGCATGATGACCCGGATGGTACCTCCCGACTAAAAATTTTGAATTTGAAAGGTCCATGGAGGATAAGATGCAATTTTAGCATATGGGTCAAATTTTGTTTTCAAATCAGGGGAGCACATGGACATTCTGGAAACGTGAGGCCAAAATGTCATTCTGGAAATGTTGTTTTAAAAATGATGAACAAAGCATGGAACTCTGGATGGTATCTCCTAATTGCAAAATTGGAATTTGAAAGGTCTAAGGAGGATAAGATCCAATTTTAGCATCTGGGTCGAATTCTGTTTTCAAATCGGAGGAGCACTTGGACATTCCGGAAACAAGAGGCCAGTATACCGTTCTAGAAATGTTGTTTTGAAAACGGCGAACATAGCATGGAACTCTGGATGGTATCTCTCGGCTGCAAATTTGGAATTTGAAAGGTCTAGGGAGGATAAGATCCAATTTTTGCATTTGGGTCAAAGTCCATTTTCAAATTAGAGGCGCACTTGGATGTTCCAAAAATAATAGGCTTGAATGTCAATTTGGAAATGTTGTTTTGAAAATGGTGAACAAAGCATGGAACTTCAGATGGTATCCCTCAGTTGTAAATTAGGAATTTTAAAATTCCAGGGAGGATAGGATCAAAGTTTAGCGTCTAGTTCGAAGTCCATTTTCAAATCGAAGGAGCGCTTGGACATTCTGGAAACGTGAGGCCGAAATGCCATTCTAGAAATGTTGTTTTGAAAATGACGAACAGAGCATGGAACTCTGGATGGTATCTCCCTAATGCAATTTTGGAATTTGAAAGGTCCACGGAAGATAAGATCAAAATTTAGCATCTGGGTCGAAGTCCGCTTTCAAATCGGAGGAGCGCTTGGACATTCTGGAAACGAGAGGCCGGAATGCTGTTCTGGAAATGCTATTTTGAAAATAGCGAACAAAGCATGGAACTCTAGATGGTATCTCCCAGTTGAAAATTTGGAATTTGAAAGTTCCAAGGACATCCAATTTTAGCATTTGGGTCGAAGAAAGTTTTCAAATTGGAGGAGCGCTTGGATGTTCCAGAAACGTGAGGCCAAAATGTCGTTTTGGAAATGTTGTTTCGAAAATGGCGAATAGAGAATGGAACTTTGGATGGTATCTCCTGGCTGAAAATTTGGAATTTGGAAGGTCCAAGAAGGATAAGATCCAATATTAGCATCTGCATCGAAGTCCATTTTCAAACCAGAGGAGCGCTTGGACGTTCCAAAAATGTGAGGCTAAAATGTCATTCTGGAAATGCTGTTGCAGGAATGTTGTTTTGAAATTTTTGCAACTTCCTGAAACTTAATGAAACCTTGGCAGTTCACTTAGGAACCACAAAAAAATCCCAAAACCATAGGAAACCTATCCCCAAAGTCAAAAAAATGAATGAAAAAGTGAATCAAGCAAGCAAGGAGCGAAGCCTGAAAAACCCAAGACTTAGCAATTTTTTATTTTAGGGGCAAAATATGGTCAGCCAAAAATGAGACTTTGAAGGGTGCATTGACCAACTAGGACACCAAAATGAGGGGCATGCAAAACAAGGTAAAAATAAAATGACCCGATAAGGCAAAATGAAAGAGACGGCCCTCGTTTCGAACGAGGCATGTGTACAAAACATGCACAACAAATGGCAACTCGTTGGGAAAATGCTTTAGAGAATTTTGATGAAAAATTGGAGTAACGAACCTAGAATCTTTGGTTCTGAACTTCACGCTAGGGAAAACAAGTCAGATGCTCAACCAATGGATCAAAACCACTAGTTAATCCAACCTTTAGTATGCTGAAAATCCAAGTGTGTGCAATTGTGTTAATTCCCATCTTTCAATCACTGCAAGAATGTAAGCTCCATCAAGTTAAGCTATGTAGTTTATTCTAACTCCCAAAGCATTCAGGAAATTGCCTCGCTGCCAGTCAGGCGTCCATAGCCTCGACAAGGTTGTCACTATGATTCTCTTGAGCATTGCTCTACTATTGACCGGGCATCCATAGCCCCGGTAGAGTTATTTGTATACCCCTAAAAAGCTGAATTTTTATTTTTTTTTGTTTTTCAATATTTTTCTTTCTTTCTTTTGTTTCTTTTCTCTTTTTCAATTCTTTTATTTCAACCTACAAACAATGAGGCTCGTGCTCAGGCCTGAGAATCACAGTGGTGCTAGAGCAGAATTTTAGATTTTTCACTTAACTAGACTTCACAAAGGACCTATAGTGACCATCAGATTCTTAAAATTTGTGATAGATATAAGATTCCAGAATACTTCAAAATTAGACCAACCAACAACTTATCCACTTTGAATCAAGCATCTAGATCACTTGATACTAACAGAAGATCCTCACCATCCACTCTGAAAACTTGATTAGATTTTGACGAAGAAATACATAGAACAACCCCAGGTGATAAGTATGATTGTTGTGCGCACAGATGCGCCCAGCCAAAAGCAGAGGAACCCCAAGCAAAGCAATGAAAAAGCGAGAGCAAACAAAAGCAAACAAAAGAAAACAAAAATAGAACACCAAAACCAAAGCGGGACAGCGAAAGAAAATAGCAAATAAACTACTCTAAGGCAAGCAACCAATAACAAACTAACTAACCTAAGGAAAGCAGGAAAGCGGAGTATTTACAAGAAACCTACACTACTCAAAATGAGTTATGTACAAAGATATTTACAAAGATCTATGTTCGGGTAAGGCAAGATGACACTCATGCTCATTGGATTTCGCAATGCATGCACAAGTAGATGGGTGATCATTATAGTTCTCAACCATGCAGATTTATCCTTATGTTCAAAGAAAATAAATTCAATATTACAACATTCAAATTTAGTCACCTGGTCAAGGAAAAAAAGCAATTAAGGAGGCTCATTAAACCATGATTAATCCATAAACACATCCATTTTTCCTCATTCCCATAATCAAAATGATAAATGCAGCTATGAAAATTAATAGGACCAAGGAAGGATAGAACCTGGATTTCATCACATGGAGGTGGCAACATTTGAAAATCGAGAGCGAGCATCGCATCGTCAGTCTTTGCATCAACAACCTCAAGCGGGTGTGGTGGAGGGTGCAACATTTTAGGAATCAAGTCTGCATAAGGCAGGGAAAACGGGGTAGAAAACACTTCATCCATGTCTTGCATGGCATGAACAATCCCCCTTAGAAGTTCTTCAAAAAGAAGTACTTCTCCACATTGATCATCCGTAAACTTGGGATCCACTTGACTGTTGTCCTCAAAAGGTAGCACGTTGTCCCATCTCCTTTCCCAAGTGTCAAACATATCTTCATGATGCTCAGTGTCATGGGATGATGACATGTACGAATCTATCCTATTGCAGCCATTTGCATATGAAGGAGGATCAGCAATGATCATGGCGAAAGGACCCCAAGTTGCATCTTGTAGTCGACCAGGTGCTTCATCTCTATTGGAAACTATCTCAGCACCTCCACCTTTGTTTTCTTTTATTTTTTGTCCATGCATCTCATCATGACGTTCACTCATTTCCCCTTGCTCACAAGCGCTATAGACAGAGAAGGAACTCCTCTCCCAATCTAAAAATTCTAGTGCATCACCGTTCAAAGGCTCAAGGAGTATGTCTTCATCGCTACTGTCTTCTGGGATGTGATCTTCCTTGGCATGAGCATACCTCCACAGTGTAAATCCCAATAGAAAGAAGTCATCAATTGATGGAACCTCATCAAGGAGACCAAAATCCACTATGAAATCTCCCTCCAAGGACTTGTCATAAAGCCTATCGTCCATGGTACTCAAATGCTCTTGAAGAGGGAGAAACTCTTGATGACTAGTGGAAAACATTCCTATTTGATCCACTACATTGCTTGAAAGCTCGAGACTATATTGTTGTCCCAACATCCTCTTGAGGACTGCCTTTAGCTGATTTGTCACTTAGCTCAAGCTCTTGGTCTTCATGTTCCATTCTTGAAGCCACTATAGGAAGTGGTGTACTCGGTTGTCTCGATTGTTCTATAACTTGTTGGACAACTTCTTGGCATAGCTTGCATGTGAACTCTGAGTGTGATGAATCATGGAGCCTACACAAATTTGGTAGCAGGAATACCTCTAAATCCACCTGACATTTTATCTCAGACCAATCCTTTTCTAATCTAGAAATGAGTTCATTATATCTATCCATGATTGGGTTCTCATCGTCGCTTGAAATGAAAATCTAGTAGTGAAAATTTGCAACTTGTAGTTGTTCACACTCCTCCAAGTCTGCACTTTTTAGATGCTTGGTCACCATCATTGATGAAGGAGAGGTCTTCCAGTCTAATTTCAGTTATTCCTTCATCATCATTTTCTACTATCCCAAGGTTGTCAACCTCTTCCTCTTGCTGATTTTCAACATCTTCATTGGCTGCCCTAGCATACACTGCTACAAACTTGATTGACTCATCATCAATGGCCAATGGCTCCTCTTCATGAGTGGAGGACTGCCCTTTACTGATGAAGGAGATTCTTTTCAACTCCATTCCTAGTGAACCTTCACCAAATATTTTTGTTGTCTCAAGGAAGTTAGCTTCTTCCTCCTGATTTTCAGCTTCAGTTTTTGTTGTCCCAACACTAGTTTGTGGCGGATTTCCTAGTTTATCTTGAAGGTGTTGTCCTCCAGATGCTAATAGATTTTCTACCATATGGGTTGACTCATTCTCCTTGACATTTGGTTGCTCAACTTTGTTCAAATTGCCTTTGACTTGGGTGATGATGCTTGCACGCGACGAACAAGTAAATTTGGGATGTGGTGCATTGTGAAATCTGCACCAACTTGACATTAGTGCTTCCTCCAATCTTGGTCTATCTTTACTACCCAAACATTCTTGGATCAGCTCTTCAAATGCCTTGGCTACCATGGTTTTCAATTCCTCTTCTGGATCTGCAAAGGCTAAAGGCTGATATATTTCCCAAAAGGGAATCTCTCCTTGCAAGACTCTTTCATTTTTTCTCAAGAAGGTTAGACACTCTAGTTCATTGTGCCTGCAAGTGCAATGGATCCTACACTTATCTACCAATACAAATTTATGCAATGGTCTCTTCAATCTCCTATTTCAATCTGCATGTAGCTGAGCGATGTTGATTTGTACATGCTGCTCCATTTAGACTTAGCCTCTTTTTCCTTCAATTTTTATTTTATTTTATGTTTCAACATTAAAAGAGATCTCTCTATCTTAGATTTCTTCTTGAAAGTTCTCTTTTCAACATCCAACATGGCATGCCCTCCTTCTAGCACCAATTCTATTGATGGTGTTTTTTATGCACTTCTCAACATAGGTAATGTGTAGGTGCATCACCTCTCTTGAAAGACAATCATCCACAATCAGATTACATAACACTATCCCAAGGTCTCTCAGATGTCAGGTCTTGATAGTGCTTGGAATATTTCAGTTGTTTATGTGATTTTTTGGAATCACAAGGTGGACTTACAAATGAGTTACAAAGTAGGGAAGTTGGATCTACAAATGGAGTTCTTAAGATGGGAGAGTTGCTGAACATTTATTGTAGGTTCAAACAGTAGTCTAGAACTCCATTTCAACATTGGATTTATCTTTACAATGTGCAATGAACCTTTCCTAAGGTTACTTATTAAAAAAAAGAAAAAAGGGCAAGGAAGAGAGAAGGTTCCTAGATCTGAAACTACGAATCAACAGTGATCATGGAGATTACTACAATAGACAAAATCCCTAAACTGGGTTTTGCTTGGCCAAAATAATCCTACAATTACACAAAACCAATGCAATCTTCTAAGGAAAGCACATTTTCAGTTTGTATACACACATCATGAACATGCAAGCGAACTAAGTTGCAGCAATCAAATAAAGAAGCCAAGGCTAACTTTGTACAACAGCTTGTCATCAACAAGTGCCAAAAGTATGGGCTAAAAATTCATCAAATACTGAAACAACAATCACCATCACCTCCATTCAGGAAACTAATAACTAAAACTAACTTGGAAGGTAGAACCATGCACACGTAATGAGAAAACTCAAAATTATCACCCATAGATCATGCAATGCTTCTTTCTATTGCTGCAAAATTTTTTTACAACAACTCTCCAACCCTTTAGAAATGAAGGGGAGACCTCTATTTATAGTTTTCCAAAGCTCTAATGAATGGCTATGATTGATTTACATAGTGTGGCTCAGATTCAATTATATTAGGGTTTCACCTACCCCACAATATTCAACAATTTAAAATACATTTGTTGTTCTTTTCCTATTTTGTCTTGTAGTGGCAAGTCATTGTAGCAGTTTTGTCTTCTAGATGAAACTGCTTGAAAGGTGCCTCCTCTCGATGGACTTGCAACATTATTCATTGGATCAAATGGGTCAGTCGACGATTGACATCAATGGATTGGTTTCCCTTGATTCAGGCAGACAACCCCCAAAGATCATCATCATCTAGTGAAAAGTAGGACAACCCCCCTTGCATTTTGTCATTGACTTCCTTGGCATAGGCCTTCTTTGATGCCAACTCTATTAATGGGCACCACAAGGAGAGGTGGACATAAAATCAATGGTGATGGGAACCACATGCTTCTCCTTGTTCAACTTTCTCAATGGGTCTCCCAACGGACCTGCAGTAGGCTTCTTGAAACTTGCATGCATAAAGTGTTGTAAGTGATTTCATACACAAATCAAGGTAAATGTTAATCAAATCTTGAAAAATCCTTGTTATATCCATTCATGCATTATCAAATTATCATAATATTTAGTGTGAATTTCCATTAGTAGTTTATTGGAGAGTGTTTGAATGTTCTGGGACCGAGAGGTCAGAATGTTGTTTTAGGAATGTTGTTTTGAAAATGATGAACAGGGCATGGTGACCTAGACGGTACCTCTCGGCTGCAAATTTGGAATTTGAAAGGTCAATGGAGGATAAGATCCAATTTTAGCATCTAGGTCGAAGTCCTTTTTCAAATCAGAGGAGTGCTTGGACATTCCGGAAATGTGAGCCCAAAATGTCCTTTTGCAAATGTTGTTTTGAAAATGATGAACATAGCATGGAACTCCGAATGGTATCTCCCGGTTGAAAATTTGGAATTTGAAAGGTCCAAGGAAAATAAGATCCAATTTTAGCATTTGGGTCGAAGTCCATTTTCAAATCAAAAGGAGCACTTGGACGTTCTGGAAACAAGAGGCCGAAATGTCATTTTGGAAATGTTATTTTGAAAATGGCAAATAGAGCATGGAAATCTGGATGGTATCTCTCGGTTGTAAGTTTGAAATTTGAAAGGTCCAAGGAAGATAAGATCCAATTTTAGTATCTGGGTCGAAGTCCATTTTCAAATCGGAGGAGCGCTTAGACGTTCTGGAAACAAGAGGCTGGAATGTCATTTTGGAAATGTTGTTTTGAAAATGGTGAATATAGCATGGAACTCCGGATGGTATCTCTCAATTGTAAATTTGGAATTTGAAAGGTCCAAGGAGGATAAAATAAAATTTTAGCATCTGGGTCGAAGTCTGTTTTCAAATCGGAGGAGCGCTTGGATGTTCCGAAAATGTGAGGCCAAAATGTCATTCTGGAAATGTTGTTTTGAAAATGACGAACAAAGCATGGAACTCCAGATGGTATCTCCCAGCTGAAATTTTGGAATTTGAAAGGTCTAAGAAGGATAAGATTGAATTTTAACATCTGGGTTGAAGTCCGTTTTCAAATCGGAGGAGCGCTTGGACATTCCGAAAACGTGAGGCCAAAATGTCATTTTGGAAATGTTGTTTTGAAAATGGAGAACAGAGTATGGAACTCTGGATGGTATCTCCTAGCTGAAAATTTTGAATTTGAAAGGACCAAGAAGGATAACATCCAATTTTAGCATCTGGGTCAAATTCTGTTTTCAAATCGGAGCAGTGCTTGGATGTTCCAGAAACGTGAGGCTGGAATTTCATTCTAGAAATGTTGTTTTGAAAATGGCGAGTAGAGCACAGAACTCCGGATGGTATCTCCTAGAAAAAATATGGAATTTGAAAGGTCTAGGGAGTGTACGATCCAATTTTAGCATCTGGGTCGAAGTCCATTTTCAAATCGGAGGAGCGCTTGGATGTTCCGAAAATGTGAGGCTGGAGTGTTGTTCTAGAAATGCTATTGCAGGAATGTTGATTTAAAATTTTTGCAACTTCCTGAAACTTAATGAAACCTTGGCAGTTCACTTAGGCACCACAAAAACATCTCAAATCCATAGGAAACCTATCCCCAAAGTCAAGAAAATGAAGGAAAAAATGAATTGAGTGAGCGGGGAGGTGAAGCCCGAAAAACTGAAGACTTAGCAATTTTTTATTTTAGGGGCAAAATATGGTCAGCCAAAAATGAGACTTTGAAGGGCGCGTTGAAAAAATAGGACACCAAAATGAGGGGCATACAAAACAATGCAACAACAAAATGACTCGGTAAGGCAAAACTAAAGAGAGGGTCCCCGTTTCAAACGGGGCGTGTGTGCAAAATATGCACAACAATGCCTTCATCAGCTCTCCTATTGAAATTTTCAAGATTGTCCTCATCTCTCCGGATGTAGCATTTGTTTCCAGATTTCTTGAAGTGCTTTGTTGTGGGATCTCTTCCATGCCATAGCTCATATGATGTCTTTATATATTTCATCTGGAATGGTACTCTGTTAAGAGTGTATATTGCTATGTGTATCACTTCTCTCCATCAGACCTGTGGTAAACCTACTTCCATGATAATTTTTCTAGTTGCTTCTTAAACTCTTTGGTTCATTCTTTCAACTACACCACTCTGTTGTGGTGTTATGGGGGAAGATAACTATCTTTTAATACCATGTTTCTCATAGATCTTGTTGAATTCATTAGAATTAAACTCTCCTCCTCTATGAGATCTTAAGCACTTGATTCTCATGTCAAATTCATTTTCAACTCTTTCCTTGAAAATATTGAATTTAAATTCTAGAGCCTCTAATATTTCTCTTAAAAATATAACCCAAGTTAGTCTCGAATAATAATCTCTTAAGAGAATGAAATATTTCTCTCCTTGTAAGCTTCTTTTTCTATTTGGACCATATAGGTGAATGTGTACTAGGTCCAACAATCCAATAAATGACACTTCTTTTCCTCAAAAATTTCCTCTGGTTTTTTTTTCCTTCTTGACATCCTTTGCAGATAATGTTGTCTGGTTTGGTTGGTCTTGGAAAATATCTAACTGCTCTTGTTCAATTTATCCAAGTACCAAGTTGTCGAAGTTGATATGACACATCCTCTAGTGCCATATCCAGGTATCATTGCTTTGAGAAAATAGGAATCTCTTTGCTCCTTCCAGTTGATACATATTCCAACTTGTTCTTTTTCCTGCTGCAATAACAATTCTGAAACTCTTATTCTGTATCTCACAACCATCATCCTAAAATACAACATTATATCCATTCTTGCACATCTATCCAACACTCAAAATACTATGATATAAACCCTTCGCATAGTAAACATTGTTAGTGTTATATTTTCCATCAAAGGTAATAGAACCAATTCCAACACTTTATGTTGTTTTATCATCTCCAAGTCTAAAGGAACCTCCATCATATTTCTCAAGCTTCACAACTTTACTTTTGTCACCAGTCATGTGATTCAAATATCCACTATCAATAAACCATCCATCTCTATTTTTTTTTTAAATAATACAACTTCGGTGTTATCATTAGATTCTGGACAAATATTAGAGATATCAAATCTACGTTTATCCTTTTCTACCAAAAACAAAAACTCATAATCCGATTCATCATATAAAATAGTGGCATTCACATTAACATAATAGGCCTTCTGATTGATCTTTTAAAAAAAAATTCCTTGTTCTTTTCTTCATACAACTATTTGCTAAATGACCAATCTTTCCACATTTAAAGCATTTAAGAGGTAGCATACCTTTTACTTTTCGATACCTTGAACTTCATTTTCTTGTGAAGTTTGCTTCTAACTCATTTGAACTTTCACTATCCAGATCTTCTTCTATTTTTGTGGCTTTGAAGGTTCTTTTAGATTTCTCCTTTTCTTTTCTAAATTTTCTCATCTCAAACATGGTTAAGTTGCCAAATAGTTGCTCTCTGGTGAACTTCTTCGGATTATAAAATTCCTCAGTAGCTGATATTTTTTCACTATAGCTCTTCGGTAGGGTCATCAGAATCTTCTCCATAACATCTTCATTTGTCAAAGTTCCTCCTTGATTTATGACTTCATTTACTGCACTATCAACTCTCTAAAAGTAGCTTGCTATATCCTCACCTTCTTCCATCCTCAAGTTTTCATATTTGTGCTTAGTTGTCAACTTCTTTGATAATTTGACTCTATCATTTCCTTCCTAGATTTCCTACAACTTTTCCCAAACATCATAAGAATTACACAATGAAACAAATTTTGTTAACTTCGTCAGAGACAAAGCACTAAAGATTGCATACCTTTCCTTCTCATTCTCTTCATAGGCTAAAATCTCATCTGTAGAAGAAGGACCATTTGTCGATTCAACAGATTTTGTCTCAACAACTTTCCAAGTTTTGTACCCTGGAGAAATTAGGTAACCTCTCTTCTACATTTTCTAAAAACTATAGTCAGATCCATCAAACACAAGAATTTTCAGTTTTTGTGTCATTGTATCTACCCCAAGGGGTTAAGATCTTCTTCAAGGAACCAAAGCTCTCATACCAATTATTAAATAGTTTAGATAATTGAGAGGGGGGGTGAATTAGTTATTATAAATAATTTTCTTAACTTTAATTAATCCAGAGCAATCCTAAATCAATTAGATAATAATCTAATAGATATGAACATGAAATCACATAACAATACAATCCATAAGAACCAACACCATGTAGATATGCAAATAATAATTTTCTCTTAATAGCCTCTTGAACTCCCCCCAAGAACCAATACTATCAACAACTAAACTTCTATTCCATTTCAGGTATCCTAAGTGAGTGACTACATGAATAGCTTCATCATCACATCCTTAGCTTCTACTTCAAAATCATCCATGAAATTAGAAAATTCTTTGAGGTGGTCCTCAATACTTAAGGCATTGTTACCAGAGAACCTCACCAATGTAGGTATGAAGTCATCAAAAAACTGATTAGGATAACTGGAAGAATTCTAGTGAAGCACAATTGTTGATATCTTTCCACTTGAAAATTGGCCTCTTGGTAGCTCGATCTCTATGAGTATTTCTAGGCTCCATCCTTTCGGTCATCATATTGATTCTTATCTTTTGAATTCCATCTCCACCATTACTACACCATCCCTTCTTCTTTCCATCACCATCTTCAGAATAATAATTCTTGTTTTCATCATTTCCTCCACCTCCACCACCCTAATCTCCACCACCACCTCCAGTAGGAGTGTGCCCCTCAATTTTTTTCTTTTGTGAGTCATTTTTAGTATGTCCAAAGCTTGAAGCTATTGGATCAGGTATAGAGATCTTTCTATCCATATTTGCTTTCACAACTTTAATTTCAGTTTTTTTTAGCTTTTGATGCTACTTGTCATTCTCTAGTTGAAATCTCAAGATCTCAGGATCTAGGGGTGCACTTGATGGAGTAGGATTAATATTAATTTTTTTGGTGGAAGCACTATTGGATGAGGTATTTGTACTTTTATTGGTGTTGTTATTAAAGGTAGTCTTCTTATGCTGGTCAATGGGCTTCTTCCCATTATCTACAGGTTGTGATTTCTTAGTAGCAACAAATGGATCTGAAGTTTTAATGGTTTCAACAGATGTGGTATAAATATTTGTAGTAGATTTTCCCATTGTGATGATTACCTTAGGAGGGTTAGGAGCTACCTTAGCAATAGACTTATAAAAATTCTCAGAAATTGCTTTCTATTTTGCATCTTTTTTCATCTTCTCTATTCTTTTCTTTCAAGCATCTTAGCTTTAATTCTATCATCTTTCTCCTTCAACTCCTTTTCTTGTCTCTCCATCGATTCCTCGAGCCTAAGATCTTCCTCTTCTAAGTCTTGCATATCTTTGTCTATATCCTCTTAATCTTCCATGACATCTCCAGACTCACTTTGCTCAGGGGTATAGAAGGTAAGATTAGTTAGTTCTCCTTCAAAGGAATGGTGTAAGGGTAGATTAGGGGATTCACCTCTTGGCTTAAAATTACCATCGATAAAGAAAGATCAAACTCTAGGAGCTGATAGATATGAGAATCCTTTGTTATTTTCCAAGAACTCCCACCTATCCTCTTCTCTTGAAACATCAAATTCCTTCTCAAAAAATTCCTTAGTGGGAAAAATTCCTTGATTTACATTAGGCACGTCAACTTCACATTCCTCTTCATGAACATTTGCATTATTTGCATTATTATTTAAAGAAGAAGATTCATCAACAAGAAATTAAGTGGACTTGATTCAAAAAATTTCCTTACCTAGGTTGGTTACTTTTCCTTTAAAATCTCAAACTCTATATTTTTTCTTAGGATGCTTCTTCATGTAGCTTTCAGTCTTCAACATGGTGTTAAATTGTCTCTCAAAATTCTCCCTCTCACTTTGTCTTTCAGAATTTATCTTGCACTAGCACAAGAGACTTCAGAGTTGCCACCTAGGATAGGAAATAAATTTGTCATCACACTTTGGAATTGCACTTGCAATCTCAAAAAAGACTTTGAATATAAAACAATGCAAGATGGAGGAATGAACAAGAACTTGATACATAAAACTGGACTTGAGTTATATGATGAAAATTTGAACAAATTTCTCTCCAATTAGTGAAGAACAATAAAATACTTGACTCTAACTATACCAGATCTAGCCTAGAGATGTTGGACTAGAAATGTCACCAATCTATTGTTTTTTTTAGAACCAAACTTGATCTCAACCATTTTCTATGAGTTTCCCATAATTCAATAGTCAATAGTGGTGAGGATTGGCCAATGAACAAGTAAAGAATTGTTGGGGATGTAGAAGTTGTTAAAAAAAACTTCAGACTCCAAGAACACCTGCATGCAAATGAATACCTGTCACAAGGAAGAGAATGGATGGAGAAAACAAACAAGGGTTTGAAGATCTAAAAAATGGAGAAATTATCTTATCAGAACAAAAGGGAATTGATATGAATTATACAATGGGATCAATCCTTAAAAAGGAGATCATGCAAACCCTAAAAGGAAAAATCTTAAAAGGAAAACATTTAATAATTAATATAATTATTAAATGTCACTTTATGCAAACTAAAGTGAAATCTTAAGAAAGAAATAAAGGTAACTTAATCAACATAAATAAGTTAAAACCTTTACTCTAGCACCCCTGCTTAAGATGAGAAAAAGTTCAGCTACAAACATGTGCAAAAAAGAAAAGGTAACTACAATGCAAGAAGGTAAACATGGGTCCTGGAAACTAGGCCAGATCAGGTACCCAAATACAACCAAATCTCTATAAAGTGGAGAAAATAGAGAAAACCTCATGGGAAAAACTCTACTCCAAAAAGAGATGTTGAAAGCCATGAAGAACATCATTGAAGCAGAAGAAGCTGCAAACAACTATCAAAAGATGACTGCTATGGTTCTGAAGAACCTCCTTTGAAGATAAGATGATCAGGATCAAGAAGAAAACAATCTGCATGAGTGCCCCAAATGACACTACTCAAATCAGATGGCAAACAAAGGCAAACACTTGGAATGAAGATACAAATGGCATAAGTACCAATAGTCTGAAAAACACTAATCAACTGAGAATGGAAGATTCCTTCCAAGGCGAAACCAAGGAAGCATTAAAATGAATGGTATAACACCCCCCCATAATGCTGAATTGGGAGAGCTTGATAGATCCACTGAAATGGTGTGCAACACCCTATAGTGCATGAAGGAGAAGAAACAACATCTGGAAGTGCACAAGAAAGCACCTGCAAGTGAAAAAGTGGTGTGCAAAACAAAACACACATTCATGAGGCTGAAATCATATGGATCCACTATTGTCGTGGAGGGACACTCACTAGACAAAGGTGTGATGTCAAAAATAAAGGCACTACACAACCACCCATGGAACTTTACAATACAATGCGAGTACAAAATATGGCACAACCTTATGTGCAAAATCCCCCAAAATACATGTACAATAGTGTCGCACTTTATCTCAGTGTGTTTACATAAAAGATAGCTTACAAATGATGCTCAAAATTCCTGCAAAGGACAAACGACTAAAAATACATGAAGAACAACTAGAAACAAAGCATCCCATGCAAACGAGAAGTTCCCAAGAGAAAATATGTCCAACTAATCCACCAAAGTGTGAAAACACAAAAAACTAAATAAAATATACCTGAAGTGAAATCAAGAAAAATTGCATGGATGAAACTAAAGAGCTCTGAAAGACGGTTCCAACACTGCTAAGATTGCGAAAAATGGAGAAACTGATCAAAAGTTATGAGCTTAGAATTGAAATAGCTCATTTGTCTTCAACTGGCTATAGAATGCACCAATAGAAAAATAAAGTGATGAAACTCACACCACTAGAAATTTGATAGAACCAGCTTTCCGACGATATCTCGTTTTCCAAAAAATGATATCATATGCCCAAGTTATGACCTTTGGAAGAAAATAGCTCTAAAGGGGAAAAAAGTGAGTGTTGCATTAAATTTGATGGGCATACGGTTGTCGCAGAAAAAATACGGGCTTAAATTTGACAGCCAAGCAACCGTCACCACAAAAGCATGATTGGGCTTATTACATGAAAAATTGTTTTTTTTTTTAAATAAAAAAAAACAATAAAAAATTAATTTTTGTAAGAAAATCATAAAAAACATGGAGTTTTTTACTTTTAAAAAAAACCCTAAAAAAAAAAAGGGGCGGCCTGTATGTACCACCGGTTGGCGGTAGTGTCAGACCACCGGTCGGCTGATAGTACGTCGATAGGCATACCTAAGGCACCCACAAGCCTGCATACGCAGGTACCTGCAGGTACCTTAAACAGGCCTAAGCAAGCCTTAAAATCTGCTTTTTTTCTTTCTTTTTTTTGATAAAAAAAATCAAACTTTTACAATGAAAAACTGCAAAAAATTTGTGCAAAAAATATTTTTTTTTGACGAAAAATAATTCCGAAAAAATGATGCGGAAAAATAAATATTTTTTTTACCAGGCAAACAGACGACCGGGTAAAAAAATTTTGCCCCTTAAATCAACTTTGTCCAAAATGGATGAATGAACACCCGATTTATGGGTTTTGGACCATTGCGGACGCAATGGTGAGGTCCATTTGGACTCAAAATAATTTGAAATTGCAAGTGATTCCCTGGATCAAAAAATGCAAACCCCAAAATTGTGAATGCTTGATCCAACCTTATAGCTCCAAATAGCTCCAAATTCTTCAAATAAGAACATGCATGCAACAGAAAAGCTCTGATACCATGTAGAAGTTGTCAAAACCAACTTCAGACTCCAAGAACACTTGCATGAAAATGAATACCTATCACAAGGAAGAGAATGGATGGAGAAAACAAACAAGGGTTTGAAGCTCTGAAAAATTGAGAAATTATCTTATCAGAACAAAAGGGAATTGATATGAATTATACAATGGGATCAATCCTTAAAAAGGAGATCATGCAAACCCTAAAAGGGAACCCTAAAAGTAAAAATCTTAAAAAGAAAAAATTTAATAATTAATATAATTATAAATGTCACTTTATGCAAACTAAAGTGAAATCTTAAGAAGGGAATAAAGGTAACTTAATCAACATAATTAAGTTAAAACCTTTACTCTAGCAAGGAACTTACTTCTACACTTCGAGCTTTATGAAACCTAGGAGGGTGATCCTAACAATGTTTAGATGATACTCTTGTGCTATTTTATCATGAAAATTGAAATAAATAGATAATTCTCATATAATAGCTTGACAAACAGAATGTATCAAAGAATTTGGTTGCTTCTTAACAACACTCTACATTTGGAGCATGAGAAGGGTGGAACTCAACACAAAATAATTACCATTAAAGTCCATTAGAAAATTATTTGATTATATCAGTAATTTTTTGTTGAATTGACCAACTAAATGCAACATGAATACTTTACCTAGATCAGTGCCTCATCCTTGGAATGGAGTCAATCCCACTACCTACATAACCTAATAACAATTTCATACATGACATCGATTAAGCTTTGAAGATACTACATTACAATATTTCAACATTATATTCTCAACCACAACTTCTTATTAATATCTTAGAACTTAATTGACATAAACCTATAGCTTCACTAGAGCATTTACATTAATTCTTTGAATTAATGTTCAAGTGAGAAAAAAAAAAACATCCATTAGAAATCAATGGAGACAAATAAGATAACCCTTGATTATATATTATTCATAATTCATGAACCAAGTTCATAGGAGAGAAAATAGCTTTTAATTTGAACCATTTTGTATTATATTACAAGTATTGCTATCAAAATTATATATGCATTAGAAAACTTGAACCTAAGACAAAACTCACATATGCTCAGGATTATCTTTACAATTCTCTCTGTGATCAATTGTAAAACAACAAACCTCGTACTTCTAGCCTTGAATTCCTTCTTATACAAATGAAGGAGAAAAAACAAGCTTTTGTCTAGAAAGTACACATGTCACTATTCCATTGGACCATTACAAAATACATTGCCAATGAAGTTATATTTGCATTTTCAAATGAAGGGAATGTTACATGGGACAAAATCTATTTTCATTTGTTGTAACATCCCGCTACGAACCCCGAGAGGTTAAGAGCCAAAAGGGACAAGATCATTTATTTATTATAACAAGAGGAATAACATACACATAAATTAGTCATCAATCCGATATATTGACAAGAAAATATGGCCAAGTATGACTGAAGGTACCACCTAGAGGAGAGGACTAATCCACCCTCCAAAGAAAATATGAATGGGAGCAAGCAGGATAGCTCCAGATGTTGCGTCAGAGCTTGTTTCTCTGGAATCTGGTTACTCCAGAACCAGCTGCTCTGGAACCCTTTTGTTCTGAAGCTCACTGCTCTGGAACCCTCTTGTTTCGAAGCTCAATTCTCCAAAACCTTGTTGCTACACACAGGTTAGCAAACAGAAGGCGTCGGTGCTCTAGAACCTTTGCTGCAACACACAAGACAACAACAGAAGGCATTACTGATCCAAAACCTTTGTAGCCTGCCGTAGTGAGGAAACACACAGCCATGGACCTGATCTAAAAATGAAGATTAATTAGAAAAAAGGCCATAATGATTATCATAGAACAAGTGAGTCTGATACCAACATTGGAACCCATAAACCAAAAATAAAACATCACATATCTTCTCATTAAATTTATAATTACTTTCTCTCTCTCAAGAGAGTACAATGTGCATAAAGGAAAAAGTATGAATACAATAGCATTTCCATGAATAAGATACATCATTTGATAAGATATATGCAAAGGGGGGATGACTCCAACTGGTGCTCCAATAACCTGTACACCGGCCCCCAATGGCGATGGCAAATCCTCCCTACCATGTGGGCTCAAAAGAGGCCACCCCACCGTGCTGGGAGATAGTCACAAGGCCCAAGAAAAATAAATCAAGGAAAGGGTAAAGTAAGCACAAAAATTGCATCAATCATAGAGCAAACACATAATACAATGCATACAATCGATCATCATAGAATAGAGATGCTTATCCAATAACATGACGGGTACTACTCACAATTACCAAAGTGCCAGATAATAGAGTGCATATCAGACGGAGTGTCATCATATATGTTGAAAGGGATGGCACCACACGGAATCAAGTACACCTCTCATAGGGATGAGGAGACTCAATCATGCCCGAATCCATGTCCTGTAGATGGATAACTCGACGCCCCGCAGACGGATGGGCCTTCTCGAGTGCATCCTTAGCCTTTACAAGCGCTCAATCCCATGCATGATGACTCGTTATCTTATTAGTGTTTTACCCCATAATTTGTATTTAGTTATCACTTATTTACTCTAGATCTATTACTAGTTCCCTTGACAGCCACTTGCGGGTCCTGGGCTGTAGAGAGCCACTCCATCTGACCACTTTATTACCTAGAACTAAGCTCATCTCATTTAACCAAATGAGGAATCCAAGTAACATGAAATAAAAGGAAAATCCACAATTTTATGTCAAAGAAACCATTTAAAAGAGTCAAGACAATATTGGTGTAAGAAGACTCATCTAACAACTGAAATATATCATGAAATAGAGGCATAAAAATTACATAAAAATTCAAAGTGCCCAGATTAAAGTTATAAGCTAGACCCAGTTCAGATTCTGGTGTTTCTAGTTGAAAAACACCTTCAAATTTTGAGTTTAGCCCAGAAAAAGAGGTGTTCATAAAAAATGTCATTTTTGGTGGATTGGGCAAGAAAATGCATGGAAAATAAAAGTGCCCAAAATTTAAATCTAACGAAAACCCAGTTGAGATATGGGCATGTAAACATTGAATCCACTTTTTTTTACATTTTTAGTAGGCGGTTAATGAATAACAAAAAAAAAAACGTTTTAACAAATTGGCAAGAAAATCATCAAAAAATAAAAGTACCCAAATTTCAAATCTGCCAAAGACCCAGTTGAGATCTTGGCATTTCTACATGAAATCCACCCTTAATTTTTTTTTTTATCAAGAGGGTAATGATCAGTAAATTAAATTTCAAAACAACCGTCTTTCAAACCCCAAGTAATAGAAAAATAAAATAGAGGAGTTCCTCCAATTTTCATGAAATAAAAATAACCCAGATTAGAAAAATACCAGCCATACATGAAACATGAGTGAATGCCCAAGTTACCAGCCACATTGGATTGCAGAATAACAAAAACTTACCTCAATTTGCTCCCAAAAAGAAATGGAGGAACACTAAATGAAGAAGACACAACCAAACTCCAAATCCAAACAACAAGTAAGAAATGGCGTGCTAATTTCTAGAATCAACTACCCAAAAATTTCTTCTCACAAGACTTTCACAATCTCCCCCAACTCAGTCGCCCAAATCATGGGGTTTCCTTTTCCATGCAAAACAACAAATTTTCTTTTCTCCAAAAATTATAATCGTCCAAAGGAAACAATTAATAAATCATTTAAAACCTCAAGAGAATAACCATTCAAATTCTCGTCAATTAACCACCAAAAAATACCATATTAAAAAAAATGTGAAGATGCCAATGGAACCACATCACAACACCAAAAATCCAAATTAAATATATATATATATATATATATATAATCACAAAAAATTAAAGAAAGGCCAAGACCAAATACCTCAATGAGACATATAGGAAAAATCACTTTTGGCAAAAAGATGCTCCAGACGTTACTATTAGGTAACTGGATGGAAGACAACAACACAGAAACACTGCCTTAACAGGGTACAATGGGCTACGACAGGGGACATTTGGCCTATGACTACCTCCATAACCACCATCAGGGAATGAGAGTACGCTAAGGCCTATGAATCTAGGTGGATTCGATACTCAGTACCTGCAACACTCCAATTCAAATGTTAAAGTATATGTGCATAAATCATATATCATATATCTAAAGAAACATCAATCATAAGGAAAAGGGTCATGATATCATAAGCCTCTTGATTACGAGTGTTATGACATCATCATTTTCCTATCCATAATTATACATAAGCAAGGGCAATGATATATAAAAATATAAGCATGTAATCCAGCATAATAACTAACCATGTAAACATGAAATCTAGCATAAACAATAATCATGTCAACCACATAATAGTATATAAACATATAAGCACGTAATCATATAATCCAACATAATAATCACGGAATTACACCTCTCGGGTGTCAATACAAAATAATTAAGGGACGAATAGTGCAAATGCATCCTATCCCCCTAGAACCAAGCATACTCTTGGAAGCCTACAAAAGGATATGGATAACGATCTCTCGTCCTCTCTGCATCTTCCCAAGATGCTAAGGAATCATCATCAAGATCCCATTGGACCCTTATCGGCTCTATGTCCTGACCGCTTAGTGTCAACCTCCGACACTAAAGGATGCGTATGGGCTCCAAGGAAAGTTGTATGTCCACCTCGACCTACAAGGTAGTCCAATCGAGAACATGGGTCACATTGAGAATATATTTTCTGAGGACAAAAACATGGAAAATATTGTGAATACTCGATAGACTCGGTGGCAATGCAAAATGATAGGTGACTAGACCAATCCTCTCAAGGATCTCAAAAGGTCCAACAAAACGAGGTGCCAACTTCAAGCCTTTCCCATATTGGATGGGGCTCTTCCGTGGATGAACTCTCAGAGACACACGATCCCCCATCGAGAAGTGATGATCCAACCTATGGGCATTGACATACTTCCTTTGCCGATCTTGAGCTATAGCCAATTGCTCTTTGATCCGCACTACCTGTTGCTCCATATCCTAAAGCATCTCTGGACCCAAAAGAACTCGGTCCTCTAAGTGATCCCAACTCAATGGAGTCTAGCATGGCCTATTGTACAAGGCCTGGAAGGGAGACATGTAGAGAATTTTGGTACCCATTATTATAAGAAAAATCAACCAAGTATAAGTAGTCATCTCAACGAGACTACTGATCCATAACGTACATCTCAAGCATATCCTCTAAAACTTGATTAACTCGCTTTGTTTGTCTGTTAGTCTCAGGATGGTATGTAGAATTGAAATTAAGCTGATCTCCCAAAGAAAGTTGAAGAGAAGTCCACAAGGTTGAAGTAGTTCACGGTCGAAAATGATCCTACAAGGAATACCATGGAGACACACAATATCCTCCATAAACACTCAAGCAACAAATGTTGTAGTGTACAAAGATCTCACAGGTGAGAAGTGTGCCATCTTGGACAATTTTTCCACTATAACCATAATAGCATCATGATGACATGAAGACATAGGTAACCCCACTATAAAGTCTACAGATATCGTATCACACTTCCATCTGGGGATGGAATGAGGCTGGAACAGTCATGTTGGGTGCTGATGTTCTGCCTTCACCCACTGGCACTCAAGACACCGAGCCACAAAATCGACAATATCTCACCGCAAACCTACCCAAGAATACAACTGTCGAATATCGGCATCCATCTTCGTGACACCCGGATGAGTTGAATAGGGTACAGGATGGGCCTCTAACAAAACCAGGGAATGAAGATCACTAGAATATGGAACATAAATGCGACCAAGATGTTGCAAAAGTCCATAAGGCTCAAGAGAGAAACTTGCAAACCTTCCCTCCAGGACTCTCCCATACTCAATTTCTTCTTTCACCTCTTGATACCAAGTATCAATAGGGAGTGTCTCCAAAATATGGCTCCACAAATTCACTCCAAGGGACAAAACCGAGATCTCATGTATCCTCCTACTCAAGGCATCCACAACTACATTTTCCTTGCCCTAGATATATCAAACCTCAAAGTAATACTAACAGAAAAACTCCATCCAATGATGTTGTTGAGCATTCAAATTAGGTTGAGTGAAGATATACTGCAAACTACGATGATCACTATGCAACTCAAATCGATTTACCAAGATGAAATGTCTCCAACACATGAGTGCATGGACGACAACCACTAACTCCAAATCATGGGTGGGGTAGTTTATCTCATGGTCCTTGAGCTTATGAGAATCATATGCAATCACTCGACCCTCCTGCCCCCACACCCTCCAACCAGGCATCGGTGCACACTATAAAATCTCCTGTAGGATTTGGCACTATCAGGATAGATGCACTAGGCAACTACTCCTTAAGAGCCTGAAAAGATGACTCACACTGATTTGACCACACAAACACCTTCCCTTTTCTCTGAAGATAAGTGATGGGATGGGCTACCTGAAAGAAATATTTCACAAATCAACGATAGTAACTCGCCAATCCCATGAAACTGTGAACCTCAGCCACATTCGTTGGTGTTGGCCAATCCACAATGGCCTGAATCTTAGAAGGATCCACTGAGATACGCTCTCTTGAGATGATATGGCTCAAGTATCTCACCTTAGTTTGGAAGAACTCACACTTGGCCAAATTTCCGAACAATTGATTATCTTGCAAGCACTACAACACTTGTCACAAATGGCCTTCATGCTCCTCCATAGTCCTCGAATAAATAAAAATATCATCAAGGAACACAAGAACAAATTAGTCAAGATAGGGTGAAACACCCCATTCATCAAACTCATGAAAACTGATAGAGCATTGGTCAACCCAAAAGGGACAACCGTGAATTCATAATGCCCATAGCGTGTATGAAATGTCATCCAATGAATGTCTGCCTCATGAATGCAAAGCTGATGGTATCCTGACTTCAGATCTATCTTGGAGAACACCTTGGCTCCCCTCATCTAATCAAAAAAATCATTTATCTATGGCAATGGGTAAGGATTCTTCACCATCACTTGTTCAACTAGCAATAATCAATGCACAAGCGAAGAGATCCATCCTTCTTCTTCACGAACATAACAGGTGCTCCCCAAGGAGATACACTAGAATGAATGAAACCCTTCTATAGTAACTCCTCTAACTACAACCACAACTCACTCAAATCCTGAGTAGTCATACTATACCGTGCCTAAGAGATAGGCTCTACTCTAGGAATTAGATCAATACGAAAGCCTATGTTGCCATTAGGAGGAATACTTGGAATAGCACTCAGAAAGACATTTGCAAACTCCTAAAGAAGAGGATGGTCATCAAGAGATACCTCCTAAATCCAACCCTCAGCAAGATCACTAACTGAAATAGTGAACATCTAAAAACCTTGTCACATAGAACGCTTTAGTTGCATTGGTGAAATCACACGAAGAGAAATGGGTCTCTAGACCCCAACTAGCTCAACACGCTCTCCAACATCATCTACACAATGGACTGAATTATGTCAGAAATCTATACTAGCTTGGTGTGCCTCCAGTGATTTCATGCCTAAGACAATCCCAGAGGACCCCAAAGGCAACACACTAAGATCCACTATGGTAGTGAAGGTGCCCAAATCCAACACACACCCATGTACAAGGGAATCTATAGCCACCTTAGCTACAGTAGCTAACTCAAATTGCCAACCAACATCTTGCCTTGCCACCCTGAGTCCACAAAGTGCTATAAGAGAAGGAGAAATAAAAGAATATGAAGGTCCTAAATCAAACAAAATAGATTTGGTAATTCCATATAACACACCTAAATACTCAACCATGGTGCCATGGTGCTCAGCCTGATGGTTATCCACTGTCGCGAAAAATCTATGAGATCTGCTAACATCACCTACTATAGGCTCTAAAGTAGCCTATCTCTGAATACTTCTAGCCACTAATCTTTGAGGATACTGAAAGGATATATGACCATGCTGCCCACAAGCAAAATAACCACCCTTGCCAGCACCTCGGGCCAAAAATGGTGCACATGTCTATTGGGGTCCACCACCACTTGAACTATGTTGTGCACTCAAAGAACTCTATACTGGACTACTTTGTTGCCCACTCTGAGAATGATGGCGCAAATGATCTGTAGAAAATGGAGTGCCAGGGCTCTGCCCACTCTGCTGAGACTGAGAAGACCAATGCCTCTGCCACTGACCATGCCTAGAAGGTGTAGACTAGGATCTAAACGGTCCATCTCCCTAAGACTATGTACCTTGAGCAAGTGATCCTAAAGGAGGGGCACTACCAACCTGGACCCTTGCCTTACCACCAAAGCCTTTAGCCAGATTCTCCTCTATCAACCTCGCCTTCTCCATGGAGGTCTCTAAGGTCTTCGTATCAAACATGCAGACAACACCACTAATACGGGCATTCAAGCCCCTTATGAAATTTTTCACTAACATCATCTCATCATCAAAAATCTTAGTATACTCCTTAAGCTCAAAGAAGTGGTTCCCATACTAATCTACCATCATAGTCAACTGACGAAGCTCATGGAACTCATCAGCACATCTCTTTTAGTAGTAGTCTGAAAGAAATCATACATGAAACCTCTCTAAGAATTGTCTCGAAGAAATGGAACCAATGTCTAGGTGAAGCTTCTACTCCTCAACTCTCCACCATGTAGACGCAAAGCCCCTAAGATGCATGATGGCACATCGAGCTCTAGTATTGCTACTATAGGGATGCATAGAAAGTAATTGATCAAGATCGATCAACCAAGTCTTTGCCTTGGTACCAATAACAAACCCATTAAAATTAAGGTGATGGGCTCTAAGGAGATCACTCATGTGCCCTATAGCAATACTGTCTCCATCCACCCTATCTCTCTCAACATCAACTCTCGAATGAATCAAACTGCGGGAATGCTCAGGCTCAACTCTAACATTCTAACCAATCTGACGAGAAGGGTGTGACTCTTCCTCGTGAGATTCCTCTTGACGGAGTCCTAAACGATCTATAATATGTTGTAGAAGAGCTATCACCTGAGCACCCCCGAGCCCTTTTTCTTGATTCTGAGCACGTTGTTCCTCCTGATTCTCACCCTGATTGGCATTATGTTGAGTGCTACAATGAAGAATAGCAGCTCTACCTCTAACTCTGTCTCTATCTCTACCCCTAGGAGGCATCCTATAGAAAAAAATGAACACATTAGAAGATCATCACAAGGACAACCCATTCACCATACTACAACATGGAATCATAACCACAAGATTATAAAGAAATATAACAAGCTCATGCCACACATGCCAAACAAAACATAACATAGATGGCTCAAATATGCCAAAGCTCCCAGTCTCTGAACTGGGCTCTGATACCAAATGTAAGATCTCGCTACGAACCCCCAAAGTTTAAGAGCCAAAAGGGACAAGATAATTTTTTTCTTAAAACAAGAGGAATAACATACGCATAAATTAGTTGCCAATCCGATTTACTGACAAGAAAATATGGCCAAGTATGACTGAAGGGACCACCCAGAGGAGAGGACTAATGCACCCTCTAGAGAAAATCTGAATGGGAGCAAGCAGGATAGCTCTCGAAGTTGCGCTGAAGCTTACTACTCTAGAATCCTGTTGCACTAGAACCAACTGCTCCAAAACCCTGTTGTTATGAAGCTCACTGCTCCAAAACCTATTGTTTTGGAGCTCACAACTTTGGAACCTTGCTGCTACACACAAGTCAACAAACAGAAGGCATCGGTGCTCTAGAACATTTTTTGTAACACACAAGACAACAATAGAAGGCATCGGTGCTCCAGAACCTTTGCAGCCTGTCGTAATGAGGAAACATACAACCGTGGACCTGATCTTAACATGAATATTGATTGAAAAAAATGGCCATAAGGATTATCATAGAATAAGTGAGTTTGATACCAACATCGGAACCTGTAAACCAAAAATAAAACATCACATATCTTCTTATTAAATTTATGATTACTTTCTCTCTCTCAAGATAGTACAATGTGCATAAAGGAAAAAGTATGAATACAATAGAGTTTCCATGAATAAGATACATCATTTGATAAGATATATACATAAAGGGGGGATGACTCCAACTGATGCTCCAATAACTTGTACACCGGTCTCCAATGGCAGTGGCAATGCCTCCCTACCATGTGGGCTCAAAATAGGCCACCCCACCGTGCTCGGAGATAGTCACAAGGCCCAAGCAAAAGAAATCAAGGAATGGGTAAAGTAAGCACAAAACTCGCATCAGCCACAAAGAAAACACATAATACAATGCATACCATCAATCATCATAGCATAAAGATGCTTATCCAATAACATGATGGGTACTACTCACAACTACCAAGGTGCTAGATACTAGAGTCCATATCAAACAGAGTGTCATCATTCATGCTCAAAGGGATGGCACCACATAGAATCAAGTACATCTCTCATAGGGATGAGGAGACTCAATCGTGCCTGAATCCGCATCCCATAGATGGATAACTCAACACCTCACAGACGGATGGGCCTTCTCGACTACATCCTTAGCCTTTACAAGCGCTCAAGGCCATCCACGAGGACTCATTATCTTATTACTATTTTACCCCTTTATTTTTATTTATTTATCACTTTTTTACTCTAGCTCTACTACTAGTTCCCCTGGCAGCCACTTGTGGGCCTCGGGCCCGTAGAGAGCCACTCCATATGACCACTCTATTACCTAGACCTAAGCTCATCTCATTTAACCAAATGAGGAATCTAAGTAACATGAAATAAAATGAAAAGCCACAATTTTTTGTCAAAGAAACCATTTAAAACAGCCAAGACAATATTGTTGTATTAAGACTCATCTAACAACTAAAATATATCATGAAATAGAGGCATAAAAATTATATAAAAATTCAAAGTGCTCATATTAAAGTTCTAAGCTAGACCCAGTTTAGATTTTGGTGTTTCTAGTTGAAAAAAACCTTCGAATTTTGAGTTTAGCCCACAAAAAGAGGTATTAAAAAAAATGCCATTTTTTTCCGATTGGGCAAGAAAATGCATGGAAAATGAAAGTGCCTAGAATTTTAAATCTAACAAAAATCTAGTTGAGATATGGGCATGTGGACAAGGAATCCACCTTCGTTTTACATTTTTAGTAGGTTTTTTATGAACAACAAAAAAAATGTTTTAACAAATTGGCAAGAAAATCATCAAAAAATAAAACTACCCAGATTTCAAATCTGCCAAAGACCCAGTTGAGATCTTGGCATTTCTACATGAAATCCACCTTTAAATTTTTTTTTTATCAAGAGGGTAATGAGCAACAAATTAAATTTCAAAACAACCATCATTCAAACCCCAAGCAATACAAAAATGAAATAGAGGAGTTCCTCCAATTTTCATGAAATAAAAAATAACCTAGATAAAAAAAATACCAACCATACATGAAACATGAGTGAATGCCCAAATCACTAGCACATAGGATTGAAGAATAATAGAAAAACAACTCAATTTTCTCCCAAACAGAAATAGAGGAATACTAAATGAAGACACAACCAAGCTCCAAATCTAGACAACAAGTAAGAAATGACACACTGATTTCTACAATCAACTACCCACAATTTTTTTCTCAGAAGACTTTCATAATCTCCCCCAACTCAGTCACCCAAATCATGGGGTTTACTTCTCCATGCAAAACATCAAATTTTGTTTTCTCCAAAAATCATAATCCCCCCCAAAATAAAACTTCCTTCTCCTTTTATATTTTCCCAAAACAAAAGCAAATGAAAAATAAAGCATTAGATAAACTAGCTATTAAAGCTCCCCCAAAGGAAACAATTAATAAATCATTTAAATAAAATATTTAAAAACTCAAGAGAATAACAATTCAAATCCCCATCAATTAACCACCACAAAATACCATATTAAAAAAAATGTGATGATGCCAATGGAACCACATCACAACACCGGCAATCCAAATTAAACATATATATATATATAATCACAAAATATTAAAGAAAGACCAAGACCAAATACCTCAATGAGACATACAGGAAAAATCACTTGTGGCAGAAGGGTGCTCTGGACGTTACTATTAGGTAATCGAATGGAAGACAACAACACAAAAACACTACCCTAATAAGGTATAGTGGACTAGGGTAGGGGACATTTGGCCTGTGACTACCTCCAATAACCAACATCTTAGAATGAGAGTATACTCAGGCCTATGAATCTGGGCGGAGTTGATACTCAGTACCTACATCACTCCAATTCAAATGTTAAAGTACATGTGCATAAATCATATATCATATATCTGAAGAAACATCGAGCATAAGGAAAAGGGGTCATTATATCATAAGCCTCTCGGTTATGAGTGTTATGACATCATCATTTTTTTGTCCATAATTATACATAAGCAAGGGTAAAAATATACAAGAATATAAGCATGTAATCCAACATAATAACTAACCATGTAAACATGAAATCCAACATAAACAATAATCGTGTCAACCACATAACAATATATAAACATATAAGCATTTAATCATATAATTCAGCATAACAATCATGGAATCACACCTCTCGGGTGTCAATACAAATTAATTAAGGGACGAATAGTGTAAATACAAAATATACAGTTATCGGAATCCATCAAGGAAGGACAACACCAAAATACCAACATGGGGATTGTTACATTTGTTATCAAGTATGAAGTCCCACCTTCCAAAAGGAATCTTCAAGTTGATTTAACAATATCCATGTGCTCCAAAAATATTTCCAAGTACACCAAGTAAAGATGAAGGAAAGCATACAAGAATAAAATAGAAAAGACAAGGAACATGTCCACATTTGTAACCTTGGCACCAATTTCAATTTGGAGATAATACAATATAAATTATTCATACTTTAGCAAAAGCATCATCTATACTAGTTCCAATCTATGCATTGTGGTTCTCCCATCCGTTATTCACCATGGTTATAGATTTAAGACCAAAATTGTACTCACCATCCCACAATTTCAACTCAATCATCTAGTACATTTAGGTACTTGTCCTTCCAAGCTTGGAGTTCATCCTTGGTGGGCCAAATTGAACCTCATGACATTATCGACCTTCTACCTGTAAGGTGAATACTTGGTAACAACATGATTTTCCTTTTTTGTCAAACTCTTCCAAAACAATTTCTACATGGGCCAACATGTCCATGTTCTTCTTCAGAATGTCCATATCGTGTCTCTCATAAATCAAAGCAGCTTACTTTGAAATGACCTCATTGGTTTCTTTTATCTATTCATATAGGGTTTTGATGTTACCATCATCCTTTTAAAATAGATGGAAGGAGATGATGATGTGTTTCATGAAATTTCTTCATCAATTCCTTTATCCTGGTCTCCAAAGGCTCTATATTCCTCCTAAACTCTTGAATTCCATTTACAATCTGAATGGTGGGCTTAAGTTTTTTAGGCTTCTTAGTATCATGCTTGGCCCACACAAACATCATTCTTAATTCCTATAGCTTGGAGATCCACGTATCCATAAGAAGAATGGATATCTCCGTATCAGTGTCAGAATTGTTTATAGAAAGCTTCATGGAAGAATAGCTAGCATGAATTCTATTCAATCTATTATTAACCCCTCTATTAAGGTGTTCTAAGACTATAGTGAAAATCTTCATATTACTGACAAAGATTTCCATATTGTGATTGTCACATTTTTATTTATAGTCCCTTAATTGTTCAAACAACTCCTCTTTTCTAACACCTTCTTCTGACTAGGGAGCTCCTGATGTACCTGGCACCCTAATTGATATGGGTATAGTTCCCATGTTGTAGGGAAAAACTTCCCATGAAGAACTTGTTGGGGTGTGGTAGCATTGGTTGTCTCATATGGAGTAGGAGAAGTAGCATAAGTATGCATTGATTCCCTTGATTGCAAATTTTGCAATTTCGCTTTTAATAATGCTAACTCTATTTGTAGCTACATTCTTTGTTGTTTATTCTTTTCATAATCAATGAACAAATCATTGTATTTCTTTTAGAATTGTTCCTTTTCTTTAGTTACTAACTCAACTATAGCTTTTGTAAATTGTGCCACATTCACTAACATGGTAGCAACCCCAATCACTAAAGTGTAAGGCACCCTCTTTATTATGAAGAATCCCCTATAATCTAAAACAAGCTCTGCAATTTCATGCTTCTTTGTGCTTGGAGATAAGGCTCATATAGCTAGTGTATCTCACTGCTCACTTAATGCAGATCTTTGCAATGTTATCGTGGCTTCCTCCTCATTATTGCACAAGGGTCTATCACATCATTTTACTGTATCAAAGCTAATTGCAAAGTCTAAGTCTCATTCTGGAAACAACAAGACACCACTCTTCCTTACTAGCTCTCTGCCCTCAACTACAGTCATTCCTTGGAATTTTCCTTCATCTCCTTTAAAACCTATGCTTGAATAGTTGCATCAAGTATCTCTAGGTAGAGGATTATTTTCAACGCAATATTATTGAAAAACTCATCCTTCTTAGCTCTATAGGCAACCTCCATGAAATCCTTAGACTTCACAAAGGCTTCATCATCAAGGAACCTTTTACATTCCTCAATTTTAATATCATCAGTATTATTCACTTAAGTAAGGTCAACTTTGCTCAACCTCATACCCAAATGTTGTGGCACAATTATTGTTGGTGCAAAAGGCATTCCCTATTGCATTTCCTCTTTTGATACCAAAAAATCTTCATCATATTCATCATCATCATAATCCACAAAATTTGTTGATTGGACCTTTTGTTTCTTCATTGGTAGCTCTTTTGGTGGTGATAGATGTTGTGGTGAGGAATCAACATCAATAATTTTACCTGTCCAGTTGACCTTGGGGGAGACGGTGGTGGCATTTGTGGCACTGGAGAAAGATCTATTTTCTCCTCTTGTTGAGAGGAAGCAGTAGTTGCATCTTATTTCTTTGCTTTGTTTTTATCCTTATGAAAACCTTCATTTTGTGTTCCTTAGGAGGCTGGTATGATGGCCTTTCCTCCATGACAAGGATTTCCCCTCCACCTTGTTCCTCTTCCATAGGAGCCTTCCCTTTATCCTAAATTATCCTCTCACCTTTAAGGTAACCAACCATTGTCTCAAAATTCTAGAACCAATGTTCCATTCTTTATATTATATTGGGAATTTTCACAAGACTAGTGAACTTAAAGTACTTTTCCCTTATTTTCCTTTGCATTTTGTCAAAAGAAATCATTTTTTATTTTCTATCCTCCTCCTTTAAAAGATCAAAAATGTTCCTTACTACATCCTCAAGATATTGGAAAATGTGGACAAACTTGGAAATCATGCTCGTTATCTTTAGCCGGGCCATAAATATTTTAGGATCATGATGATCCCTCAATCCTGCTCTCCTCATGCTGAAAGGCTTGAGTAAGTCATTTATTTTGTCTCAACCTCCTTTAATCATCAAAAATTCATAAAAACATGTATACGAAGGGAAAAAGGTTCCCTTTCCTTGATCTTTCAAATGTCTATTCTCCACATTTTCAAGTTCAAGAAACCCAATTCTCTCCAAAACATACTTAGGCATCAAGTGGGGTGAGATAGATGTACCATAAACTCTCAAAATAGTATATGTGGGATAGGGGATAATCTCTCTCAAATTATGATCAACGCCCAACTCAGGTCTCCTGTCCTTCGGTCTCAAGAAATCATGCAAGGACTTAGGGATCCTTTGAATGTTTAGAACTCTAGAGCCCTCCTCAAATTGCAGGCAAAGAAATTATTAAAGACCACATAATCAAATCTTCTATCATCCTTGTCTAGGATAGTGGTCCAACATTGGACAGGCAATTCCAAGTCACCTTTATTCTTTCTAGTGTCATATATTTCCCAAAGTATGTTACACCCTTAAACAAAAAGATGTGCATAAATAATGAATACCAACTGAATTTTACTCTGACTCCTTTCTTCAATCTTACCAAGCCTTCATAAAAAAAATCTACAAGAAACCATCCATAATCATATGTTGTGCGATAATGGGCGTGTTGGATATGTGTCGCCATGTATACATTCATGCCATGGGCATACCTCTGACTAGGTCATACCCAATAATTTGGTAGATGGAATAGAAAATATTTTAGAAATAGGGCACAAAATAAATAACTAGATAGGGCTCTTTATATCGAATAGACTCATAACTTAGATTTTGAAAGTCACAACTTATACAAATTATGTGGATGAAGCAAAAGAGAAAGAGGTAAGCAAGACAAAGCACACTTCTTTATTTTTAACATTAATTGTGAGAGATAAAATTTTGCACAACAATATGATTGACTCAGGGACCAGTACAATAGTCATGTCAAAGCAAGTGGTTGATGCCTTAATTCTTACATATGAAACTTTGGAAAAGGGAATCATGCAATTGGATGAAAAGAAGGTTTCGATAGTAGGCAAGATAAAAGATCTATCCTTAAGCCTCTTTTTTGTGCCCAAGCCAAACAGTCTTGTAGGAGGTAGTTGTAATAGACATTCCCTCAGTTTTTGGGATGTGTCTTTCTAGAGATTTCACCGTAAAGTTGGGTGGATATTTGGTACTAGACTGGTTCCATTTGATATTAAGAACCAAGCATGGGGAAAAGATTAAGATTCTTTCATAATCTTTGCATCCCAAACATGTGGCGAAAAATGTTGTTCTTTGTTTTGAAGTAGCACAAACTTATTTTTCAAGGCAAGAGGGATATTGTGTGGAAATGTTGGAAAATGAAGAAGATACAAGTGAGCATACCCCTAAAGAATAGGTTCTCCTTAACTAGTTCATCAACTCTAACTCATTCGATAATTTCCATGCCACCGACTAGGTAAATATGTGACATTTGATGATGACATGGTTAATCTAAAACTAATGAAAGATCAGGAAAGCTATGATGATCTAATGGATAATTGACTGTGGAGCTTGTACTTTGATGGCGCTAAATGCAAAGACAGTTTTGGAGTAGGAATCCAATTTCTGTCTCTGACAAGATTGGAGACCATCAAGGCCTGTCAATTCTAGTTTTCATGCTCAAATAATGATGTGTAATATGAAGCATTAATCCATGATCTGTTTCTTGCTGAGTGGATGGTTGTTAAGAGATTGCAAGTATTTAGAGATTCTGAGTTGATAGTAAGTCAAGTCTGGGGGCAAGTAGCAGTAAAAAATACAAGGATAAAGGCCTACAAACATTGAATATGATATTTAATTAAATATTTTGAATCTTTCAATGTGCAAGTTATTCCTTGATCCTAAAATAGTATAAAAAATCAAATGGATTCTATCGGGTCACAATTTGAGTTGGATTTTGATTCAAAGAAAAGTATCAGTCACATTGTTGTCCAATCATCAATTCCAGACAACAATCATAATTGGAGAGTGTTTGAGGATGACACCCAAATAGCCATTTTTATTCAAAAGTCAAAAATAGCTTTCAACTGATCAAAAATAGAGGTTCAATCTTCTAATGGGTCAGTCATTCGGCTAAAAGGAAATAATCTCCCTCGAGGTTTGATTTCCCTTTAGAATCTCTTCGACTATGAAGATGTGAGGAAAGGTAAGCAAAGGTTCACAACTGACAAAAAATATTATGAAGAGTTGGATGTTGGGAAGGATAGAAAGTTGAAAATCGGAAGAGATGTCCAGTGGGAAGATAAGGAAAGGTTAAGGGATCTATGTGCTAAGTACGATGGAGTTATAGCATGGACCTATGCCAATCTAAAACAGTATGATCCTGGTATAATCTAGCATACCATTGACTTGGCGGAAGGGTCGAAATCGGTCTGATAGAAGCAAAGGCATGTTAATTCGAAGGTCGAAGCACTGATGGCACCAGAGGTCACTAAACTAATTGAGTCTCAAATCATTTATCCAATTAAACACTTAACTTGGGTGTCTAATCTGGTACCGGTTCGGAAGAAAAATGGCGATATCAAGATTTGTGTCGATTTCTGAGACCTAAAAAAGGCCTCACCAAAATATTGTTATCCTTTACCATCCATGGAGCAGATCTTGTAAACAGTGATCGGGTTGGAGATATTCTCACTGCTTGATGGTTTTTCAGGATACAATTAGGTATATGTCAAAAGAGGACACCAACATAAAATTATGTTTACCACCAAATGGGGAACATTCACATATGCAAAGATTCCCTTCGGACTCTCAAATGTCAATGTGAATTTTCAGCGGGCCATGGACATTGCTTTCACAGGATTGATCAATTCAATCATTCTAATTTATCTAGATGATGTAAGCATTTTTTCAAATTTGAAGGTTGATCATTTTTATCACCTAGAATGAGTCTTCCAAAGGTGCCAAAAGTTTGGGATTTTAAATCCCAAAAAGTGTGTTTTCAAAGTACCTCAAAGTAAACTACTTGGTTTTATATTGTCCAAGGAGGGAATTGCAATAAAATCTGAAAGAGTCAAATCTATAATGGATTTTCCCTTACCAATAAATCAAAAGGGGTTACAATCTTTCTTAGGAAAGATCAATTTTGTCAGTCGGTTCATTTTCGACTTTGCAGGCATCACAAGGTCCATCATGTTGATTCTCAAAAATAATTTGATTTTAAAATGGACTCCTAAAGGCAAGGAAGCTTTTGAGAAAATTAACAAGGTTGTTTTCGCTGCTCTAGTACTAGCCAATCCAAATTTCTCTAAATATTTATTTTTATATGTATACAATGGTCAGCATAGAATAGATTTCGTGCTCACCCAAAGGGATGAGAAAGATAATGGGGAGCATCCGATCAATTTTCATTAAAGAACCCTCAAAGGTTATGAAACCAAATATAAATTTGTAGAGAAAGAAGATTTTTCCATTGTTAAGAGTCTCAAAAAGTTCTAACACCTAGTATCATCCAATAAGATAACCATTTTGGTTTCCTACCTGAGTGTAAGAGAATACATCACTAAAGGAGAAATAAATGAAAAGAGAGCCAATTGGATCACCAAGATATTGGAGTACAATGTGGATATCAAGCCAGCTAAGCTGGTGTGGGGAAGAGGCTTGTGTGAATATCTAGCACAAGAGTCAGGTTTTGAACCTCACAAGGAGATTGATCAAGTCTTTTCAAATCAGTTTGAATCCAATGAATCTTAGGTGATGGATCAAACACTATACATGCAGAAACGAAACTACCCAACATCTCTCCCATTCCACAAATGAAGATATTATCGACTACAAGGCACCAAGTATGTATTGGTTGAAGGAATTTTATTTAAAAGGAACTATGATGGAGTATTCCTCTGATGTTGAGACAAGTGCCAGGTAGAAAGGGTTTTATCATAATTCCATAGCAGTCCTAAGGGTGGATTTTTTTTTGCTAAAACCACCACTTTGAAAATCATGCGAGCAAGATATTATTGCCCCTCAATGTTTTCTGAATCATACCATTTAGTGCAGAAGTGCACTTAGTTCCAATTCTTTATTGGCAAGAGAATTTTTTATTTTTTCCTTTAAGTCTTATTGTAACTAAAGAGCCTTTTTTCTCAATAGGGATTAGACTTTGTCGAAATGATAAACTCCATATCTAGCATTGGCCATAAGTGGATCCTCACAACAACTGATTACTTCACAAGATGGACAAAGTCTATCGCCCTGAAAGGTGCTACAAAAGGCGAGATTGTTAACTTTCTAGAAGGTCTTGTAACTAGATTTGGTTCATGAAAGACTATCATATTCGACAATGCTAGAGCCTTTGTAGGTTCAAAGGTGTTGGATTTTTCTATGAGGAATGGGATTTACCTCAAGACCTCTTCAAATTACTACCCACAAGGGAATGGGTTAGCAAAGTCGACAAATAAAAACCTAATTACGTTAATCAAGCGCATTATATCTAAATGACAAAGAGAATGGCACAAAGATTTGTGAGTTGCTTTGTGGGCAGACCAAATCACATCGAAGTAGATCCTGAAGACATCTCCCTATGAGTTACTATATGGGAAGGAAGTATTCTTACTCATTTCTATGGAACTCCTCACCTTATAGTTACTTAAAGCCTTGGAAATAGAGAAAAGTGATGGAATGGAGGTACAGATAGCCGAAATACTCAAACTGAAGGAAGATAGAGAGAATGCCTTTGGAGTCATGGTTGGCTGCCAATAGATGGTCAAGCGGTGGTTTGACAAAAAGACCTTTGACCCAAATTTCCAGGAGGGGACCCTGGTGCTAAAGTATGATGAACACACTACAAAACCAGGGCAGCACACCATATTTGAAGCATTGTCGAAGGGCCCCTTCTGAATTAGTGTTTGTAAGGAGAATAATGCATATGAGCTGAAAGATATGGAAGGTAATTCCTTAGAGATACTTGTAAATGATATTTATCTCAAACTATTCCATTAAAGTATAACATTATTTAAAGAAATTTCACAAATATGTACCATATGTAAAAAAAATTGTAAATACTTTTTAAATTTTTAGGATAGGGAATAAAGCAAAGAAGTAGAAGTAAAAAAATTTGTATTATATATATTGTATTTTCATCAAATTTATAGTTTTAGGTATGCCAAGGCTTAAATTTTTAACAGAAAATTCTATCTTGAGAAAAACCTAGAAAGGGTCTTTGATAAAAAGTACAAAAAGTGAAATGGAGGCAATTTTATAAAAATCAAAAGGTAGGCCTCCAACCATTGTTATAGGGGCTTATTGCTCATGATAATTTTTCTTCTTCTTATTCTTCTTCTTCATAAGTAGGAAATCAAGAAACACAACACATGACACATGGCACATTGACGTCAACCTCAATCTTCGCAGCCAAAGACGACAAGTTCAAAGTGATTTTTGAAGTCATACTTAGGAGCTTCATCAATGCCATACTCCCAAAGGAGGTGGGTGGTGGTGGGGAGAGACAAAGCATGGTGGATTTCAATGTCCATGGTGTGGAAGTTGCTCAGAAAAGGAAGCTAAGGCATGTCCATTCCACAATCAAAAAACCTACGGAGGTCCATCATGTTGGGGATGCTGGCACTAGGGATAGCGACTTGCATAATTCCATCGAGCCCCTCTAGTGACACAATTCCACTATCTTGGTTTTGGTGACATCCAAGTCTAGTAGAGAGGCCACGAAGTGGGATAGGACATTGCAATTGCTTCACATCTGGTTTTCATCTTCAATGAAGTCCCAATGACCCATTGAAAAGCAATTACCTCCAATTAGTTGCACCCCTTGACCAGACACTTAATTCTGTTAGTCGTAATATTGCTAGTGAATGCATATTGTGTCCTTTGTGGAAGATGATAGATAAGAGTACCCAGACCGACATACATGGTTAGAGTAGTAGAGCAAAAGATAATATGTAGATAATAAGAAGTTGGCTAAACTCTAAAGTCTTAATTTCTAAATGATTATAGCCTTGAGGTGGCATAGCTATTTATAGAAAAGAGGTGCGAGTGAATTCAAATAGAGGAAATTTTATTTTTGGTTGGAAGACAATGGGAAAATAAATCAAAAGGCAAGTGGTCATTTTAATGAAAAATCTTTGCAACCTTCTGAAGCAGCCATGGTAGAACCATCAACAACTGGAAGAAGAGAAGAATCTACACCAAGGAAGCCCCTTTTTGCCATTTTTTTGGACGAAGATCATTCGCCAATACCCCGGTGCCTAAGGATCAACCATTTAAATTTGTTAAGAAGGTGATAATAGATAGGAGTGTTAAAAGAGAAGTGGTGTGAGATTTCATCGATAATTTCTTTGAATCAAGGTTGGCAAAGAACCCTAAAATCTCAAAGAAGGGGCATTTCAGAGAATGAGAGACCATAGTACCTCTCAGTGTTTTACCTCTTAGCTCTAGAATTGTGGTTTGTCACAGTTCATGATACCTGTCGTACACCCATGCCTATAATTAGTGGATGCATGCACCAGAAGATTCGATGAAGAAGCTAGGACCGTAACATACAACAAAATCAGGGTTACAATTTCTACTCCAGGTATATGAGAAATTTTGTGTATCTCTTCCAACTGACGTGTTGATCCATTTATTGAAGAAGATATGGAGACCTATTGGGAAGAATCAAATGAAAGAGAGGATTTCTATAATCTTGAAATAGAGGAGAAGTTGACTAGAGGCCATTTTTTTTCCCTTAGCATTCAAAAAGTTCCCAGAAAACACACAGGATCTTTTCTCAATGTTAGCCCAAGGGTTTTCGACCTAGATGATGATGAAGAGGTCCATCATTTTCAAATGGCTTTACCTTTGATACTCAAGAATGAGAAGGAGTAGAGGTACTTTGATTTTTTTGATTTGATAGCTACAAATATGTTGCTACAGTTGAAGAATTACCAAGTTGAGTCTAGATTCAGGTATTCCTATTTCCTGGTTCACTTAATCCTACATCAAAATTTTGGTTTTTTGGAGAGAAATTTTCCTATATCTAGGTTATATGAAGATGGCTTAATTCAACCAATTTATGTATGGACTTATTTCCTATTAATAACAAGTAGCTATTATTGGTTTTTTCATCTTTTTTTGCAACCAGTGTTGCAAGAATTATTGTCATGATCAAATAACCGCTTATCTTCTAAAGTTTTGCAATGCATAAAAAAATCATCCACCCCGGTAGATTATTTCTTTGGGGAAGATTTTACATTTATCAGATATCATGGTTTTTTTGGGGAACCTTTTTGACTCCCCAAATTCGTGACAAATTGGTTTTTCACATTGGAGACATGTCATCAAGAAACTCTTTCTAACAATGCCTATGGAAGAGGAAGGAACAAAAAAAAGTTATATCCACTTCCTCTCTGCATTGCAAACAACAAGGTAGTGCTAGAGAAGCATAAGGCACAAAAATAATTGACCAACCTATTGGAAACTATGGGCTTAGTCCTTGTATGGGACAAATGGGACTATAATTCATCAAAGCAACTTCCCCTGAAGCATGAGACACGAGAGTATGTGGAATCTAAGAAGAGCCTAACTCAGGGAGACTGGAATTTTCCATCAACTTGGCCCTCATACCGATGAAGAAGCCAAAGTGGTTGAGTTTCTATACACCATAGGCAAGACATCAGAGGGAGGTTCTGATAAGAAAAACCCTAAAAAATTAGATGAAATGACAACGATGGCTGGATTGCAAAATCACAGACGTCTAGAAGTTCCAATAAGAAATGGGAAATACTCATAAGTTGCTTGAATACTTTCAACCATATGATGAATAGTTCGAGGAAATTTATGACCGAGAAGCCGATTTCGACAATAGAAACCTAAAGTCCAGCCATGAGGTGACAGAGGAGAAACTTCCACTCCATACTTCCTAACCACAGGAGTCTGACAAGGGAAATAATGGTATCAACAAGATTCTTCCAACTTTCAACACACAAGAAATTCATAATAAAAGCCATCATTCTCCAAACCACATTAATCAACATTCCTTTAACTTGAGCCAAGTCTCAACACACAGCAGGAGACTGTATGTTTTCCAATGGCGGTGCAGCTAGGGTTCAACTGTTTACAAAAAGATGAAAAAACAAGTGAACAACTCGCGTTGCCCTATTTCCTTTACCATTGAGCCCCTTAGTCAAAAAACATAATGATTGAAATCTGCATGAGCGAAAATTAAATCATTAAGTGAAGTTTGGAATATACCAAGAAAATATTAAACTATTGAATACTAAAGTAGGAATATTCCAAGGTCACTGACTTTTCAAAGAGAAACAACTAAGTCATAAAAACAACACTAGTCACCTTTGAACCAAATTAAAGAACCTTGTGTCGGTCTATGGAAAAATGGAAAGAAGGAACCACAAAGACAGATACAAATGCCACCATCATGTATACTTGTAAGTGCCAACCGAAGCAAAACAAACACCTGCACACAGATGGTGATCCCACAAAGCTGGTTTACAATTTCTGAGAGGAACTGATTTTTGTTGAAATTACATATTTTTAGAAAATATAATGATTTAAGTCTTTAAAAGTTTTTTTTCAAGAATTCCAATTGAAGAGGGTTTGATCAAACCACCTTAGATCAAACCCCTTTGGATAGAACCTCGCTATTTTTAAGCCATACCTATAAATGAGTCTCCTTTACACCTATCAAAATGTTGATAAAAAATCACTTTTGATTTACTTTTTGGGGGATCAAATGAATTCATTTAAAATTTAGTTTAAATGATTATGTTAGTCCTCGAAATGATCTATCCCACGAATATAATTTTAATATTTTTTGTTTTTATTATGTATGTGTTTTTTTAGTTTTATTAAACATAGGTTTTTCACCAAAAATCAAACTCTTTGTTTTGCACATGTTGAAAAATAACAAATTATCAAAATAATTTTTAAAAAATATGTTCATGCTGGGTATTAATGTCCTTGATCCATTAAAAAATAATAATTTAAATTTCAATACGAAAAAGTTATGTTGTATACAATCCGCCTATGTTTGAATTGCAATTGGTTTGACTTTGAAATTCTATTAAGGAAAAAATATTCAATAAAAAATTATGAAACCAAATGAAAATGCTAGATATCATAGTTACAAATCTAAATTCGAAAAAATTAGAATTTTATCCTTCATACAAAAAAAAATTATGTTGTAAACGGTGAGCTTCACTTTTTAAAAATGTTGTTTTCTGAAAAAAAACTAGTTTTCGTGGGAGATGGAAAAATAAGTGCAATCTTATTCCAAAAAAATTGAAAAAATGTTTTTAGAATCTACAGATTAAATGTGATGAGACTCTAGTTTGCATCATCTTCAAATTCCTCACGATTTAACCGCTATAGGTGCCTAAATGTGAAGATTTAGTTGAAAATAATAATTTCAATGTCAAGATTGGCCAAAAATTGTAAACCACTATTGTGGGATCACCTCAGAGCATAGACCAAAAGAAATATGAAGAAACCAAATCACCAAGCATGTGCATGCCAACTGATACCTCAAAAGTTGAGACATCAAGGACAATAAAAACCAACAAACACAACCTACAAAAAACCCCAAACTCCACATCCCTTCCAACATCTTGCCTACCAAAGTGTATATTTGGATAGCATAATGAAAATATATTTTTTAGAGATATTATAATAGGAAATACTTTGATTGGCATGCGTGTAAAATGTGAAAGGATAGACATGACACATAAAACTATTTAGCAAAAATCCTCATTAAAATATAGTCATGTGGACTACAATTGGTTTCAAATAATGCACAACATGGATTTGTAGAAATTATTTAATATAATTTTATGCAAAATTAATTAGTGGATTATAACAACGATCCCAAAAACCTAACAATTAATTTAAATTCTATTATATTATACACAATCAAATTTAAAAAGGAACAATTTGTGTTTTAAGGTACATCTTGGCCAAGAAATAATCTATCATATAGCATCGAATTTATAAATTCGTCATTGGTTACACTTAGCTAATACATGAAAGTGACTAAATTAACTTTAAATAATAACTTTATATACACTTAAATAGGATTGGTTTAGAATATCAACTAACACAATGATCATGTCTTATACATGAATTTTGTATAATTTTTTCTCAACTTTTAGTAGCATACAAATGAGCACAAAGGTAAGATCAAACAAAAACAATGATTTCCCAAAAGATATCGTGTTCTCCTTTTTGGTATTCTTATCTTTTTATATCCCCTTTTTTTGCAAAAGAAATAACCCTTTTAATTTTTAGTCAATAGGTGAAACAATCTCCACCTAATAGTGTGTTCTCTTTTAATCCTCTCACCTCACACAAATTTCTCTATAAAAATGTCAACAAATTCCTCATACATAAAACAATCACTATGCCCTCAAGCTTGATGAGAGACAAGAACCCCCAAATTTTCCAACAAAACTCCACTAAACCACATTCCCCTTAATGAAAAAGGTTTAATGCTGAGCATATATCTCCAAAAAATCAAACTTTGAGTTGTCCTTTCAAATGAGTAATTAGATATTTTATGACTAGATCAACCATATTGTCATAACCAAATTAAGATCTTGAGCACTTTTAATTGCTCCTAAGTCAAAGTAAAATTAATATAACATTTCATATTAACACAATTCCATAAACAAAGTTTATCTTTTTGATGTTAATAAAATTATAGTTCAATGATTTCCTTTTTAAAAATAACTCAAATACCAAATGACACATAACCCCACAAACATAATCTATCTTGCTGATGTTCATAAAACTATAACTCCTTAAATATATTTCTTAAAATAACCTAAATTCCAAAAGACACACAACCCCACATTAAAATAGATGAATACAAGACCTTATGAAATAGAGACTTCATGCAACCATATGAAGGAATCAAAATCTTCATACACAAACTCATGACAACATGCAAGTAGACCTGTAAATACCTTAAATGCATTCAACATACAGTTAGATTCCAACTACGTGAAATTTTATGGGTTCTTGAAAAGTATGGTTCCACTGGCATGTCATCACTATACTCTCTCAGCATGTGAGAGGGAGAATACTTTCCTACATTCACCTCACAGTAATACAAATGATAATTAGTTTATTATTAAATTATTTTTCTGAATCAAATAGTATATGCACTTGCATATTAGAAATCTGCATGCAACTCTACAGCTCTGTCTCTCGCTGCAGTCCCATTTGTTTGGCTTGTGTTATAAGTGCTAGTTGTTCCTTGTTGGTATTGCTCAGCTTTCGTCGCTATTATGAAACTAATTAACTGCACCAATGTGAGAACTGCAACAGAAAAAATTAAAAATAAGAAAATAACACTATTGCCAAAAGTGATCTAAACAATGTATAATAGTAACCATAGTTTTGATTAGAAAAAGCAATTTTCGAAAGTTATGATTACTTACCACAACCAACGATGACAAGTATAGGAGACCAAGAATGTCTGAAGGAGAAGAAAATGACGACAATTAATGCAATCTGTACAGCACCTGCAACACATGAAAATGAAAATAATAAAATGATACTATCATCAAAGGCTTCTATAGATCACATGACAGTCGTCTGCTTCAGCATGCAGATTTTTCTTTTTTCTTATATTCATTAGGAACGCAAATTTAAAAATTCAGTATTGAAACTCAACCCAAATACATTAGACACTCATCATCGTCTGCTTCAGTATGCAGATTTTTCTTTTTTCTTATAGAGCAAAAGAGGAAGATCAATGCAATGTTTATCAACGATAAAATACTCTCATCGTCGTACCATGAAATATCCAAAGTGCTATTATAGGACAGGGATGAGTCTTCAAGAGATCAAAGCTAAACATTTTGGCAGCTTTTCAACCCTACGTATAGTATAGGTGAGATCTCCGCAAACAGCAACAAACCAATCCCAACTGCAATCAAAATAGAATTAGATCTATTGGGATTATGAAATTAAATCCACTGCAATGAATAATGCTTTTATTTCAGGTAGATCTGAATGAGACTTTTTAGGAATCCTAATCCGCTGCAATGAAATATGCTTTTATTTCATGTAGATCTGAAAATGAGATTGTATGCAGATAAAAAATAAAGATCAAATTAAATACACAGAAGAGTCACCTGTGTCAAATTAAAGTTCAAACTAGTTCTCTTTTCTTAATTCACACTTTCAATTTCGCTTAACACAGTCAAATGATTTCACTATCATACTCGGAATTAGAAGCATGTAAGCTCAGCTTACAGTTACCAATTTCCAGTACCAGGAAAATAAAGATCTCAGATCTTATTATTCAGAATGTCCGATTGCTGTTTATAATGTTTACACAGTACCCAAATAGGAGATAGGCCTCTGGATATAAATTTATATATGATCACAATATCCGGAAACTTTGACTTACAGATGAGAACAACTACGCTATGACGGTGTGAGTAAGCGCCCGAGTTAATCACAAGGAGTTCTCTATCCTTCATTATTCTGTAGGTCTGGTAGTGGCATAAAATCCACTAACACTGTGAAAGAGACACAGCAAAGATTGAATCGCTGGATGAGGGTGAAAGCGATAGTCTTCCTCACATCAAAGTGTAGACATGGGCAAAAGAGGGGTGATGTCCTACCTGGTCTTTACCTGTTATTGTTGTAACTGGCAAAACTCGTCGGCGTAAGAGTTTGAATATGGGTCGAGAAAAAGCAAGGAATAATTTTCTTATTATTATGAAATTATAAATATTATTATTAGTATATATTTATATTCTTATTATATAGTGTTTAGAAACATTTATATTATTGAAATAATCAGATCATTGTTCCTAAGAGGAAGGGATGTGACAGTCCTCTTTTCTAAATGCTGCTTGTTCTTAAACTCAAATGATCAAAAACTTCACCTTTTGTGTCATAATAAAACTGCATATTCATCTCTTAATCAAAGATGGAAGTTTAGCACATGAATTACTCAGACAAATATCTCATGACATGTATTCACCAAAAAGAATTTTCGAACATTTCAAGCATTTGTAACCTACAACAAAACTCGAATTCTACAATCTTTCCAACATCTTCCCTACCAAAGTGTAGGTTTGACTAGCATAATTGGAAATACTTTGATTGGCATGCATGTAAAATGTGAAAGCATAAACATGGATGTGAAATTATTTAGCAAAGTTCTTCATTAAGATATAGTCTCATGGATTACAAATGGTTACAAATTATGCACAACATAGATCTATAGAAATTACTTAATAAAATTTGATGCAAAAAAATTAATGGATTATCATATTAATACAAAATATCTAACAATTAATTGTAAGTCTACTACAATATACATAATCAAGTTTAAACCTAACAATTGATGTTGTAAGCTAGATCTTAGCCATGAAATAATCTATCATAAAGTGTTAAAGATTTAAACTCGTCATTGATTACACTTAAGTAATACATTAAACCTGCTATACTAAATTTACATATATAACTTTACATACACCTAAATGAAATTAGTTCAAAATAGAAACTAACACAATGAGCTCCTTTCTTATAAATGCAGCCTATACAAAAAAAAAAATTAGTACCATACAAAAGAGCACAAAGGTAATATATTGACCAAAACAATGATTTCCACTATGAAACTCATAGATTTACAATTCCAAATATATAAGAACATTATATAAACAATTATAACTATTATAAAACTCATATATTTACATTTCTAGTTGTATAAAAATAACATATAAACATTAGTAAATGTAATGCATATGTTCTTAAAGGTAACCTACAGCAGTAAAAAAATATCTACTAATTGTAGATTTCTCGATAATTAGGTCAACACAAAAGCAACTTATATAGAAAGACTTTGGTTGGAAAAATCATCTAATGGATTTCAAGTAACAAAATTTGAGAAATTTTAAAATAGACTTAGTATCGTTTGTGAACAAGTAAAAATAAAGAATATGTGTGTGTGTGTGTGTTTTTCTAGATAAATGTGTTTAATATATATCTATATCAATTATATAAATTAATTATTTTGATAAAATAAATTTCAAGAATTCAAGTTATATAAATCAATTAATAGATGTACAAATTCCTAATTCAATCAAATAAACAAGGAAAATATAAGTTATAGATCCTTTTAACTCATTGAATTGATGCATTCCAAAAGATGGACTACAAAACAATAAAGGAAATAACAATTCAATATAAATTGACTATCTAATTTCTACACCAAGAAATATTAAATCTAACAAACTACTAGAGTGAGTGGTCCTAGGCACCATTTTTCTTCATATAGAAAAAGTTTATGTATGTAGGTAGCTTTTTAGCAATGCAAATGGCATAAATGGGATCTAGGCCAACAACAACAAACCCTTGCAATGATCCACAAACATAACCAAAACTTCTATTTACACAGATTACCTGCAATGGAAAACAAACCTACATATCGACAGTAGGCAATCTTCTATATTTAACTAAATCAAAATCAACATGTAAGACTTAAAATTTATAATAAATAAACCTCAAAAAGTGGAAGACCAACTCTTGCAAACAAAAATAATCATTAAAAATATATATATATATATATATATATAAACAAATCATAGAGCTTTCGTTATTTGCCTCCAAATTTCTAATCCATGTAAAGATTCTTGATTGTAAAGGCATGTACTAATTTCAAGTACCCTTTATGATTATATTTTTTTCTTCTTTATGTTAAAGGGTAATATTCTTGTGGGCATTGCTCATAATCGAAGAAAGTTCTCTGAGCAGAAGATCCATATTGAAATGCCAGGCCTTATTAGGGTGAGCGCATCTAAGGGTTGTGTTTGCAACAATGAAGGGTTCTTATATAGCAAATATGTCCCACCCATCTTGTTTAAATTTAGCATCTACTTCTTCAAAATGTTACATATCTTGGAATATATAACGAATTAAAAAGTGAAAACTAATGCTCGATCAATATGCCTTTACCCTATTATCATCTCTAACACAACAATTTCAAAGCTATAAATTATTGGAATATAATACTCCAGCACTGTTTAACAAAACTGTATGTGTCATCAACATGTCAATAAAGAGTAGAAGATTTGTCTATTTTTCTCTAGTTTTTTGTCATTAGATATCTAGTTATCTATCAATAAAATTAGCATAATTATAGGAGATTGTTGAAGATTTTAGAAACTATAAATATATAATACTTGTTTATGAATAATTATATATTATTATATGAGTTCATTTGAAGTTTTGATTCTCTATATTTTTAATTGCTATTATATTTTTTATATTGGTATCAAAGCTTTTGGGGGGTCTAGTTGTTAAAGAACCATTAGATGGTAGTGATGATGACTTCATTGAAGATGGAGTAGTTTTTCTATTTTGAAGAGGTCAATACTTTAAGGACATGAAAGGATGCAGTAGAGCATAGATAGATGCTCAATAGTCTAAAATGCTTGTGGCTCAAATAAACTATACCTCATTGGAGTTATGAGACATACATGTGAGGATTGGTGTCCAATAGTTTAAGGGAGATCCAAAAATCTAGAAGTTCAGCATTATACCTTTACGAGGGTAATGAGACACTTCATGTGCAAATGGTGTCCAATGATGTTGGGAACTTGGATTATAGCTAGGTGACTATCTTGGGAGTAGCTTGAAGAATTCTTACTAGTCTAAGAATTATTTTCAAAGAACAACTTCTCCATAATGTATTTACTTTTTTTTATGTTGCTAATTAGTTTGGTATTGTAGTGTTAAGAAGGGATGTTGGAATATAACACTCTAACATAATTAAATGAAATTATACGTGTCATCAATATGTCAAAAAAAGATCATAAGATGTGTCTAGTCTTCTCTAATTTGTTGTCTTTAGATGTGTAGTTAGCTACCTGTCAATAAAATTAGTATAATTTTAAAAAATTGCTAAAGTTCTTAGAAACTATAAATATGTAATACTTTTTTTTATGAATAATATATACTGTATGATTTATTTGAAATTTTGATTCTGGTGGTTGTTATATTTTATATTTTCAACATCTTGTTTATAAGAGAGCTTGTTATACCAGAAATACTTTGTAGCCTAATAGCCTTTTGTATCTTTTATTTTATCAGTTGACCAATGTGTGCCTTCCCAAGCTACATGTCTAGAAAGTCCAAAATCAATTAGCTTTGTCTGATTATCCTTAGCATCCACCATTATATTGAAAGGCTTGATATCAACATGAATTATTTTATTCTGGTGTAAGAATTCAATTCCTTTGGCTATACTCTAATCATTTTGAAACTCTACTCCTAATTGTAGGTAAACCCTCTACAATTTCCTCTCGAGTAGTCATCTAGAGTACATCCATCTATATACATGTAGGCTAGGTAGGATATATTTATTTGTACATACCAAATCATAAAGTATTTTACGTTTATGTGCTCCTTTCCTTGAAGAAGTTTAACTTCAATCTCCATCCATAATTTGGTGTCAGGGGACCTATGTTCTATTTCCTATATAGCCAAATCTTCATCTTGGAAGTTTCCTCTATAAACTATTGCAAAGCTTCCTTCCACGATTTGATGAGATTCATGGCAATAACTTTTGATATATGACATCTGATCAAATATTAGATTTGTATAAAAATTTTGAGGCAACCATTAATGTTTGGAGGGGAGATTTGCATGTAAATCTTCAATTCGTCCTATTTCATGTAGATTTGAAAATTAAGTTGTATGTAGATACAAAACAATCCAAATTAGAATTATAAATTATGTAGAATATTAAATCTAAAAAATAGGATGAACGAACTACAATAAATATTACATGAAGAAATCCTTGTAAGAAAAAATCCACCTTAACATGAATAATCAATTAACAATTTATATAATATTTATTTAATTTTCAATTGCCTATTATTCCCACCCTCCAAAATATAATATTTATTTGATTTACAACAATGGTCATGCTACTACTTTCCTCATTTTTCCTCTTCCACTAGTAATAACATGAACAAACAACCTTCTCATATTTGCTCTTCCACTTGCAACTACATGTTCAACTTTTTTTTGTTATTGATAACAACTCGCACTACCTTATAGTCTTTTATTGGGGCTGGAAATGCAATTATCTATCTATCTACCTATTTATATTTGACAGAGGCATTTGATTCATGAATCTAAAGCGTTTTCATATAAATACATCATTTTATGCAACAATTATATAATACTTTAGAAGCAATTGTAGGCTTCTCAGTGTTTTCTTATCCCTGCTTTCAATTTTATTTTTTCTATAAAAGTAATATTGTAGAGACTTTTGGATGCCCTTTTGCAGGATGGTGAGTATCCTCATGTCATCCTTTTTCTTTGGATTTTTTTCTTTTAGACAAGATTATTGTCATCAATTATACAAAATGTATTTCCAAGAGATGGATCAATGGATGTATACCTATTCTAATAGCACTGGTAGTTAAAGAAGTGTAATACTTTACCAATAAACTAATGTTAATCTTGATATGTATGTGAAATAGATGGATATAGGCTTACATCATTTGGCTCTAGGAGAAATGATGGATATGGGTTTACATCATTTGATTCTAGGAGAAACGTATTCTGTGCTACTTTATGGAATAGTCATGGTACACCAATCTTTCAACGGAGATACATAGAAGGCTTCTTTCCTAAAATTTAAATAGATTACATATGTGCCTATGTCTATAGGGCTATTTATTCAACTTCTTTGTTGATAGTATTACATTTATCTTTGATAAGCTATGGTGATTCTCACCTAAAGCTCTTGAACACTCCTAGAAAAAGCGGTGAGTGGTCTTCTTCCTCACATTTTGATTTCAACCACAATAGTTTGCTGCTATTTTTAGTCATGTAGGTGTCCAATAAACCACTTGGCCATGTTTCACATTGAGATTATTTACTTGAATGAAAAGGAAAAGTCCTTTCATTACAATTAGAGAATACATTTCAAGGCCCTGGTTGTATAACTGGTGGACCATAGTCCCATTTAATACTTGTAACAAAGTTTGGGAGTTAAGAGGTTTAAAGTAGAAATCTGGTAGATCAAAGAACTTGGATTAAGAGAAGATATAGTTCATGAAATGATACATTCGAAAGATTGTATCAAAAATTATGAGTCTACAGGGTACTTTAGATTAGAGAAAAGCATCAGTTGTCTAGCTCTTTACATTATAGTGTACAACATTTTTCTACCTAGATTAAGAAAGAATAGATCCAGAGAAATTATTGCCACCAATGGCACAGTAACAAGAGCTACAGGAGTGCTTTCCCTCAACACCTTTGATCCCAGTCCAACATCTTCAAACAAGAAAGAAAGAAATCCCAGCGTAGTTACTAATCTCGCTGAGAGAACATTGCTGCCTAGAGAAAGCTCTCAAATATCTCCATGACCTATGCTAGGTTCAATCTCACCATAGAAACTGTACCATTTATATCCAGGATTTTAAGCTTGTTGAACTCCTAGAGTTTCTTTGGAGTGCTACGAAACAGAAGGTTGTTTGTAAGATTCATAATAACCAAACTCTTAAGATTCTCAATTTCTACACAATGCCCCCTTGCAGCACACTCTAGTCCACTCACAAGGAGATAAATTACTTCTGTTCCAGTTTGCAGTCAATCAGCTCTGTGAAGACAGCTTACTGTGTTGATGGAATTTCTTCTTGGGCCCGGGAGAAATCTGCTGTGCATAGGAGGTTGTATTGATTTATAAAATGTGCATGGGAGGAAAATTGTATGTTGTATATGCCTGGATTGATGGAGTAGAGAACAAGCGGTATGTTGTATCTTCTTCTCTCAGAATTAAGGAGAACAATTATGTTGTATTTCCAAGAGGTCAGAGGCAAAAGGAAATGAGCATGGAAGCACATGCAAACAATGGAGATAGGAAACTAATGGAGCAAGGGATGCATTGTATCCATAGCCAATGTCTTGTTGAATGGAACAAAGGGCAGATTGTATCCAAAACTTTTGCACACTCATTGTATTTGTCAATTTACTCCATAATATAGGTAGTAGGCAATTAACACTGCCACAATCTGTTCCAGGATAAATGCGGTGTTCTTAATTGTTCCCTTCCTCTCTTGACTGTCATTTATTCCTAATTAAGTTGCATAATGAAATTTCTTGTTTCTTACTGATTGATTCGGTATCAGAGTCGATTGTCAACCCTATGGATTTGTGGAGATGCATAAAGGGTACGGCTAGATTTGAAAAAAAGGAAAGAAGGACGAGTTATTGTCACTTGGATCTGTGAATCTGGTATTGTTCAAAAGGTTAATTCCACCTCAAGGAAGAAAGAGAATTATTTGGGAGGATGTATAACATTATGGCCAAATTATAGCATGTTTTTGTTAAATTCCTGATAGATCTAGGGAGACAAATTTTCAAGCACGGAAAAAACAAACATGCATCAAATAGATCTCATTGTATTATATTCAAATGCATAGATCTTTAAATATATATAACCACCGTAGCCGTGATAAGAGGCAGTGTAAGGCAAGCAAACTCTTGTTTGCTTAAGCTAGCTTACCGTAATTAATGAAACAAGTGTTGTTTGCAGTCAGTCACAATATCACATCTGGTCCGTTATTAACGGAGGAAAACTAGCACTAACAGTTTTCTTCCATGGCAATGTAGAACAGTAGTAGCATTAACAAAATTGTACCACTTGTGTTCAGCAAGTAGGGAGAAATTTCTTTAGTTATTTCTAACATATACTGTCCATCGTAGCACGCTTTACGCATTGCTATTAGAAAATTGAAACACAAAGATCTCACAAATGAGGGGAAATTATCCCAATATTCTGAACTTTACCAAAAGCTTCTTTAATAAGGGAGTCTGATCTGGCTGGATCATAAAACAGAAAACTAGTAGTCTTTTCTTAATTCACACTTTCAAACTTGCTTAACACAGTCAAATGGTTTCACAAGCATAATCGGAATTAGCACATCATCATAAATACTAACAGCATATAAACTGAGATTATAATTAACATCATAATTACTAACAGCATATAAACTGAGATTATAATTAACAGGAAAACAGAGATCTCAGATCTTATTATTCAGAATATCCGATTGCTGTTTATAATGTTTACACAGTACCCAAATAGGAGATAGGCCTCTGGGTATGAATTTATATTAAACTTTGACTTACTGATTTGAGTGAGCGCCCAACTGAATTGCAATGTCTTTAGGTCTGGCGATGGCAGCCTGAAACTGAACAGTCGCATAAAATCCACGAACACTGTGTGCAGGTTGCTTTGCTGATGTCGAAATCATAAACGGCATACACTGAATATTGGTCGGCTCAAATCATAACTCGTTCATATACCTGTTCATGTTGTAATTGGAAAAAACACGTCGGCGCTAGAGCTTGAATATAAGTCGGCGCAAAGCAAGGAATAATTTTCTTCTTATTATTAAATAATTAATATTATTATTAGTATATATTTATATTCTTATGATATAATGTTTAGAAACATTTTTATTATTAAAATAATTGGATCATTGTATCTGAGTGGAGGGGATATGATAGTCCTCCTGTTCCAAATATTTCTTTCCCTCAAACAATTTTAAACTGGATGATCAAATATTTGAACTCTTCCTTCTATGACATACTCGAGGCATTTTTCTTTTTTACCAAATATTTAGGAATGACCTTGATGTTGAGCTTCTTCTTGCCCATATCTATCATAGCTTTGGGTACCAAGATTAGTTTTCCTTGTTATCAAGAGTTGAGGTAACTTCAAACAAGGACTGATATGTTGACTCAACACCTTCTTGAGGTGAGAGAGATGAAAAACATTATGAATTCTATTGTTTGTCGGTAATTCTAGTTCATAAGTCACCTCCCTTACGTTTTGTGTGATCTTGTAAGGCCCATTAATTTTGGAATTCAGATTCTTTGCACCACTACCCTTCAAGAATAATTGTCTATATGGTTGTAACCTCAAGAATACCATGTTTTCTACCTTAAAATCCCTTTCAATTCAATGGCAATCAACATAATCTTTTGGTTAGTTTTGGGATTGTTGTCATTTATTTGTGAGTTACTTGGATCCTATTATTATCTTGTTAATAGTAGAGCAATTTCATTCTCATGTGATAAACGAATTATTATTATCCTATTAAAAATATTGCCTTTGTACAAGTTGTGGAGATATTCGTGTATCTAGTTACTACCATACTTAAGGTATTTAAATGTTTGGCTACAGACCCACGATCCTTCATCCTAAGAGTATACAACTTCTTTCTCTAGAAAATATTATTTAGTAGGGATTTTTTCTAATAGATTTTTCCAATCTTCTTCCAAAGATTCATTGTAGTGTCCATTCATGCACCAGGGAAAACTTTAAGAAACCCCCCCTTCGGCTAAGGTGTAAAATCCTGGCAAATCCTATATTATTCCCGATAAAAATATTAATTTTATTAGCAAAAATTTTTCGTTTTTTGGGGAAAAAAATCCCAATTGGCGAATCTTTTACAATCGCTAGAAGTCTGTGGAAAATCATGGTGAAATGCAAATTTTTTTAAACGAATCAAATATTTTTCATTGGCTATTAAAACCTTTTTTCAAACCAATTTTTTGTTTTCTATTGGCGAATTAACCTTGTTTTCAAAACATAAAAAAAAAAATGTTGGCGAATAAAACCTTTTTTCAAAGCAAAAAATATATTATTTGGCGAATTAAACATAATCTCAAACTAATAAAAAATTTCAATGGCGAAATAAATAGATATGCCAATAAAAATCAGTGTGGTTGGCGAAAATATCAAATTCCGGGACATATTTTCCATACATTCAAATTCCTTCATAAAGAGTCTGGAATGCGAACAACTTTCAACATATTTATTATTTCTGAAGCCAAATGTTAGTGCAAATTAAAATAATCTATGACCGTTCGATGAATTTTTCATGGACAACTGTAGTTGCATTCCAAAAGTAAATCTCTGAAACACTAGACTTGTGAATTGAAACCTCCGGAATAACACTAGAACCATTAGATGCGGCCATGTGGCAAGATCAAGACTCATCGCTCATCACTCATTTTGTCTTTTCAATGCCTTGATGTTGTACATTTCATTTAATTGAAATTCTCAATCTTTTTGAAGAGAGTTTGGTTGTTGTACTGCTAGTGCTGGCAGTGGCGGCGATTAATGCCATATGTGATATGAACATCCAAAGCAAATTCTTGGACAACTCATAGCTTTAATGAAACAATATTTGTAATGATTTCATATCATTTGAGTGGCACTAGTGATTTTGACAGCTTGTCAGCTTGAGTTACAATTTGCGTGTAGCTAGACGTCAATCAAATTGTAGATTTTAATTGTACACAAAATGTGATTACCATTATACCTAGGCTAGTAGCAGAACTGGTGTTTGGTGGCCCATAAATAGGGATAGTGAATAGTGGATAGTGTCACAAGGGTTTTCATTTTCTAGGGTTAATAAGGATTTTGGAAGAAGATGATGTGGTATTATTGGGGATACTGTAAATTCTCCTTCCTACAGTTATGTAGTTAGAGAGTAATCAGTAAAAGATGAATTTCCTTCAAGTTCAAAATGGGTGGAATTGGAAAGAAGTTGATTTGGTTAACCTGAACCTGACTTCTCAGATAGGTTTTGAACTAGGATGAGGAGCTTTGATGGAGGTAAGTGTTATGCCAGTGCATGGAAGTAGCGTGCAAAAGATGGGAGCAGATTTACTACTCCTCTTGTATCCTCGCAGCTCCCTTTTCCCTAGCATGGTTGGCCTAGCGAGTTCCATGCATTTATTTTAGAGACACATTTGTATTACATCATCTGCATGACTCTGGTTCTCAAAGGGGATAAGTATATTTTGTATCTTCATAGCTCTCATTTCCCCAAAATGATTAGAACCCCCTTTCCCCTAGCATGGTTGGAATTGGGCAAATCCCTTGCATTTAAACTTAATTTTCAATGCCATATTTGTTTTACGTTGTCACGATCAAAAGCTTGGAATCATGGAATCATACGTTGTCACCAATAGAAGATTGGAAATTGGAATCAATTTGTAATCCATTGTAATGAGCAACAGCTTGGAATAAATTATTAAATTTTTTTTTATGTAAAGTGACACATTGACATATGTTATTTATACAAAACAAGAGCTTGCCTGCTCTACAGCTACTCATCTTTAAAAAGATATGTAATAATGTGACATTGAAATTTAGTTGCAATGGGGTTTGGGCCCTAGCTTAGTTGGCTAAATATTTCTTGTTGCAGGAGGCTGGTCACGAGGTCTAGTCTCCCCCACCCCCATGGTACCGGAGGGCATGTCGCGCCAGCGCTGCTGGTCACGTTAAAAAGTTTACCAGGCACATTGCAGTTTATAGGGGGTTGTGCTACCCGATTCCTATAGTCTAATAAAAATAAAAAATAAAAAATTCAGTTGCAATAAAATAAATGGTTGTGTTTTTCTATTCTTTGTTATTCATTTGCACTTACAGTAAAGAGTTATTTTCTGAGTTTAGAACTTTAGTGTCTATTTATATTAATATATTCAAATCATTTTTTTTCCTTTAAGAAATTAAGTAATATAATTTATGCAATATGCACTTGATAATTCATGGTTAGTTGGTATGATTTTTCCACAATCCATGTAGTTAGATGTTTAGCTTTTGGATTCAACTGTGTGTATTTTTGACACAAAAATACACAAAGTTGAATCCAAAAGCTAAGCATCTAAATTCATGGTTATATCGGGCCATCGGGGGAATGCAAGCATTCATTCCACCGATATTTATGTGTTACAATGATGTGCTTACTTTTGTTGACTCTATCGGTATATCGGGGAGAGCACCTTATGAGTTATCCCGATAGAATATTGTTACACCAATAGTAGGTTGTGAGCTATTTTCTTCGGGCCATTAGCGAGGTTGTGATGGGGGTTCCGCCAATGAATCATTGTTAGGCCGATGGTATTGAATTTTGTTAGGAATGGGGGAAGGACTATGAGTACAAGATTTCAAATGCATAAAGCAATAGGCTTGGAACTTAAACCTCCGGAATCACCCTATAACCGTTAGATTTAGAAAGATCAATGGTTAAAAATTTGCAACTTTAATGTTCCAATTTTTTTTTAAAAAGCATTTAAAGCACTTTATACTGCTAGGTGTCAACTGTCAAGTGATTTGTTTTAAATTTTAAGTAAGAGGGTCAGCACATGAGGATATTTTTTTAAGTCCTTTGCAACGTTAAGTTACCGAACCCTTTTCCTTGATGCTAATCCTAGCGCACAAAAGTTTAAAACAACTTTAAAACACATGTGTCAATGTGTCATGTTTATTTTTTTAAGTTAATATAATAAATTAGTCAAGTTTCAACCATTGGATGATCATTTGATGTATGGTTGTATTTGCATTCTGGAATGAAATGCACTGAGTGATAGGCTTGCGAACTTAAACCTCCGGAATCACCGTATAACCGTTAGATGTTAGTGCAAATTAATATAATCTATGACCGTTCGATGAATTCTTGATGAACGACTATAGTTGCATTCCGGAAGTAAATCTCTAAAGCACTAGACTTACAAATTGAAACCTCTAGAATAACACTAGAACCATTAGATGTGGCCATGTGGTGAGATCAAGGCTCATCGCTCATCACTCATTTTATATTTTCAATGCCTTGATGTTGTACACGAATCACGATTATCATTATACAACTTTAAACAACTTTAAAACACATGTCTCAATGTGTCATGTTTATTTTTTTAAGTTAATATAATAAATTAGTCACTTGTTTCAATCGTTAGATGATCATTTGATGTATGGTTGTATTTTGTTAAACACGCTGCTAACATAAACAAATTTGGCATAACAAAATAACTTCTGGAAATTAAAGACAGAAAAGCATAAACAAAAGACAATACAGAAATTTATCGTGGTTCGGCAATATGCCTACGTCCACAGGAAAGCAGGAGAAGACTTTTCTTTATTATTCACAGCACATACTATACTTTTCATTACAAACAATCCAATATATAATGGATTCTTCAATAGACTAATTGAGTATTTCTTGTTGGAGCACGGGAAGGAGAATCATCCTATTTTAAGAACATTGAAACTGTTTAATAACAAGTGGACTGAATTAGGAGTTTGTTTAACTGATGCATCACCAGAATTTGGATTACGTTGGAACAAATTTCTGTTGCATTTATTTCATTTACCGGACTTCACATCCCAACAATCTCCCACTTGAAGTCCAAACAATATTGTGAACAACCATGCTTCAAGAAATCTCCTGCTTTCCAAGGCCTACTGTCATAGGCTTACCAATCCAAGAGAAGCTTTACAAAACTCTAGCTTCTCTTTTGAAACAACCTTTGTAAATGCATCTGCAGGATTCAAATTCGTATGTATCTTTTCCAACTTGAGCTTACCCTCCTCAAGAACACTTCGAATATAGTGATATCAAAGCTCTATGTGCTTCGTTCGTGAATGAAATGCTGCATTTTTGGCCAAGTGGATGGCACTTTTACTATCACTATACAATACGAATTCCTTCTGTCTATTACCCAATTCAAATAGTAACCTCTGCAACCACAACATCTCCTTTGCTCCTTCTGTCATTGCAATATACTCTGCTTCAGTAGTTGAAAGAGCCACTACTTTCTGCAATCTGGAAATCCAGCTAACTGCTGCTCCTGCCAATGTGAACACATATCCTATTGTAGATCGTCTTCTATCTAAATCTCCAGCCATGTCTGAATCAACATATCCATGCAATTGTGCATCTTCACCTCCAAACCTCAAAACATTTTGTGAAGTGCCTTTAAGATATCTCAGAATCCATTTCACTGCTTGCCAATGAACTTTTCCTGGATTACTCATGTATCTACTGACCACTCCCACTGCTTGGGCAATATCTGGTCTTGTAGAGACCATAGCATACATTAAACTCCCAACTGCAGATGAATATGGCACTGTTGCCATGTATTCTTTTTCTTCAAGTGTCTTGGGACACATCTCAGAGGATAATTTGAAATGCTCTGCTAGGGGTGTGCTTACTGCCTTGGCATCCTTCATGCTAAACCTTTCTAGTACTTTTTCAATGTATTTCTCCTGTGACAAGATAAGTTCCCTTTTCTTCCTGTCTCTGGTAATTCTCATTCCAAGGATTTCTTTGCAGCTCCCAAATCCTTCATTGAAAATTTCTTAGCTAATTGTTGTTTCAACCTGTTAACAACAACCATGCTAGATCCTGCAACTAGCATATCATCAACATACACCAATAGCAATACAAATTCTCCATTATCAAAGAACTTAAAATAGACACAATGGTCAGATTCACATCTAGAAAATTTTTGCTGAGACATAAAAGAATCAAATTTTAGATACCATTGTCTAGGAGCTTGTTTCAATCCATATAAACTGCGATTTAGTTTGCAAACAAGTGTTTCTTTACCTTTTTTCTCAAAACCTTCTGGTTGCTTCATGTACAACTCTTCTTCTAAGTCACCATGAAGAAAAGTTGTCTTGACATCAAGTTGTTCCAACTCTAGATCATGAACAGCTACTAAACCCAACACCACTCTAATAGAGGTCATTTTCACAACTGGTGAAAATATTTCATTAAAATCAATGCCCTTTTGTTGAGCATATCCCTTGACCACCAACCTGGCTTTAAATCTCTTATTTCCATCTGCTTCTTCCTTCACCCTATACACTCACTTATTTTGTAATGCTTTCCGATTAGGTGGAAGTGTAACTAGATCCCATGTGTGATTACCTTTAAGAGATTCCATCTCATCTCTCATGGCTTCCATCCATTTATTGCTATCTTTATCTACACATGCTTCTTTAAACGAAGTAGGTTCAGATTCATCAGAAAGCAATAAATATTGAATAAAATCTTTATACTTGGTTGAAGGCCTATGCTCTCTAGTGGACCTCCAAACTGGAGGAATCAATTCTTGTGTATTACCATCTAGATTAACACATTCTTCATTATCTTGGAAATCTTGTGTATTACCATCTAGATTAACACATTCTTCATTATCTTGGAAATCTTGTGATTGATCATGTGTTTGAACTTGCACTGGTGGTTGTGGTTGGTTTACAATTGCCTTTTGTTTAAACATATCATTACCATTTGTGATATCTTCTAATGGAATATACTCTTTAGGTGATTTAACTTCTTGTAAACCTGGCATTACTTTTTCATTAAATATCACATCTCTACTTCGTGTAACACACTTAGTAACTGGATCCCACAACCTATAACCATATGTTTTTTCTCCATATCCAATAAAGATACACCTTTTAGATTTCATGTCAAGCTTAGTTCGTTTCTCTTTTGGAATATGAACAAAAGCTTCACATCCAAACACACGCAAATGATCATAAGAAATTTTCTTACCTAACCATTTTTCTTCAGGAATTCCAAATTCAAGCCAAGTGGATGGTGCTCTGTTAATCAGATACACTGATGTATTTACTGCTTCTGCCCAGAACTCTTTTCCTAGTCCTGCATTTGAGAGCATGCTTCATGCTCATTCCATAATGGTTCTATTTAACCTTTCTGCAGCACCGTTCTCTTGTGGTGTAAGAGGAACAATTTTGATTCTCTGAATACCAGTCTCTGCACAGTATTGATCAAATTCTTTCGAACAATACTCACCTCCATTGTCAGTTTTAAAACTTTTAATCTTATAACCAGTTTGGTTTTCAACAAGTGTTTTGAAAGTTTTAAATATACCAAAAACTTCAGACTTCTTTTTCATCATATAAACCCAAACCTTCCTAGTGCAATCATCCAAAAAAGTAACAAAATAAACAGAACCTCCAATAGATGCTACCTCTGTGGGGCCGAAGACATCCGAATGCACTAGCTCCAATGGTCATGTCTTCATCTTGTGTTCCTTTTTAGAGAATCTTGTCCTCTTTTGCTTGCCGTAGATGCAATGTTCACATAGCTCCATATCCACTTCTTTCAAACCAGGAAGTTGGTTCTTCAAAATCTCAAGTCCCTTTTGGCTCATGTGTCCGAGCCTTTTATGCCAAAGCTCTGTTGCATTATTTGCTATTGCCAGTGTAGCTCCCACTTCAATCTGACCCTCTAGTACATACAATGTACCAGATTTGCTTCCTCTCACTATGACCAATGCTCCTTTTGTCACCTTCCATGCTCCTGCTCCAAACGTAACATTATATCCAAGAGCATCTATTTGTCCAGCCGAAATCAGGTTCCTTTTGAGTTGAGGAACATGTCTAACATCTTTTAGCAACCAACTGTTACCATTCTTCATCTTCAATAGAACATCTCCTTTTCCAATGATACTGCAAGGTTCATCATCACCGAGATAAACCTTACCAAAATTACCAGCTTGGTAATTTCTAAAACAATCTCTTGAAAATGTTGCATGAAATGATGCTCCTGAGTCAAGTATCCAAACATCTGCAACAACATTACTTGAAGATAAAATAAGAGCATCAACATCTTCTTCAGAAGTTGTATTTACCTCATTATCTTTAGATTGATTTTCAGCCTTCTTTTTGTTTTGGAGGGTCCAACAATTTTTCTTCATGTGGCCCTCTTTGCCACAATGCCAACAAACACCTTTTCTGCCTCTAGATTGGGATCTCTTAGTAGATTTTGATCTTTTCCTTTGGTTATCCTTGCCTCATTGTTGTGTTCTTCCTCTGTTGCCAGTTATTAAAGCACCACCTGATGAATTAATTTGATTTTTTCTTCTCATATCCTCACTGAGAAGAACTCCTACAACATCATCAAATTTTAGCATGCCTTTTGGGCTAGCTGCGGAATTACTAACAGCCATAACAACTCCTTCCTAGCTATCAGGCAATGAACACAATAACAAGATGGATTTTATCTCATCCTCTACTATAATATTTATTGAAGACAATTGACTAACCAAAGTATTAAACTCATTTAAATGATTTGTGACAGAACCACCTTCTAACATTTTTAAATTATACAATTTCTTCATTAAAAATACCTTGTTTGATGCAGAAGGTCTCTCATACAACTCTGATAGACGATCCCAAAGTCCTTGTGCTATCGTTTGTGTTGATACATTGAACAAAACATTACTGGATAATGAAAGAATGATTGTGGCCACAGCATTCTGATCCAGTTTATCCCAATCTTCATCTTTCATGCTAGTTGGTTTTTTAGATTTTCCTTCCAATGTAATCGAAAAATCCTTCTGAATGAGGAGAGCTTTGAGTTGCAATTTCCACATTCCAAAATTTTGGCCTGAGAATTTTTCAATTCTCCATTTGTCTATCTCCTCCATTTCTTACAACCTTTGTGTTAATTTTCTTAATCAAATTTCAACCAACAAATCAAATTTAAAAAAAAATTCCAATGTTTGCAATAAGATACTTCAATTATATTTCAGATTACCACACAAATTTGACCATGCAGCAGCATAGATATGTACCTTCAGGCAGCACCAAACAATGCTTAAACAAAAACAAAAAAATGGCTCAACAATTTGGATGACTAGATGATCAACATGAATACTCTCACTGCTCATATTTTTTTTTTCTTGTCTGCACAACTGCAACACACACAGCGACTTCATCAATATTTCAAGCAATTCAGATCTTGAATTTCAAACAACTCAGCTTTATTTCAGATCTGCTAAGCCCTCCTTTGTCTGCAAGCTCCTCAATTGCCTCTACTGAATGATGGTGCCTACAGCTGCCACATAGTATTCAACTTTCTTTCCTGTGCTCTGATACCAGTTGTTAAACACTCTGCTAACATAAACAAATTTGGCATAACAAAATAACTTCTGGAAATTAAAGACAGAAAAGTATAAACAAAAGACAATACAGAAATTTATTGTGGTTCGGCAATATGCCTACGTCCACAGCAGGAGAAGACTTTTCTTTATTATTCACAGCACATACTATACTTTTCATTACAAACAATCCAATATATAATGGATTCTTCAATAGACTAATTGAGTATTTCTTGTTGGAGCACGGGAAGGAGAATCATCCTATTTTAAGAACATTGAAACTGTTTAATAACAAGTGGACTGAATTAGGAGTTTGTTTAACTGATGCATCACCAGAATTTGGATTACGTTGGAACAAATTTCTGTTGCATTTATTTCATTTACCGGACTTCACATCCCAGATTTCGATTCGGAATGAAATGCACAGAGCGATAGGATTGCGAACTTAAACCTTTGGAATCACCCTATAAACGTTAGATGTTAGTGCAAATTAATATAATCTATGACTGTTCGATGAATTTTTGATGGACGACTATAGTTGCATTCCGGAAGAATCTCTGAAGCACTAGACTTGCGAATTGAAACCTCCAGAATAACACTAGAACCATTAAATGTGGCCATGTGGCGAGATCAAGGATCATTGCTCATCACCCATTCTATCTTTTCAATACCTCAATGTTGTACATGAATTGTGATTATCGTTATACAACTTTAAAACAACTTTAAAACACATCTCTCAATGTGTCATGTTTATTTTTTTAAGTTAATATCATAAATTAGTCAAGTTTCAACCGTTAGATGATCATTTGATGTATGGTTGTATTTGCATTCCAGAATGAAATGCATAGAGTTATAGGCTTGCGAATTTAAACCTCCGGAATCACCCTATAACCCTTAGATTTAGAAAGATCAACGGTTAAAAATTTGCAACTTTAATTTTCCAATTTCGAGAAAAAAAGTATTTAAAACACTTTGTACTGCTAAGTGTCAACTGTCAAGTGATTTTTTTTTAACTTTTAAGTGAGAGGATCAGCACACGGGGAGATTTTTTTAAGTCTTTCACCTTTGCAATGTTAAGTTACCGGCCCCTTGGCCTTGACACCAATCCTAGTGCACAAAAGTTTAAAACAACTTTAAAACAAATGTGTCATGTTTATTTTTTAAGTTAATATCATAAATTACTCAAGTTTCAACTGTTGGATGCACATTTGATGTATGGTTGTAGTTGCATTTCGGAATGAAATGCACAAAGCGATAGGCTTGCAAACTTAAACCTCGAGAATCACCCTATAACCGTTAGATTTAGAAAGATCAATGGTTTAGAATTTGCAACATGTAGACTTAAGATGTTTGATTCACTTTAATGTTCCAATTTTGAGAAAAAAAGTACTTTAAACTGCTAAGTGTAAAGTGAGGGTCAGCACACGGGGAAATTTCAGTCTTCACTCTTCAGATTGCTCATTGCAGTGCACCTCCCTATTTTGGATTCCACAGTTCCACTTCCAACAAAGTCATTCCAGTTTCCACGACTTTCAGCATTAATCTCTTCAAGAGTCAGGACTCGAAATCTGGGTAAGTGAAAAATTCTTGCGGCTACGTTTCATCGTTTGGCATTTCTTAAAATCTTATTTTGTCAAACTTTGAAGTTTGGGTTTAGAGACTTAAGAATTAAGAAAAATTAAGGAGGACTAATAGGTATTAGGGAATTCAAATTTCACTTCACATTGTATAAGCATGTCTACCACCAATACCACTAGAGCAATGTCCAATAAAAAAATACATTATGCAAAATTGCTTAAAACCCCAGGTTTCACTGATGGGTACCATGATATTTAAGATCTTGAAATATATGGTAGGCGTAACTCAAAACTTATATTTTCATCTCATAATAAGGCTGCAAAGAAAATGCAAGTTAATAGTATCAGTGCATCGTGGGTAACTAGATTAGGGCGCATGATGTTATATGAAGTTTTCCCTTGCCCATAATTTATCATGGTCTGTGCCAAAAATTATGATGATAAGAAAAGAGAAATTGTTAATAAAGATAGCCAAGTAGAATTTGTATCCATTAATGCAGAAGAAGTTGGAAAATTGTTGGGGTTTACAACCGAAGAATTTGGAAACAACCACATTGATCTAGAAAAGCTTGCTAGTGATTATGAAACAGCAGAAGAAAGGCGGAAAAATAATTTCTTAAATAAAATAGTTCAGGATAGAAACAAATTGAAAGGTGATCATAAGCCTCCTTATAATTTGGATATTTTTAAACCATGGGTTCATGATACTATTTCCATGCTAGCATTTTGCCTCGGTCTGGATAGCAATTTGGAAGTGGGTGCAAGCCTCCTTGAAATGGTATTTAATATCCATTATGGTGTTGAACATGTCAAATATAATTATATTCAACACATTGTAGAATCCATGCATAAACAATTTTTAATGATTAAAAAAGGTTCCACCAAGACATTCAGGTTCACAACCTACTTGTGCTATCTTTTTCTATTCAAATTTAGAGGAAAGTTTCAAACCAACAAGCTTCAGATTCAACCCTATAGTAATGCAGAGGAAAAGAAAATGGCTCTAGTATATGAATGTACCACTGAGATAAGGATTCATGATTCTCGAAGGAACTACAGTCATTTTCTAGACTACTTTTTGGCTCCATTGCATCAAACAATTACATATACTCCAATGCCTAGATTGCCTATGTCATGTAGAAACTGCATGCAACTAGGAAAAGAAATACAATTGGTTGATTGGTACTTAATGGAAGAGTATACTATGCTAATATTTTATGGATCGAGAGTATAGCCATAAAAACTTCCAATACATGTGACAGAAAGGGTTTTTGCATTGGAATATGTAAGGCAGGTGCAAAGTGTTGATGAACTACACTTTCACAGTCAGCAAAAGAAGACCTTATTTCCTTCTTTACTTTTTTCATGTGGAGGGTTCACATTCGAGAGAAAAGCATTTAGTGTGACACATAGAATTTTTTTAACTTTGATGATATCTATCACTGGCAGTATGATACATGTGGCATCATTAAATCAATGATTCTGGCCAATAGGAATGATGCAAGTAGAATTCAACATCAAAGTAAACCCTTGCTTGAAAACTTGAGAAACAAGGATTCTTGGGATGAGGTCAAAATAGTAATAGAGAAAAGTGTTGCTGAGAATGGCATTTATTTTGAACAATTGTCAGCAGAAATTATGGCATTGCACCAAAAGACAATCAGGACATACAACATTTTTTATGAAAAAAGTGATAAAACATCTAGTAGAGTAAAAATTCCAGGTTCTCTAGAGAAGGAAGTTACAGATAAAAATTGGTCATGATATAAAATTATTGCCTTTTGGTCTATGAGGAAGGACCTAGCTGATCCAAGAGCTCTTGCGGATTATGGAGCTAACAAAGAAGATAAAGAGTTTAGCAAATTGTAGAATATAGAGCATCCTGATGAGCATGGAAACAAAGAAAGTGATGATGAATCTAATGATGATAGTGAAGAAGTAGAACAAAGCCATGCCAATTACAAACCTGGTTTAAGTGAGGTCACAAAAGAAGCATATGCTTCAACATATACTTCAGGAGCATCCATACTTGAAAAAATTGGTTATGAAGGTGGTCCTTTGGGGTCCAAAGGACAAGGCCCTTGGCCGGTAATAGATGTTGATCATAGAAAACCAATTGATAAATCTTGCCTTGGGATTGGAGGTGAAAAACTAGACCAAGGACATACAAGTGAAACTCAATTTGTTAGAGCTTCTAATCCTCATCCTCATGGTTAGATACAATCACAACTGGGACATGCCCTTGGTGGACAGCTTAGTGCAAATGGGAGTGCCATTGGTGGCGATGGTATGGGTAGTAGTACAAGTAGTGGTCACCATGTGCTAAAACAACAAATTACACACAAGAGGAAAAAAATACAAGATACCACAGAAACACCAGGTGATCAAGGCAATCAAAAGAGGCAAAGGATTTTGACAGGTCCAAGTCACACTATCAGCAGATCCACCACAAAGGAGTTATTTCCAGGCACTCCCCCAATTCTACTTAGTGTGGCTACAAAATCATTAGCAACTACAAGTACTCCTATTCCTTCACCATTCAAGCACTCCATTATTCCTGCCTCCCCAAGTTATGATTTCATTGAAGAGTTTAAAAAGAAATCATACTTGAATAAAAAATAGAAGAAGCAACTAATGGAGAGTGTGTCTTTTGTATCTTCAGAGCCTGCAACAACCATGGTATTACCCACATTTGACACAAATAAAGAAATCACGAAGTACACAATTTTTGTTCCCACGGTTCAAAACAAACCAACAAATCAAATGGATTGATCTGAATACTAGGTAACTAATTTTAAATTGGATTTTTTTGGCCTAAAAAATACTGACAAAATTAATGTATCAAAGAAGAACAATGAATTGGTGTACACATCATTGCTAAAGCAAGATAGAGAGAAGAAAAGGTTGTAGACCCAAATAGAAAAGTTAAAGGAAAACCTAGAAAGTGAGAAAGCAAAGAGGAAAGCAACAGATAACAAGAGCAATTAATTAGAAAAAAGAATAATAAAATCCACCTCTACATCAACAAGCAAAGAGGATAAACCAAATGAGAGAGAAGTGAATGACTTGAAGTGAAGGATAGATGAGAGCAACACGAAATATGATGAGGAAAAAATCACTTTAGAAAAATTAAGACTAAGTATTGTGAATGGAAATGCACAATGGGAACAAAAATTGGAGAAACGGAGAAAAACAAATAAAAGATTGGAGATAGAGTTGGCAGAAGCAAAAGAAGAAATTAAGTCTTCTCAAAATAAGTTATCTGCATTTTGTAGAGATACAGTGAGGCATATGAAACAAAATTTTTGGGATGAAATAATGCAGAGGTTTGATCATTTGTGTGACATGTTTCAACTAATTGATGTTATCAGACAACATTATAAGAAGCTCAACAAATATTTAGTGGACAACAAAAATGTGTTGGAATTAGAGAAATCTACAAATCAAGTTCTACAAACAGTCTACAAAGCTAGTGACAATGATTATAAATCAAAAGGGATTACTAATCAGATGGAAACCTCAATGAAGTTGTCATCTATCATTGAAAAGTGTTCAAGAATGCATGGAACAAAGGAATATTTTCATTTGGTTGCAGACAAGATGAAGGTGGTGGATGAAAAGGTAAGGAAATTCACAAAGCTTCGTTTTCCAGAGGCTTTTGACACAAATGACCAATTCATTCGAAAGGATGGTTTTAGAAAGAAGATGGAAGGTGCAAGGAAGATTGATTTGGACCAGTTTCCTCAAAACCCAGATGTGAACTATTTTGATTCCATTAGAACATTGATAACCTTGAATGCAAAATTGACTGAAGAATTCAAGACAGGTTCCACTTCCAATTACAATCATGAAATTTTAACAAAACTTCAAGTCAAACAACATCACTTAGAACAAATAGAAATTCCACCACCTAAAGAGTGGAAGTTGCTAGAAAAGGTGATACAGTGACTTGATTTTTAATTTTCAATCTTTGATAATATGAGTTTCCAAGTTCCAACTCAGCTCTATGTAGACTTGTCTTTGGGAATTGGCAAGATTTTGCATTGCCAATGCCAATATGTACTCCATGTGAAAATCAATTAAAAATCTCAAATTTAGACTTTAGTAATGTGATGGTGTTCAATTATCTGTATTATTTATTTTATCATTTGAACTATTAGGTGATGAACTGTTAGCTCATTATATTTACTTCTTGGTAGAGCTTCCAAGTTATGGATGTTGAACTGTTAGCTCATTATATTTAATTTTTGGTAGAGCTTCTAAGTTATGGATGTTGAACTGTTAGCTTTTGTTATGTTGGGACTAAAAATCCTGATTAGTATCCACCAACTTACACCTCACCCACATCCCACATACTACAAAAATACACTACATTTGATTTTATGATTAGCACAAATTTCAAAGATTTGTGTGACAAGATCCATTTTGTGGCCTACATTACTACTTGATCAATGATCATGTCCATAAATAAATCTAGAACCCCATGGTGATAGCCCCTATTCCTGAAGAATTCAAATTCAATGTACTGACAAATTAAATGTACTTCCACACACTCAATTTGAATAACATAAACAACCACTTTGGAGACAACCAAATAAGTTAATAACATATACGCATATGAATACAAAATAGTTGAACACTCGAAATTAAATCAGTAATTATGTGTAACCTTCTCCATTGTATTGATCTTAAAAGTTCAAATGATATGCATTATAAAAAAAAATTATGATATGAGATGGATGGGCAAATTGGTGCAATCTATTATCTATCTTCTTACTATTTTCTACTCTAAAGTCTAATTAAAAATGATGTGATGATCTCCTATTCGGGTCTTGATCTCTCTTATATATGAGAGGCAACAAGCTACAAACCCCTTACAAAAATTCATGACATTTGACAACTAAACATAACTCAAATTATAAATAAAACAATGTCATAGGTGAATGCACCAATCCGTTAATCTGCAAGAAGAAGCTTGTGACCACCTAAGATCTATTCAAAGCTTCTACTCCATGATAGGGTGCTCATCATGTTGTCGGCTGGCATTCTTACTTTGAATCTGATGGTTGTCCCGTTGAATCCGATTCTAACAAATCTACAGTTTGGCTAATAAAAAGATTGACTGCAGAGAGGTGATGGATGTACTCATGTTCAGCATAGGTGTCCACGTTAGAGATCCTCCGTTTCATATCATATTCCATAGACATTATTTGTTTGAGTTGCTTATGAGTGTTTTGTAAAACCATATCCTCGTCATTTATTTCTTGCAACGCAACAATTAGAAGCCTAGCAAGCTCTTCCTTCCAATCATCATATTGTCATGGATTTTCAATGCCATTATGAAGTGTCGAGAGTGGGACTGGATCAAAGTAATCAAAATCTTCCCTAATTCTGGTATGATATCCATTATGTGATTCTACTAGCTTGTTATATGTCAAAAATATTTGTCCTTTCATGAAATTCTTATCTACAAGCTCCTTTTTTTCTCCATCATTCTAGGTTGCAATTGTTCATTCTCCACCAATGCAATGCATGTTTGTTTGAATACTTTCCAATATTCATTAGCAATCTTCATCATTTTATTGAATATTTCTTTTATCATTTTAGATACAGTGTTATATTTGATGGTTTTCACTTCTTTCTCCAATTATTTGCATTTCCCCTAGGATTTTAGATAGCAATTCTTCCAATAGGCTGCATCAGCCAATGCATCAAACACTCTCTTATATTTTTCAATCCATGGGGAGTACAACTCTGATGTCGAGAAGGAAGATGTTATTTCTCTCTGATTTTCTAGCTCCTTCTTCAGTTTGTCATTTTCCTTAATCAGTTTATTTATCTGTGCTTTGGTAAATTTTGCCACATTTATGTTCAATTCTATTGTCTCCATAGGGTTGGTATCCAGTACTCGTTGAACCAAGAGATGACCAAACACTTGGTTTGGATTACTAATTATAGAAGGTCTTTTATCATGGGGATACAGTGACCAAATAAGGAAGTTGGCTTCGTCTAGGTTGTACCCAGATCCTGAATACATTTTGTCACTTGCTTCTTCTGTTAAGTTCATTGTCGTATCCCCTATTTTTTTGAAGCTATCAAATACAATTGAAGAGCTAATATCCCACCCTAGCAGGAGCAACACTCTAGCTTCTTGAAGAAATTCCCTTCCTCTTTCAGGAGTGATGGACTCCATTTCATTTTCTACCTCCCTTTTCAATTCCTCCAGAGTGGTTGCCTCCTATTCAGGAGTGATATCATGTATATGTTGTCTCAATTTTCTGCCTTTATACTCATAAACAAATGATTTAAACTTAAAAGATTTAACAAAATCATAATCAGAAATAAAATATTGTCTAGCCTGACCCTCACATCATCAGATAGTTCATTTGATGCCTCAAATATTACAATATTCTGCTCTTGAGGGGGTTCATACTATGCAATCATAGGAGCACTAATTTGTTTGACCTTCTCACCCTCTTCATCACCCTACTCTTCTTCACTTATATCAGTATCTATAGAAAAACATACCATAGGAGTAGGTTGTGAAGGTATGTAATCCAAGGGCTCTATGTCTTCAGCTTATACTCCTGAATAGGTTGCATGAGGTGCATCAAAAATAATTGGGGGAACATCCTTTACCAGTTTAGTGACATGAGTGATGAGTTGCTTAATTCTTGTTAAAGGATCTTGTATCTCACCAAATGCCTTTGAATAAGATGGGACATTTTTTCTCTTCCATTCCTTTGCAAGCATAATCTTGTTATAGGCAGCCATTCTTTCCTTGGTGGAATCCTCATCATGGTTTCTTATGACATCTTCGATTGAGAACAAATGTTCATACCCTGATAGCCCCTGTGATAATATTGCCTTGTGAATAAACCCTTCTGCATCAAATTGTTTCCTTACATCACCTAGAGGTAGGTTGTACAGTGCTAATTTACCATCAATTTCTCCATATCCTTCATTGGTAAGCACTATAAAGTCTCCAAAACATAAGGTGTTGGGCATAATTGATTGTTTTTTATGTCCTTTAAGGTGTTTGGAATTAGATTTTTCCAATTGCCTCACAATTTCTAAATAAGCAATTCATTCAGGAACTACTCGTGGCATCAAGTGTGGAGCCCCTTTGAACCCATAAACCCTTATCATTTTACAATCAAGGAAAGCATGTACCAATCTCCCCAGTTATGATTCACTTTATTTCTCCAGTCATTTTCCTTTGGCTTTAGAAATATTTGTACTTCTGGGGATAGGTTATAATTGCATAGATATCCCAACAACTTCATCAATGGTTTTACAAAAAAATATTCAAAATAAAGGTAATGAGACCTACCAAATTGGTTATCCCACAATGAAGTCCACATTTGTACAGGTTTAAAATCTCCATTTTCATCTATATCTTTTATCCTTAATTCTTCACTCCAAACCCCTCTAACTTGTCCCTCGCACAAAAGAAAATGCATAAGCAAAGAATAGTGTTCAAAATTAATATTATCACTATTATTTTTAATATTTTCAAGCCCTCAATGTAGGGCGTTGGCCAAGTAGCTAGCATAATCAAATGGCCTAGCATCCTTGCTCTGTATGTCTGCAACTAAGACCATTGGGGCAATCAACATGAGAGGAAGAACCTCTACTCCCAAAACCTGACCAGTTGAATAATAGGTGTATCAGAAATACTCTTCGAACAAATCTTCATGGAAAGGAGGGTTTTCACTGCTAGAGAACCTCCTAAGTTGGCCTCCTTCATCCTTGGGCCTATGCAAAGGTAATTTCCATCTCTTATAGCTGATATCCATGTGGCGATACTTTGTCAAGAGATCTTTGACTGTTAATGATAAATTCAATGAACACTCTAACTGAAATACATTAGAAAAGAGATCCTAGAAATAACAATCATGTCACCCCCACCATGTGACTGAACGGTTCTTTTCTTAGGTTCATATATGATAGCAAGACCTTTAATTAGCTTTGCGTTCACAAACACATTGGGCACCACAATTCTTCCCAGGTTCAACCTCCATGGATTGCAGATTGGTTGAAACCTAAATTATTTTTTGTAATGGTACATGAAGAGGTCATACCCTCGTTGCGGTGTCCAAATATCCCCTAAGCCCTTATGCTTGTCCCATAGTCGATCCATGGAAGGATTCATTTGAGCACTCCTCTTGGGACTCGGCCCCAACCCAGGGCATTGATCTATCAGGTCTTCATTTAGGAGTCTCTTAGGCTTTTTAATGTCCAGTTGATCTAGAGTCTTAGTCTTTTCGATTTTCTATTTTTTAGCTTTGGGTTTGTTTGTACTCTCTTCCATTATCTAAATCTTAATATTTTGATGAAAATAGCTTCTCAGCTGGGTCTGAAGTACTTACGTGAGTCTCACTGAGTCGCCTCCATAGTCCACCGGTCTTTGCTGCGTCAGAACTCCAAGTTTTTGCATTTCTGCTTCTGCCCTAAGCAAAATATTCCAAGATTTTGTAACAACTATGCAATCAACTTGTGATATAATTCACTTCAATTCTGGTTCATAAATGCACCATCCATGGACCTTCTTTCATTATTTTCATCGAAGAAGAACATTTATTTCAAATATTTTGAAGTCGACGATGCCCTGGGATGTCACATCAGTCTTTCACCGATAGCCACCCTCTCCACCGATGGACACCTATCCTTCATTCTATCGGTGGGATACCAGATAATGTTTCTCGGATGCACCATATTTTCCCCGATATACTTTATGCATTCAATAATTCATACCCATGGTTATAATTCATGATTAATTTTGTTGACAACTTGACTCTGTCGATATATTGGGAGAGCACCTTACGAGTCAGCCCGATAGAGTATTATTACACCGATACTAGGTTGTAAGCTATTTTCATTGGGCCATTGATGGGACTATGATGGGGGTTCCGCCAATGAAGCGTTGTTAGGCCGATGGTATTGAATTTTTTTAGGAATGGGGGAAGGACTATGTCACTACAGAATTTCAAATATTTTTATGGATGCAATGTGAATGTAGGCTATAATATATTAATATGGATCTTGTCACACAAATTTCTACAATTTGCATTGATCATAAAATCAAAGTGTGGTATATTTTTGTGATTATTGATAAAATTCGATAATTCATGCCTATGGTTATAATTCATGGTTACTTTTGTTGACAACTTGACTTTATTGGTATATCGAGAGAGCACCTTAGGAGTCAGCCCAATAGATTATTGTTACACTGATACTAGGTTGCGATCTATTTTCATCGAGCCATCAGCGGGACTATGATGGGGGTTCCGCCGATGAAGCCTTGCTAGGCCGATGGTATTGAATTTTGTTAGGAATGGGGGAAGGACTACATCACTACAAAATTTCAAATTTTTTTATGGATGCAATGTAGGCTATAATATGGATCTTGTCACACAAATTTCTACAATTTGCATTGTTCATAATTTATGAATCATAAAATCAAAGTGTCGTTTATTTTTGTGATTATTGATATGTGGAAGATAAGTGAGGTGGACTCATTGGAGGATAGTTTCTTTGTAAAGAAAAAATAAATTTCCTTTTAAGAGATCAAATTTAAATTTTAATATCACAATTTCATGGATGTTGGAATACTATATAATTTATAAAATATCATCAACTATAGTTTGACTTTGGAATATGATTCATGAAGTGTAATATAATATAAAATATCATGGAGTGAAATATAAAATAAAATATCCTGAAGTGCAACATGATTCATAATTTATTTGAATACAATATAAAATATCATCAACTATAGTTTGGACTTTGGAACAATGGAAACTGATTCATGAAGTGTAGTAAAAATACCTAAAACCTGCTAATTCTCTTCCATTTCCCAAATGGAGTCGGGGTCCTCAAACCGATGCTCATCTTGAGATAAAGTAAAAGAGTCATTTTCATTCTCAGTCTACTCTTCACTTTCTTCGGCCTGTGTCTCAAATTCAACATTCATTGTGTGATTTGTGTCAATTTCAATATCATTGTCATATGTCCCAGGCCCACTGCCACTACCACTACCACCAGTACCGACAGCGCTTGGAATTGGAGAGCCTGTGTTGCACAACCCGGTCCCTTTTCTTTCACATGTGGACCTCCAAATTGTGAGTGCCCTTTCAAAAGGAAATTTTTTGACATTATACGCAGTTCCTTTCATCCTCAAGAAATTTTCCAAATTCTTGTCCATTTTGTTTCTTAACTTTGATTTCAAAAACCCCAATGTACTAAAAACTCTCTCATCCTCCACCGACCCCAATATCATTGTTTGACATAAATCAGCAAGTTTGAAATATTCTGACATCGAACCACGCAATATTTCACTCTGACCTAAGCTTGTCCAAACCTTTTTTATTTATCTTGGTTCAAAGGCCTTCTCCTTGCCCATGGATTTATACTGGTCCCTTATAGCTATTGCAAAACTTCCACATTGATTTCTAAGCTTATTTTCATTTAAAATTCCTTCTATTGTTTGCTCATTGTATGTTACCTCTTTCAAAAACTCTTTGATCAAGATTTTTACTTGATCATGAAAATATTTTGGGTTATCTCGATTTTGAAGTGCCCTTTCCTTTGAAGTGCCCTTTTTTAATAAAGGGATGGATAAATTTGTTATGAAGCACCTTATTAGAAGATTCGTAAATCAATTTGGAATGACATATACATCACATATATTAGATCAACTGAAGATTTTAGGTTTCTAGCAAGCTACGATGCAGCTATTTCATTAGGGTTTGATTCTTTTTTTTCTTTTATTGGTTTATTTCGCCATCCTTTCCAATGAATGATTAAGATTTTTATATGATCTTATGCAGTCACAGGTTCCATCGTTTCCATAGCTTTCAAATGGCTGCTTAGGTTTACCCTCTGCAATGGAGCTCTTATTTATATTTCTTACAAGAATCAATTTTCTTAGTTTCCATTGATCCGAAGCTCTTTTTTTTAGCTAAAACAAATTCTTTTATTTCAACATAATCAAATTTTATTCCTCTTTTAGAAATGTAATAATTAATAACTATCCACTACAAAGAAAAGGAATCTAGTTTTCAACATAATAAAATTTTATTCCTCTTTTAGAAATGTAATAATTAATAACTATCCACTACAAAAAAAAAGGAGTCTAGTTCAAATTTAAAATGGGTACCAAAAAAAATTTTGTCGTTCTTGAGGGCGTAGTTAGCACAGCATATCCTAATGGTATGTTTACAGTCTACCTAGATAACGATATGTTGGTTTTAACGGTTGTATCGGGTAAAATGAGATATCGAACAATACGAATAGTACCGGGAGATAGAGTGAGAGTTGAATTACCTCTTTACGATTTAAGCAAAGGACGTATAATATATAGATATCCCGTCAAACGAAATGATGACGATAACTTTCTACCTGCTCCCGATGAATTTTGAGGCCCATTAAATCTATAAAAAAGAACAAGATTTTAGCATTAAATAAAGGACCACAAATATGAAAATCCGTGCTTCTGTTCGCAAAATTTGCGAAAAGTGCCGCCTAATTCGTAGACGGAAACGCCTTCTTGTAATTTGTTACAATCCGAGGCATAAACAAAAACAGGGATAATTTCTATTACTATTGTATATCAAGATATGAATTCTAAAAGAAATTTCGGCAGCCAATTTTAATTATAATATAGAAATATATATCATAATTCCAAAAATCCTTAGATAAAAGTAATTACACGATCAAACTACCGGAACGTAATAACCTAAAAATGAAAGCTATTCAAAATTTTTTCTTTCTTAATTCTTTTTCTTTTGGATGAACTCGGGATCCGGGCGGATTTTCTAGTTTTTCTAGCCCCAACTAACTGGAATTCCGTCTAATAAAATGGAAGAATTATAAATCTCCAGAATAATGCATAAGAATACTGCAAATAGAGCCATTGCAATACCCATAAAAGGAGTAGTTCCCCATCCGGGAGCAACTTTACCAGATTCTGTATTAAGTGGTTTTAAATAATTTCCTACAATAGTTCGTATTGGTCCGGTTCTGGAAGTATCATCAATGGTCTGTGTAGCCATAAAAACAATAGTATTGGTTGAGATCTAATTAACTTTGTATACTATTATGCATATATACATACATAGGATTACCTACCAATGGAAACTGCAACCTTAGTCGCTATCTCCATATCTTGTTTACTTGTTAGTTTTACTGGTTATGCCCTATACACCGCCTTTGGGCAACCTTCTGAACAACTTCGAGATCCTTTTGAAGAGCACGAGGATTAGTTGAAAAAAACGACCTTCCCGATGGGGAAGGTCACTTTTTTATTATAAGTAAGAAGGAGGATTTGAAAAATAAATTATTTTCCCCCTCTATCCGGAAGTTTGGGGGGTTCTCGGAAGAAAATAGCGAAAAAAATGATCCCTAAGGTCGACACCAAAAGGAATGTATAAACCAATGCTTCCATAAATTCGATCGTAGTTTACAATTAATAGAGATAGCTTTCGTACTAATTACAACATTTTCCATAAAAAAGTGGAATCAAAAGATTTTGATTCCTGAGATTCAAAATCTCAATATTGCATTAACGAACGGAGCAATACCATATTATACCACTTGTCTTTTAGTAGTTGGATCTCCCAGTTTTTGGAATGCCCCCAATTCTACTTGAGCATCCAAGTCCGGATCAATACCGGCAAAAACATCTCGAAATAGAGTTCTAGCACCATGCCAAATATGTCCAAAAAAGAAAAGAAGAGCAAATGTAGCATGCCCAAAAGTAAACCAACCCCTTGAAAAAAAAAAAAAAACACCATCCGATTTCAAAGTAGCACGATCTAACTCAAAAATTTCACCTAATTGGGCACGTCTAGTATATTTTTTGACTATAGCAGGATCACCAAAACTAACTCCATCAAGTTCACCACCATAGAACTCAACAGTTACACCTACTTGTTCCACACTATATTTGGATTCTGCTCTCCTAAAAGGAACATCGGCTTTCACAATTCCTTCTTCATCTACTAGAGCGTTTGGAAATGGACAAAAGATCTTCTAATCTTTTTTGAAAGTATTCGATCTGAATGGATAATACAAAAGTGTTATTCTTTTTATTGTCAAAAATTCGAAGAATAGAGCGATTCAACCTTTGTTTCTGACATATTCTCCAACTTGATGAATGCTGGGTAATTGCATCTTGCGTTACATATTAACAGCTACTCTAGGAGGAATGTTTTTATGTGGTGCTAATGATTTAGCAACTATCTTCGTAGCTTTAGAATGTTTAAGTCTATGTTCTTACCTATTATCTGGATATACCAAAAGAGATGTACGGTCTAATGAGGCTATTATGAAATATTTACTTATGGGTGGAACAAGTTCTTCCATTCTTGTTTATGGTCTTTCTTGGCTATATGGTCTATCTGGAGGAGAGATTGAACTTCAAGAAATAGCCAATGGTCTTATCAATACACAAATGTATAACTCTCCAGGAATTTGGATTGCACTTCTATCTATAACGGTAGGAATTGCATTCAAGCTTTCTCTAGTTCCTTTTCATCAATGGACCCCCGATGTATATGAAGGAGTGCGATTCGTTTTACAAATTATTACATTTCTAAATCTCTTTTTTAGAGATGTTTCTATTTATAAAAACTCTATAGACATGTGGAAGAAAAGACTGTTATTCCCACTTGGACTAAGACATCACTTTTACCAAAAATTGAATTGAATTAAGGTAAAGCAAAGTAAGAAACAAACTAAATTGTTTAATTAAATAAACAAATAACTTTTACAAGTTAGTTATTACGGGTAGTTTTTACAAAGGATCAGATTAATGACGTGTACAATCTTTTTATTCTTAACGTAGATGCTACATAGTAAGTTTTCATTCTTCAAAAACTACGAGTTAAAAAAAAAGGCATCCGTCGACAAAAAGATTACCCTAAGATGAACATCTCATGACTATTCAGAACGAATTAAATCAGATGGTTTTCTTTTTTCTTTTTAACTCTTTCATAACTGAATTTTCAAAATAAGAAAAAAAAATGGATACAACTACCCATGGATTCAAGTATTCCATGTCGAGGAAATCTTTCATGAATCTCTGAGGAAAGAGATTTTTCAATTAACTTCAAATTATCACTAACAGATTTAACAATGTCTTTAAAATATTCCTCGTTAACAAGTACTTCTCTTCTAGAGCGCATGGTTGTCTTACAATGGTACATTGGTATCTCATATCAATACGCATAGATATGGAGTATATATTGCCATTAAACTATAAGAAATAATTATCAGGATTATTCAAATCAGTAATTTTTTGCCACATGAAATAATTTGTGCCTTCTTGTGTTAGATCTAGATATAGATGATTGTGGGCCAAGCATGTATGTTTAGGTAGATTGGCATATTCATAAATATGCATAGTTATCTTGAAACTCTTCACAAGATTTTCATCTCATCAGCTTGTGGGAGAGGAATATTCAATTCAGAGTGTCTCTCTATATACAAACATGTAAAGTAGAATATCTCACTGTGTTGTGATATAGTATCACTCAAATCGAGAGATTGATACGAAACTCATTGCACTAATCATCAGGGAGATCCATATGGTATCGACATCCTTGAGAAGTTTGTCTCCAGGTGTTATTCCCTCAGCAAAATATTGAAATTCAAGGAAACGTTTGGGACTTCAGCAGAAGTATGTGTGGATCTCGTGAACTAGATTTTCAACTTTTGATACTGTAGGAAACTTGCTTACAATTTTGAATGCTAAATTCATCCTATGGGCCATGCAGTGAATGCCAAGCATGTATGGTGTACAAGTAGTTTGTAACTTTGTGCAAAGAGTGCTCCTTTGACCTTGCATCACTGCAGCTCCATCAACTCCTACACACCAACTTTTTGGCAATTGTCAACTCATCCATACCTACAATTTCATTCAAAGATTTCTTGACTAGTTCAAATAGATTTTGCAATGTTAAGTTGTCCTTCATTTTATGAACATAAATAAGATGAGCTTAGCGAACATGTTGTTCTATAGTATACAAATGCATACAAATCCAATAAGTATTGTCTACCGCAATAACTTCATCTAAAGATAATGTAATGAAATTTGACTCTTTTACTTTCTCCTTTAAATCTTGCTTTTCCACTGCAACAAGACAATTCGCCCATTCCCATCTAGCGTTTACTGACCAATGTGAGAAGGGAAAGTGGGGAACACTCAAATAAGATAATAAATCAAAATATTTTGGGTAGTCTATCATAGGATGCCCCCTGGACAAAATATGAAAAATAACACTCATCTAAACAGTTTTTGATAGATTTGTTGCTACCATGGCTTTTCCAAAATGAGCCTCAAGTGTACCTTCAAATTTTTTAATCTTCGACATTCTGTGGTTATGCTCTCCATAATTTGTAGCATACTTAACATGAATACATTCTTCCTTTGATTTCCATCGTACGACTGATTGTTCCTTTTTTTCTAAGATTTATTTTTCATAAACTTTACCGATATGATTTTCTATAGTGTCAAGCTTTAGCTGCATCGTCTTGTCTCTTCCACATTTCCAACTATAAATCTTACATTTGACCTTTGTTTCCCTTTCAATATTGTTTTCTTTTGATACCCCCACTGGTTCAAGGAATGGGTACTTCAACAACCAACCAATTTGAAAATTCCTTGTCATTTCCCACTCACACCTCAATTTTGATTTTCTTTTTCTTTTCTTGCTACCAACATCATCCTCATCCAAGTCAATTATCTCATTCTAGCTAACCAAGGTATCCCTTGGAACATCTTCTATGGTATTGCCATCCTCATTTGATACATTTTTATTTACCTCAATGACAATCTCACCTTGACCTTCCTGTGGCGGTGAGGTATTGTCAATGCCATCTTCAATAATATTTGGTGGAAGAAAAGGTGTAAGGTAAAGTATTTAATTGTTCAATTACATACTTTAAGAACCTTAGGCAGAAAATGAAATAATGATTAAATAACTTATTTAATCACTATTAATGACATAGATGGATAGAGTAGACGATTTTGATCATATGGAAGTGATCAAATTTGGATGTCTACAATGGCCATTTGCAAGCCAAGAAAAGTGGGCTTCTAATTTTCAATATTTTACAACAGCCTTAATTAGGCTACAACAGACTCAAATGACTGATGCAAAAGACCAAACTAAGATCTTATCTTTAAAAATGCCAAAATAGGCCAAAAATGACCAAGTGTTGAAAGTACAATTTCTAATCACAATCACTACAAAATGATAGCACCACTATTAATTTTAGAAAAAATCATTCACTTTCAAAAAAAATGGCACCTGAAAAGGAGTTTGTATGAGCTTGAACGAAGTCCTAGAAGTTGCAAAAATGGCGAAAACTCAGCTACACCTATGAAAAATTGAATTTTCTGAAAAATATGTGAATCAAAATCAGAAACTGATTGCACCAATGCGTAGAGCACGGAAAATTGTCCCAAATAAAAAAAAAAACTCAAAAAAAGGATTCAAAATGAGGAAGATATGAGCATTTGAAAATCGGCTCCCAAACTGAAAATGCAAATGGAGAGGGGTAGAAAAATATTTAAGGCCTGTTGATGCAGTGCTGACGTCAACAGGTCATGAGCATAAATTTGACAACCTACAAGCCAGCACAGGTTGTCATCAGTTAGCCGGTAGAATCTTCTCTTTGACTGCCTTGACTTTTTGACTAACCAATGAATATTAAAAGGCCACTGGATTTTTTTATTTACTCGGTCAGTTTGAACCACCGGTTTTTCTTAACCCCGACCGCCGATTGTGAAGACCGACTACCGAAATTTTCTTTTTGTCGGTTGTATAAATCGTTGACCACGTGGGAGAGGGGGCTAGCATGGACTATGGATGGCTTCCATGTGGCAACGTGCCAATGGGGTCTGTGTACCCCTTAAGGTATAGTTCGTAGACTATACAGTTTGCAACTGTACATGATTTCTTTTTTTTAATTTTTAATAAATATTTTTGGAAATACAATATGCTGATTGAAAATGGATTTTTTTATAAAAATAATTTAAAAAAATTCGACGAATAAAATAATTATTTTTTCAGAAAATTCGTACCGACTGGTAATGATGGCAACCTAGGGGGCCATACAACTCCCTAGGCAAAAAAAATTGCCTCGCCGGACAAATGCTCCGATTTGGACGAATTGGTAATTGATCTTAAGGTTTTTGGCCCTTCTGGACGCAATGGTAGGGTCCTTTTTCGCTAAAAATGCTCTGAAATGGTAGCTAGGTCCTAGATCTGGCAACCACCTCCAATCTTCAAACCCTTGTAGATTTGGCCTCCAATGTCCAATTGAGACAAAACAAAAGGCAAATCTAACTATCTCGGACACTTTGGACGCAATGGTGAGCTCGGATCTGATGTAACAAGCTCCCAAAATGCACTTGCAAGACAAGACCAAAAATGGAACCCCCCAGAATCTGGAATTTCTATGAAGAAAATACAATATTGCACTCAAGATCTCCCCAAAATGACAATCCAAAGGCACTCCAATAGCTCTGATACCATGTAATAATTGGCTATGAAGGTAGCCACCCAAGATCAAAAGGCCTAATAGAAAGTACAAGCATAAGAGAGATAGAAACAATATGACAAGAATGAACTATATTCTGCTAATAATGCAAATAGAATGAATCAAAGTACATAGGAGACCCCTTGGTTATATAGCCAAGGTAAGTACATAGAAGGGCATAATATTATGACAAGTGTTGTAATCTTATGACATGAGACAATTGTGAAAATTTATCACTCCACCTAAAGTGGAAAGGTGATAATGTGATAATCACCACAAATGGTGGATCACCCACAAAATGTGGAGAGGTAATCACATGATATATCCACTAAAGGTGGAAGTGATAAAGTAATAACATGATAAGTCCACCAAAAGTGGAAAAGCTTCAACTACCTCCTATGTGGTCCCTAAGTAAACTTAACTAAGGTGTAATCATGACCTAGGACAAGGTACAACACATTTAATTACACCAACAATAGTAAACCCACCCCCTCCTATAATGTTGAAAAGTGAAAGCCAAGATAGGTACACTAAAATTGTGTAAAACCAAGATGTGCATGTATGAGAAACAACCTACATATAAAAGGGTGTGCAAACTAAGGTACACATGTATGAGAAAAGAATCACTGGGATTCACTATTGTCTTGGAAGGGACACTCACTTGACAAAGGTGTGATGGCGAACCAAAGGAAAACATTAACCCCTCATGGCACTTTATATCATAGTTTGAATTTAAAAGGCACAATAGGATGTGCAAAATCCCCAAAAAGTAGACACCAAAATGGCACTTTATCTTAGTGCGTCTAAACAAGAAAATATGCATGAAAAAGATGTCTACAATGCCCAAATAGGACAAAATACTAGAAATACATATAGAACAGCCAAAAACGAGTCATCCCACACAAACAACAAGTTCTCGAGAGCTAAAATAGCTAATTAATTCACTAGAGTGTGAAAATAGAAAAAACTAAATAAAATGTACTTGGAGAGAAATCTAGAAAAAGTCCATGGATGGTTATGAAGAGCTCTAAAAGAATGTTTGTCCCAACACCGATAGAATCATGAAAAATGAAGAAACAAGTAAAAATTTATGAGCTCGAGACTAAAAATAAAACCCCTGACTTCAATAGGTTATAGAATGCACCAGATGCAAAATAAAGTGATGAGACCCACACCACTAAAAACTTGGCAGAACTAGATTTTTGACGATATCTCATTTACAAAAAACCAATATCATATGCCCAAATTATGGCCAAAAGAAAAAAATGCTATCTGAAGGCCAAAAAAGGGGACTTGGGGGCCCTTGTTAATATTCATATGACTGACATCAGCAAGAATATTCAGTGAATATTTTCTTCATCAACAAAAGAAATCGACCCCCTCCTACAAAAATGGTGACAAAACATACATCTAAAAAGGGAATATTTTGGCAACATATGGTAGAATATGCTAAAAAGGCCCAAAATATTCTGTCGCTGTTGGAATTGTCAAAAACATCAAAAAATAAAGGTCAATTGTCAAAAAATAATAAATGAGCAAGAAATATGTTTGCACCCCAGAAAGAAGGATGCTATCGAGTGAAGAAAAAGCCATCATCGGACGATATAAAGGTCGTCGAAAGTAGGCATTAAAGTCACTACACCAGCCAGCATGGGGCTCGTAGGCCTACTATAGCAGGTATTGCGGTACCCCTTAAATTTGTTTTAAAACCCATGCATAAACTTTATTTATTTATTTATTTTTAAATTTTGAAATAAAAGAATTAAAAAAGAAAAAACACAGACCTAAGACTTATTTTTTTCAATCTGAATGCAATGTACTATACAGGGGCCATACGGGCCCCTATACAAAAAAAAATTCCCTCAAAAGCTCTCAACAGAAAAATAGGGAAAATTTATAGTCAAAATTCGTCGAATTGGCCTCCTAAATCCAACCGTGAGGTTCTTTTCGGCCCAAAATTCTCCAAAATTGCAACCACCCTCCAAATCTAGAAAAAAGCAACTACTTCAAACCCTTGTAGATCTTGCATTAAGAATACAAATCAAGCAAAACAAAAGGAAAAATTGACTTTCTCGATAGCTATAAATCCAATGGTGAGGTTCTTTTTATGCCAAAATGCACCTAAAAATTGTTCACCTCTAATGCCTGTAACCCTTGTTGAAGAAAAAACCTTATAAACCGATAAGGGGTTCATTGAATCGATTCTTTGATACCATGTTAGAATTGTGAGAAACATGAGCCATAGGATCAAACAATCAACAAAGACACCTTCCACGCAAGAGATCTACAAACACTATATGCAATATTCCTCAACAAGAAAAAGCTATAGAATGAACCTCAAGAATCTTCAAGAAAAACAAAAGTCCTCAAAGGTTGAGAGTCTGAGAGTAAATCTCCAGAGTGATAATACAATGAGGGTTGAGTTCTTATAAGAGAAAAATCCTAAATGAGAAAGGGATTAGATCATGACAAGTGCCAACATCACATGAGATGAGATAGAATGATCTATTAATAGCTCAAATAATAAAAGCATAAAAGCACTCCTAAGTTTAGCTTAAGTGTATGAGAATAAATTAGACTAATAATTAATTAAATATTAATTAATTATTAGCTAATGCATGATTTCTCTAAAAATAAGAAATTCACGAATTAAAACCACCTAAAAAATTACCATCCAAATTATACCTCAATCAAATATGCCTTATAATTATGGAAATTTAATATCCTTAGGTGTAACTCCCCTTTAGACCTTTCATATGTCTAACAAATTTTTACATTTCTTATACAAACTTGAGTCCATAACTCTTTATTCAAGGGCTTTATTGAGTTCATTTTTAAAAAATTGAAGTAATCAAAGAGATCTATACAACAAAAACCACTCTACATGGTGATAACTAACTAAGATATATATTCTGACCAATTACCAGCTCGAAGCCTATAAATTGAGTTAATATCAACACCAATATCTAATTTCTAGGGGCCAAGAGCCCCATGGACTCACAACACCACCTAATTTTTTTGTGCTCACTAGCTTCATTAATGTAATGCCACTTTTCCTCTTATGGTTATTAAGTATTAGCACCAGATTTAATATAGCAAATATTAGAGTTAATATAATTTACAATATGAAATGTTAGCAAAATATATGTGAATAATCAATGTAATCTATAAACATGTGACAATTAAATAAAATAATAAATGGAATAAAACCACTATATAGATTAATCTTATTGATACCAAAATCATATAAACAATATTCCCAATATGTTAAATCAATGGTTTTAATACTTATTTGTAGATATATTTTGAGAAGCCATTATTCAATACTTAGAGGAATAACTACAGATCTACGCTCTTCACAGCGAGGAGGTTGTTGGAAGAATGAAGAAAACATATCTTGATATAGTTTTTGTTGTCATTGATGTCACCATGATATATGAGTTGCAATTGCAAGTTCAAAGTCATGTTGATCTGGTATTCTAAACCAGTAATGTAGAAACGTCCTTTGGTATTTTGGTCTGCACTTCCCCTCTGGTGATCGTCATTACTCACATTCTTGCGAAATGGTTTTTGGTTGATGAAAGCATGCATGGATAGGATATCATGCGTACAAATGATCGTGTTTGTTGTTGCCATCATTTTGTTGTTTACATTCTTGTTATTAGGTCTATCTCTAGCCGACCTAATAAGCGGTTGAAGGTGCAATGGATTAAATTTTGTTTGTGCAATCCATGTCGACATGTAGTAGCATGCCACAGGCTTGAATTTCTTTTGAGAATTTTTGGTATTTACTTGGAGCTGACGTGATTGATACTTGTGAGAAAATCAATTATATATACAGGATAACTTTGGAGATAAAAGAAAGAGAATAAGTTGTGTGTGCAAGTGTTGGTTGATTAAGTGTGGGTGTGAAAAGAGTGAACAGTGATCTGCTAATATGTGAATTTCTTGAGCTTCAAAGGAGATGAATCTGCACTCTAAGGTGTACTTACATCAGTTCATTCTCTAGTTGTGAGCAATTTTGTTACTATATATTTTGTAGGCAGTGAGCCCCCCTTTTGTAATATTGTATAACTGGTTATACTATATTGTGAGTTAATCCTCACTGTGGTTTTTCCCATTATGGGTTTTCCACATAAAAATCTTGATGTTCTTGTTTTGTGTGTTTCATTTTCAATTAATGCTTCTTCTTATCTTAATTATCATATGCATTGGATTAAATGGATGGTATTTTTTCAATAAGTTTAAGAAGATATTGATTCACCCTCCCTCTCAGTATCTTGGATATTCAATAATTGGTATCAAAGCTTGGTTCCTCTAGGGAAGCCTAACAGCTTGAGGGAGATCTTGAAGATTGAACAAATGGATGATAATACAGAACTCTGGACTGCCCTTGATGACCTTGACAAATCTGAAAATGAAAATAGAGATTTGAAAGAAATCTTGATGAAGCAAATGAATGCATCCAAAATTTGAAAGAGCAATTAAATAAATTCAAAGAGATACATAGAGAAGTTAGTGAGCAATTGAAACAATCAAATGAAGATTTTATCCGACTAAAGGTGCAAGTGGATGAAAATAAGAGAATTGAAGAGTGTTTGAATGTAGAAGTTCAGAGCAAGTCAAATGAGTGTTCCAGGCTTGAACAAGAAGTGGTGAATCTAAGAGAAAAACTAGAAAAAGAAAAATTTTGTGAAGATAGTTTCAAGACAAGATCTACCAGGCTTGATGAACTGATTGCAGGACAAAAAGAACCTAAAGACAAAGGTGGATTGGGGTTAGAATTAGGTGAAAGCTCAAACGCTGTAAACAATCAAAAGACTCAAAGCAAGGGAAAATAGATAAGGAATCCAAAAATAAGACCTCCTATCAGACAACCAAATGCCCAATGGTATCCATCTTTCAATGGCACTTGTTTTTCATGCAATAATTTTGGTCATAAGGCAACTGAATGCAGAAGTAGGATGAATTGATTCTCTGGTTCCTTCTCTATAAAATACTATGCTTGTAATAAAATTTGGACATAGAGCTAGTGCATGTAGAACTCATATGATGAACCGGTTTAATGGAGGTAGAGTGAATCAATCCTTTATTGGTTACTGCTATACTTGCAATAAGTTTGTGCATAAATCGAATTAGTGCAGATCAAGGATTAACTGAAGTTAAACAAATCAAAAAAATGTTATCTATTACAATTGCAAAAAATTGGGACATATCTCAAAGGTATGCAAAATTAAAAAGGGAAAACAATCTACTTTGGTAAAGAAGAATGAACCTGTGAAGAAGATTGACAAAGAGGAGGTTAAGCAAGAAATGAGAAAGATGTGGAAAAAGAAAGAAGAGCCAAAATCTTTTGATGTGTTTGTGCCCTCATCTGGTGCAGACAATTCCTCTGAGAATTAGACCTAGCATGTTCTTAGGGGGAGCTTTAGCTTAAAATCCTTTAAACCCCTTGATTTTGAGCGTTTCAGCCTTTGGCACGATAAGATGTTGTAAGAGATGAATAGGCAGAGGTTTTGAAAAAGAAACTGGAAGAAAAATCTCATGCATGCTCGCTTGTGGAGCATATTAGGGTTTTGTAGTGTTGTTGAAGGGTTTTTGCCAAATTTTTGAATTTCATCGCATTTAATGTGAATTAGGGCATTGCATTGATCTATAAAGCAAAATTGTAAAGGAATTTCAATCACTTGTGCATTTGAAGGTGGTGAAGAGAAATTTAGAGTGTTTTGGAGTGATTTGAAGTATGAATTAAGCAAACCCTAGCTTTGGTTCTTTGCAAAAGTAAAAGGTATTGTTTAATTATTTGTTTTTGTGAGCTTGTGAAAATTCTCTTTTTGAATCTTTTAAAGCTCAGTGTATGGAAAATGGCAACCCTTGTAGTCATGAATGCAACAAAAAGACCTGGAGCCTCCTACAGGAAGTACTCAATGAAGGTTTTTGAAGATGACCCTATGGGTGCCTTCTCTTTTATTCCTCATGGTGTCATGCCTATAGAGGATACTATAATGTACATTAGGGTTAAGATCGAGGAATTCAATCAGACAAAATTGATTGACATATGGCTGAATGAGCTCACTAGAGATAACTTCATGGTGAAACCTGAGTATTTGAATCTTGTAGTGAAGAAACTAGATTGTTGGAACAACTTCCCTAATTTTAGTTCCACTATGGATGATCAGTATGTTAAACTAGTCCTTAGCATAATGCATGATCAAATTTTGTGGACCGACAAGCCACATTTGATAACCAATAAATTGATCAAAGTTGTCACCGGACTCTATGACATCAGACCAGTACAAGTGCTAAAAGCAGTGAAAAATGAAGTGGTGATAGATCTCACCGGTGCAACATATGATAAAAGGGCTCTTACAAAAAATCCTATCACTAATCCAGTTGTGAAGTACACATCAATAATGATCGATAATAAAATATACTTCACTAACAGAGAGAACTTTGTGTCTGCCATAGCAATCTATACCAATTTTGACATGGTTGCAAATGGTGCAAATTGTGATCTAAGTGAGCCTCTCAGAAAATAGCTATTTGAGAGCCTGAGGATGTCAAAGGAGAAGAAGCATCCTTGCAATTTTGGGTCACTGATTGTTTGCATGTTATTCTATTTCCTCATAAGGCTTCCAATAAAATATGAAACAGTGTTTCAGGACTCATCCCGATCAGTTGCTCATCAAATTTTTAATCATATGCATAAGTTGGGTGATTTGAAGAACACAGAAAATTCCTTGACTGAATTATTTGTTGTGTTCAATAAAAATATGAATGAGAGAGATAAGATTCTGAGGAAAATTGTTGAGAAGTATAAGGATGACATCATATTTCATGTTTCTTCTGATGAGTGCATGGTTGAAGCAGTTGAACCCTAGACTGTTTGGATTCAACCCTTGGGATATGAGTCATAAAAGAGGAATTTGAAGGTTATGTGCAACTATTATTGAAAAGTACAAAGGAATCCAATGAACCTTGGATTGGTACATATGCAAAAAATTCCATGGAAGTTCATTTGGAGCACAATAAATCTGCAAAGAGAAAAAATGTAAATGAGATGCTTAGAAAATATGGTTACACAGATGAATAGATAGCACAAGGAAGAGCCTATAGAAAAAATAAGTCTAAAGAATCATTTGGTGTAAGGAGATCTGGTAGGATCCCTCCTTCCAAACCAGCTTTTGGCTCGACTGGAGTAAAGATTGAGCCCATCACTTCTGACAAAGGCAAAGGATCAGCCCCTTCTGAACCCACTACCAAATCAGGTAAGAGAAAAGGTGTTCCTCCGGTAGTTCCAGATAAATGAGGAAGAAAAGAAAAAGCTACAAGGGAGAAGAATCTCATCATTATTGAGGACCAAGAGGAAGAGGAAGAAGACCCATATTCTAAGTTGATAAGGAAAAGAAGGCTAAGCATTTCCTCCGGTGAAGGTGCATCTCAAGAAACCAGTGTTGGAGCAAAAATAATTCACTATATATCGTCCTTAGAGGATTTTGATGAACATGACATTAGTGATCATGAAATAGATGCAAAGAAGGCTAGAGTCATAGAAGAGGCTTCATTGGACCAGGTAGAATAGAATGTATTTTCGGTAAGACCTAGTAACACTCTCATACTAGAAGCCTTGGGGAATGATTTAGTGTATTATGAAAATATGGTGAAACCCACAGCAAAATTTTATAATCAAGTAGGATAAGAAGATAAGGAAACAATAAAAATGGCTATCAATAAATAAGTTATTATTTTGGAAGTTAAGTGGGATGATTTTAAAGATAATGTACCTGAGAAATTATGGGAAGTCATAATGAAGAGAAGAGAAGAGGTGGTTGAGTTGGAAGAGAAAATAAGGGCTAAGGCATATAAGGAAATTTCATCCTCTATGTCTCTAAGTGATCTAGAAACCTTGAAGAAGGTTTGCTCTAACATGTTCTGAATGAAGAAGAGAGTTAATACTTTGATGACCAGAGATAAGAAGAAAATCAAGAGGATAAGGAAGGAAACAATAAATACTATCAAAAGTATAGTTGAGAAGTATGGTATGCTTGGTACATCTGGTATGACACCTGAATCGGGAAAAGAAGCTTTTACAAAAGTTAAGGAAGATCCTCCTTCCGGTACTGGTAATGAAAATATACCTCTAGAAATGAATGACTATGATATCCCTCCATAAACAGGAAGTATAGATTTCCTTCCATAAATTAATGCTGCTAATGAGGCTCCAAAAAATGAAAAATAGACTGAAGAAAATGTTGAAGTTGAAACACATGATGTTGCTCCTCTGGTACACTCTATAGAGGAAAGAGATAATGTTGAAGGAAAAGAGAACAAGGATGAAAGTAACAAAGAAGGAGAAAAGGAAGAAGAGAGGAGAGAAGAAGAAGAAGAAGAAGAGAAAGAGGAAGAAAATATAGAAGAGGAAAAGATAGAAGAAAAGAAGATGAAAGAAAATGAAAGAAAAGAAAGCAAAGGAAGAGAAAGATGAGGAAGAAGAAGGGTATGTGCAGGATCATCATGGAAAAAATAGGCCCTTAAGTGGCAATAAAATTCACAAAATCAGAGTTAGGCAGCTTGACGTAAAAATTTGAATAAGTTATATATATTATTTAAAAAATATGTAAGAATAGAATCTATAGAAAATTGAATGTAGTTTCTAAACTACCAGGTTTATTTTTAAAAAAAAATAAAAATCGATTTGGTGAAAATTTGAAATTTCAATGCAGTAGTACTTAAATTTTAGGGAAAAAATAAGAAGTAGGTGTCTGTCTGACCACCCTAACCACAATAAAATGATAATATTTCTTTACAATATTTTAGATATAAGTAGGGGACTCATGTCATGATGTGATGCATATTTTTTTGTAATTTTTTTCCAAGTAAATAATTAATTATGAAATTTTTATTACAACTTTTAAAAAATATAAAAACTCTTATGTCTGACCACCTTAACTTGGTCAAAATTTCATGAAATTCAATTCTTTTTTTTTTATCCTATAGTATGTGAAGCATAGAATGTAACACATGTTTTGGATTCAAAAAATGTGATACCATTTGAAAGCTATAGATTTTTTTCAATTAGCCTATCAATTAGGACTTTAGTCGTAATTCAAATAGAAAATGAATAATAATTATTTATTAAATTCAAAGTAAAGAATAATTTATATTGGTGGAAAGTTGAGAATCTCCTTTAAAAGCCCTTTTCGTTTTATCAATTTTGGGTAAAAAAAATATCGTCAGCCACATGGGCCATCATATTACTTAGATATTGCCACTTTTTGGCCCATCATGATCCTGCACATACCCAGAAAGAAATGAGGAATTCGGTGAACTTGTTGGAAATAATGAAGAAGGATCTAAGCAGGTAGTGGAATCACAAAATTCCATCGGATAATCCTCCTTCGATGATGGTGTCTTGAAGGGCCTGTTATCTAAGAAAATCAGATTTCGGCCAGTAATTCCTTCAGAACTCGTACAACTTCCCATGAATCAAGGTTATGCGGATCTAGACAAGATTTCTCCTATGCATAAAATGTTGTTAGGTGATGTATTTCATATATCCAACAGAAGGGAAATCCTAGAAATGCATCATATTGGAACTGACCTTATCAAAGATGCCATTAAGTCTTTGCAGGATGTCACACCTGATACGTCAGTAGACACATCTCTCACTCTAGTAGAAAACCTGAAAATTCTATTGGACTCCTTCAAGTATTATACCACTGAACTTAGTAAGAAAACAAAACAGGAATTTCAAGAGAAACTGACTAAGAAAAGGCTATTGGTCCTTAATGACAAGTGTTCTCTAGCACATACCAATGTACAAAAGAGCCTTGAATTTGTAAAGGCCTCTAAATCTAAAGCAAGTTTTGTGCTTGCATATTGCATAAGGTGGGCTGATGTCACACAAACTATAGAAGATCTCATAGACTCCATTGAGTCCCAGTTGATAGTTGTTTCTAGTACTTACAATGTATCCATGGATAGAGATAAGTCAACTTGGAATGCCATCTCTGTGTATAGAGAAAAAAAATTCATGTTACAGAAGCAAAAAGAATAAATAATTAGAAAATTTGGACTGCTTGGTGACAATGTAAGGATGGAGTACACTCTAGTAGCCAATGTTTTGGCTAATGCTGAGAAAAATTAGATAAGATCAATCTTACCCCAGATACTCTGGATGAGGCTGAAGAAAGTTTTATTGCATTAGAGTCTTTGAACAAAATGCTAATATCTGCTAAATAGAGTTGGGAGAATGGTAAAGTATCCTAGCAAGGAATTCTTCAGGAACTTAAAAGTGCTCCCTCCTCCAAGTAAAGGCTTTTTTGGTTTTCACATTGTTTGGGTTAAACTCCTAAGGAGGAGTTCAGTATTTTGATTCTTTTTGTTGTACATTCCAAACCATGTGTACATATTTATTTTCATATTTTTGGGTTGCCCTTTTTCCTTGATTTCAAAGGGGAGAGGAAAGAGAAAAGGAGTATGCTCTGTACATAGGAAGTCTGTAAATTATTTTGGTACATGTTGCCATCAATGACAAAGGGGGAGATTGTTGGAAGAATGAAGAAGAACCCATCTCTTGATATAGTTTTTTTTGTCATTGATGTCACCATGATATATGAGTTGCAACTACAAGTTCAAAGTCATGTTGATCTGGTATTCTAAATTGGTAATGCAAAAGCGTCCTCCGATATTTTGGTTTGCACTTCCCCTCCAATGATCTTCATTACTCACATTCTTAGGAAATGGGTTTTGGTCGATGAAAGCATGCATGGCTAGGATCTCATGTGTACAAAAGTTTGTGTTCATCGCTGGAATCATTTTGTTGTTTACATTCTTGTTATTAGGTCTATCTCTAGCCAACCTAATAAGAGGTTGAAGGTGAAATGGATTAAAAAAAAATTGTGCAATCCATGCCAACATGTAGTAGCGTTCCACACACTTCAATTTTTTTTGAGAAGTTTTTGTATTTACTTGGAGCCGACCTAATTGATACTTATGGGAAAATTATATATATGTATAACTTTGGAGATAGAAGAAAGACAATAAGTTATGTGTGTGAGTGTTGGTGGATTAAGTGCGGGTGCAAAAAGAGAGAACAGTGATCTGCTAGCATGTGAATTTCTTGAGCTTCAAAGGAACTGAATTTGCACTCAGAGGTGTACACTTACATCAATTCATTCTCTTATTGTAATCCATTTTGTTACTATATCTTTTGTAGGCAGTGACCCACCCTTTTGTAATATCTTATAATTGGTTATACAATATTGTGAGTTAATCCTCGTCGTGGTTTTTCCCATTCTAGATTTTCCATGTAAAAATCTTGGTGTATTTTTGTTGTGTGTTTCACGTTCAGTTAATGCTTTTTCTTATCTTAATTATCATATGCATTGGATTAATTGGATGGTATTTTTTTAATGAGTTTGAGAAGATACTGATTCAACCCCCCCTCCCAATATCTTGGATATTCAACCAAGGCACTCTTAGAGGAATTGGTTCTTTCACAGAACTCCAACTTGCCTCAAAAGGCCTTACAGTTAAACTACCTACCTCAGAGGGCCTCACGGTAATCATACCTTGTCCCTTATCTCATTCGATTTAGACTTTCTTGGTTAGCCCAATTTACATATATTTATATATTTGAAATAGATGGACATTGATTTTTAATGTGTAACTTGGTATTTCTATACATGTAAACGTAGAAGTAAAAGACTCAATATACATCAAGATATAGAGGTACAATTAATGTAGATTAAATGATAATATTATAACATAGTATATTCATTTAGATAATATTTAAGAGTATCGTAAAGACCAAGTAATTAAGTTTAAAAAATTTATTAGGCTTTATGAGATTAGATAATGTCCAAGTGATTATGTTAAAATCCTTTAAGGTCCTCAAAAAAAAAAAATGGTCGAGAAGTGTGAACATCAAGGGGTTTGGATGACTCTCCATTGATTAATCAGTAAGTGAATTTTGGTTATATTTATATTAGTTAATAATTGATTTGTAGAAATTGCTATGTGATTTAGTTAATTAGAAGTGTTATTTTAGCTACTTGCAAATGTAATTGTCGATGGTGAATAATCTTGTTGGCATGTGGCGACTGATCATGCTATATTGTACACTCTTTAGTAATGTACACTCTTCATGTATCCTTGTCAGGGTCTAGGGCCAGGCCAAGCCCCGAGCAGGGGTTTGGGGGTAGCAACCCACCAGAAAAAAAAGATTAGCTTTTTTTTCGCTTCGTCGCCAAAAAAAAAAAAAGCCGACTTTGTAAACCCTAATTTTTGGAAGCTTTTAAAAGCTTGTTATAATCGGTTGGGATGGGGAGTTGTAGCATGGAATTATTAGCGATATTGTAATATTTTTTTCACTGGATAATAAAATCATTGGATGGCTATGATTTTGTGGATGTAGCCCTGATTGGGTGAACCACGCTAAATTCTTGTGTTGTCTTGTTTCTGTTATACTTTTCTGTGTGTTTTATTTCTCTGTTTTATTGATTAAATTTGCATTTAACTTGTTAGATATCTACCTACTAACCCTAAAATATATATCTATGGAATTTAGTTGTTAAGATAAAGGAGTAATTTATGATGATTGATTTATTATTTTGCTTAAATTATTTAGGGAAAAACAGGCTTGTAGTATTTATTTTGAGAAAATAAGTTCTAGTAATAAAATATGTTTAATACTATAAATTTTAGTAAGAAATAAGAAATTTTACAAAATAAAAGGTTTCTCTAATTGGAAAGTTACTATGAAATGAGTATTTAATTGTGTGTGTAGTGAAAGTAAATTGATAGGCTATTTAACTTAAATAATTTTGAATTAATGTTAGATGACTTAGTAATATTTAAACCAAAGTATGTAATAAATCATTAAATAAGATAATTTTACTTATAGATGCTAGTATAGGAAGTGATACCCTATCTAGGAAAAGACTAATAAAGTGCCATTGAATTATTAGGATAATGTGATGCCTTGTAGGACAATTGAGTTTTCGTTTATGATGAAGTTGTTTTGATTTCCATAATGAAGTTTAAATTATAAGTTAGGTCTATGAGGTTTGTTATGATATAGTTATTCAAGTGATCGATTCATGGATTAATTAGTAACAATATAAGTGCTTGTGTAATTTTCTTTTAGATTGTTAAGTTGTATGTTTCATTGCATGATTTTGTGGATGTCTTCTTGGGTAATTGATTGTGTCTTGGTTATTAAAATTAAGATAATTTTGGGTTATTGTCTAAGTGGAACTCTTTTGTTCAAATGGTTAATGATAGTCTTACAAAGGCCTAGGGGAGTATCTTATTTGTGGATTTTATGATTGTTTTCATTTTGAAATGGATGATAATATCTTGAGATGGTACATGAGCATCTTTAGCCTTGCCCCATTAATTCACTATTATGGTTGGTACTTGTGTGCGAGATGGTTCATGTCTCACTCTTTGTGTATGTTCTTGTGGTTTTGTAATTTGTGCAAGATGGCTTACCCTATTTGTTGTGTTTGGTCTACTAGTTGCAAGTAGGGGGAGTGGCTCTCAATGGGGGTCGACGTCTTGTGAGATACTTTCAGGGTAACCCATTGGAGAGTATCTTAACTCAGTGATAATCTAGTTAATGAATTAGGAGGCTTGGGTATTTTACACACTAATTAAGATTATTGGAAGCCTCACCCATGCTTGTAGTGCTCATTCAAGCTAAGGATGGGTTGAGAAGGCCTAGTTGGATAGATCAACTTCCTTGTCCTCATGAAAGGAAGGTTGGTTCTGCATGTGTCACCCTATGGGGCCAACATCTAGTGAGAGATTGTTAAGGTAACCATAGATTGGGTTTGGTGTCTAGTGAGAGACCGTTAGGGTAACCCATGTCAAGACCATGCAATGACACTCCTCCCTATAGAAAACTAACATTCCCCAGTCATGTGATCCTCTTTTTTGTGTGTGTGCCTCTTGAAGTGGTGTCTTTTTTATGTGATGTTTATGTTGTACCTTGTATGTTGGAGTCATGTTAGCTCTTTTTTGTTGTACTACTGTATTCTTGACCATTTGTGTAGTGGGACCTTATTTTTATCCTCTAGCATGGGGGGTGGACCTTAGTGTTCCACATGGTCGGGTGGATGTGCCTTTTCCTCCATTGGGTTTCCCTTGTTATTGTTCTGGAGCATGGAGGATGTACCTTTGTAGCAGACTTCATATCTAGTATCAGTTCTAGAGACAGCCAATTATGTTATGTATTTACTTGTATCTCATTTTTACCATGTAATATAACTTTGATGTAATCTTGTAACAATGTAATGATGTACCCTTATGTAAAGGAAATCGTATATTTACTCATTTGTTCGTAATATATGATCTATAATGATGGTGTATCGAATGTCATGTATGTTGTTTATTCATTTAATGCAATAAATTTATAATTAACTCTTGTAGTTAGTTTTTCATGATCTATGTTTAGATCTTGTTAATTAGGTATTTTCGTAATGCATTCATAGAACCTTGGAGGAAATAGGTTAGCTTAGAAGCTATTTTTAGATAAGTTTGCAATTCATGTTATTTCTTTAAAAAAGAAATTGTGTCATAATTTATAGTTAGTTATTTTGTCCTCTAGGGTTCTTTGGCGGGGTGTTATACCTAGTATCAGAGCCTAGGTTCATACACTGGGTACTCTAGATACATATGAACCCATTATATTGTCCTAGTTTCTTAGACTCTTGAGACTATGTCTCCTCCCTTCTATCATCCTCTCTTAGCAACCTAAAATTTGTCCTTGGATAGTGTTTGTCTAATGGTGCAAGAAACTAGTGGAAAGGATAGGACCCTTGGTGTAGTGCGCAATGCACCTATATTCTTTCTACCGAGGATGCATTATGGACCCTTGTGTAGCCTTATGATGTGACTCTTGGTGATGTGCATTTGTGTGTGTATGTGAAGAATGCATATTAAATTTGGAATATCATTCTTATTAAGTGGTAAATTGTGTTTTCATGCTTCTAAAAAGGTGTAAAATCATGATCTTGTGTTAAAAATGTTATGATATTTAGTGTTGTGAAAATAATAAGGTGGAGTGTCTTATCTGTAAATGAAGGATATTTAACAAAAAATGTGTGCTTTGTGTGCATAATTTTGTTGCGTTTTGTGGAAGTGTAGTACTCTGATGTAATGAATTAAGTTTGTTGACTGATATTGTTGATTTAAGGTAGCTTAGGTCAGATATAAATGATGATTGCATTATGCATTATCATCATTTATAAATGATTGAAATCTACTATATCATCTACAAGTAAGATATTTGGATTTCTGATCTTGAGTAAAATCGAAAACCATTGTTGATCGAACTTAACTAATCGTTGTTTAATACATGCGAATGTTTGGAGATAATCCACCGATAATTATCGGTTGGAGAACTTTTCATGCTCAAGGGACACGTCCCATGAGTGGATGTGTCTCCACTTTGTGGAGACACATCTTCTCATGAGACTCGTCTCTCCTTGAGGCATGTCTCCCTCAAAGATATAAAAGACATGTTTGATTTTCTATTGCAATTATCGAAATATATAAATGTTCTACAATTAGAAGATTTGAAATACAAACATTAAAATTTGACTTAGAATACATGCATGGAAATTAAGACTTAGGATTTGTGTGCCTCCTCTTAGGATATAATTTGATAAGATTTGATTAATTTAACATGGTATCAGAGCCACATTGAGAAAATCCGAATCAAATCTAGATATTAGATTATTTAGAAGAAAAAGAAAATTGTATTTTTAAGAAATCAATTACACATCACATTCTTCATAATGTCAAATGTGATCAAATTTGAAGACTGTCATGAAGGTGCAAACAACTTCACATCATGGAAATTCAGAATCATGATGATACTAAAAGAAAATAATTTAGACTCATTTGTGAAAGAAAACAAGAGAGAACTAGAGGATGATCCAGAGAAAACTCAATGGATTGAGAATAATGAGAAAGCCATGAAAATTTTAGTAGATGCAATTAGGGACCATATAGTACCCATTTTGTCAAAACATGAGATTGCATATCTAATGTTCAAATCCCTTGAGAGAACCTTTGAAATAAACAACACCAATAGGAATCTTGCATTAAAAAGACAACTCAACAATGTTCAAATAAACAAAGCAGAAACTATTAATGCATACTTCATGAGAATCATTGAACTAAGGAATAAATTATCAACAATTGGATACCAAATTGATAGCAAGGAGTTAACGTTGATAGCTCTAGGAGGCCTACCAAACTCATGGGAGTCATTTGTTCAAGGAATAAGTGTGAGATCTAAACTCCCTAAATTTGATAGGCTAAGAACTGACTGCTTACAAGAAGAAACAAGACTCTCAACAAAATAAAACAAACAAAAACCCGTAGATGAGGATATTCATGTGCTCAACACAACATCTAATAAAAGGGGTAAGAATAATTCTTACGGGAAAGGATCATTCAAGAGAAAGAGAAATTCTTATGGAAAAGGATCATTCAAGAAGAGGAAAGACATCTCTCAAATACAATGTTTCAGATGTGATCAATATGGGCACTATCCAATGAAGTGCCTTGATAGAACAAAACAGCAAGCATCTTTTGCTAAAGTAGGAAAATCAAATATAGACCATGACTCTGAGAAATTTGTATTCTATTTAGCCTTATAAAGTCAAGTATCTAGCAATATCAACAATTGGGTAATTGATAGTGGTTCTTCAAGGCACATCACAGTGTTCAGACAACACCTAGACACTATGACTGAAGAGACTAATGAAGAAGTAACTGTTGGGATGATTCTACACATCCTGTAAAAGGGGTTGGAACTTGCTCCATCAATTGAAATCTAGTCTCTCCCTACAACTCACTGGAGTTTTATTCGTACCTAGAATAAAGAGGAATCTAATATCCATCTCTTCTCTTGAAGACAATGGATATAGGGTTACCTTTATGGATAGGAAAGTTCTGGCATGGCCTAAGAACTCAACTATAAAGAAAGATTAAACCATAGTTATAAGACAAGGTTATCTTTACAAACTATGCATTGAAGTCAAGCAAGCCCTTACCCTTGATACTTCTAATTCAAATGAATTTTGGCATCGAAGATTAGGACACCTTCATTTATGTGCCCTACCCTCTGTGGAAAAACTAGTAACAGGATTGCCTAAATTAAAACAAACTCATGAAGGAGCTTGTAAAGGGTGTGCCCTAGGAAAGAATACAAAGGGATCCTTCCAGAATAGTTTGAGTAAAACCAAAGAAGTGTTAGAACTGGTTCACTTTGATTTATGTGGACCTATGTCTGTACCCTCCATGGTAGGCTTCCTATATTATGTAATATTTATAGATGACTGTACTCTAGGAAGACCTGGATTTATTTTCTTAAGTGTAAAGAGTCAATAGAAATCCTTAAAAGGTTTAAGGAGTTCAAAGCTCTCACTGAAAACTTCTCCAGGAAGAAAATCAAAATTCTTAGGACAGACAATGGGAAGGAATAGACCTCTGAAATCTTTAAGGAATTTTGCATAAATGTTGGGATTAAGAGGGAGTTTATAGTAGCCTACAACCCTCAACAAAATGGTGTTGCTGAAAGGAAAAATAGAACTATTGTAGAAGCTGCAAAAGCAATGTTATTTGACCAAAACATAGAAACCTCATTCTAGGCAGAAGCCTCTAGAACTATTGTTTACATCCAAAATAGATGTCCACATTCCCATCTAGACAACAACACTCCTGAAGAAGCTTTCATGGGTATAAAACCTGACATTAGTCACTTAAGGATTTTTGGTTGCCCGATTTACATTCATGTACCTAAAGAAAAGAGATTCAAACTAGAACCTTCTGGAAAGAAATGGGTATTTGTAGGATATAGTGAAACCTCCAAAACCTACAGGATATTCATACCTGGGTAGAAACAAATTGAACTAAGCAGAGATGTCATCTTTGAAGAAAACCTTTCATTCAAAAGGGCAAGGAGTTCACATGAGATAGAAATTCATAATTCCCCTAGAGCCTTAGAAGTGGAACCTACTCCTAAGATTCAGAGGGAGTATCCTGAAGAAAAAATAAGTGAATTTGAATCTGCTTTAGAAGATAATCCAAATGACAACAGCAAGAAGAGACCACTTTGGGCTAGGAAAATGATTAAAGAAGCTCAGAATCATGCAACACCCAAGGGAACCTTTAGGGAAAGTAAGAGACCCAAAATTTTCTCAAGCTATGTTGCCCTAATGAATGAAATCATCAATTATTGGATAAATATTTACGTGACCAAGCGTTAATCCATGATTCTCATCAATCGTCTAATTTACTTCATAAATTGAATTCATTGATTCATAGTAATATAGAAATTTTTTCGATTGAAGATATTTATAAAACTCCTTTAATAAGCCCAAAAATTGTCAATTTTGACAAAAACTCTTGCTATCCTTTTTTAAGTAATTCAGATTCAGAAGAAAAGACCTCTAACCAGTATTCTAAAAACAGTTTTAGTTCAAACATAAATCTTATTCAAACTCAATCTTATCAAGATGATCTACTATCCGAAATATCTTTGCGAATGAATAAATTGGGAGAAAAAGAAAATTATAGTTCAACAGAAAGTTTAAAAGACATAATGGAAGATAAAGCCACAGGTGACCTTTTGAATAAAGAAGAACTCAAGTTTTTAGTTTCAGAACTCAAGTTTTTAGTTTCTTTTAAGACCCTTCAAATCAATATTCTTTTTGAGAAATGGGGTTTGTTTCAAACATATAGGTCATGGTTATGGTTTTTGACTTCCACAGGGTGGAAATATGCTAAAATTATGTTTTTAGCTACTTTTCCGGAAATACCAATAAATAGTAGTGATCAATTGGTATCAATCTCGCACAATATTAGTCAAAATTGGAATCAAAATTTGACTATTTTGTCGGCACTTTCTCATCAATTTTGGGCACTTCTAAAGTGGGAATTTAGAGAGAAAATTATCCCGAAATTGAATCTTTTGTTATCCCGTTGGCATTGGGATGTTCCCACTTTATTGAAATCAATAAATGAAACAGTAGTTAAGGGAAAGGATACGTCAATATCCTTTGATACATGGAAATATATATTAAATGTTCGGGAGTATGATATTTTTCTTTGTATCTTCATTGGATTTTTCTTTTGTATGTCCTGCATAATTCCCTTACAGTTGATTCTTTTTTATAGGAACGTGGAGCTCATCAAAGATTTGCAGTATGACTCCTACTACTTTGAGAAAGTAGGAAGAATTATTAGATCTTTTAGAAGGCTTAGAAATGTTACTAATTTAAATTGGTATGGTTCTTGGCTTACATTTATCGACTATATCGAGATGGACTCGGATCCTGATGATGTCGGATTATCGCTACTATTTAAAATTTGGTATGTCAAAAATATTAAATGGCGTTTACCTTCAAAAAAGCGGTTTTTTAGAGAGAGAAAGTATGGTAACTTTTCCTCCTTTTCCTCAATTATAAAAACAGTAAAAACAGTTTTGTACGAATGTGACCTGGATGATTTCCTTTTGAGAGAAAATAGATTGTTATTAGTACAAGAACAAATATCTCAATTTGAATCGAAGTTAACTCCCCCTATTGGTTTCTTTCATGAATATTTTGAACAAAGAAAACAGCCGGGACTTGTTTACTTTCGATATTTAGCTGAATTTATTCAACGAGGTCTAACTCATAGAATAGGTGTAATGAATTCCGAATTAAATTCATTGTTTTTAGCAGAAATGCCGATCTTCACTGCTTTTTATCAGAAGATGACTTCCCTGCCAATTGACTCGTCTTTATCTGACCAAAAGAGAAATTTGTTGTTTCTTCTAAATGGCTCTTCAAAATCAAAGATGTTGTTGATGGCAGTATAGAAAAACACAAAGCGTGCTTTGTGGCCAGAGGTTTTTCACAAAAGGAAGGCATTGATTATGAAGAGACATTTGCACTTGTTGCCCGATACACATCTGTGAGAGTAGTGATAGCTATTGCAGTAGCTAAAGGCTAGAAGATCCATCAAATGGATGTGAAAATTGCCTTCCTGAATGGGACCATTGAAGAGGAAGTCTATCTAGAGCAACTTGAAGGTTTTGTGATACATAAACCTGAATCACATGTATGCAGATTAAAGAAAGCTCTATATGGACTTAAACAAGCTCCCATGGCCTGGTATGAAAGAATTGACAGCTATCTCTTGGGACTAGGATTTTCCAAGAATGATGCAGACCCAAATATTTATTTTAAGGTAATTAAAGGTGATATGTTAATAATTATTTTATATGTTGATGACCTGCTGATAACAAAAGAAGATCACCTCATTGCTCAAGGAAAGAAGGATCTAACTTTAGAATTTGACATGAAAGACTTGGGCATTTTACATTACTTCCTGGGTTTAGAAGTCTGGTAGAAATCAAATGGCATCATACTAAATCAAGGAAAGTATACTATTGATATTCTGAAGAGATTTGGAATGTTGGATTGTAGACCCATGTCTACACCTATGCAAATCAACCTACACAAACTAAAAGAAGTAGCAGCGGAATCTAAGTTTGCAAATTCCACTCTATATAGACAAATGATTGGATCATTGATGTACTTGGTTAACACCAGACCTGATATTTGCTATGCAGTGAATGCTCTAAGCCAGTTCATGTGTGAGCCAAAGTAAATTCACCTTATGGTTGTGAAACACATATTGAGATATCTTCAAGGCACTATTGGATATGATCTTCTTTATAGAAATGACCAACTAGAGATCTACATGGATACTCTGATTCAGATTGGGCTGGAAGTATAACCGATCAGAAAAGCACATCAGGATGTTGCTTCAGTTTAGGATCGGCTATGATCTCTTGGCTCAGCAGAAAACAGTCTTTAGTAGCACAAAGCTCGACAGAAGCTAAATATATCGTCGCCTCTATGGGGGCTCAAGAAGTAGTATGGCTCCGAAAACTGCTAGTGGGACTATTTGGTGAGCCTTGAGTCCTACTATTATCCATTGTGATAATCAGAGTTGCATCAAGCTTTCACTAAATCCAGTATTCCATGATAGATCTAAGCATATTGAGATCCCCTACCACTATGTAAGAGACATGGTAGAAAGGAATGTGATCTAGTTGGAGTATATTAGTACAAATGATCAAACAACAGACATTCTCACCAAGCCTCTCTCCAGAGTTAAAGTTGAACACTTCAGGAAGAAACTTGGTATGGTTGAAATGTAATTTGATATTGTGATTGAGATTCAAATTATTTAGTTGTACTAATATATTTAAAGATGTTTAATGTGTAAATTCTTTCATCATGTGTGTGACTCCATGACTTTATGGGCCCTCTATCCCCCTGTGTACATTATTGAAACATGACAATCTTTCTAATAATGAACATTTGTATTTGACATTGTAAAGTGATGACTCTACAATGATGAGTTGAACTATCATGGTAGATATCATGTGACTTGATATCCGTGGACATGTCATGATAGTATCTCGTGGACATTTTGATAGATATCATGAAGACTTGATATAAAGTTGAAGATCATTATGATCCTTATGAGATAATCATGGTGGATAAATTTACATATCCGTGGACATGCCATGAATTATTATGGTAGACATCATATGACTTGATGTCAGTGCACATACCATAATGAAGATGTGTTATGAAGAATGTCATGTGACTTGACAATTTTGGAAACATATCATATCTTCGATATCACATGTAAGGTGATATCTCTACTTACTTGTTTTTAGTTATCTTCCCTAGCTAAGAGGGAGTGTTGATTTAAAGCAGCTTCAATTAGATATAAATGATGATTGCATTATGCATTATCATCATTTATAAATGATCGAAATCTATTATATCATCTGCAAGTAAGATATTCAAATTTTTGATCTTGAGTAAAACCAAAATCCATTGTTGATCGAACTTAACTAATCAATGTTTAATACATGTGAATGTTTGGAGATAAGCCACCGATAATTATCGATTGGAGAAGTCTGCGCGCTCAAGGGATGCGTCCTCTCATGAAACGCGTCTCTCCTTAAGGTATGTCTCCGTCAAATATATAAAAGACATGTTCGATCTTCTATTGCAATCATCGAAATATATAAATGTTCTGCAATTAGAAGATTTAAAATACAAACATTAAAATCTGACTTAGAATACATGCACAAAAATTAAGACTTAGGATTTGCATGTCTCCTCTTAGGATATAATTTGATAAGATTTGATTAATTTAACAGATATGTAGTGGCTAGTTTATGAGTTGATTTGATTACTGAGTGTTGTCTTCGGATGTGTCTTGGTGAATGGGACAATGTTGCATTACTCATTCATGAGTACCCTGCTACGTTGTGATTTCACTTCACAGTGTGTCTAATTGTATGATTGTATATATATGTTCGATCATTTTGTTTGTTACAGATTGCAGGTACTAGACATCGAATCCACCTAAATTAGCAGGTCTAAGTGTGTCTCAAATCCAATGGAATAGTTGTTCGGAGATGATATAAGATCCCCTACCCTAGCCATCATCCTTGAGGAGGATGAGTATCTAGTTTGCCACCTTGTCTGTGTCATCTAATGTCAGTGGTCAATTGATCTTGCTTCTCGACCTTGGTTAAGGTTAGGTAATTGTTTCACATTTGGTTTGCTTGATTATTTGATGTTGTTGAATTTATGTTAAAGGAAGGTGAACATGGTATTATTTAACAAATTTTTGAACTTATGTGTGTATTTTTATTTTAACCTTGCGACTTCCAAGAGTCGAATCCTGGGGAGTAATGTAATGCCCTTCCATGATTCACCCTTTCTTGATGATTAATAAATGTTGTTTCAATTAATTAACGTATTAAATAAATTATTAAATACGTTAATTAATCAACATGTGTGAGGATATGCAGCCCTCATCCGCTAAATTTGCATGGCGACGCGCACTTAGAACACAAGAAAAGCTTACAATGTGAGGAGGCGTTCTAGAGAATTTCTTTAATTCAAAGATTTTGAGAGCTTCCTTATAAAACCATTTTGTCGATGGATGTCTATACTTTGTTCCATGTCTTTTGTTTCGAGTAGTAGGGAAAAATATAAAAGACTAAAAGAGCCTTGTCTCCAATGAGCGACCACCTATTGGACTTGCTGTCATGCAGCAGATTGGTTAATGACCACCTCCAGAACTCTTGTCCTATTTTTTGTTCTTGCTATCTTCTCGCAATTACGCCATTCTCTGTTCACTAAATTCTTTGTTTAGTGATTACATCTTCTTAGCAATTAATTTCGGGTAGTTATAATACTTCACTTTTCTAGCCTTGGCGTTCGAAGAGCGATCTATAACCTTGTTTGGTATTTGATTCTATATATATATATATATATATGCCTTGGTTGAAAACGTATAGCATTGGTTCTCTTTGCGCCGAAGAACTTTGAATGGAGATTACTGTAAATCTAAATTTATCCTTAATAATCATACCTTGTCTCATTCGGTTTAGGCTTTCTTGGTTAGCCCAATTTACATATATTTATATATTGGAAATAAATGGACATTGATTTTTTATGTGTAACTTGGTATTTCTATACATGTATACGTAGAAGTAAAAGACTCAATATAGATCAAGATATAGAGGTACAATTAATGTAGATTAAATGATAATCCTATAACATAGTATATTCATTTAGATAATATTTAAGAGTACCGTAAAGATCAAGTAATTAAGTTTAAAATTTGTATTAGGTTTTATGACATTAGATAATGTCTAAGTGATTATGTTAAAAGTCTTTAAGGTCTAAAAAAAAAAAATGGTCGAGAAGTGTTAACATCAAGGGGTTTGGACGACTCTATGTTGATTAATTAGTAAGTGAATATTGGTTATATTTATATTAGTTAATAATTGATTTGTAAAAATTGTTATGTGATTTAGTTAATTAGAATAGTGTTATTTTAGTTACTTGCAAATGTAATTATCGGTGGTGAATAATCTATCTATGAAATTTAGTGGTTAAGATAAAAGATTAATTTATGATGCTTGATTTATTATTTTGCTTAAATTATTTTGGAAAAAATAGGCTTGTAGTATTTATTATGATAAAATAAGTTCTAGTAATCAAATATGTTTAATAATATGAATTTTAGTAAGAAATAAGAAATGTTACAAAATAAAAGGTTTCTCTAATTGGAAAGTTACTATTATATGAGTATTTAATTGTGTGTGTAGTGAAAGTAAATTGATAGGCTATTTAACTTAAATAATTTTGAATTAATGTTAGATGACTTAGTAATATTTAAACCAAAGTGTGTAATAGATCATTAAATAAGATAATTTTACTTATAGATGCTAGTATGGGAAATGATACCCTATTTAGGAAAAGACTAATGAAATGCCACTGAATTATTAGGATAGTGTGATGTCTTGTTGGACAGTTGAGTTTTTGTTTATGATGATGTTGTTTTGATTTTCAAATTGAAGTTTAAATTATAAGTTAGTTATGTGAGCTTTATTATGATATATGGTTATTCGATTGAGTGATTTGTGGATTAATTAGTAACAATATAAATGCTTGTGTAATTTTATTTTAGATTGTTAATTTGTATGTTTCATTGCATGAGTTTGCAGATGTCTTCTTGGGTAATTTATTGTGTCTTAGTTATTAATTAAGATAATTTTGGGTTATTGTCTAAGTGGGAATCTTTTGTTCAAATGGTTAATGATAGTCTTACAGAGGCCTAGGTGAGTATCTTATTTGTGGATTATATGATTTTTTACATTTTGAAATGGATGATAATGTCTTGAGATGGGTACATGACGGTTTTTAGCCTTGCACTGCTTATTCACTATTATGGTTGTTACTTGTGTGCGAGATGGTGCATGTCTCTATCTATGTGTATGTTCATGTGGTTTTGTAATTTGTGCAAGATGGCTTACCCTGTTTGATAAGTTGGGTCTACTAGTTACAAGTAGGGGGGGTGGCTCTCGATAAGGGTCGGTGTCTTGTGAGAGACTATCAGGGTAACCCATTAGAGAGTATCTTAACTCGATGATAATCTAATTAATGAATTAGGAGGGTTGGGTAGTTTGCACACTAATTAAGATAATTGGAAGCCTCACCCATGCATGTAGTGCTCATTTAGGCTAAGGATGGGTTTAGAAGACTTGGTGGGCAAGATCAACTTCCTTGTCTTCACGAAAGGAAGGTTGGTTCTACATGTGTCACCCTATTGGTTCAGTGTCTAGTGAGAAACTGTTAGGGTAACCATAGATGGGGGTCAACATCTAGTGAAAGACTGTCAAGGTAATCCATGTCAGGACCATGTGATGAAACTCCTCCCAATAGCAACCTAACATTCCCTAGTCACGTGATCCCCTTTGTTGTGTGTTCCTTTGGAAGTAGTGTCTTTGTTATGTGATGTTTATGTTGTATGTATGTTGGAGTCATGTTAGCTCTTTTATGTTGTACTATTGTCTTCTTGATTGTTTGTGTAGTGGGACCTTATTTTTATCTCCTCTCATAGGGGGTGGACCTTAGGGTTTGACATGGTCGAGTGGATGTGTCTTTTCCTACATTGGGTTTCCCTTGCTATCGTTTGAGAGCATGGAAGATGTACTTTTGTAGCAGACTTCGAATCTAGCATTAGTTTGGGAGACAACTTCTTATGTTATGTATTTACTTGTATCTCATTTGTACCATGTAATGTAACTTTGATGTATTCTTCTCGTTGTTATAAGGGAAGCTTTGATGCAATCTTATAACAATGTAATGATGTACCCTTATGTAAGGGAAATTGTATATGTACTCACTTGTTCATAATATATGATTTTTAATGATGTTGTATCTGATGTCATGTATGTTGTTTATTCATTTAATGCAATCGATTTATAATGAACTCTTGTACTTAGTTTTCCACAATGTATGTTTAGATCTTGTTAAGTAGGTATGTTTGTAATGCAGTCATAGAACCTTGGGGGACATAGTTTAGCTTAGATGTTATGTTTACATAATTTGGCAATTCATGTTATTTCTTTATAAAAATTGTGTCGTAATCTATAGTTAGTTGTTTTGTCCTCTAGGGTTCTTTGGCGGGGCATTACACTTAGTATAATAATGCAATTGTACAAGGTTATTGGGTTAATCAAGTCCAATAACAAAGTACAATAGAAAATAGAAAAAAAATCCAATTAAGCACCTTAATCAAAAGAAAACAACAATAGGTTATGACTACCCCCAAGTTACTTGATAAAAATACTAGGTCCAAATTATTGATATGAATCTTCAATAACCCTATTGCTTTCTTATAAGTTTGACAGCATAGAAAAATTCACTAAAATGATTTATAAAAGAAATATCAAAAATATTTAAACTTCACATAACCTACTTGCATATCATAGAAAAGGTTGGAATAGATAGTCTCTCTCCCTGCAAGATTCGACATATCCCCGTGTCTAAGCCTAATAGCCTATTTGGTTTCATATCTTATAACAACATGGTGTTATTATCACCAACTCATTCCAAACACAACGTCAATATTTCAAGTTTAAGACATGAATCCAAGGACCTGTGGGTTATGGGCCCATAATGTAACTTACACTAAAAAAATATGGATGTTGATTTTGCACAAACATGATAAGCATAGTAAATCACTAAAAATAAATAAAAATATAATTGAAAAAATAGTATGGATATACAATTTTCACTCTAAAAATACTAATACACTAAATCTTTTTTCAAAAGTCAACTTAAAATAAAAGGGTACTACCCAAATAGAAATATGAACTTAATATCACTAAAGTGATCACCTCTTCTTGTGATAGACAAATCAACGTTCCAAGAACTTTGTGAATCATCCAAAACTATATTCAAATTAGATGTTTATGATTCTTTGATTCAAAATTAGGCTTTCTATAGCATTTAAAAAATCTGGATAATAATTAAACTAAAAATATGAATAAAATCTATAAATAACTTTCTAACAATGCTTGTATCATAATGAACTACTAGATAAGATGTTTTAATGGCTAGAATGTTTCAACGATGGAGAAATTGTACTCTTGAAAGAAAGGTCACAAGTTCAAATCATGCAAGGGTAAGGTATGTACACCTCATATTGCGGAGTACGAGTTAGGTGTCTCCCTCATATTGGGAGTATGAGGAGTCTCATATACTATAAGCCATCTGTAGACCCAAAAACAGATTGCCTAGTATCGTGGACTATAAAAGGACCTTTCCTTTATGGCTAGTGAACAACCAAAAAAATCCTAGCAGATGTTATACATACATTGTTTAAACAAATGCTTACTTTTACTCTCCCATATTCCAAGGATAAATTAATTGGTCCCAAGTGGAGTTGTACAAATACGATTTATAGGAAAGAATGGTTAACTGCAACCTCTAATTCATTTATGTGATACCAAATATGTATAGGTGCGTGTAACGCCCCGCCGTGCTAATCCCAAAGGACAACCTAAACTAGCAAATTTTTGCACAAATTTTTTTTGAAAGGAGAACATTACACTGCATGCACATAATACATATAAAGAAATTAAGCAATTACACTATCAAATACATCCCCTGGGGTACATGCGGCAACATTACAAAACCTATAATTATACCATTTCAATAATGAACGAACCAAGATTACATTATACACCATCAATAAGAAACATCCACATATGATAATTCAACATAACAAGATTAACTTAATTCTGATAACCATAACATACTATTATCTTGAGAACTCAATGGAGCATAATTCCATAGATACAACACATTGAATAATAGCTAGAGAAAATCATCAACCACATAAGTTTTACAAGGTGCAGAATACATTACATTGTTTAAGAATTACAATAATACAAAAGTGATCCCCAACATGAATAGGAACAATACAATATGATAGGGTAATACAACTAAAAAGAAGAATACAATTATTAAAACTAGATCCATCTGTGACACATCTCTGAAGTCACCGCAAGTGGCACCAATCTCCACATCTTGATCCTTGGTTGGGGACCCAATGGGGTGCATAGCACGTTCCACCTGACCACGTGGACCCGAAGGCCCACCCCCCATGCTAGGAGATGACAATAAAGGACCCACGACCAAGACAGTCAAGTAGAATGAACACAAGACCAAACTACAAGGTCAGCAAAATCATAACATACAACAATCTCAATGACCACTTACAAGGTGACTACTTCCAGAGGCATATAAGGGAAAAGCAAGGGATACTATAACACCAATATTCATATTCTCCCAACTGAGGGTAACTCAAGCACTTCATATTACCAATCATCTCAAAATATGGCTATAAGAAAGTTAATTGCAAAAATTCCCCTCATTCAAATTTAAAACAAAAGGAAGACTGATATCATGGAACCACAAAAGACTATATAACTTCCATTATCACAAAACGGCAAGCAAGGAATAAAAAAGGCATTATCATAACGGGACCTTCCACTGACCCAAAATAACATAAACAAGTTAATACAATATTAACCACACATACCAACAGTAAACTAGCCAATAGGGCACCCAAGGGAGACCTCAAATTTCTCCACATATGATACCCTAACAGGCTAACATTATGACTAATAAATATATTTAACGAAATTGAATAAAAATCCATAAACAACATTCTTACTATAGAACCATTCCAATGTGCTCATACTAATGATTAAATGAGATAAATCATTAAATCATGCCAACTATGTGGAAATAATAATGATAATACAAGCAATTTGCTATGTAACAACTATGATCTCATTAAATCATACTAACATTAATGTTGCCACTATTTACAATCCCACTGTTTATACACAATACTGATTCTTAATATATATATATATTACACTTATCCCCTAAACCGATTTATGCTTGGTAATAAAAGTAATAGCCATGTTAAATAATTTCCTACTTTGGTTCATGGCGAGGAAAGACTTAAACATACTTGTGGATATAAATTTTAGCATCATGTATATTTTCTAATAATAATGCTTGTTTAACATAAATATTAGATCTATAATGGTCAATATCATTAATACACCATTGTTTTCTACTAATAGTATTAATAATAATAATATTAATCTCGATAGTTAATGTTAATACTATCACTATTATAAAAAAAAAATTGAAAATTAATTTACATTGACCTATAAAGTTTATTAATTTTCAAATTATCTACAATTAATTCTAATAATAAAAAAAGAATGAATTAACTATTCTTATTTTAAATAAAAATAACTTAAATTAAAAAAAAAACAAATCTAAAAATATAATAAGTAGAATTTATTTAAAACTCTTACTTTCTTAAATCCTAATTTAAAATTCATTACTCTCTTTCCTTAAACCTATAAGAGTCACGTGGCCCCCACCCCACCTAAACTTTTTCTTTTAAAAAAATTATTCCAATTACTCTTTTTTTTTCTTTTCTTATTGAACAATCCCTAATTTAAATTTGGTATGATTTTCTTTAGATAACGATTTTACCAATATGGACTTTTCAGCTGAAGTCAATTGAAAGCCACCTTAAATGACAAAACCTAAGACCATTGAATACTATGATGGAACCTATTTTTAATTTAGCTTGGTTGGCTAAAAATTTTTTTGTTGCAAGGTTGATCACGAAGTTTAGTTTCCCCATCCTCTAATACCACGCGGGAAAGTGTGTCGCACTAGCACTGCCGATCATCTATAAAAATAATAACCGACTTAAATGTTTAGATTTTCCATGCCCACTTTCCTTCACGATATTGCGGAACCCTAAAGGAAACCTAACTCTGTTTTCCTTTTTTAAATTTCCCAGCTGCAAGAACGGTGAGAAAGGGAGCGGCACCATAAGTGGTATCGAATAGATGCTAATCTTTTCCTGTTTCATTATGGGGATTCTGCCTTTGCCAGAATCCTCGTTGCCTATACCAACTGGGAGGTTTGGACCAGAGTATGGACATCCATTAAAGCATAAAGGATGGAGGGATTTTGTCTGTGATGCAGTTGCAGCTGCCTTGGTAGGCATGCACACAAAATGCAAAAGTAATAGACAAGGCATGTGAGCTGTTTGACAGAAGGCTTCAAAGAAATGTGATCTTATGCAATGCAAATGCAGGGTACGCACAAATGGGCTTGATGGAAAGACTTTAGAAACTTTCAAGCAAATGCAATTGGCAGGGGATGCCAAAAGAACCAGGGAGGTTATTTAAACTTTTAAACTTCTTATTATGCTCAAGCGCTGCAGCTGAGACAGGTTGACAATGAAATTAGGGAGATTATTTAAACCTCTACAGCATTCTATTTTCAAGTACTGCAAATGTGACAAGTTGCCAAAGAATCAAGGAGGTTATTTTAATCTATACGCCCTATCATGTTCAAGCGCTATCGCTGCAACAGGTTGCGAATGGAATCGGGAGCTTTTTTTAAACCTCTACAACATTCCATTTTCAAGTACTGTAAATGAGACAGGTTGCAAACGGAATCAGGAAGGCTATTTTCACCTCTACAATCTTCTATGTCCAAGTGTGGCTATTGTGACAGGTTGCAAATGGTATCAGGGGCATTCATCAAATGATGACCAAGGTCACTTATCTAACACATAAACTCTAATTCAAAGCAATCAGGGATAGACGTACATTGTTTAGCAATTCAAGAGGTAGAATGTGGAGAGACAGAATGATTACTGATCACCCATTAGTGATTATAGTAATTATTGTTGTAACATATATTTAACATGCAACTGTCTTGATAGACATGTATGCAGAATGAGTAAGCACAGCCAAACAAGTGAATTATTTGGCCGAATGCCTCAGAGAAAAAGGAAAGGTCTTATGGAATGCATTAATTTTAGGATAAGCACAGAATGGATTTGTTGAGAACGGCTTAAGAAACTTACAAGAAAATGCAATTGGAAGGTGTGGAGCCAATCTCCACCACCTTTCCTCAGTGTTACTCTTTGCCTGTGCCAAAGTGGGAGAAAAAGCGGTGTCCAAGAAGAAAATGCATCGCTTGCAGAATGTGCACAAAATGGAATTTGCAAGGGAACTCTCAACATCTTTGAATCAATGAAGCACCTTCACCTTCCCCCCTCTCCCTCCCCGCAGCAACCCCACTTACTGCATTACATATATCGATGATTATTAGGAGTCCATGGTTACCCTTTTCCTGCCTGCTAAAAAAATAATGCCCACTGCCTGTGCCAAAAAAAATGGAAGCTATATATATATATCATTGCTTTTGTATTAATTAAATTTTCAAGTGGAAATAAAGCAATAATGATGTAGATGAACATACTTCCACCGTGCAACAAAATAATCGTATAGTTGTTATGCTATAGTAAAATGTTAATATTTAGAGCTTTGTTGCTTAAATATATATAAATATTTAAATATCAACATAAGGTTTATTTTGTTCATTCACTAAATAAGAACATTTAGTATTACTTGTTTACCCCTGGAATATAGTTATAAATATATTTAAATAATTTACATGTAAATGTATTCAAACTTTTCTCAAACACTTAAATAAATTTAAGCATTTGTGTGTGTGTATATATCTATATTATTATTTTATTTTATGTATATTCGATATTGACAAATTGACATTTACTTACATATACTTAAACAAATATACATATTACTATAAATTGATTGCCATACTTCATGATTATTATGTAGGTTTGACTTAAGTGTTAACATAATTCACAATATTTATGTTCATTCTCAATAATATGTAATATCAAGGCTTTTAATACAAACCATTCAAATAATTTAAACCATTTAAAAATATAAATGATTCTATATATTGATACCAATAATATATAAGATATACATAATATTAGGAACTGACACATAGTATTATAAGGTCTATAATGCTATAAATGTATATGATAATAATATCAACATCACTTTCCCCACCTATTAAACTCTATGCCATAATTCAATTATATGAATGTATAAAAAAATATAATATTATATATATATATATATATTACAAAACTCCTTGCTTTATTAACCATATTCCAAAATACAATCCTAACCAAACACTATATAAAGTAGTATATGTAGATATATTATTAACGCCAAGCAAATGCAATTAACCGTATTGAAAATTCAATCTATATATCAACTAGTCATTTAAATTCTTCAATACAGTCAAAATAATAATATAAATGAAACACATTTTATGTCATCACAACCATTAAATTATTTCTACTAATAGTCAATCAAAGAGAAAATATAATCAATTGACTAAATAGCTTGAGTGACAATTCAACATGACCTCACAAGCCACCAATAAACGACTTACTCACAATTCAAAGATGACTGAAACAGAGAGGCACTACAGTGCAACTAATGGCATTTTACTATTCTCATTTCTTGAATGGGATGATAATGTAAGTGAGTAACCTTGGTCCCCTAGATCATGCAGTCTTAGGCAATTGTTGCATGCCCTAGTCTGTTAGGTTGACAATTTCTACACAACCAAGTTGTAGACCTAGTGCTCTATTAAGTCTAGGTTTAGCATTTGAGTCCTAAACCATGCTGAATGAGTTGATAAGGAAGGGCACATTGATGGAACCTACAATATTCTGATTATTTTTCAAGAGAATGCCTTCACAATACTCCTATGAGTAAGTTTTGAATATTCTCAAATCCTCAACTTTGAGTTTCCTTTCATCCCTATCTTGGAGACAATATTCTCCCTTCCATTCAAAATTCTATGCACAGCCGAATTCATTTTCTTGAAAACTCTATTTCAAGGTTGTCGTTGATGGAAAGCCATGGAACACAAATTCACACCAGAAGTCATGACTTATTAATATTACCTTTGGTTTTTGTGAAAGAATTATGTCCTTTAAAGTTTTTAAAAGACATTTAAAATAGAGCACTACTTTGTACGTTGAAATACACCAATTTGAAGATATTTAATAAAATTATTTCAGAAGCTAATGAGATTGACTTTTATGTCAATCTATTGTGAATTAATTCCACTTAGCATAAAACGTGAATCATATATTGTGGAGTATAAAAGGATACATTATTACCCAAGCATACATGGAACAAAATTAAAATTAAAATAGTATCAAATGTTCAAAATGCCTTGCTATAGGTTTCTAATCAAAAAAAAAATCCTCTTCTTTTTTTTCTAGATAAATTTTAATTTTTAACACTCTTCCACCATCATTGCATAGCCACTAGATATGAAGTGGAAAACTTAGTGCACTATTCAACCCATTATGCTAGGGATTTGCACCTAACCCTGTATAGGTATGTGCACCACTAACACAACCACATTTGTATAGATAATGTGCTCAGCAGGCTAGTTATGAGTCATTATTGTAGTAGTTACACCTTGCCTCCAGATCATGTCCCACAAAACTTAAATGAGGTTAATATTTAAAGGTATCCCTTTTGTAACTTCAAAAAGGCTCCCTTTTTGATGGGTAGATATAGAGCTCAAACATATGCCCTTCACTTACTTTTCAAAAGCATGGTCTGGTTTGAATTTTCATTCATCCTTATGTACCATGTTAGAAAAGGAAATTTATAACTTGGACACAATAGGCATGAGATACAAAAGTGAGACTATTGGTATTTTACTATTCTTATAGCCTTTGCAAATTGGTGCGCACTCCCTTTAAGAGAATAGCCACACAGCCAGACTCTTTACTAAGATGCCATGATGAGAATGGCATAGCTTTTGAGCCCTAAGCTTGACTTAATTCTCAAAATAGAAATTGAAGACTAGCTTAGAATCAAACTGAGGACTGAAAAAGGACTTTGGGAAGCCTAAATTTCAAAACTAAAATATCACATAAATTATTCAAATGTCTTATTGGCATCTTGACTCTTTGCAAAAAAGTCTCTCGATCTGCTCTTTCTATGTAGAAGGATTCTTTATTGTTTCTTTCATCATTTCATGTGATTTTTTTTTGGATTTTCTTTAGGTTTTGAATGTTGCAAATTGTGTATAAGGTTTTGAAGATAGAAAGTAAGTTTGCCACAAGAGTTATGTAATTTGGGTAAAGGGGCAGAGGAGTAGATAAAAAATAAAGCATCAAATTCAGAGAATCGAGTAAACTAAGATTTTTATATAATTGTTGTTCACAAGACATAGAAAATGCACACCAACAAGTAGACAACAAAAAAATTATATATATGAACTAAAAACTAGAACAATTTCAGCAGAGCTTCACTGCTCTATGCTCTTTCTTCTTCTTTCTTTTGCAGAGCTTTGATTCCCTTCTTTTGTTGTTCTTCTCATTTATAAAATGACAATAAAGAGGTATTAAAACCAAAAGAAACAGTGGAGAAAGAAGAAAATATTATATTATTATTTTTACTACCCACAAAGTGTGTGAGTAAATAGACAGTTAATGTGTATTATTCTAAATCTCTTAAAATCTTCTCCAAAAATCTTTATTATTAAATTTTCATTAATGCTAATAAAGATGCTGAGTAGGAGAGGATAGATATGATGAGCAAGTTGAGATTATATTTTTGACACGACCCCTTAATCTCAACTAGCTGGCATTCAGCTCAAAAAAATTCCAGAGCATCCATCTTCATTCACAGCATACTTCTCAAAACGTTTCGGTGCATGATCCATCTTCACAAAAAGTTATGGTGCATCCAAAGTTTCAACGCATCGAAAGTTTTGGCGCATCCAAAGTCTTGGCACATCAACCTATTCAAAATTTTCGGACGCATCCACTTTCTATCTCAAAAGTTCTGGCACATCTACCTTCTATCTAAAAAGTTTCGGCGCATCTACCTTTTGGCTGAAAAGTTCCAGCACATCCACACTAACACAAAAAAAATTGGAGCATTCATCTTTAGCACAAACACCCAAACAACTTCTCAAGTATTCAAATGCATCTTTTGCCAATGGTTTAGTGAGAATATCAGCAAATTGATTTTCTGATCTATAGAACTCTAAACATGTTTCTTTGTTATTCACTAACTTTCTTATAAATGGTATCTAGTGTCTATGTGCTTTCTTCTTTTATGAAAAATGTGATTTTTAGACAATGCAATGCCTAAGTTATTATCATAGTAAATCTTTGTTGCTTCATCTTGTTTATGCACCATCTTAGCTAGCATTCTTCTCATCCATATGGCTTGACATGTTGCTCCTGTGGCTACCACATACTCCACTTTTGCTGAAGAAAGTGTGATAGTGGGTTGTTTCTTTGAAGTCGATGAAACAGCTCTTGATCCAAAATGAAAGGCATAACCAGAAGTAATTTTTCTATCATCAATACTACCAGCACAATCGTTGTCTATGTATCCAATGATTTTGAAGTCATCTATAACTGAATATAAAATTCCATAGTTTTTGGTTCCACATGCATACCTCAATATCGTTTTTCCAGCTTTCCAATGAGAGTCTTTTGGAGAATCCATGAACCTTGAGATAAGGCTCACACCATACATGATGTCAGGTATTATGGTAGTCAAATACATGAGACTACCAACCAGCCTTTTGAAAAATTTAGGATCTACTAATGAACCATCATCTTCCTTGCTTAACTTTAGTCCTATCACAATTGGTTTAGGGGTTGGTTTGCAATTTAGCATATTAATTTTTTTCAATACATAACTTGCATACTTTGACTGAGAAATAAAAATACCAGTTGTTGATTACTTAACTTCTATTACCAAAAAATATTTCATAAGACCAAGATCAGTCATCTCAAACTCTTTCATCATAGTTGCCTTAAAAGAACTTATAGAAAGATCTCCCATAAAGATCAAATCATCTACATAAACATAAACTATCAGCATTTTACCTTCTTCATCCATCTTGATATATAAAGTAGGCTCACTGTTGCACCTACTAAAACCATTCTTAATCAGATAAGAATCAATTTGACTATACCAAGCTCTAGGATCTTGCTTGAGTCCATAGAGCACCTTTTTCAGCTTGGTATACTTTTCCTTCATGACCTACAATTTCGTATCCTTTTGGCTGCTCAGCGTAAACTTTCTCTTCAATAAAACCATTTAAAAAATCATATTTTACATCCATTTGAAAAACTTGCCACTTCTTTTGGGCTGCCATGGCCAAAACACTTCTTACCGTATCCAGGCGAGCTGCAGGAGTAAGTTTCACTATAATCAATACCAAGCTACTGAGTGAAACCTCTAGCAACCAACCTTGCCTTTTGCTTCAATACATTTCCATCCATGCCATACTTTGTTTTGTAAATCCACTTTACGCTTATAACATCCTTTCCTTGAGGGTGATCCACTAACTCCCAAGTATTATTCTTCTTAATAGCTTCAATTTCTTCATCCATAGCTTCATCCCATACTTCATCCTTAATTGCTTCATCAAAGAACATTGGATCAACAACTTCTGAAAATAAAGAAAAAATAGAAAAAGAATTTGATGTGTCAACATTAAAATTAGCTTCATAGATATCTCTTAAAATCCTTTTTTTTCACTGCAATAAACTTGCCAATGTAGGACCGATGAGCTGCTTTTATCAACTAAGTTTGATGGAATTTTTGATGATGTTATGGCTGATGTTCTTTGTGGAGTTTGTTGTGTGGATGAAAATTTCTGATTTTTTGAAATTCTTGTTGTAGAATGAGGTGTAGCTTGTGCTACAACTTGTGTTGCATGTTCGGGAGTGGAAGGAGGTATTGCTTGAGGAATACCTTGTTGTTCTATCACTTCATTAGTCATATCATCATGTGAATCAGCTCCTGCTATACTTTTTTTTTTTTCTACACTTCCACCCCATGATTTGTTCTCCACAAATTGCACATCTCTGTTGATTATAAATTCTCTTGTATTTGGATTAAACAACTTGTAAGCTTTTGTATCTTCTGAATATCCAACAAAAATACATTTCTCACCTTTCTTATCCAACTTCCTTCTTAGCTCTTCAATCACATGAGCATATGCATGTAGCCAAAGACTCTGAAGTGTTCAATATTATGCTTTCTACCACTTCAAGCCTCTTGAGGAATTACATTCCTTACACTTGTAGTTGGAATATCTATTTAAAATATAAACAAAAATTTCTAATACTAAAAATATTCATTTGGTAAATGCTTTGACTTCAACATACTCCTTTCCATATCCATGATAGTTTGATTTCTTCTTTCATCCACACCATTTTGTTGAGGTTTGTAGCAATTTGTAAATTGTTTGTGAATACCATGTTGTCTGCAAAAATATAGAAAATCATTAGAACTATATTCACCGCCTAGATCAGTTCTTAATATTTTTGATGTAGTAACCACTTTGCTTTTCTACAAGAGCCTTGAACTGCTTAAAGACTCCAAAAGCATTAGATTTATGCCTCAAAAAGTAGACCCATGTCTTCCTTGTATAGTCATCAATAAAATTTAAAAATAATGTGCAATCTCCAATGGAAGGAGTTTGCATCGGTCCACATATATCAGAGTGAATGATCTAAAGTGGTTTACATGCTCTTTCTATTTTTCCAACAGGGAAGGGACCTCTCTATGTTGTTTACCTAAGATGCACGCTTCACATACTCTTTCCGGTTTTTTAATCAATGGAAACCCCTTAACCATATTCTTTCTATGCAACAAATTCAGACCTCCAAAGTTTAAATGGCCAAATATAAGATGCCATAGCCAAGATGCATTCTTTACAACTGACTGAAAAGTTGTTTGAATAGTTACATTATCATTTTTTTCATCTTTAGTTTCAGTTTCTACTTTTCCGAAGCAACCATGATGTTCTATTCCAGAGCAACCATGTTCTTTTCCGAAGAAACCTTGATCTTTTCTGGAGCAACTCTGATCTTTTCCGGAGCAACTCTGAGAGGTGTCTTGAGAATTTTCAGCCTTAAATGCTGCTCCAGCTTGTGTATTTTCTGCCATATGATGAGCTTCAGCTACATTACTTTTGATATCGGGTTTCAACCTCAATGGAAACATTATATTTTTTGTCATTTGTACCTCTGCTATCAGTTGCATACTAGGAGCTTTATCAAGAATAACACATGCATTATTTTTCATATAAATTTTGTATCCCTTTTGCACTAATTGACCAATACTCATTAGATTATGCTTTAGACCAACAACATAAAACACATCATGAATGAATTTTTTCTCCCCCTTTTTTGTTAGAATTCCAATTGTTCCTTTTCCCATAACATTCACTTGATTATTGTTCCCAAAAGTGACATTTAAAGTGATTGATTTATCCAAGCTAGAAAATAACTCTCGATTTCCAGACATGTGATTGCTACAACCAAAATCTAAATATCAAATATCATTTGGACTCTCTTGAACCATATTGCATTCAACTAGTGATTTTGTAGAGATTTCTTTAGCAATCTTTGTGCATGAAATAAACATAGAATTTTTTGTAGAATTTTTTGGGGGATTTTGATTTTGTCTTCCTTGATCATGTTGTTTCTTCCTACACTCAGAAGAGTAATGACCATACTTCTTGCAGTAATGACATTGAACATGTAACTTATCTTGTCTTTGACCAGCTAAATGATTATGAGAGTGTCCATTGTTATGTTCTCTTGCACCTTGATTTGCAAGACTGCTGCTACATCCTCTAAATGTGTTTCTTCCTCTACCCCTAGGTGTGAACCTACCTTTACCTCTTCCATAGTAAATTGAAGCCTGAGATGAGAAAGAATTCTCAATGGAAGTGTGTGATCTGTTTAGCCTATATTCATGGTTTATCGAGGATGCATGCAATTCATCCATTGTCATCTAGGTTAAATCCTTAGTTTCCTCTAGAGCAACAACTAAAGGATCAAACTTAGCAGGAAAAATCCTTAGCATTTTCTCAACTATCATTGTCTCTTCTATTGTTTCCCCATGTGATTTTATTTGATTCACAAGCCTAACAACAAGTGTAAAAAATGATTCCATGAAATATGAATCTTTCGTACTTATGTTATCAAAATCTCTTCCAAGTAACTGGAGTTTTGCAGTTTAAGCTCTGTCCTTGATATAATTTGTGTGTAGTGTATATCATGCCTCCTTTGCTTGTGTTGTTGATGAAACTCTTGGAAGTATGCTTTCATGCATTGCTTGATGAGTGTAGAAAAGGGCTTTTCCATCCTTCTTTCTCTACTCTTTCAAGAGATCTTTCTTTTCCTGTGTGAGTGCACTATAAGTTGCTTGGTTTGTTGGTTCTGCATAACCATTCTCAACAATTTCTTAAACATCTTGAGACCAAAACAAGGCTTTCATGGTTAAAGACCAATACTCATAATTTTTTCCTGTGAAAATGGGGGTTTGTAGACTAGACAAAGAAGCACCAGATGTGGAAGCTGTGGAAGCCATTAATGGTTGTCAAATAGAAAATAACTGCATACCCAGAAAAGAGAGACTAGGGGTTTGAACCAATAGCTTTGATACCAGATGTGGGTAAAGGGGCAGAGGAGTAGATATAAAACAAAGCATCAAATTTAGAGAACAGAGTAAACTAATATTTGCATAAAATTGATGTTCACAAGACACAAAAAATTCATAGCAACAGGGTATGTGCAGGATCATCATGGAAAAAACAAGCCCTTAAATGGCAATAAATTCAGAAAAATCAGAGTTAGGCAACTTGATGTAAAAATTTGAATAAGTTATCTATATTATTTCAAAAATATGTAAGAATAAAATCTGTAGCAAATTGAATGTAGTTTCTAAACTACTAGGTTCATTTTTTATTTTTTTTAAATCTATTCAAGGTGAAAATTTGAAATTTCAATGCGGTAGTACTTAAATTTCAGGGAAAAATAAGAAGTAGGTGTCTATCTAACTACCCTAACCACAATAAAATGATAATATTTTAGATATAAGTAGAGGACTGATGTCTCGATGTGATGCATATTTTTTTGTAATTTTTTTCCAAGTAAATAATTAATTATGATTTTTTTATTACAACTTTTAAAAAATATAAAAACTCATATGTCTGACCACCTTAACTTGGTCAAAACTTCATGAAATTCAATTCTTCTTTTTTTAATCCTATAGTATGTGAAGCATAGAATGTTATGCATGTTTCGGATTCAAAAAATGTGATACCGTTTGAAAGCTATAGATGTTTTCCAATCAACCTATCAATTAGGACTTTAGTCGTAATTCAAATAGAATATGAAAAATAATTATTTATTAAATTCAAAGTAAAGAATAATTTATATTGGTGGAAAGCTGAGAATATCCTTTAAAAACCCTTTTCATTTCATAAATTTTGGATAAAAAAAAGGTCGTCGGCCACATGGGTCATCATATCACTTACATATTGCCACTTTTTGGCTCATTATGATCCTACACATACCCAACCAGTAGAAAACAACAGATTTATATATATGAATTAAAAATTGGAACAATTTCAGCAGAGCTTCACTACTCTGTGTTCTTTCTTCTTCTTAATTTTGTAGAGCTTTGATGCCCTTCTTCTCTTGTTCTTCTCATTTATAAAATTACAATAAAGAGGTATTAAAACCAAAAGCAACAGTGGAGAAAGAAAATAATATAATATTATTATTTTTACTACCCACAAAGTGTGTGAGAGTAAATAGACAGTTAATGTGTATTATTCCAAATCTCCTAAATTCTTCTCCAAAAAGATTTCTTATTAAATTGTAACTAATATTGATAAATATGTTGAGCTAGAGAGGACAAGTATGATGAGCAAGTTGAGATTATATTTCTGACATGTAAGAACTACCTGGATTTGTATCTTTCTCTAAAATTAGATAAAGTTATTGTTAAACCATATGGCTCCAATGGTTTTCATGATCCTGATGCAAATTAAAATTCATTGCTACAATGATTTAGAGAGTTTCACTCACTTTATGTTTCATTTGAATTCTAGATGTTGATATAAAGGCATAAGTTCACAAGGGATAAGGTAGGTCATCAAACTAAGGAAAGATCGGCAAAAGGTTTACCAGTATGCATTATTTGTGAACGATCCAAGGAAATTTTTCCATGTCCATTTCTTAACTTCACATTTCATAGAAGCACTGAAAACCCTCTAGAGTCTAAATACATCATGCACACAATGACAATTCATTTCATCAGGGAGTAGTACATCACATCGGTCACTATACTTTCATTACAAAAAATGAAGACTTCTTTCAAAGGATTGCAATTGCGGCTATTTTTAGACACAAACAACCACATGTTTCAACATTTCCCACACAAACCAAGAGCAATGTTGGAAATAAAACATAAAATGCAAAGTCAACTACTTTCCATATTCTCTAGATTCATGCCTTATCTTAGTTTAAACCCCCTATAAATCCTATTCTGCAGTTTTTAGTATCATGCAATCACATGGCACATGACATTTTAAACGATGGAATTGACAATTTCACACACATGTCTCTAAGAGACATGAACCCTAACATAAGAGGTATAGACCTTTAAAATTTAGTTATGTTCTTTTAATTAGGATTCCTTATTACATATACAATTGTTATGCCTAGATACCAAGCACCGTGGATTGTTCATAGTCGATTATGGTATATATGAAGACATTGGTGACCACATGAGATATATAAAATGTCAATAGTGAGTGGAATTGAAAGGTTTTTTAAAAATATATATGCATGACAAAGAGGATAGAAGCTCAAAATTTAGAATTATAGTATGTTTCAATGGTTTATACTTCAAAAAAGATTTGAAATTTATTATTTATAGTCTAATATCTTATTTGAATGTATGCATAGACATAATTTTAAAAATTTATGGATATAGTGTTTCAAATAGACTCTAGGTATAATTTGGGAGTTCTCAAGACAATATCAATTCTAGACAAGGTTTTAAATATGAATATGAAGACATCTATATGATATAAGATTTTCAATAATTTCAATGAACAATGGGGAAATAAAACTAGCATATAAACAAAGATTATAGTTTAGATATTATAGAATTAGGTTTCATGATTCAAAGGCTAGGGAAAACATATAATTTTAGTCATACGCAAGTAGCATTTTAAAAACATTTAAAGAAAACTTAAAAGATAAGAAAACCTTATCATTAGGCTCCAATACCAAATGCAATGTCACTTTTCCACTTATGGTTATTAAGTATTAGCAGTAGATTTAACATAGAAAATATTAGAGTTAATATAATTTACAATATGCAATGTTATCAAAATATATTTGAATAATCAATGTAAGCTATAAACATGTGATAATTAAATAACATAATAAATGGATAAAACCACCATATAGATTAATCTCATTAATACCAAAATCATATAGACAATATTCCCAATATGTTAAATTAATGGTTTTAATACTTATTTGTAGATATATTTTGAGAAGTCATTATTCGATACTTAGAGGAATGACTACATATCTAGGCTTTTCATGGCAAGAAGGCACTCTTGGAAGAAATGGTTCTTGCACAGAACCCCAACCTACTCAACATTTTAAACTACCTATCTCAAAGGGACTCATGGTAAACTACCTACCTCAGAGGGCCTCGATGTAAAATCCCTAGCCAGGACAATCCTAAGTAGACATTGTACCCTAAGTTGGACACACAATGTATGCCCCATCTCCAACTACCCTCAATGCCAGCCAAAGATCCTAACCTTTACTCCTTTGTACCTTCTCAATTTCTCTTTTCCTTTTTCTCTTCTCTCCTTGAATGTACTCCATGCTTGAATTTATTTCCATGCTTTTCCAAGTCTCACATGAATGCTTATATAAGACTTAAGGGGTGGTTTCCAAACCATCACACCCTTTCACAAAGGTTGTCTCTAATAATTATCTAAATAAATAATTATTCCTCTCCCTTTTAAAAGAGGTTTTATATATATTCTTTATTAATCTCTCTTTTAACCAAAGGATCATATTTTTCTATCTCCCTTTTAATTCTAAAAGGTTATTTCATAGATTTCTCTTCCTTTTAGAGAAAAATTCACATAAAAATTGGTGCATCTACAACATTATTCAAAGTCTCAAAAAAAATAGCATTTCCCTCCCATCCCCTACCATATCTCAAAAAATGGTACTAAACATCAATATGCTTCATCCTTGGATGAAAGGTTGGTTTATTTGCCAAAAATATGGCACTTTGACTATCACAATGAAAAAATAGCATCACCTCACATCCTCTACCATATCTCAAAAAAATAACCCATAAATCAATCTTAAAATGCTTCTCTTTTGGAACATAAACATATTCCTCACTCCCAAAAACACTTAAATCTGAAACTAATGGTCTTTTACCTATCCCTACCTCATTTTTCAACTATGGTAGAAGTGGGAGACCTATTAACCAGTTAACAAGTAGTGTAAATTACTTCAACCCAAAAATAGTGTTAAAGCTTAACACTAATTAACATGCTTCTAGCTTTGTCCATCAAAGTTTTATTCATTAATTACGTTGCTCCAATTTTCTATGGAGAATATGGACTTGCTTTTTGTCTAACGATCCTTTCATATTTGCAATAATCATCAAAATCTCTATGGTAAAACTCACCATGATTATCCATTCTTAAAACCTTTACTTCCATATCTATCTATTTCTCAACAATTGTTTTAAACTCTTTAATTATACAAAATATATCAAATATGTGCTTCAGAAAGTAAACCTATGTAAATCTAGAGAATTCGTCAATAAATGAAACATAGTAGTGAGATTTTTCAATGGAGGGAACATTCACAAGACCAAATACATTGATATAAATAACCTCCAAAATTTATTTAGCTCTAATACTACCAAGTTTAAATGAAACTCTATATTGTTCAAAAAAATCAAAGTCAACAAAATTACTAAACCAACCATTGAAAACCTTTTTATTGATGAGGGTTTTAAAACTCTTCTCACTAATGTGACCTATCTTGTGGTGTCAAAATTTACAAGATATATAGTTATCAATTGCATTCATAGAGTTATAGAAAATAGATGTCTCCTACCTAAATTGGGTGCTACATTGATTGGCCCCAACCAACATTGAATCCTCTACTCAACTTGCAACCGCTCTTCTCAAAAGTAACATAAACCATGAATCATTCATCTTAGATACAAAAAATAAATTTCTAACTAAACCAAATATATGCAATACATTTGTGGGGTTTTCATCTTTTCATCACTAAAAATCAGCTTTATCTCCCTTTGACCACCAATCTTATGTGTTGTTGTCGTTGAGGAAAAGTTCCATGCCATCATAATTTGTATGCATGGATAACTACTCCTTGTGATGATTCATGATTGGATGCACATAAATCTATGAGCCAAAAGTCATCAAAATTCATGTTAGAAAAAATAATAAAAGCATCAACAGAGTCATCGGTATAAGATTTGTCTGTAGAAGAATCTTCATATTTCTTATTCGTATTCCACATTATTATTTGAGATGCCACCATTTTCCAAAATTCCAACACCTCGATATACACTTACCAAGTGTCTTGGATATTTCCTTTGACTTAGATTTCTCCTTAGATCATACATAAGAAAAACCATTGATTGCAAGGATCAAATTATCCTAAGATTCAAGTAATGAACATAACAAAATACATTTATCCTATTCTTCTATCTTCAGATCTTGATTGCAAGGATATGATTATCCTAAGATTCAAGCAATGAACATAACCAAAACATACATATCTTCTTCTTCTATCTTCACATCTACTCACTATAAATAACTTGAGATTAGATTAAACATATTTAAAATGTTTTGCTATTGAATCCCCATCCTTCATTTTAATAGAACATACTTTTATTTTCAAAAACAATTTGTTTATGACTCTTTGTTTGATAAATATTTAATATTCTATTCTACAACCTATATGCAATATTCTCACTACAAACATTCAATAAAACAGAATCAGATAAACACAACTGTTTAGTGCCACACACTTTTTTTTATCAACTTTTACTCATTCTTCATGTAAAAAATTATTTTTTGTTTCTTTATTCTTCATGACAATCAATTGGTCTCTTTCTTCCAAGAGATCCTCCATCTTTAGCTTCCAAAGCTCACAATTTTTTATTGAACTTTTCAATCTCCAATCGAAATGAGCTAGTCATGATCTTTATCACCCAAAACTTAAAATTTCAAGAAAAAATGGCAATCCCACTATAGCAAAAAATTCAACAACAATTCCAATTAGGTTTCCCCTACTAATCAAAACCAATGGCTCTAGTACCAAATTTTGAAACAAAGTGTAACCATGCAATGAGATTTGTTGAACTTTAATACTACAAATTCATTAAAAATGATAAAACATAAAGAAATTAAATCAACCATGAAAGAGAATGGAAACCATAAAAAATAGATTTGTATAGAGATACCCTTTCATAAAAACTCTATAGCCAAAGAGACCCAAGTTTTTATTAATTCGCAAAAATGGTTACAACAATACAACTAATCCCTCCAAAATCTTACAACATAACAATACTCACATCACTAGAAAAATATGTCCTCCTACTCCAAGCACCAATTTATATAAGAAGAAAAAACTAGAAACTATCACATGGTTTTGGAAAACCATTAGCAAGGCCTAGAAAGGCATAGCAACCAAATGGTTAATGCGCAAATCCTAATTCCCTCATAATCTTTCTCTTGTAGATTATTTTTAGCATATTCCTTACATGTTATCATATGTCATAAACAAGAATACTTGACCACCCAAACTTGGGAAAGCCCAATTTGTCTCCATACAACCCATTCAAAAATGTTCCATGACAACTAGATTCAAACCTATTATTATGTTGTTCAAGATTCTAATGTAACCTCTCATATGCTCTTTACATGACATAAGTAACCTCATCAGGGTGTTCTTACAAGCCTTGAAAGATGCCAACAAATGGAAAAACATACTAATCCAATGTGGGATGCCTACTTCATGTGAGGACTATTGAAATGAGAGAGGAAAAAATGAGATTTCTCTCAAATCAAAATTTAGTCATTCATATTACACCACCAATCTATTACATTGTATTACCTTTAAAAGGCCAATATTATCATATAAAACTAGTTATGGGAATATAACTACCAAAACCAATTTTGTATTTATTAAATTAATAATAGTTTGTTAATTTATTTATTTAACTATATATGTCAAGTACTAAATTTCTAACACCCCCCCTTAGTACTGACATAGAGGAAAACTAGAAATTAGTACACATATTCTTCATCACTTTGATGTGGAATTTCTTCATCACTTGAAGTGTGGAATTTCTTCATCACTTGAAGTGTGGACCTTTCCTTAAATTATCAAAGTGTTATCTTGCAACTTTCCATCAAGAAGATCCCATTCTTTCTATTTCCAATTTTAGTACTACACGCCATGTCTTTTTACAATAGAAACATGTGCCACTTGCATGTTTAAAATTTCTCATATGTTTGGATTTTTTGTAAGAAGTACTAGCTTTGTTTTGTGTAGTCAATGCAACTTCTTCTTCTGAAACATGTTTGTTTCTTTCATCAAGCAATGTGGATATAATACTTTTTAGACTTGGATTGATTTTGCTTAAGGTGAATACCTTGTGAGGCATACTATTTAAAAGTATGGCTTTAGCATCATTTTCTTTTATTTCTTCATTTATACCAGCCAATTGATTTATCAAGGAACAAAATTTACTAATGTGAGACACTATATCTTCATCTTCTTCCATTTTCAATCCATACAACTTTTGTTTTATAGTTATTTCTGCACTATCAAATTTTGATCCAAACAAATTATTCAATGTTTCCCAAATGTCCTTAGAATATTTTTCAAACTCTACATGATGTAAATAAGGTTTAGATAAACCAAGACCAATTATAGCCAATGATTTCCTATGTTTTAGCTTCCATTTTTTAATTTCATTTGTCTGTTGGCTTTGGCACTGTACCATCAACAATTTCCCAAAGATCTCTTTCAATTAACTATAATTTCATTTGTATTTGCCAACTGTGAAAATTATTTCCATCAAAATTTTCATAAAGGTTTAATTTATCCATTTTGTCTTGAATAAAATGCATCCTTGAAAAATAATACTTAAATATTCCCCACACTTGTATTTCTTAGAAAGAAAAATTCAAAAATAAACCCTAAGCAACATGCCTCTTTTCAAAAAGCCTTGACAAAAACTTCAAACAATACCATTGACATTACCAGGACTCTTCATATGTTGAGGATGATATAATTTGGGGAAAAATGATATCAGACTATCATAATGTTGATTGTCTTGATTGTTGGCGCATCTTCTCTATATGTATTGGTGTTTTTGTTTGCTAGCATTTCCATCCATTGCTATCAATAATGACATCATCATTTCACCTACACACAATATAGCAGCAGAATAGTGTATAATTCTGACAATATAAAGAGAGCGCAATGAGAAGATATAGTTTGTGATATAATCAATTGGCCTAATGTTAAGTCATCTAGTTCCTTCAACGCCTTTGACATAGAATGGCATCATCTCTGTTTATCTAGTGCACCAATAAGGAAGCCTCCACTGAAATGTGCCTGTGAAATATAACGGCAACGGAACATATGTAATCCATGATGCTACGACAAAGGCAATCCGGACCCTACACAGTTAGACATTAATACACACTTCTGCAATAGAATGGGAGGATATATAAAAAAAAAATCCATATTTTGAAAATGAACATGAACATAATGGAGGAAAAACAACGAAAGGAGTGACCAAGATGGAAAGAAATAAAAAATGAAAATTATTGATGAATGTCACGTATTTGCACGTGGTCTACATTGCTCCTCTGTTGACAAAATGCAAGAATGGTGGACGAACATCAATGGTTGTTACACGTGGTCTGCATTGCTTGGCCTTTGAATGAACCACTTTGGATGAAGACAAACGAATGGAAGGAGATTAGAGAGGGGTCCAAGAAGTAACCGACTCTGATACCATATTGAAATGAGAGGAAAAAATGAGATTACTCTTGAATCAAAATTCAGTCATTCACATTACACCACCAATCTATTACATTGTATTATCTTTAAAAGGCCAATATTCCCGTATAAGACTAGTAATGGGAATATAACTACCAAAACCAAATTTGTATTTATTAAATTAATAATAGTGTGTTAATTTATTTATTTAACTATATATATCAAGTACTAAATTTCTAACAAGGAAAAAATCCACTAAATATGAAAATGGTGCCAACTCCAAATAGGACACCAATTTTAATAAGTGAAGACAGAATAACTAAAGAAAAAATACCAATACAAACAATTTATTAAGTATGAACATTAGGAATGCAAGGTTCAGACACATTTTCTCAATATTTTGGACAAGGGAGGTGAGGGCACTTACCATTATTGTTTGTGTCTTCAGTCTCTTTTCTACTTTTGAAGACACTATCAAGACCTCTCCATAGTTATCTACTATAAAGAAACATGTCACTTTTATTACTTGTGTAATTCCATCTACACACAAGGCCTACTTGGAAGATTTCTCACCTTCAACCCTTCCAAATTTCTCAACATTAGGACTATCAACACCCTACTCAATTGTACCAAACTTAACTCCCTCTTATCTACCAATACCTTCATCCCCATCTTTTACATCCACTTCGTACATGTAGTCCATAAATACATCAAATAGTCCCCACAAACAAGGAATCTCTTCCCAAGAAGAGTTAATACCAAATTTAAAAAATCATCACTCAAACAAAAAAGGAGAATGCATCCCAAAATGTTAAGGGGGGAATAAAATCAAAAATAAAAATGTGAGTAAAAAAAAGAATACAATTTGCAAGGACAATGTACTAAGGAATAATGAGACTGTTGGTGTTTTTTGAATACCAAGCTGATCTCACAAATAAACTATGGAATTGTCATCTTCTCGGTCAACTACTTGGAGGGATTGGCCAATGAGTGAGTGAAAGTTTCAATAACTTTCCTCCTACACTTTATGTAATGTCCCTTACCCGGACTTGCCCTAAAATCCCTTTGTTGATTAGGTTTAGGGTTTCTTCCTTCCAAATGAATATTCTTTTTAATGAAGTAATCTTGGTCTGAAACCTGCATTCACCATATTAACCAAATTTCCAAAAACACATATATCTATTAGCATTAATATCTAGATATCCAAAATATAAGCATAATCATAAATACAATTTTAACAAGCAAGAGGAGTGCCTTGTATGGATCTTGCCCTGAAGCCTTTGTGTTGGGCACGGGAGGTTGCCTCTCACAATCATCCTTTCCCAACGGCTTAGTCCCTGCCTATCCTCATACAAGTCAGTACCTCAAAGACACTTGCCCTATTAGGACAAGGTGAAGTCCTACGATCCAAAGGCCTATGACCTACCACCCCTATAATGGTGTAGTTTCCTACGGTGGGACCCCCACCTCTCTATGTCTAACCCGTTCCTTGGCCTACGAACATGAGAGGGGGGTTTTTAGGCTCTCCACTTGGACTCTACTTCACCTGCCTAAGAGGGTACCAATCATGGAGAACAAAATCTTTACATAATTAGATATATTTGCATTCATCTATTTCATACCTATAATCAAATACATTTTCATGTATCAATGATTTTTTAAGTTCATTATTTCCTAGAATGATTCTCATTATGATAAGATTAAAGAAAGCATTATATCAATAATTAGATTAACAATATCTATTTCTTATATTCAAAATATGCTAAATATTATTGCTAAGTGAGTACATCACCTAATCAGTTGTGTCTTCCCATGTCTCCTTATTCCTTAATCGTCTTCCTTCAACCTTACATTTAATCATAGGATGAGGACAATTCATAAGAATACATAATCTACTTATGTTTATATTAAAGAGTTATCATTAATTATAAGTATCGTTATTGCATAATCATATATATATAATTATTTCTTATTCATATCAATTAGTATTCATATATATTTTTATTCATATATTATTCATTGTTCAATTATATTAGTATTGATTATTTATTATTCATATATATGTTTATTCATATATTATTACTTATTCAATTATTATTCTCTCATATTAATATTTATATAAATTTTATTTATTTCATATTATTCATTATAAAATTTATCCACATTCATGCACATATACCTATATGTTCATTAAATAATATATACATATTTAATGGCTCTATATTCTAATGCATACCAATCATTGTTGTTGCAGTTCTGAATTGAAGATTGTATTTCTCAATGTTTTTCTCTCCCTTCCTTATTTTCCTTCCTTCTATTTATACCATTCAAGGTAGGTGACTCATGGGGGAATGTATTGTTTGGTAAAAGAGGTGAATTTTCATAAAATATACCTCTTTGTTAGATTTAATTGCTGCCTTAGAAGGCTTATTATCACAATAATATCTATCTTTGAAAATAATATATTATTATTACTAATTATGATATTTCAGATTATATACTTATTTTATTATATTATTTTGATGTTTGATTGAACATATTAAAGTATAATAATAAAACTAATTTGCTAATATCTTATTATTAAAAAATCTTTGATGTGTAATGATCATAATATTTATTTATTATTATTATTTTTGAGATTAAGTTATTTAATACTAGAATGTAATAACAATAATTTGCCTATATATTATTATTATATTTGTTATTTCATATTTATATATTTTCATATTGATATATTACACATTTATTTTATATATAATATTAATATTGTTATTTTTTTTTTATATATTCTAATAATAATATTTAAATTGCTAATGTTTGTATTTCAATATTATATTTGATGATTACAATTGTAATACTATCTTGTGATAATTATAATTAATAATTTCTTTCTTTTTATATATTTTGTTATTTATTTGCATCTTCTTATGCAAATTGCATTTAAATGTTTGAGGTCATTTGTTTATTTATTTATGTTTGTGTTGCTATTTTGGGGACATGACAGTCCACCCTGCCCAAGATTGCTTGTCCTCAAGCAATCACATTTCCAAACATCTTTTCATATTAGGAGATACGTCCTTCCCCACCTCATCACTATTATTGAGATCCTAATTTAAGTCTCTTGCAAATTAACTAAAGTTCTATTTTGAATCGGATTCTTCAATTGATGGTATTGAAATGCTTTCCCTTGGTATCCCAAGTTTTGAGGGAGTCACACCTTTTCACTTCAATAGTTACAACTCTCCATTATTGCATTTGGATACTAATAATAATAATTCAGATTTAGTTAATTTGTTAGTGCCTCCTAGCCCCCATCAGCATTTTGACAAACAACATTAACATTTTCATAGTTTAAACATAAAGTAAACATTAAAGCAGATAACCAGATAGCTCAACCATGTAGGCAAGTAGCTCAACCAAGCAAGCAGGTACAAGTACACAAGCAAGTAGCTCAAGAAGGCAAAGAAGCAGTTCAAGCACCTAGGCAAGCGGCTCAAGAATATAGGTAAGTAGCTCAAGCACACATGCAAGCAACTCAAATAGATAACTAGCTCAAGCACATAGGCAAATAGCTCAAGTAGCTCAAGTAAGCAAACAAGTAGCTCAAGCAAGTAAGTAACTAGCTCAAACATGCAAGCAAGTAGCTCAAGCATGCAAGCAAGTAAGTAACTAGCTCAAGCATGCAAGCAAGTAGCCCAAGCAAGCAAACAACTAGCTCAAGTAGACAAGCAACCAACTCAAGTGAGTAGGCAACTAGCTCAAGTAGGCAAGCAAGTAGACAACCAACTCAAGAACATAAGCAACCAGCTCAAGCATGGAAGTGATAAGCTCAAGCAAGTAGGCAACTAGCTCAAGCAAGTAGGTAACTAGCTCAAATACAGACAGGATGGTAGGAAAGATGCTCTAATACCACTATAATGTCCCTTACCCGGACTTGCCCTAAAATCCCTTTGTTGATTAGGTTTAGGGTTTCTTCCTTCCAAATGAATGTTCTTTTTAATGAAGTAATCTTGGTCTGAAACCTGCATTCACCATATTAACCAAATTTCCAAAAACACATATATCTATTAGCATTAATATCTAGATATCCAAAATATAAGCATAATCATAAATACAATTTTAACAAGCAAGAGGAGTGCCTTGTATGGATCTTGCCCTGAAGCCTTGTGTTGGGCACGGGAGGTTGCCTCTCATAATCATCCTTTCCCAACGGCTTAGTCCCTGCCTATCCCCATACAAGTCAGTACCTCAAAGACACTTGCCCTATTAGGACAAGGTGAAGTCCTACGATCCAAGGGCCTACGACCTACCACCCCTATAATGGTGTAGTTTCCTATGGTGGGACCCCCACCTCTCTATGTCTAACCCGTTCCTTGGCCTACGAACATGAGAGGGGGGTTTTTAGGCTCTCCACTTGGACTCTACTTCACCTACCTAAGAGGGTACCAATCACGGAGAAGACAATCTTTACATAATCAGATATATTTGCATTCATCTATTTCATACCTATAATCAAATACATTTTCATGTATCAATTATTTTTTAAGTTCATTATTTCCTAAAATGATTCTCATTATGATAAGATTAAAGAAAGCATTATATCAATAATCAGATTAACAATATCTATTTCTTATATTCAAAATATGCTAAATATTATTGCTAAGTGAGTACATCACCTAATTAGTTGTGTCTTCCCATGTCTCCTTATTCCTTAATCGTCTTCCTTCAACCTTACATTTAATCATAGAATGAGGACAATTCATAAGAATGCATAATCTACTTATGTTTATATTAAAGAGTCATCATTAATTATAAGTATCGTTATTGCATAATCATATATATATATATATATATATATATATATATATAATTATTTCTTATTCATATCAATTAGTATTCATATATATTTTTATTCATATATTATTCATTGTTCAATTATATTAGTATTGATTATTTATTATTCATATATATGTTTATTCATATATTATTACTTATTCAATTATTATTCTCTCCTTATATTAATATTTATATAAATTTTATTCATTATAAAATTTATCCACATTCATGCACATATACCTATATGTTCATTAAATAATATATACATATTTAATGGCTCTATATTCTAATGCATACCAATCATTGTTGCTGCAGTTTTGAATTGCAGATTGTATTTCTCAATGTTTTTCTATCCCTTCCTTATTTTCCTTCCTTCTATTTATACCATTCAAGGTAGGTGTCTCATGGGGGAATGTATTGTTTGGTAAAAGAGGTGACTTTTCATAAAATATACCTCTTTGTTAGATTTAATTGCTGCCTTAGAAGGCTTATTATCACAATAATATCTATCTTTGAAAATAATATATTATTATTACTAATTATGATATTTCAAATTATATACTTATTTTATTATATTATTTTGATGTTTGATTTAACATATTAAAGTATAATAATAAAACTAATTTGCTAATATCTTATTATTAAAAAATATTTGATGTGTAATGATCATAATATTTATTTATTATTATTATTTTTGAGATTAAGTTATTTAATACTAGAATATAATAACAATAATTTGCCTATATATTATTATTATATTTGTTATTTCATATTTATATATTTTCATATTGATATATTACACATTTATTTTATATATAATATTAATATTGTTATTATTTTATTTTTTATATTCTAATAATAATATTTAAATTGCTAATGTTTGTATTTCAATATTATATTTGATGATTACAATTGTAATACTATCTTGTGATAATTATAATTAATAATTTCTTTCTTTTTATATATTTTGTTATTTATTTGCATCTTCTTATGCAAATTGCATTTAAATGTTTGAGGTCATTGGTTTATTTATTTATGTTTGTGTTGCTATTTTGGGGACATGACACATTAGGCTCTGCAAGACCCAAGAGGGTGATCCCACAAAATGTAATTAAGATCCTCGGTGCCAATTAATCTCATATATTGTAAATAATAGCTTCATTCCCATAAGTGCTACTTAATAGATAAGGATTTTAAAGACTTGGTAGGTCTTTAATCATTTAACATTCAAAGCAATGGAATGCAAGTTTCAACATGAAACTTCCATAAATAAAAACTCAACTAAAATACAAATTTGATAATTGTTCTTCGACTATGAATGATCCTAGAACTTAAAAATTCAGACACAAATATAGAGCTAGTGCCTTATCTCCGGGCATGGATTCGAACTTATTACAAACCATGATGCATGACAATATTTAATCCCGACATTAAAATCTATTGCTTTGCAACATTGGAACTTAATACTTTGAATCCAAAATTACTAATCAAATCCAAGAATCAATTTCGCAAACCAATGTTTCTATTAAGGTAATTTAACCAATTCTTTGAATTAGGGCCTTAATAAAGAACACACACCATTGGAAATAGAAATGGAGACCAAATGAAAGATCTTTGATCATTTTCATTGAAAACATGTGCAAATAATACAATGGAGAGAAGTGGCTTCAAAACTTAACCATTTTATTTAAATTATGCTAGTATTTTCATACAACATTAAAGATTCTAGAAATTACACTCTATAACCTAGAACAAGACTCAAAATTAATTCTTTGTGCTTGCATTACAAATTCCATCAAAGATCAATCAACAACCTTGTCAATGGCCTTGAATTCCCTTCTATAAAAAAAAGGGAGCAAACAAGCTTCAGGCCAATTGACACTTGTCATATATTCATTTGAGAATTTTAAATTACACTTCAAAATATAGTTACATTTGCAAACCGTGGATGGAATATCCCATATAAGAAAAAAAAAAAAATCATTTATTGATGAAGATATTCCCGCCTTACGAAAGGAGATGGTCGAGAAACAAACCAAATATTATTTTCAACTCTTTTTCCACGTGCCTCCAAACTTGCAAGACATAAAGCATAAAGAGAAAAACCAAAGTAGGACTTCCACATCAACAATTTTAAACCTAGAGGAAACAATCTATAAACATTTATTCATCAAAGGCTTAATCTATAAACGTTTCAAGACATGTATTGGACTCCTCCTCTATTGGCCACTAAACCTCGAATAATTTCTACACTTTAGATTTATGTGCATTGTACCTGGCATCCATAATGGTTCTAGTTTCCTTTACACATATGTCCAAATTAATCTCCATCTTGAATAATTCATCCAAAGAATAATTCAACTGAGAATAATCTTCCTTTCAATATTTGTAAATATATGTTGATAATGATGGGACAATGGTCCCAAATTCCTCTTTCCACTCATTTTAAATTATTTTAAATCTCTTTCCTCATTCAAAATCTAAGGCATACCACTATCTTCCATATCTTTGAACATTTTCAACTTGCCCTTGATCTGCATATCCAGCTTGTTCTAAAAACCAAAAATCTCCCCAAGTAATCCAATTTCTTTTATCAATTGTGGCACATTGGTGGGAGCTTCAGGATCACCTTCCATAGCTATTATCATTTCTTTCAATGTCTCTACCCTTGTGCTCCACATACTCCAAGTATTTAAGAAAGCTTCTTGAACTTTGGAATGCTTCTTATAGGCCTCATGAAGGTTTTTATAAACATTCCAAGCATTATCTAGCTTGTGAAGAATACATGAAATTCTATGGCTTAGAATATCATCAATCATTTCAATCACAACCTTCCTGATTTCTTCCTCAGCTTTCTTCTTATCCTCTTTAGCCACCTGCAGCTCTTCCTTTAAACTTTTAATTCTAAGAGACAAAATCTCTCTATCTTGTGTAGAAAGTTTTGATGTAGAAGTAGGTGATGGAAAATATTTTTGTGTTGATCTTGGGTATGTGCAGGATCATGATGGTCCAAAAACTGGAAATATGTAAGTGATATGATGGCCCATGTGGCTAACAACTTTTTTTTACTCAAAATTGATGAAACGAAAAGGGTTGTTAAAAGAGATTCTTAGCTTTCTACCAATATAAATTATGCTTTACTTTGAATTTAATAAATAATTATTATTCATTTTCTCTTTGAATTACGACTAAAGTCCTAATTGATAAGTTGATTGAAAAAAATATATATCTTTCAAACGGTATCACATTTTTTGAATCCAAAATATGCATCACATTCTTTGCTTCGCATACTATAGGATTTTTAAAAAATGTCAATTTCATGAAGTTTTGACCAAGTTAAGGTGGTCAGACAAACAAATTTTATATTTTTTAAAAGTTGTAATAAAAAATTCATAATTAATTATTTACTTGGAAAAAAATTATAAACAAATATGCATCACATCGGGACATGAGTCCTTTACTTATATCTAAAATTTTATAAAAAAATATTATCGTTTTATTCTAGTTAGGGTGGTCAGACAGACACCTACTTCTTATTTTTTCCCTGAAATTTCAGTACTACTGCATTGAAATTTCAAATTTTCACCAAATAGATTTTTATTTTTTTAAATAAACCTAGCAGTTTAGAAACTACATTCAATTTTCTAGAGATTCTATTCTTACATATTTTTGAAATAATAAAGATGAATTATTCAAATTTTTACGTCAAGTTGCCTAAATCTGATTTTCTCAATTTTCATCGCCACTTAAGGGCTTGTTTTTTCCATGATGATCCTGCACATACCCTCTCTCCTAAGTTAGAGTTGTCCCCAATTTGTTGTATTCATCTAGCAATCGGTTATCATTCTCCAACAATCTATCATATTTTTCCTAAAACATTTTTGCAGTATCAACACTCAACATTGATGCATGTACAGTTAATTTGGAAACTTGAGTGGATATTATCTCAGTGGCTCTCTTAAACACTACATCCCCTGTGATCTCACAAATTGAATTTATTACTTTTGGCTTCCCAATTTATAGGACCAAAGTGCAAGAGTGTGCAACTTGGGGCTAAAGCCTGATCCACATAGTTTATTATCATATTGTTCCTCAAAAATAAAAGCCTCTAGATCATGTCTAATTGCATCAGGGGAAAGGGCAGAGGTCAAATCCCAACTAGGTAACAAGAGGATCTCACTATCCTTAACCAATATCTTGCCTTCACCAAGACTAATTGCAAATATCTCTTCATAATTTTCTTTTCTTGTTTCTCTTCTTCCTCATTCATTGAGGGGTCAACATTCTCCTTTGTACCTTCAATTCTCTTCTTGATCTCATCACCTTTTACTTGGATAGAAAAAAAAACTGAACTCCTTTGTTTGCACAAAGGATTCATCATCCATGAATTCTCTACAAGCTTTTATTCCTATGTCTTCATCATCAATGATATCATCAAAAACATTAGTGGCAATTCTCTCCTCGGGGAAAAAAACATCCAATGCATCATTCCCATCAGGGGAGGGAGAACCACCAAAAATGATTGCAAATATTAGGGAAAAAGGATTCCCCAATGAGCTCCTAGGTGGGTTGAGGAATAGTGCCTCCTTCACACTAAGGTATTCTTGGTGAGTTCATTCAAATATTTAGGGGTTTGGAATCGGTGTGATGTGTGTGCCTAAGTGCTACAAAGTAAACGAAATGAACTAGCTATGAAATTTAACCTAATGTAATGCAAACTATGTAAAATGACCTAAAGATGACCTAAAATGCATGCAAACTATAAAGAAACCGGAAGAGATAGAAATAGTGCACCTAGAAATTGAAGGTTCATGAAGAGGAGCTCTGAAATCTTTTAGAATCTACTGAAGTTACTGACTAGGACACTTACGCCAGAAATGGGCAACTTAGTCATCCTCCCAGGAAACTTTGTCGAAACAAGTTTCTGGAAAAAGGGTATCCAGAAACACAGAAACCACTTTTCAGGCCTAGTACTAAGACTAATTCACCAATCATAGCAACTTAGTCCACCTAGAGCTTTCGGGAGTTTCGAGGTTGGAATTTGTAGGTTCCCACTTGTACTTCTATTTCTGATAGAGACCTGTGTCTAAATCTTTAGAATCTGACCTGCAAGTTGTCTTTTAGCTCCTTCTAGGGTTTGTTGGCTTGGAATGAGGACACCTTTTCAACACCTTTCTCTTTGACTAATCTACATACAAACCTACAAAACACACATGCAAAGAGGGGAAAAGGGTTAGGGTTGGAGAATAGAGGTTTTCCTTAGTCAAACCCCATGTTGGTAATCAAACCCAAATGAAATAGAATGTAAAGGAAAATATTATTAAATATCATGCAAATGTAAAAACTCACCAAACCCTTGTTGAAGAAGTCTGAAGATATGCAAGAACTAGCTCCAATGGATGTTGCTTGAGATGCTTTGTACTTGAATCCTTGCTTGAGAATATTGAATGCTTGACTACTTGTGAAGATGAGAGATGTTGTGAATGCAAGAGATGTTGGAGATAGAAGAGATTGAAATGAGGAGAAAAACCCTTATTTATACATGTTATTCCCTAACTCCCCAAAAATAACACAACATAGCCCAACCTTAGGGTTTTAGAGATAAAATCCTACTAGAAATTTGATTTAATTTTGATTTTTATGTCAAATGGGACTAATTAGCCCAAGGTGGTGAATTAGTCCACTTGGACAAATTCAAGTGGTAGTCGAGAATTAAAAGGTGTTTAATGTTGATTAGCGGGATTGGCTCCCGAAACACACTTAAGTTAGGCCTATAAGTGCATTAAGGAGCCATTTTGTCATGAGAAAGGGTTGAATTAGTGATGACAAGCCTAGGAAAGTGTTGAAATGTGTTACAACACTTCACAACATTTTAGACTAAGGCTTGGAAAGGGGTTATTTAGATGAATTATTGTAAAAGGTCATAGAAAAGTGAGGAAATGTGTTAAAACACTTAACAACACTCTTGTAAGACTTTGTTAGGTTATTGTTGATTTGCAAGCATTCAAGGCCTAATGTGAATGTGTTGGCCACATTAAAACATTAGATCTAAAGAAAATCAGGCCAAAATCTTAGGAAAAAGGCCCAAATGAGTGAAAAAGTGTCAAGGCTGCACTTTTTCGTGACACATTTAGCCCCCACTTTAGTGAGAGGATGAACTTGTTTCAAAATTACACTAAAGTAGTCAAGACATGCATATCGAGAGGGATCCAAATGCACTCATGTTAGTAAGATGAGACTACCAAAATTAAGAGGGGTGATCAAGTCCCCAAGATCAAGATCTCATGGCAAACCAAACATCAGTACAAAATATCACACAAGGAATTGATGTGAAAGAGTGAAGAGAGAGGGAAAGTCAGATCAAGCTTCGACCGTTTGTCCAACTAGTTGTGGATCATATCTAGGATGTTTTTCAGAAAGAAGTGTACTCACTCTAGGGTTACGAGACTTTTGGTTGTCCATCAGGTGAGAAGGCTCAAAAGGTGAGAAACATATGGCTAGTATGTACCCACACACATGCAGGTGGCTATGGGGAGAGTTGTGTCACTGGTTGGGATTCCCTCTTAACCATACCAAACTTATACCTCCTCATTACTTTGATAAGGCGTGAAAAAAGACAAGGGTTTGTGGTTCATGAGACAATGAAAGATTTGTATGCTTAGAACTCATGAACAAGTGCAAGATGGAACCATAGGCATGCAAGTTGTGTTGTGCAAGGTGGCCATGTATGCAAAGTGAAAAATGCAACATGTAAAATGAAACAGGTAAAATGAAAAAAGGATGTTCAAAGGATTCTTGTTTAGTTCATGCGAGGTCTTTGACTTAGGGAATATTGTGTATAATGTCTCCAAGAGAGGACCAATCAAATGATAGAAAATTTGTAACTTATGAGAAGAAGTGTGTCGCATCAGGTCACTAAGAGGAATGTAATATGATTAGATAGATCACTTTCATGAAGAACATTACACCCAATGTCATCCATAAAGAAAGAAACACATCGTATGAAGCAATAAGGCTGCATTGAGAACCAGTGAAAAATAAATAGTGCTAGTGTATGCTCCCACTTTAAAGGAATTGTGAAACACCGTACTGTGAGCAATTACTTTAAAGTAGAGAAGTGAAAAATATGAAGAAGAAAGGACATGAGATCCACCTTGGAAAGCCCTATGCCAAGTGATATGTTTCCAAGTGAGGTAGCATCATGCAAAGAAAAAGGAAGAGAGAAAATAAAAGGAAAAAGAAGGGGTTATCCCCAAAATGAAAAACACCAAACACATAAGAGATCTATGGATTTGGGGTCAATATGTTCGTTGCTGCAATGTTTGTTTAGAGAGATTGAAACTGTCATCATTCCCCCAAATACATAGAATTGGAAGGACACAAAGAGAGCGAAGACAAAGAAAAGGAAGAGTTAGTTTGGGTCAAAATGGAGGATACATAGGATGTCTGGATGCTTTGCATCGTCCCCAAAAGGACAAAAAAAGAAAAGGAAAAAGAGAAACAAAAAGAGCCTTTTGGGTCAACATGAAGGAGACACTATGGTCTCAATGCCTTGCATCATCCCCAAAAAGAAAGTGAAAAGAAAAAGAAAAGGAAAAATCATTTTCAGTAAACATGAAGGAGACATTGTGGTCTCAATTCCTTGCATCATCCCCAAAAGGAAATCGAAAAGAAAAATCAAAAGAAAAATCATGACATATGGAAGAATGAAGGGACAAATAGAAGAATGTCACAAAGAGAGATAACATCAAACAAAATAGTATGAGGGAACACATTACACACAAACATGAAAAAAGAAAAAGAAAGAGACTAGTAAGGAAAATGCTCGTCAACCATCGATCAAGTCATCTACCTCCCAATATCAGTTGGTATAAGAGGGAGGTGAATAACATAGCTAAGGGAAAGAGACAACTGCATTATTAGGACAAGGCTAGCACCTTCTTTCCCCCACTGAGCGCAAGGAAAGAATGAGTCGACGTGGGTGATGGGAAGGATCATGTAATAGTGAGAAGAGAATTTTCTACAACTAGTAAAAGATAGGCTATGTGATAGGAGTTTATGATCTAAGGGGGTAGCAATTATCGTCGCTGAAATGATAATTGCTTAGTATCTCTTTCAAATGATGACACTCATCGCTTGTATGGATGAGAACACAATGGTATGCACAAAGTGGGACATTAGAATCTCTAGGGAAGACTACCAACCTATTCTGAGGTGCCAATGTAATGAGGTGTTTGTTTAGGAGCATTTGTAATTTCCTTTCACATTCTGGTGGCGGATGAAGACGAAACTTGAGTTTCTGTAATTTATAGGGCCTCTTGCATCTACTAGATTCTCCTACTTCATGAGAGGAGAATAGGGTAGGAGGTCCTGAAATGATCTTATTGATGTCCATGTCAGTGTTAGGAGATGGGGGGTGTTCTTTAGGGAGAAAATTCAGATCAGGGTGGAATCAAGGATCACTGTGCCATCATCACGAAGTCGAAGATATTCTTCAGGAGGCATACGGTTATGAGGGGGATCCTGATAGCCTATCCCCTTATTAGTTTCCTTAGGTGAGAGGTTTTCATAGAATTATGTATTTCATGTTCATGTGTTGTGTCATTACCTTGTTTACTCATAATGGTAAAACCTTTTCCGTAGGTATGTTGAAGGTTGATTGGAGTGTTTGTCATTTGGTTAGTTTAGAATGGTTGAGTAGTGGGATGTTTAGACGAACTAGGTTCACCTTGGATAGGGAACTTAGGTGTGTTGTCGGTTTCAGGATGGGGAAAACCAATTTTTTCAAGAGATAAGATGGTAGGAAGCTTGGGTTGTTTCATGGATGGATAGAAAGCTGCATTGCTTCGAGATTACCAAGGCACTCATTAAGGAACTGGTTCATGGTAGCATCATCATCTCCAATGATTTCAACATCACGAGGAGGACATTCATTAGGATTTGGTTGAGTAGGAATGGGTTCAAGGGCATTAGGATTAGTGGCAAAGGTGCAACTTGACATATCCACTAGGGATTTGAAGGACATCCAAAAAAATTGAAAGACATGGCCATAATGAAAGATAACTAACTACAAGAAATTGACTAAAACAGAGAATCTAGAAACAAAAACAAAAATGCAATGACAGAGAATAGTAGTGTAGACAATGCTCTGAAAGTGCAAGAAATTACAGTGCAAATGGTGCAAGTGGACTAAGTCACCCAATGTGGTAAATTAGTCCTAACAGTGCTATTTTTTGCAGTTTTCAAAATTTTTGACTAGTTTTTAAGATTTGTATGCTTTTCTAATGCAAATATAGAATAAAAATGCAATTTTTTTGTACTTTTCCAATGAAAATATAATGCAAAATGCAAGCTATCATGAAATTTTAACTAATGCACTTTTGGAAAACCCTAGAATGCAAAAAAATTTAAAACCCTAATGCAATGCAAGCTTTTTCCTAAGATGCAAATGCAAGATCAGAAGTGAAAAAGGGGTGTTCTAAGGATGGGTTCACCAAAATGAACCACCAAAAATGATTGCACTATTAGGGAAAGAGGATTCCACAATGAGCTCCTAGGGTTTTTCACCTAGCAGGTGGGTTGGTGAATAGTGCCTCTTTCGCTCTAAGGTATTCTTGGTGAGTTCATTCAAAGATTTGGGGGTTTGGAATGGGTGTGATGTGTGTTCCTAAGTGCTACAAAGTAAATGAAATGAACTAGCTATGAAATTTAAACTAATGTAAATTCAAACTATGTAAAATGACATAAAGATGACCTAGAATGCATGCAAACTGTAAAGAAACTGGAAGAGACAAAAATGGTGCACCTGGACACTGAAGGTTGATGAAGAGGAGCTCTAAAATTGTCTGGAATCTACTGAAGTTATTGACTATGACACTTATGCCAGAATTGGCAAATTAGTCCTTCTCCCAGGAAACTTTGTCGGAATGGGTTTTTGGTAAAAGGGTATCGAGAAAAACATAAACCACTTTCTAGGCCTGGTATTAGGACTAATTCACCAATAACAGTGACAGTCCACCTAGAGCTTTTAGGAGTTTCAAGGTTGGAATTTGTAGGTGCCCACTTGTACTTTTGTTTCTAACAAAGACCCGTGTGTGAATCTTCATAATCTAACCGACAAGTTGTCTTTTAGCTCCTTCTAGGGTTTTTTGACTTGGAATGATGTGCATGGAATGAGGATGCCTTTTCAACACCTTTCTCTTTGACTAATCTATATATAAACCTACAAAACACACATGCAAAGAGGGGAAAAGGGTTAGGGTTAGAGAATAGTGGTTTGGCTTAGTCAAACCCCATGTTGGTAATCAAACCCAAATGAAATATAATGCAAATGGAAAGATGATCGAATAACATGAAAATATAAAAACTCACCAAACCCTTATTGAAGAAGTCTGAAGATATGCAAGAACCAACTCCAATGGATGTTGCTTGAGATGCTTAGTACTTGAATGCTTGCTTGAGAAGATTGAATGCTTGAGTACTTGTGAAGATGAGAGATGTTGTGAATGCAAGAGATGTTGGAGATAGAAGAGATTGAAATGAGGAGAAAAACCCTTATTTATACATATGCCCTAATTCCCCAAAAATAACACAACATAGGCCGACCTTACGGTTTTGGAGACAAAATCCCGCCAGAAATTTGATTTAATTTTTATTTTTATGTTAAATGGGATTGTCACCCAAGGTGGCAACTTAGTCCACTTGGATAAATTCAAGTGGTAGTCAGGAATTAAAAGGTGTTTAATGTTTATTAACGAGATTTTCTCTCGAAACACACTTAAGTCAGGCCTATAAGTGCATTAAGGGGCCATTTTGTCATGAGAAAGGGTTGAATTAGTGATGACAAGCCTAGGAAAGTGTGGAAATGTTTTACAACACTTCACAAAATTTTAGACTAAGACTTGAAAAGGGGTTATTTAGATGAATTATTGTAGAAAAGTCCTAGAAAAGAGAGGAAATGTGTTACAACACTTCACAACACTCTTGTAAGACTTGTTTAGGTTATTATTGATTTGCAAGCGGTCAAGGCCTAATGTGAATGTGTTGGCCACATTACAACATTAGATCTAAACAAAATCAAGCCAAAATCTAAGGGAACAGGCCCAAATGAGTGAAAAGTGTCAAGGCTACACTTTTTGGCGACACATTTAACCCCCACTTTAGTGAGATGAAGAAGTTGCTTCAAACTCACACTAAAGTATCCAAGACATGCATATCGAGAGGGATCCAAATACACTCATGTTAATAAGATGAGATAACTATAATTAAGAGGGATGATCAAGCCCCCAAGATCAAGATCCCATGGAAAACCAAACATTAGTACAAAATATCACAAAAGGAAGTGATGTGAAAGAGTAAAGAGAGAGGGAAAGGCAGATCAAGCTTCAACCATTTGTCCAGCTAGTTATGGATCAGATCTAGGTTGTTTGTCTGAAATAAGTGTGTTCACTCTAGGGCGATGAGACTTTTGGTAGTCCGCCAGGTGAGAAGACCCAAAAGGTGAGAAATATACGGCTGGTATGTACCCACACACACATAGGTAGCTATGGGGAAAGATGTACCGCTGGTTGGGTTTCCCGCTTAACCATACCAAAGTTATACCTCCTAATAACTTTGATAAAGAGCCACAAAAGAAAAGGGTTTGTGGTTCATGAGACAAGCAAAGCTTTGTATGCTTAGAACTCATAAACAAGTGCAAGATGGAACCGCAGGCATGCAAGTTATGTTGTGCAAGGTGGCCATGTACGCAAAGTGCAAAATGAAACATGTAAAATGCAAAAGGGATGTTCAAAGGAGTCTTGTTTATTTCATGTGAGGTCTTTGACTTAAGGAACATTGTTTCTAATGTCTCCAAGAGAGGACCAATCAAAGGATAGAAAATTTGTAACATAGGGGAAGAAGTGTGTCACATTAGGCCACTAAGAGGAATGTAATATGTTTAGATAGATCACTTTCATGAAGAAAATTACACCCAATGTCATCCACAAAGCAAGAAACACATCGCATGAAGCAATAAGGTTGCACTAAGAACCAATGAAAACAAAAAAATGCAAAAAGAAATAGTGCTAGTGTATGCCCCCACTTTAAAGGAATTGTCAAACACCCTACTGTGAGAAATTACTTTAAAGTAGAGAAGTGAAAAATGTGAAGAAGAAAGGACATGAGAGCCAACCTGGAAATCCCTATGCCAAGTGATATGTTTCCAAGTGAGGCTGAGTCATACAAAGAAAAAGGAAGAGATAAAAGAAAAGGAAAAAGAAGGGGTTGTCCCCAAAATGAAAAACACCAAACACATAAGGGATCTATGGATTTGGGGTCAGTATGTTCATTGCTGCAATGTTAGTTTAGAGAGATCAAAACTGTCATCATTCCCCCAAATACATAGAACTGGAAGAAGGACACAAAGAGAGCAAAGACAAAGAAAAAGAAGAGTTAGTTTGGGTCAACATGGAGGAGACATAGGATGTCTCGACGCTTTGCATCATCCCCAAAAAGACAACAAAAGAAAAGGAAAAAGAGAAACGAAAAGAGACTTTTGGGTAACATGAAGGAAACATTGTGCTCTCAATGCCTTGCATCATCCCCAAAACGAAAGTGAAAAGAAAAAGAAAAGGAAAAAGAATTTTGGGTCAACATGAAGGAGACATTGCGGTCTCAATTCCTTGCATCATCCCTAAAAGGAAAGAAAAAAGAAAAAGCGAAAAAGCGAAAGAAAAATCATGACATATGGAAGAATGAATGGACAAATAGAAGAATGTCACAAAGAGAGATAACATCAAACAAGATAGTACGAGGGAACACGTTACACACAAACTTACAAAAAGAAAAAGAAAGAGACTACTAAGGAAAATTCTCATCAACCATCGAGCAAGTCATTCGCCTCCCAATCTTGATTGGTATAAGCGGGAGGTGAATAACATAGCTAAGGGACAAAGACAAGTGCATTACTAGGACAAGGCTATCACCTTATTTCCCCACTAAGTGTAAGGCAAGAATGAGTCGAGTTGGGTGATGGTAAGGATCATGTAATAGTGAGAAGAGAATATTCTACAACTAGTAAATGATAGATTGTGTGATAGGAGTTTATGATTTAAGGGGGTAACAATTATCGTCATCAAAATGATACTTGCTCAGTATCTCTTTCAAATGATGACACTCACCACTTCTATGGCCGAGAACATGACGGTATGCACAATGTGGGACATTAGCATCTCTAGGGAAGATAACCAACCTATTCATAGGTGGCAATGTAATGAGGCCTTTGTTTAGGAGCATATGTAATTTCCTTTCACATTCTGGTGAGGGATGAAGAGGAAACTTGAGTTTCTATAATTTATAGGGCCTCTTGCATCTACTAGATTCTCCTACTTCATGTGAGAATAGAGGAGGTATTGAAATGATCTTATTGATGTCCATGTGAGTGTTAGGAGATGGGAGGCATTCTTTAGGGAGGAGAACATTCATATTAGGGGGGAATCAAGGATCACTGTGTCATCATCACGAAGCTGGAGATATTCTCAAGGAGACATATGGTTATGAGGGGGATCCTAAAAGCCTATCCCCTTAGTAGTTTCCTCGGGTGAGAATTTTTCATAGAATTGATGTATTTCATGTTTATGTGTTGTGTCATTACCTTGTTTACTCAAAATGGTAAAATATTTTCCATAGGTTTGTTGAAGGTTGATTGGAGTGTTTTTCATTTGGTTATTTTAGAATGGTTGAGTAGTGGGATGTTTAGACAAACTAGGTTCACCTTGGATAGGGAGTTTAGGTGTGTTGTCGGTTTCAGGATGGAGATAACCAATTTTTTCAAGAGATGAGATGGTAGGAATCTCGGGTTGTTTCATGGATGGATAGAAGGCTGCATTAATTCGAGATTATCAAGGCACTCGTTAAGGAACCGGTTCATGCTAGGATCATCATCTCCAATGATTTCAATGTCACGGGGAGGACATTCATTAGGAGTTGGTTGAGCAGGAATGGGTTCAAGGTCGTTAGGATTAGTGGAAAAGGTGCAACTTGACATATCCATGAAGGATTTGAAGGACATCCAAAACTTTTTGAAAGACATGCCCATAATGAAAGCTAACTAAGTACAAGAAATCAGCTAAAATAGAGAATCTGGAAATAGAAACAAAAAAGAAATGATAGAGAATAGTAGTGCAGACAATGCTCTGAAAGTGCCATAAATTATAGTGCAAATGGTGTAAGTGGACTAAGTCGCCCTGTGTGGAAAATTAGTCCCAACAGTGATATTTTTAGCAGTTTTTAAAATTTTTGACTAGTTTTAATGATTTTCATACTTTTCTGATGCAAATACAAAATGAAAATGCAGATTTTTTGTACTTTTCCAATGAAAATGTAATGAAAAATGAAAGCTATCATGAACTTTTCACTAATGCACTTTTGGAAAACCCTAGAATGCAAAACAATGCAAAGCCCTAATGCAATGCAAACTTTTTCCTAGGATGCAAATGCAAAATCAGAAGTGAAAAAGGGGTGTTCTTAGGACGGGTTCACCAAAATGAACCACCAAAAATGATTACACTATTAGGGAAAGAGGATTCCCAAATGAGCTCCTAGGGTTTTTCACCTAGCAAGTGGGTTGAGGAATAGTTCCTCTTTCGCACTAAGGTACTCTTGGTGATTTCATTCAAAGATTTGGGGGTTTGGAATGGGTGTGATGTATGAGCCTAAGTGCTACAAAGTAAATTAAATGAACTATCTATAAAATGTAAACTAATGTAAATGCAAACTATGTAAAATGATCTAAAGATGACCTAGAATGCATGCAAACAGTAAAGAAATTGGAAGAGACAGAAATGGTGCACCTGGAAACTGAAGTTTGATGAAGAGGAGCTCTGAAATCTTCTGGAATCTACTGAAGTTAGCGATTGGGACACCTATGCTAGAATGGACAACTTAGTCCTCCTCCTAGGAAACTTTGTCGGAACGGGTTTTTGGCAAAATGGTATCCAGAAACACAAAACCCACTTTTCAAGCTTGGTATTGGGACTAATTCGCTAATGATGGTGACTTAGTCCACCTAGAGCTTTCAGAAGTTTCAAGGTTGGAATTTGTAGGTGCCCACTTGTACTTTTGTTTCTGACAAAGACCCGTGTCTGAATCTTCAGAATCTGACCGGCAAGTTGTCTTTTAGCTCCTTATAGGGTTTTATGACTTGGAATGATGTGGATGGAATGAGGACACCTTTTCAACACCTTTCTCTTTGACTAATATGCATATAAACCTACAAAACACACATGAAAAGAGGGGAAAAGGGTTAGGGTTAGAGAATAGGGGTTTGTCTTAGTCAAACCCCATGTTGGTAATCAAACCCAAATGAAATAGAATGCAAAGGGAAAGATGATTGAATAACATGCAAATTTAAACACTCACCAAACCCTTGTTGAAGATGTCTGAAGATATGCAAGAACCAGTTCCAATGGATGTTACTTGAGATGCTTAGTACTTGAATTCTTTCTTGAGAAGATTGAATGCTTGAGTACTTGTGAAGATGAGATAGATATATTGTGAATGCAAGATATGTTAGAGATAGAAGAGATCGAAATGAGGAGAAAAATCCTTATTTATACATGTTATGCCCTAATTCCTCAAAAATAACACAACATAGGCTGACCTTAGGGTTTTGGAGATAAAATCCTACTAGAAATTTGATTTAATTTTGTTTTTTATGTCAAATGGGACTAAGTCGCCCAGGGTGGTGACTTAGTCCGCTTGGAAAAATTCAAGTGGTAGTTGAGAATTAAAAGGTGTTTAATGTTGATTAATGGAATTGTCTCCTGAAACACACTCAATTCGGGCCTATAAGTGCATTAAGGGGCCATTTTGTCATGAGAAAGGGTTGAATTAGTAATGAAAAGCCTAGGAAGGTGTGGAAATGTGTTACAACACTTCACAACATTTTAGACTAAGGATTAGAAAGGGGTTATTTAGATGAATTATTGTAGAAAAGTCCTAGAAAAGTGAGGAAATGTGTTACAACACTTCACAACACTCTTGTAAGACTTTGTTAGGTTATTATTTATTCGCAAGCATTCAAGGCCTAATGTGAATGTTTTGGCCACATTACAACATTAGATCTAAACAAAATCAAGCCAAAATCCAAGGGAAAGGCCCAAATAAGTGAAAAAGTGTCAAGGCTACACTTTCTGGCAACAAAGAGGGAAATCTTTGTTATACTTCTTGTTCAGTGGGAACATGCTCTGTAGACTGCTCCTCCATATCATTTCATGCTCCTTGTGCTTCTGAATTTTCAACAAGAGGGTTGACATCAAGTCTCTCTTCAATATTCATAAGGTGAACTAGCGGGCTATGAGAAAATGATTGAGTCAATTGACTCCTGATCTTAGCTTCTTTCTCCTCTCTTCAAATTTTAGGAGCCTCCTCAGCTTGTTTAACTTTGTTATATAAAGTACCATATTTGTAGGCATCCAACAATCATAGCCCTTTTTAAAGGGTCTTTGATTTGTGCATAGGGGCTAACATAAACAGGATCAACCTCAACCCTCCTTCCTTTAATATCACTAATATGGATCCACTGCTTGTTTCTCTCAACAACCTTAGCATAAAATTCCAAGTTTCTAATAGCATCTTCAGTATACAAGAAGTGATGATAAAAACAATACCTAACTCTGTCCTTTCTCTTTTTATCCACAAAACCCTCAGGATCACATTGTCTGACATTTCCAACTTCCATTCTTAAATTTTCCCGCATTCCAGAAATATTATCCAATCCTTCCTTAGAAGTAACTCTAAAAGTGAAAAGGAAAATTTCCCCGGAATAAATGATCTCTTCTTTGCACCTCTAAAGTGTTATTTTTCCATTGCATCTACCTACGACATAATCTCCATGAAATCCAGCCTATCAACAACATATTTAGACAATTTGTGTTACCTCACCAAAGCTCCATAGACCCTGAAAACTATATAAGTAGAATGGAGATACCAATCTCCCCAATTGTGGTCTATTTTTGTGCCCTCCCTGAACTCCAAAGGCTTGAGAATCTCCTTGATTCCTCTAGAAATTTGATACATAGGCTTCTAACCAAGATTTCCCAAAATACCAAGCTTCAATCCATTGCAAAATATAGCATAATTCGACTTAGGATAGTTTTGATCCCATATATGTGCCCACATTTGAATTGGCAATTCATTTCCGACCTCCTGATCAGTCATTCTAACCTTCATGAAATCTTTCCAAGCCTTATGACCAATCCATAACAACATGTGCATAAGCATAGAGTAGTGTGTGAAATATAATGGAGCATTAGGCTCCTTCAAATCCACCAGTTGTTTATGAATTTCCTCAGCAATATGTGAAGCATAATCAAAACCCCTATTACCATCCTTGTTTTCAATATCCATGGCCATAGTTATCATGGAAATGTGCATATTCAAATCATATTTTCTTCACAACACTTGACACAAGCATAAGTAGGTGATTTCGAAATAATCTTTGAACTCATCACAACTGAATGGTTTGAAATCCTTTGGTGTAAACCTAGTTGATTTCTTCCTTGAATCCCTTTGCCTATGCCTTGGCAGCACATTGTTTCTATAACCATACTTATCCCTTTCATACTCTTAACATAGTGCACCAATGTGGATAGCCTCAATGGCTGATGGACTCAATCCAAAAGTAGTCACAATTTGACTCCTTGTGATGTCAAGCAATGGGGTCCCTTTGTCACTTTTTATAACCCTTGCCTTGGGGTCATAACATTTTACAAGAAACAGGAGTGAATCAACTTCAACAAAAAAATTTGGCACTACAAGCTTTCCCAAGTCACATATCCAAAAATTATAGGATGGTCAAGGGTGTGTCTACCTCTTATATGCATACTTTAAAATATCCCATCCACTCTGAGTCATAGTAATGTCACCAACATGTCTTTCTTGATCCTAAAGATGAACAGTTAATACACCCTCACCTATAGCCCTTTTCCCTACTACCTTGGTTCTTAAGAACATTTCAATAAGATCATCCTCCAGGAACCTTGAATAATCTCTTTTGATCCCCTTTGACTTTGATCTTGCCTTTGAAGTTGCAAGTTCTACATTTTCAACCTTAGTTTTAGTCCTTTTATGCTTTGGTTTAGTCTTTGAGGGTTCACTAGCCTGAGTGATCTTTCAATTTTGGCATAACTAGAGTTTATAGTTCAAATTGAAAAACTAGGGTTCTGAATTATCCAAAACCTCAACAAAATTGTGTAATTTTCCAACCTAAATTTTTTTAACTAACCTTGTTGATATTCTCCTTAAACCAAACTAGGGCCTACAAAATTTTCCTTGATATCAAAACAATAATTGCGGAAACCCTAGTTCACAAACCCTACTACTACTACCAATTTTTCTTTTCAATTCACCCTTTACTGGAAATTTTTCACAAAAAGGTAGAAAATCAACTTACCTAGGAAACCCTAGCTCTTCTGCTCTTCGAATTTGCTCGCATTTGATCTCACTTGTGTCATCACCTTCAAATTCTTGTTGAAATGAATAAAACCTGCATAATTCAATCTTTTATGGTCATTTGGATTGAGTATGTATCCCATTAATGGTGAAAGATGACTCGTACGAGTGAATAGGAGTGCTATGTCAGATAATCGTTCTAGTTTAAATTTCAATCATCAATCTAATTGTTCTAAAATAATATTGACGGCTATCACATGTCTTTTATACATCACCTTTCTCTTTAAAGCTTCCAAACATGAAGTCATGATGTGAAGAAAAGACGTGATGAACTATGGAACTAACACGTAGCTGCTCATTGCTATCTCTATTTTGGGAACCATCGCATATTGCTCTACAATCTTCATCTTGGTGAATTGAAGATGTGATTTTAACAATTGATGTGATGGCGAAGGAACTTAATGCCATTGCATATCACGCAAAGGTCCTAGGGCTAATTAGATGAAATAGAAATGTGAAGGCAACCTGTGACAAAAGGAATATTCTAGAGCATATCCTCAATCCATCACACATCCCATTTAGTTTTCTACCATTTCCTTTTGTATTTTCAATGTGTTAAACTTATGTGATGAAACAATAGCATAAGATTCTCACCGCACATCACTTTTTTCTTTGTGTTTAGGAGAGTGCAATCTGTGATACAAAGGATGTATGTGATGCACTGACATGGTGACACTTGTATGTGGAATATTATTTAAAATGTTCCCTCTTCTTCCCTTTTCTATGAAGCACATCTCATATCGTGTTTTAGGTGTGAGCCTTTTGATACACAAATGTGATATGTAGAAGGGGGTGATGATTCAACACCCATCCCAACATCTCTTGGCATATTCATCTTTTATTTGTCTATGTCCATCACTCATCACATTTTAGAGGCTGGCAGGTAATGAGCTAATAACGATGTTAAGGGTTCAAGCGATGCAAAAGAAATACCAACTAGACATCACATATCATGCAAAGGGTTTGGGCAAGGTTCAATATAAACATGATAAGTATTGGAGGTACGTGATGTGCAGGAAACAACAATGTATGCAAAAGTAAAATGTGATGCATTGGAAGCTTGTGATGGATAGACTTAATTGAATCAAATAAGCAAATCAAAGTAGTCCATCCCATGACCCTATCTTTAAATCCATTCAAGAAGTCCTCCTAGACAATAATGGCATACCATAGACACCTATCCTTCGTCAAGAGTCCATCCATAACCATGTCATTCAAGATGACCCTATCCTTGGTCAAGATCCTATTTCCAATCATGACATTCCAAATGAACCCATCTTTGATCAAGACGCTATCTTTAAATAAGACGTCCAAAACGATCCACTCCTTGACCTCTATGCCATTTATGATGAAAAACTTGAAGATGATTCCATCCAAACTTCAAGTATTGACACTCCCAGAAATAAGACACTTGCCTCCATGGGACACATAGATGATCTAACACTAGAACAAGAGTCTTCTAGTATGGACATATTTGCAAATGATCAAGCTATAGCTGAATTCAGTGGCCTCTATGACAATGACCATGAAGATGGTTTTGACATAGACTTGGAAGCACCAACATAATCACAGGAGTCCGAGATGTCACCAAATCAGACCGAAGATAATAATAAAAAATTTGTCCAACATGTCAGTGAAACTACAACATCGTATCAATTAGGATCATCTCTCTTTTTCAAAGCAGGCTTTCTTACAGATGAGAAGATTTCAAGCATTAATTTCCACAATAAGGATGGGTTAGCATCTTGCTTCCAAAATGACAAGTATCCCATCTCCAACAAAATATGTCAAAACATGCATTATCAGGGAAAAGGATTAGGCCTACACGAGCAAGGAATTCTAGAACCCGTACAAGTTCAAGCACATTATAGACAACAAGGTCTTGGCTACTCCTCAGTTGGAAAACTTAGCGATGTTAGTGGTCCCTCTTCGATATTGGGGGAAACTTTATCTAATAAAAACATCAAAATGGGTGTCATGAGTAGTCCTTGTCATAAGATTGTTGCCAATAGCCCTTCCCTCCACACCCCAAACCATCATTCCATCATGACTAAACCTTTCATTTGGAACCAACAAAATTATTACAAAATCAAAGCTCAAAATCACATGTCAAAGGCCATAGAATCAATCAACAATACAAGTGGACAAATGAAGCTAAAATGGATCCCAAAACAAAATGGGTCAAGTGAAGAAAAAAATGAATCAGGCAAAGAAAATATGCCAAAGTCAAAAGTCAATCAAAATGTGGAGCCACAGCACAAGAGGACTCCCACATATAATACATGTCCACCTCCTTCAAAATGGACATCAAGCAAGACATATAAAAGTGTTGGTTCTAAACGCTTTCAAAAATCCAACCTCCATCATCCATTACCCCAAGTTTGGAGAATAAAAACGGCTACATCCAAACATCCAACCAACCCGTCTACGTCCACCATCATCCGTCATAATCCTACATCCTCCTTAAAGTCCAAATATCCTATGTCACAAATCCGTCACATCGTGGTAGCAACTCTCTATCATAAGGACTCTCATGGCACTCTATCGCGATGGGCATATTCAGATAAGGCCAACTCTAGTATCAACAAGGATCATAATGACATCAGTCAGCTGTATGCAAGCACTATCATTCTAACAGCGCAACTACTTCAGAAAGGTCATTATTGGCATGTCATGGCACTAGTCTCTACATCAGCATCATCAAAGGCTTCAGCATAGTCAGTGGTCATCTAAAGCATCAAGGCTATCTAGCAAAATGCAAAAATGCAAAAAAAATCAAAAAAATCGTCACCTTGATGAAAACCTGGCAAACAAGCATTTGGTGACACCAAAAAAAATAAAAAAATATCGAAAATAGTAAAGAGAAAAATTTCGTCCAATAGTGAAAACTTGGCAAACAGGTGCTTTGGATAAGTACCATGATGAAAACATGGCAAATAGGCATCATGTGTAAATAAATTATCTATGTGGACCATTGCGCTTGGGGGTAAGTTGTCTCATCTCCCATACCGTTCACATGACATTTCCCTCTATCCATCTGAGCCTTTTCATGTCCATCCATTTTCCCACCTACTTTGATCTTGACAAAGACTAAGGCACAAACACAACTCATGCTTTGGAAAACTTTTGACATGTCTATCTTTTGGTCATACCTTAATCATTGAATATCATGTCATTACCTTCATAGCCTCCTTTTCACTATGCGACATCATCCTTGGAGACCATATGATAATTCTCCTAGTCCAAGTCATCCATGTCCCATATCCTTTATAGAAGCCATCCATTGTCCTTTTATACCTATCACCCATCTTGGTTTCCCTTGTCAATGGCCTAAAGATCCCTTGTCATTCCATCTAGTCCTCACCAAATCATTCCAAATGCAACAATATGGAAAACCTAGCACATTATCCAAAACATTCATTAGCTTTGTCCCTGGCCTTGCTGCAGAATTTTATACTCTTGTCATATCATTGTCATCTTCACGTTGTTTCGGGATGTCTCCTTCCCACGTCAAACAACGTTGTCATTATTATCGTCACCTTTCAATTGGTATTCAGCTTGAATAGCAACAAAATCATGGTTTTCCTTGGATTCATGTGCGTCGGAATCATTCGCATGCATTTGTCACAATTTTCACAAAGCATCAAAAAATCATAAAAATCAGAAAAATCCTTAAAAAGTCATAAAAATTGTAAAAAGTCCTGAAAAAAGTCCTAAAATTTGTAAAAAGTCCTGAAAAAAAACCTAAAAAAATTGGAAAATGTCTTGAGAAAATACAAAAACATCCAAATCAATGTCAAAATCCCAAAAACAGAGTCAAATTCAATGCTTGTCCCATTAGTCCAGTCAGTCACGTCAGTCAATTTTTTGTCGTAGTTTGAACTACGTTGTCTCTCTGCATTTGCTACGTAGGCAAGATTCATCTTTGAATCCCCGAGACATTAGGTCAGTCCTTTTAGGCTTGTCAAAATAAAATCATGAGTCAAACATGGTCACGTCAGTCAAATAAAGCAGACATAGTCGCACTTAACGCAAGACAGTCATTCGAAATGTCAATGTCAAAATTGGTCAAAATTAGACAACATAAGCCAATCAATTATACAGTTAACATCAGTCAACCTGCCAAAGCATTAGTCAAAATTTCAATCTCGTCACTTTTTGGTCCTCTTCAAGATGTGTCCTTCTTGGATTTGGACCTCATCAAAATGTCATTTTCCTTTTCAGGATGTGTCCTTCCTGACCTTAGGCACCGTCAAACCGTCAAACCGTCAAAACTGTCAAACTATCAAAACAATTAATCTTCAACAAACAAACATTAGCAATACAATTAAATGGCTGTTAATTTTTGGCTATTTTGTCTTATCTTTTTATTGACTTTCCTTTTTGGTCATGTTACTAGCTACCTTGAGGATGTCCCATGAAGGATTAAGAGGTGCGATACCTATTCTATTTTTCTTTGACTATTGTCTATCAATTGTCTTGACAAAAATACTGGGGCAAATTGGCCTCTAGTATGAGTTAGAACATTCCTTGTCTGTGATCATCTGTTTTGCAAGTGGATGACCTTGCACACCTTGGTATATGTCACACCCTGGTGTTTGTTGTCCATTTGTGTCATTTTTACCGCCCAATGATGATTCGAGCAACACTTATTAGTACTTTGGCAAACGTTGAAGGATTCTAACATGCATTTATTTTTCCACATTAACTTGCATCTCCTTCCCCATATCGACATTCATGTCTTTTATCCTAACATTCATCTTTTTCTCTCTAACATTTCTTCTAGTCCGCATCATTATCATCCTTATCTATCTTTCCTATATACTTTTGTCTTTCATATTCTAGTATTCTCATCCATTTCGAGAGCACACTCGTGTCCTTTAAACCCAACTGTCCTCTGGAGGGGGCATACCGCAACCCTCCTCATCATTCGTCCTCATCCTATTTTGCACTGGGGCATACTCTAGACTTGTTTTCTTTGCCACAATGAGACAAGCTACATTATGACAAAGAGGGGCAAATGTAGACACATAAAAATGGCCTAGACCCACAAACCACATTCTTCTATATCATGCTTCATTTCAACATAATTAAAATATTTAATTATGTCCTATAGTCCAATGTCAACTATTAATTAAATAATTCTTAATTATTTAATTAATTCACATCTTTTATTCCTCCTGGCTATTTAAATAAATAAATTAGATTTATTATTTAAATACGTCGCTAATTGCTTATGTCACTCTATAATTAAGTAAATTCCTAAATTTATTTAATTATTACTTCCTCATGATTATTTAAATAAATAAACTTTATTTATTTATTTAATACGTCATTAATTTTTATGTCTTCCCATAATTAAATAAATTCTTATTTATTTAATTATTATCCTCTCCAACTTTCTTTCTAATTTTAAATAAAATCATATTTAAAATTGCCCACTTTCTAATTTTCCTCCAAAATTGAATAATCTTAATTATTAAATTGTCTTATTGATTTTCTTTCTAAATTTAAATAAAAGCATTTTATTTAAATTGACAACTTCCCTCTTTCCAAGTAAATAATTTTAAATTATTATTATTTACTGTCACATGAATTCATCATTTTGGAATTAATTTAAAATATTAATTTCGAAATAGCATTTCTCTCCATAAAGTAAGTTATTTCTAAAATAACTTGATTTTCTAAATATCTTCTTCTTGTTCAATCTTTATCTTTTAATTTTTACTAATTTCATCTCAAGGTCACATTTATTCTCCACCATTGATTTAATTTCTTAAATTAAATCTTGTCCACACATTTGGGGATTGTTGCCCTAACCCTAATTGAGAGTTGTCATTTTGAATCTTAACCATTGATTCTAGGGCATTTCTCAATCTCTCATCTCATTCGTCCATCCAAAATTGCATTTTCTATAGAATATCAGTTTTTTCTTCATTTTGAGACCTTTTATTCTCTCTGAATTTTTCTTCTTCACTTCATTCTTTTTGTCTAACATTATCTTTTGCATATTTTTACATTGCATGTAGAGCTTAGTTTCTTACATACATTTTAGATCAAATCCTTCAACACTTGCTAGGCCTTGTCATAATCATAGTTGCTCACAAAGAAATCTGAGGAAATCCATCATATTGCAGCAAATAGAGAAGGTGCAAGGAAGGTGATTCATGGAGGTTGAAAGCATTTGGTGAGATCTTTCCATTTGTTTTTGTTATTTCCTCCTTTGTTCTTTCTTGCTTATTTAGATTTATTGTTTATGCATTTAATCATGCTAACATAATATTTTCCTATGTTACAAGGGTGCCTAGGTAATGTGGGTAAACATGACTTAATTAAACCTAATGCATAGGCCCAACTTAGGATAAATGGGAGAAATTTTTCAAAAAATCGACCATAGGAAATATTAAAACCACGAACCATGATAAAAGTATTTTTATGCAAAGGTACAAATTGGCAACCCTAGGCATAAGGTGTCGATCAACACATGGGTTTAATGACTCAAGTATTAACTTGGACGATTGAGGACCGACCACAATAGGTCAATGATGAATTAGACCAAAAGTAACCAAGGCAAAATGAATTAAGGTTTTTCATGAAAGAGTTGATAAACCCTAAACACTATAGTATAAACCCTAACCATAGAAAGATCAATAAAACTCAAGAAATAATGGAAAGAATATCAAGGGAACACAATTTTTGAAGGGGTCCACCAATGGCTCTCATTAGGGATGCATGCCTCTTGTAGGCATGGCGATATTTCAGCTATCTTCGGTGAAGCATACCAGATACAAAGAACCAGAAACTAGGAAGCAAGCCCAAACAATGAAGACAACCAAATCAGACCAAAGAACACCAAACCTATATACAAAATATACATAAAATATAGTGTACATGGAAGAGATCATACTTTATGAAAATTATGTTTCTAAGAAATGTCCATGTACTGGCAGTTCAAGAAATTCACTTGTCAAGCTCTAAAGGAAGTGTGAATCCTCACCGTGTGAATCACTCACAAAATAAGGGTCTAACCATAAAGATTCAAACTTTCCATGCTTACCCTTAAGTCTTGAGATCTTGCATTCCACATTAATGCCATGCTTCCAATTTCAAATTTCCTTGGAGAAGCTTTTTTGTCATACAAATTTTTGACTTGTAACTACAACTTGGCATTTTTCTTCTGATCTTCTCTCCTCATTTCATCCATCTCCATTAAGACATTAATTCTATATTGCATTTCATGGCATAAGACATTATCATATTCTTGAACACACTTATATATCTTTAGTAAATTATTTTATGTCAATCTTGCCTCTATATTATATACCGGAAAAAATGGAGAATACCATGTGGCTTTCTTGACTGTAACTCTATTTGCCCAAAGTGCTAACTTTAGTTTGGAGTCTCGAGCCTTCTTGTTCTTTTCAATCACGCTCTTGATGATCTTCATCAAGCTTTTATTACTTGATTCTTCTTGGCCATTGCCTTGTGGGTGATATGCGGAAGAATAAGACATGAATTCCATATTTTTCATAGAAATTTCTAAACTCATTTGATCTAAAGCACATCTCATTGTCTGAAATGATCTTTTCTGACACCCCAAATCTGATCAAGATATTTTTCAATAAGAAATCAGTCACCACTTTGCTTGTTTCTTTCTTAGTGGGGATTGTCTCAACCCACTTTGTGAAATAATCAGTGGCAACTAGAATCTAGAAGTGTCCTCTACTAGATTTATCTACGATTTCTCCTATGAAATCTATTCCCCACTATTGGAAAGGTGTATGTATTGATATTGGTCTAAGTGGTAGATTCCCTAAGAATTTAAGCTTTCCAGAGAACCTTTGGCATGCATCACATTCCTTTACTAACTTATGGGCATCTTTGAACACAGTGGGCCACCAAAAATTTCTCTTAAAACATTGTGAGCAGTTGTTTTTTCCATATAGAGGCCTCCACACACACCATTGTGCATGTCAATCAAGATCTCTAAATCTTTCTTACCATCAACACATTTTAGAAGAACTCCATCTGGATTTCTCCATTACAATTTATTATCAACAATCACATATTTAATTCCTTGTAACTTTAAAGTCCTCTCATTGTTTGTTAGTCCTTCAGGACATTGCATAATTTGTAAGTAAGGAACAAAGTGCCTATACCACCCACATGTTTTCATATCCCAGGTAGGAGATACATCAACACACTCAACTTGATTGATTTGATTAGCCTCCAAGTTAGTTTCAGCCATCAATTTAGCTAGGCCTTGGACTCTGACCAATTTGGTAATTTGAACATCAATATTAAACTCTTGGATCATGTTGATTCATCTACACCTCCAACTTGTAACCTCTTGTTGGGTGAATATATCTTGAATGGAAGCACTAGCTACATAGGCAATCATTGTAGCACCAACAAGTTATTTTCTAAAATTCTTCACTGCTTTGAATAAAGCATAAGCATGTTTCTCATTCATGTCATAATTTAGTTCAACCGCCCACAAAGATTTGCTAAAGAATGCAATATGCTACTCAAACCCCTCATCATTTTTTTGTAGGAGTACTGCAAAATATGTATTGAATGAAGCAAAAGAAAATAGTTGGAATGGTTTGGAGAAATCAAGGGATTTAAGAACAGGAGCCTCTTTGATTGCTTTCTTTATACTCTAAAATTCCTTGCTTGGTTCTTCACCCCAAACAACCTTTTCTCCTTTCTTCAACATCTTGGAAATTGGTCAATTAGTCTCAGCAAAATGGTCACAAATCTTCTCAATAAGTTGACTTGTCCAAAGAATGATTGGATTCCTTTGACATTCTTTGGTTGAGGAATTTTATCTATGACTACCACTCTTTCTGGATCAATTCTTACCCCTTCCTTAGAAATAATATTCCCCAATAGTTTTCCCTCCTTGACACCAAAGGCACATTTTTTGGGGTTGAGATATATGCCATACTCTAGTGCTCTAACAAATATCTTCTCAAGATGCATGCAATGATCCTCATCTTTCTTTGAATAAGTTATCAAGTCATCTTGATACACTGCCAAGAAGATATCTATGAAATCTGAAAATGCTACATCCATAGCCCTCTGAAAGGTGCCACTAGCATTTGTCAAACCAAATGACATCCTAACATATACATGTGTGGCCCAAGGAGTATTGAATGCAGTCTTGTATTGTTTGGACTCCTTAACCATAACTTGACTATACCTTAAGAAACCATCCATCATAGATAGTAATTCACAACTAGTTACCTTCTGCAACATGGCTTCCATGTTAGGTAGTGGATAGTTATATTTAAGAGATGACACATTCAAATTCTTCAAGTCTACATAGAGCCTTATGTCACTGTTCTTCTTTCTTACTGGCACTAGGTTGGAAACCCACGTGGAGTGTCTAATTGGCTTCATAATTCTTGCATCTCTTAATTTCACCAACTCTTCCTACATCTTTGGTGCCAAATTAGGATTTATAAGCCTTTTCTTTTTCCTAAAAGGCTTAGCATAAGGTTTTAGAGGGATTTCATGTTGAAATAATTCCTCTCTATTGGCCTTTAAATCATCATATGACAAAGAAAATACATTCTTGTACTTTCTAAGTAAAGAGATGAAATTGCTTTAACCTGGGGCTTCATCGTTTTGCCCACATAAACCCTTTTTGGCGCTTTCTTTATACCAAGGTTTACTTCTTCTAAATCCTCTTTATGAGTATACGTTTGTTTGGAATTAGTCTTATTAGGGCCATCAAAGACCCTTTCCAAGGCTACCAGACCCTTTGGGATCTTGTTAGTCTTGAGTTGAATTATCTCATTACCAAACACGGTTTCCTATCCATCCACCACTTCCACAAATGCCACAAAGTCAATTTCTTGACCTTCATATTGATCTACACACTACAAGAACTTCAAGATGTCTTCGTCGTCATTGAAAACCTACCAATTCAATATATTGTCAAGAATTGATGGTCTTGTTTGTACCTCCAGTTTCGAAATGCCTGCAAAAGTTATGTTATTTGGTCGGAGTGCAATGTTGGCTAGTAAATCCGCCATAACATTTTTTCCTCTCTCTAACCAATCAAAACCAAAAGTATCAAACTGTTTTATGGAATCTCAAACATCATTTCTATATTGCTTCAATATTTTGTTCTTTGATGCAAATTTGGATATAACCTGGGATAAAAGCAGTTCCGAGTCACCAATGACTCAACTTTTTTATCCTGTGCTTCTCAGCTAGTCTCAGTCCCAGCAATAAGGCTTCATATTCAGCAACATTTTTTGTGTACCCAAACAATAATGAAAATGAATACTTTAAATTTTTACCATTTGGAGAGATAAAAATCACTCCTACACCTAATCTCTCTTTTGAACAAGCTCCATCAAAATACATTATCCAAAGGTCATTATCATTTGATAACTTCATCATTTCTCTATCCAAAGGTGTAGGTTGCTTGTCTTCTTCTTCTTGCAACTCTTCTATTTTGAAATTATCAATACCAATGTCAGAAAAATGGATCCTATCTGCAGGGGTGGAAAACTCTGTCATATGGGGAAATCTAGATTCCCTGACAAGTTTGATATCTTTACCATCTATTGGAAATGTGGCATATGACATGCCACATTGCATACAACCTCCCATGGATGCACTCCACCTCCTAGATAATAGCATCCCATAATTAGGTGGGATGTCCACCACTGTAATACTCATTATATATTCCTTATTAGGAAATGCAGCAATTTTAAATGGGACATCCTTGATAACCCCAATGACAGGTACTTCACTTGAATCCATGGCATAACACTTTCTATAAACACTATTTATCTTCAATCCCATTTCCTTCATGATTTCCACTAGCATAATATTGGATGAAGCTCTTGAATCAATCATACAATTCCTCAATAGCTTCCCATCAACTACCAGAGCTACATAGAAAGGATCTACTTGGTTGGGAAAAGAAGTAATAGTATTTCCTAAGTAGATCTGAGGGATTTGATTGATTACTCCCTCCATATTCTCATCTTTGGATTCATTTATACTCACTTTAGGTGGAGTAGACACCATCTTTTCATTACAAGTTGTAGTTGCACCATTGATAAAGGTGACTTCCTTTTGCTTGTGCTCATCAAAACACATCATTTCCACTAAAGGAATTGTGACCCTAATGTGTGAAAGAAATTGGAACATATCTATGAAAGTGTATTTAGGAAGGTCATGAGATATCATACCTTTCTCATCAATCTTGTTCTTTTGTTGTTTGTATTTCTCTTCAACCTTTTTCTTGTCTTCTTTCTTTTCTTGCTCAATATTTTTTTTCTAAGCTCTTGCTTTCACAGCAGGGGAAACAATTTCACCATCAACTTTTGTTGTGTTGCTCTTCTTGGACCATATCTTACTTCCCTTATTTTCTTTGGCTTTTCCCACATCCACTTTGCTTGCTACTTTTGGCCCCTTATTATTTGCACTCTGCTCTTTGATAAACATGTTGCCTTCCTTACTTTGATCTACATCAACAACTTTGTTCCTCAGATGGTAAGTATTCCTTGCTTGTGCAACAGTGCAGCTATCATTCTTTCAATTTCTTCGTTTGATGATCTTCTCAGACATACATCAGGCTCATCTATTTCCAAATTACAAACATTGTAATCCTTTTTACTGTCTTTATCAGAGAAAACTTGTTGATGGTATGTAGTTTCCTTTTGTCTTTGATTATCAACATCAACCTCATGAGACTCCTCTTCAGAAGAACATTCTTCATCAGCAAAGTTAGATCTATTCATAAGCCCATTTATTTCCTCATTATGGTCATGAGATGAATTATAATCACCAGATGTAATATGTTCCTCCTCAAATGACTTTGCAACTGCACATTGTTGAGGAGAATGTGGCAACTAACAAGCCACACACCATGGAGTCTCATCAATAAAATTAGTAGAATGTGTTTGCAATGGATCGGGTGCAACTTGGCCTTGTGCACTTTTTTGATTGTTGTGAACTAGCTTGCCATTATGCCAGTTTGTATTATAGGGGAAATCTTGTAATCTTGGGGGCCTTTCATTTTTTTGGAAATGTCACTTTTCATTTCCCAATCCCTTTTCATTTTTTGCAATATTGTATTTTATGTGCTTCAAGGTGCTCATCACCTTGTCCCATTTTTCATCAAATGTAGAACCCTTTTCTTGCTTGTCCTAAGGATTTTTCAAAATCTTCACATCCTCTCTTCTTCCTACCTTACCAGAAGCTCTTATGTTACTCTCTATATGAAATGCAATTTTGAAAGCATCCCTCAAATTTGAGGGTCCTTATCCCTTAAATGATAACTCATCTTTGAATCAAAGGCATTACAATAAGTAGCTAAACATACTCGATCATTTGGCCTCAAACTAACAAGTAGTCTATACATCCCTTTCTGAAATTTGGTATTAAAATCAGACACCATTTCAATCGATCCTTTAGAAATGTTATTGAACTCATTAATCATAAATCTGGGATTGGTCTTGTCACCATATTATTCTCTAAACACCCTTTTGCACTCTTCCCATGATCCAATACTAGCCTCTGGTAGGCCTCTGTACCAATCTCTTGCATCCTCAACTAATGATTGCAAGAACAACTTCATTACCACATCTTCATGTTCAACTTCATAATAAGTAAATTCAAGAAAGTCCTCAAGTGATCTTCACCAGACAGTGCATTATTTCTAGTGAATTTATTCAATACAACCCTAATATCATTGGAAATTGGATTTAGGCAACCACATATCTCACCAAAACACAACTGTCTATATCTCTCCAATTGCAAGGGCCTCCTATGAAACTGGTTTTATTGGTTTTCAATGTGCCTATTATTTCCATCTCCTCCCATAGTTTGGTTCCCAAGCTAGTTCGCATTCCTATCACCAAACTGGTTGTAGGTATGTTCACTTTTACTTGTATTAAGATGTTGGGAAGTAGGGAAGGACTAGCCTATTTGAGATGAAGTGTTAATCTCAATTCTAGGTGTAAGTTGTGATGAGGAATGATGAGGTTCTTGTGAACTAGATGATACAAAATTTCCACCAAGGCATGAAGTTTTTAAGAAATCAATTTTCTTCTACGTCTCAACATTATCTACTAGTATTTGCATTCTCTACAATCTTTCCTTAGTTCCTCATTTTCATTTTTCAATTTAGATTCCATTGTCTTTGATTTATCAAGCCTAGGAGCCTTCTATGATGAGGCACCTTCGCTAATGACCAAATTTTTCATGGGTTGCTTCCCTTTGTCAATAGATTAATCTAGACATTTGATGTATTATGTCGAGCAATAGTACTTGTAACAGTAGAATTGGTCCAAGTTGTGGTATTTGTGTTCTTTATGGGATCATGTTGATTTTTTCTATCAAGGATTTCAGAAATAACGGGCGTGTGGTAGTAGTAGAAATTGATTCATGCTCTTCTTGGTTCATGAGCTTCAATTTTTCCACTATTCTTTTCAACATATCTCTATTATAGACAACATTTCTAATATTTTCCTCCCTCTCCTTTTCCCTTTTCTTCCTTATTTTATCTTTTATCTAAGCTTCCTTTTGGAGCTCATTAATTTCACCAAAAAAATCCTCAAGATTTGGAAGGGTAATGTTAGAATATGAAGTATCTAACAAATCTATAAGATTTTGAGCATTGTCAATGGGTCCAATTAATAGATCAGGTAGTAAAGGAGAATAACCATTTGAGGTGGGAGGGATAATTCCAACAACCCTAGCATTTGTAGAAACAACATTACATTGAACATTTCTACTCCTATTTCTTCTCTCCCTAGGCCTAGATTGATGTATACTTACAGCTGATTTATTTGTTACATCTTCTTCATCTTCATAATCTAGACCTAGCAAATTTTGTTAGCTCTCATGAATACTATGATTATTGATATAAGAATGAGCAGGTTCAGGAACAGGGCATGGGGTAGAGTTACTTCAATTCAAATCATTTTGTTTCCATGATTGATTTAGAGTCTTCAAAAGTTCACCTTCTAGATTTTCATCAAGGTGCTTCTTCATATGAGCTCTAGTTCACCTCATTTCTTTTCTGCAGCTTCTTCACCTTTGTTCTTCTCAACTTCCTTTGATTACTTCAATGCACTGCCATAGAGACTCGGAGTCGCCACCCAAACTAATGGGAATTGTGAAAATATTTGTGAATTTCGAACAGATTTGAAAGAATTTGTAAGCATAGAGATACTTTAGACAGACCTTTAATAATTCAAGTGAAAATTGACAAAGAGACACAGAGATTACTTGGATCTTTAATAACCCAACTTCAATTTGAAAAATGGTGGGACAATTTAATGGATTCACTCATGAATGAACACATATTTGCAAAAAATGTTGACTCTAACTTTAAATTTTGATCTTGAACTAGAGAATTTACACAAGTTTTCCCCAGCAGAGTCATCAATCTATTGGTGTTTTTCAAATACCAAGTTGATCTCACAATAACCTATGTAATTGCCATCTTCCAATGGTTAGCTACTTGGAGAGATTGGCCAACGAATGAGTGAAAGTTTCAATAAATTTCCTCCTGCACTTTGGGTTGTGCAAGACCCAAGAGGGTGGTCCCATAATGTAATTAAGATCCTTTGTGCCAATTAATCTCATACATTGTAAATAACAAATTCATTCCCATAAGTGCTACTTGATAGATAAAGATTTTAAAGACTTGGCGGGTCCTTAATCATTTAACATTCAAATCAAGGGAATGCAAGTTTCAACATGAAACTTCTAGAAATAAAACCTCAACTGAAATAGAAATTTGATAATTATTCTTTGACTATGAATGATCCTATAACTTATAAATTCAGACACATTCAAGGCCAGTGCTTTATCTCGGGGCGTTGAACTTACTGCAAACCATGATGCATGACAATATTTAATCCTAACATTAAAATTTATTGCAATATTCCATTACAAAATTGGCACTTAATATTATGAATCCAAAACTAGTTATCAAATCCAAGCATCAATTGCTCAAACTTATGTTTCTATTAAGATAATTTAACCAATTCTTTAAATTATAGCCTTAATAAAGAACACACACCATTGGAAATACAATGGAGACCATATGAAAGATCTTTCGTCATTTTCATTGAAAACCTGTGCAAATAATACAATGGAGAGAAGTGGCTTCAAAACTTCGCCATTCTATTCAAATTATGCTAGTATTGTCATACAACATTAAAGCTTCCAAAAATTACAGACTTTATAACCTAAAATAAGACTCAAAATTAATTCTTTGTGCTTGAATTAAAAATTCCATCAGAGATCAATCAACAACCTTGTCAATGGCCTCGAATTCCCTTTTATAAAACAAGGGAGTAAACAAGCTTCAAGCCAATTGACACTTGTCATATATTCATTCGACAATTTTCAATTACACTTCAAAATATAGTTACATTTCCAAACCATGGATGGAATATCCCATCTAAGACAAAAATCTTTTTTGTTTATTGATGAAGATATTCCCGCCTTCGAAAAGGCCTTTTACTAAAGGAGATGGTCGACAAACAAACCAAATATTCTTTTCAACTCCTTTTGCACGTGCCTCCAAAATTGTAGGATATAAAGCATAAAGAAAAAAACCAAAGTAGGACTTCCATATCAATAATTTGGCATCAACATTTTCAAACCTAGAGGAGACAATATTAAGCATTTCTTCATCAAAGGCTTAATCTATAAACTTTTCAAGCCATGTATTGAAATCCTCCTCGATTGGCCACTGAACCTTGAATAATTTTTACTCTTTAAATTTATGTGCATTATACCTAGCATCCATTATGGTTCTAGTTTCCTTTACAAAGACATCCAAAGTAATCTCCATCTTGATCAATGCATCCAAAGAATTATTCAATTGAGAATACTCTTCCTTTCCATCTTTGTAAATATATGCTCATAATGATGGGACAATGGTCCCAAATTCCTCTTTCCACTCATTAAATTCTTTCAAATCTCCTGCCTTGTTCAAAATCTAAGGAATACCACTATCTTCCATATCTTTGTACATTTTCAACTTGCCCTTGAGTTGCATATCCAGCAAGCTCTGAAAACCAAAAATCTCCCCAAGTAATCCAATTGCTTTTTATCAATTGTGGCACATTGGTGGGAGCTTCAGTTTCACCTTCCATAGTTGTTATCATTTATTTGAATGTCTATGCCCTTCTGCTCCACCTACTCCAAGTATTGAAGAAAGCTTCTTGAACTTGGTAATGCTTCTTATAGGCCTCATAAAGGTTTTTATAAACATTCCAAGCATTATCTAGGTAGTGAAAAATACATGAAATTATATGGCCTAGAATATCATCAATCATTTCAGTCACAACCTTCCCAGTTTCTTCCATGACTTTCTTATCCTCTTTGGCCACCTACAGCTCTTCCTTGAAACTTTAAATTATGAGAGAAAAAGTCTTTCTATCTTATGCAAAAAGTTCTAATGTAGAAGTAGGTGGTGGTAAATCTTTTTGTGTTGATCTCTCCTGAACTAGAGTTGTCCCCAATTTTTTGTATTCATCTGACAATCTATTATGCTTCTCCAATAATCTTCCATATTTTTCCTGTGATATCTCTGCAATACCAACACTCAACATTGTTGCATGTACAGTTAATTTCGCAGCTTGAGTGGGTGTTATCTCAATGGCTCTCTTCACCACTATATCTCATGTGATCTCACCAATTGACTTTATTACTTTTGGCTTCCCAATGTTTGGTCTTGTTGACCAAAGTGCAAGAGTGTGCAACTTGGGGCTAAAGCCCAATCCAAATACTTTATTATAATATTGTTCCTCAAAAATAAAAGCCTTAGGATCATGTCTAATTAGATCAAGGACAAGGGCAAAGGTCAAATCCCAACTAGGTAACAATAGGATCCCACTATCCTTAACCAATCTCTTGCCCTCCCCAAGAGTAAATGTGGAGATGTCTTGCATGATTTTCTCTTCTTGTTTCTCTACTTCCTCATGCATTGAGGGGTCAACTTTCTCCTTTACACCTTCAATTCTCTTCTTGATCTCATCACCTTTTACTCGAATAACAAATTATTTGAACTCCTTTGTTTGCACAAAGGATTCATCATCCATGAATTCTCTACAAGCTTTTATTCTTATGTCTTCATCATCAATGCTATCATAAAAAACAGTAGTGACAATTCTCTCCTCAAGGACAAAAATATCCAATGCATCATTCCCATTAGGGGAGGGAAATCTTTGTCATACTTGTTCAATGGGAACATGCTCTATACCCTGCTCCATATCATTTTTTGCTCATGTTTCAGAATAGTCAACAAGAGGGTTGACATGTGGTCTCTCTTCAATCTCCATAAGTTGAACTAGAGGGCTATGAGCAGATGATTGAGCTAGATGGCCTCTAATCATAGCTTATTGCTCCTCTCTTGCAATTTCGGCAACCTCCTCGACTTGTTTAACTCTATTATAAAAAGTCTCATCTTTGTAGGCATCCAACATTGCCATAGCCCTTTTGAAAGGGTCTTTGATTTGTGCATAGGGGCTAACATAAAGACGATTAACCTCAACCCTCTTTGCTTCAATATCAAAAATATGGATCCACTACTTCTTTCTCTAAGCAACCTCAGCATCAAATGGCAAGTTTCTTATAACATCTTCAGTATACAACAAGTGATGATAAAAACCAAACTCGCCCCTATCCTTTTTCTCTTTATCCACAAGACCCACAAGATCACATTGTCTGAGATTTTCAACTTCCATTCTTAAATTTTTCAACATTATAGAAAAATTATCCAATCCTTCCTTTGAAGTAACTCTAAAATGTGAAAAAGAAAATCGCCCTAGAATAAATGATCTCTTCTTTGCACCTTTAAAGCGCTCTTTGTCCATTGTATCTAACTGCCACATAATCTCCATGAAAGCCAGCCTATCAGGAACATATTGAGGCAATTTGTGTGGCCTCACCAAAGCTCCATAAACACTAAAAAATGTATAAGTAGAATGGAGATACCAATCTCCCCAATTGTGGTCTAGTTTGGTGCCCTCCCAAAACTCCAAAGGCCTAAGAATCTCCTTGATTCCTCTAGAAATTTGGTACATAGGCTTCAAACCAAGATTTCCCAAAATTCCAAGCTTCAATCCATTGCAAAATGCAATATAATTTGACTCAAGGAAGTTTTGATCCCATATATGAGTCCACATTTGAACTGGCAATTCATTTCCCTCCTGAACAATCATTCTAAGCTTCATGAAATCTTTCCAAGCCTTACAACCAATCCATAACATGTGGATAAGCACAAAGTAGTGTGTGAAATACAATGGAGCATTGGGCTCCTTCAAATCCACCAGTTGTTTATGAATTTCCTCAACAATATGTGAAGCATAATCAAAACCCCTGTTACCATTCTTGTTTTGAATATCCATGGTCATAGTCATCATGACAGTGTACATCTTCAAATCATATTTTCTTCAGAACACTTGACACAAGCAAAAGTAGGTGATTTTGAAATAATCTTCGAACTTATCACAACTGAATGATTTGAAATCCTTTGGCATGAACCTGGCTCCTTTCTTCCCTAAATCCCTTCGCCTATGTCTTGGAAGCACATGGTTTTTGTAACCATACTTATCCCTTTCATACTCTTGACATAGTGCACCAATGTGGATAGCCTCAGTGGTTGATGGATTCAATCCAAAAGTAGTCACAATTTGACTCCTTGTGATGTCAAGCAATGGGGTCCCTTTGTCACTTTGTATAACCCTTTCCTTGGGGTCATAACATTTTGCAAGAAACAGAAGCAAATCAACTTCAACAAAAACATTTGGCACTACAAGCTTGCCCAAGTCAAACATCCACAAATTACGAGATGGTTGAGGGTATGTTTGCCTCTTATATGCATACTTAAAAGATCCCATCCACTCTAACGCACAGTAATGTCACCAACTTGTCTTGCTTGGTCCTAAAGATGATCAATTAATACACCCTCACCTATAGCCCTTTTCCCTACTACCTTGGCTCCTGAGAAGATTTCAAGAAGATCATCCTCCAGGAACCTTGAATAATCTCTCTTGACCCCCTTTGACTTTGATTGTGCCTCTGAAGTTGCAGGTTCTAGTTTTTCAACCTTAGTTTTAGTCCTTTTAGGCTTGGGTTTAGCCTTTGAGGGTTCACTAGCCTAAGTCATCTTGCAATTTTGACAAAACTAGGGTTTACAATTCAAATTGAAAAACTAGGGTTCTAAATTATCCGACACCTCAACAAAATTGTGCAATTTTCCAACATAAAATTTTGCAACACTTGATATTCTCCTTAAACCAAACTAGAGCCTACAAACTTTTCCTTAATATCAAAACAGCAATTGTGAAAACCCTAGTTCAAAAACCCTACTGCTACTACCAATTTTCCTTTTCAATTCACCCTTTACTAGAAATTTTGCACAAAAAAGTAGAAAATCAACTTACTCGGGAAACCATTGCTCTTCTGCTCTTCGAATTTTCTCGCTTTGATCTCACTTGTGTCCTCGCCTTCAAATTCTTGTTCAAATGACCAAAAACTGCATAATTCAATATTTGATGGTCGTTTGGATCGAGCAGATATCCTATTAATGGCGTAAGACGACTCACGTGAGCGAAAAGGAGTGCTCTGTCAAATGGTCATTCCAATTTAAATTTCTAGTGTCGATCTAATTGTTTTAAAACAAGATTGACGGCTCTCGCATGTCTTTTATACATCGTCTTTTACTTTAAAGCTCCCAAACATGAAGTCGCGATATGAAGAAAAGATGCGATGAACTGTGGAACTAACACATAGCTGCCCATTGCTATCTCCATTTTGTGAACCATCACATATCACTCTACAATCCCTATCTCGGTGAATTGAAGATGTGATGTTAAGAGTTGATGTGATGCAAAGGAACTTAATGCCATCGCATATTGTGCAAAGGTCATGGGGCTGACTGGATGAAATGACGATGTGAAGGCCTCCCGCGATGAAAGGAATACTCCAGAACATATCCTCCATCCTTCCATCACACATCGCATTTAGGTGTCTACCCTTTCCTTCTGTATTTGTGATATGGTAAACTTACATGATGAAACAATAGAGTAAGCTTTTCATCGCATATCGCTTATTTCTTTGTCTTCAGGAGAGTGCAATTTGAGATACAAAGGATGTATGTGATGCACTGACATGGTGACACCTGTATGTGGAACATTCTTTAAAATGTTCCCTCTTCTTCCCTTTTCTATGAAGCATATCACATATCGCATTTTAGGTGTGAGCCTTTTAATACAAAAATGTGATATGAAGAGGGAGTGCAATGAGTCGACACCTGTCCTAGCATCTCTCGGCATATTCTTTTCGTTGTCTTTGTCCATCGCTCATCTCATTTTAGAGGCTAGCAAGTAATGAGCTAACAACGATGTGAAGGGTTCAAGCGATGCAAAGGAAAGACCAACCAGGCATTGCATATCGCAGAAAGGGTTTGGGCAAGCTTGAGCATAAACGTGATGCATTGGAGGTACGCGATGCGAAGGAAACAACTATGCATCACACATCACAAATTTGAAGCTGGTCGTGCAAAGGTAAAACGTTATGGATTGGAAGCTTGTGATGGAAAGACTTAAGTGAATCAAATATGCACATGCATTATAAGTTGTTTTAAAGAAGGGGTCACCTAGGTAACGTGAGTAAACATGACTTAATAAAACCTAATGCATATGCCCAACTTAGGATAAATGGGAGAAATATTTCAAGACATCAACCATAGGAAATAAAACCTAATGCATATGCCCAACTTAGGATAAATGGGAGAAATATTTCAAGACATCAACCATAGGAAATATTAAAACCATAGACCATGATAAAAAGATTTTTATGCAAAGGGACAAATCGGTAACCCTAGGCATAAGGGGCCATGGGTTTAATGACTCGAGTATTAACTTAGATGACCGGGAACCAACTATAATAGGTCAATGTTGAATTGGACCAAAAATACCCAAGGCAAAATGAATTAAGGTTTCTCATGAAAGAGTTGATAACTCTAAACACTGTAACGTAAACCCTAACCATCAAAAGATCAATAAAACTCACGCAATAATGGAAAGAATATCAAGGGAACACAAAAAATTTGAAGGGTTCCACCAGAGACGAAGAAGATGAAGATCACCAAGAGGACAAAGTCATACAATCAAGGAGGAATCTTGAAGAGCTCTCACGGAGGATGACTTTGTGTCTTCTTCATGCAACACCAAAGCTCTTCATTTTTCCTTCTCTTCCACCTACTTAGATCTTTTTGTGTTATTTATGACTATCATGTGTTTATATTATGTGTTTCATCTAAAATTTGAGTTACAACCCTATTGATGTCTCTTGTCAACAAACCCTCCAAAATTATCTATATATTTGCATATAATGGTACTAAGTCATTATGTTTGCCACTTGTGTGCAGGCCTTATACTAAATTTCCACCCTTTGTCCCTTCAAAAATTGTAGATGGTAATATGTTTATGTGTGTTATGCATACATGTCATAAATACGTGATAATAGTTTAATAAGTGCATGCAATATTGTTGGTGGCAACAATTAAGGCTTTTTAGAGCACCATTGAAAATATTTGTATTTGAGAGCAATGTGTGGTAAATGATTAAGGAGATAAAAGCACCCGACACTTATCTTCTAGCTCTAGTCACTAATATGAGAAGTGCAATAATTTGCTTGATTTCCTTAAAAAGGAATGTCATTGCATGTTGCTTGGTTTATTGTTTCATTGCTTGAAAAGGATAAGTGCCGCTATTAGCTCAAGATTGCATTGTCTACTTGAAGCACCATTATCAATGTCTTAACTTTTACCAATTTGTCAAAACTCATTTTTTTAATTTTTAATCATTGGGGCAATGAAAAACAAATGCATCAATATTAATCGATGCTTTAAATTTGTCTAAGAAACAATAGGCGTGCTAGTTAATTCTTTTTGGCCCAAGAGATCCAGATTTCAAATCCCTAACATCACAACTATAGAATGCAAGTACCTACAAAAAACTTACCAATGGGATAGTAGGTGATTTGGAAGCAAATATATTTTGAAACCTTGGGGTCCAATGTTCAAAATCCCCAAGTTTTGATGCTTGGGGACAATTGCAATTTTCTCAAGAAAATATAACTATCTTTTTCTATGCAGGTAATTTTCAGTGAAGTCAATTGTATTTAAACTAGACTCGCATAGCTTTACAACATCTAGCAGCAAGATAGACCTTAGGTATATCAAGTATAGGTTTTTAAAGATAATAAAGAAAAAAAATTGAAGGGAATTTGAATTTAAATGAAAAATAATCTTTCTGCATAGGTGAAACTTGAAATTGTCAGACTTTCTTGTGCTCAAGATAAAATTTTAATGTGACCAATTATTTAAGGGGGGAAACCTGAAACATATTCATGGTGTTAGCTTTTGGTTTTGACACTTCTAAGTGTATATTTTGAATATTTGCATTTTGTTTCTATTGTGAACAAACATAAGATTTGATCAAGTGTTGCATCGCTTTCTATGTGAAAAGAGATAAGGATGTAATCTTACCCTGTGATTGCATTAAGTCTGCTCAAAATTGAATAGAAAGGGTACATTTTCTGTCAATGTCACGTTCATGCATAGGATCAGAGATATCTGACACCCATTTTTTGTTTTTAGTCGAGGGCCTACTCGAAGTAAAAGGGCAAGCCCCAATAGCATGCCTTATGTGAGAATTTATGTCATAGAAATGGCTTTGCTTGAATGAATATTTTGATCTCCTTCAATTCAATTACTGTTGCAGATGTATCACCAATCGAGATCCATTTATATTCTCTTACCAATGTCCTTGCATGAGAGTGTTAAATGAAAAGGTTTCTCTATTTCAGACTCAAATTTGAAGACTCAATAATGAAAAAAAAATGCCTCGCAGTTGAGAGTATCCTTCAAGATGTTGGTTGTTCACAAGATGTATCAAATCTGCATTCTAATTATTTTAAATGGTAAATGATGGCAAAAATTCATAAAACAAAATAGTTTGTCATGTCCAAGTATGCCTCAAGGATGCATTAACTCCAAATCTGCCCATGTTCGACAAGAGTGAGAATATACATTTTATACACGAAGAAAATGATCATGAAACACAAATAGATCCTAACCATTCATCTCCTGACTTGCAAAAAATATAATTGAAATGTTCGATGCCTGATTTTTGTATCTGATTTTATGTACCGCTCCCCGTCTCCCCTCGAGAATGGATATGGTCTTCATTAAATATCTTATGAGATTGAAGAGTCGCAATGTTTGGAAACCAACAGATCACATCCCTTCACTATCGATTGGTTTATGTCTATTAACTACTTCTAATTGCAGTCACCCTTAATCGTACTTAAATAGAGGGGACTTTGATTATATAATATTTATTGTTATTTATTGCTTTGTTTTTATATTTTAATTTTATATTATTAAATACTATTTTAGTGAGGAAATACACTTTTGTAATTATATTCATTTATTTTTATATTTAATTTAATTATTATTAATTATTTATATTATAATACTCATTATTTCTATAGTCATAATTATAATAATTACAATGATATATATAGATATTGTAATTGTAATATTGTTTTATATATTATTATAATCATAATAATATTATATTATATTTTATCTCTGATTATTATAATTATAATATTATCAATGATAATTATAATTATAATGATATTTTTAATTGTATTTATTTATACTTGATTAATGATATTCTAAATCATCTTTTTCTATATTATTAAAAAATATAAATATATTAAGTGTATACTTACCTCAGATGTCCCTTTGTGATGGGGACATCACAAATACGTTCTGTATCTGTACATTTTTGCCCAGCTTTATGCAGATTTTGGCTTTACACGGATGAGAAAGGAAAAGTGTTCTAAGGTATGACAATACTTCATAACTTAAAATACCAGTCTTACAATAGAGCTTCTTGAACGAAGACCCAAACGAGAAGGAATGGTCCAATCTCAGAAATCCATATCTAATATTTATTTTCATTAATTTTCTTCAGACATCCATCTGCAATACAGAAGTAGATAAGATTGTTGTTAACAGATTAAAAAATCCTCCAGAAGCGTTTAAAAGTAAGATTCTTTTCAGATACTCATTGGATACCATAGAAATTATATCCACACCTGGAAGTCCAACGGCTTTCTTGGCCAAGGAAGAAGCAGTGATACAAACCTGTTGTAAGAGAGTCTTATATTAGTAACTAATACTTGTTACGGATATACACTTACAGGTGATAAAATACTATCCACTTTTGTTAATCAAAAGGCCAGAGAAACGTGAGTAGATACATCATACAATTGTTTTGCTCCGAGATGAGATACAAAATATGACACATCCAAAACGTGGGACAGTTACTCACATTTGCTTTGCGTTTGACCAACAATAATTTGAATGTATTGAAAAGTGCATCTGCTTCTTTTACTAAATCCGTGGCATTTTTATCAGATAAGTACTCTTGTGAACCCTGCCATGTCATATAAAGGCACCTCATCAAGCAAACTAAATATATCTAGTAACAAATGCTTTAGGTCAGAATCACTAAACGTACATTATAGAAAGTAAATACTAAGAATATTTTTTGTCTGAATGAAAGTGAAGGAACCTTGTTTAGATCGAGATGAACGGCTTCAATTTTGTGGAAGCACATCCACCACATATGTCCTCATCATATATGAAAGGGAATAATATGGCCACAAAATTTATCTAGTTCTTTGCCCATCCTATCATCCAAGGTTAGTCAATATCGATAAGCATTATAATTATCATTTTAGTAGGTAACTCTAGAGAAGGACTCTTGTTTGATGTGTACTGCATTCATTGGTGTCAAATCAATAGATGGTGTTCTCCCCCAACGATTGTGGTTTTGTGCAATTATAGATCGGACACAATGATGTGTGGTGGATTTATGATCATACCTTTACTGTCATAGTTAGACAGCAAAAAAACTTAATTATTATCTGGAACGTACTGATCGTTTATATGTACCTTATGCCATCTAATCTGGTGTTCAATCATGACAGTTGTGAAAAATGAGAGAAAAACAAATAAAAGTTAACATATACCATTTAATTTTTGTGTTTTATAGGCTTTGTTGAAAAAGGAATATCTACAAGAGTGGTTAATATCAATACCCTTGCTTGCTACAAAGCCAAAATAAAATACCTCTGCATTACAGAACCATAATTAGTAATTACCTATGTTACCGGGAGATGCATCTCTGACCCCTGGGATGCGTCTGCGATACTGGGAACCTGGTTAGAGATGTCCCAGTTTGCAGGGAATGCTCCGCCAACATCTCCCAACGTCTCCCAAGTCTCCGTTGAGAATAAAACATCTCCCGCCCGCATAAAACAAAAAACCTAAGTTAAAATGTGATAAAGGTAAAGAAAATCGAAGGAAAAAAAAAAACACGCCACAGGAAAGGAAAGTTGATGTCAAAAGACAAAAACACCAACTGTTCTTGTTTTGAAAGTTCAATGTCATGATATTTTCTATAAATGATATGTTAGGAAATAGCAAACAGCAAGGACGTGCTGGTCAAAGCACTATTTGAACGCTATCAAAGGGAAGTCGACTGACCTTTTTTTTGTCAATAGATTAAACTATGACCAAGTCGACTTAGCATGTGTGTTGTCTGCAAATAGAACACTGTTTCAAAGAGATAAACCGCACCAAAGAATAGGAATGATGGCTGCAACATGGCACCAATATATGAAAACTCTCTTTCTATAGGAGTCTATTTTGGTTGCAAGTCAATTCTCACATTTTGGGCATGTGCATATTTGAATTAGTCTTGAGCTTCTATCATACTAAAAGGGTCTATCTATAGAATATCAAGTTGAGTTTACACTTAGATTTCTGCCACCTTTTTGCTGTGTGAAGTGAGTTGATCTGCATGTGGAGAGGTGTCGACTGACACACCTTTTCTTTTGCTTTCAATGTCTCAATTTTCTATATAAATAGAGGGGCTAGTTCTCTCATTTGGGACGCACATTTCTGCAAATCTACTTTGTTGCAAATAATCTAAGAGTTACACTTTGTGAGAGCTTAGAGTTACTTTGTGAGAGTATAGTGCTATCTTGTGTAAGAGGCTATAGTGAAGAATTGCTTTGAGTTGATAAAGTTAAGCTAGTAAGCTGTTGTTGGAAAGCTGTGCATCAAGTCAATCAATTGGATCAAGCATATTACAGGCATGAGGATCTAGTTTTCTCTTATTTGTCTTTACTTATGAAAGAATGAATTTTGTATGCTTTGTTTGGACTGCTTGAGAATACATGCATTAGGATGTCATAGCATTTGCTTTGGAAAGGAATAGAAGCTGCTTTATGCCTTTCTATGAAAGTGTCTGTATTTACTCCATAATAGGAGGGATTGTTTATCATTAGTGTTGATGAATGATAGCTTCGGTCAGTTAAGATCTAGGCTATTCTTCAGAATAATCAAATTAGGAAAATAAGTGAAATCGAATTTATAAGCATTGATATATAAATTCGTATTAAATGTTATTCCTGCATTTAATAAATCGGAACTTATGCACTTACCACATATAAGGTTATGTGTGTGTTAAATAAACCGAATGGTAATCAGTTGTATATGGAACCCGCACACACAAAGGAACACGTCCCTTGAGCGGACGTGTCTCCACATGTGGAGACACGTCCTCTCAAGAGACACACCCCTTAGTAACGGGTCTCCTAAACATATAAAAGGCAGTTCCATTCATGATATGCAAACATAGAAATCGGATAATGTTCTGCAATCAGTACATTGTGGAGACACGTCCTCTCAAGAGACGCACCCCTTAGTAACGGGTCTCCTAAACATATAAAAGGTAGTTCCATTCATGATATGCAAACATAGAAATCGGATAATGTTCTGCAATCAGTACATTCGGCTGCAAGAGAAGAAATATGGAATTGATAGATTTTGTTTGACCTGTAACAGTCAAATTTTGACATTCTGGAATTTAATCAAACCAAAACATGGTATCAGAGCCACGTTAAAGAAAGGTCCGATTAAATTCTAGATATCAGATTATTTTCTATCAAAAACAAGGAGGTTAATATTTATTAATTTCTCAGCAAGTTCTATAAAATGTCCATTGGCAAAGGAGATGGATTTGACATGTGAAAAATCGACAAACCTGGCCGGTTATGTTGCCCATTATCATCGGAATCCATCATTGCCATTAACGCTGGATATTCATTTCATCGTATCCTCTTTTCTGGACGGGAACAATACAATCGCAACCTCCTATATTCGCTCTGTCTAATGCAGGTGATATGGAAGGAGGACGTCTTATGTTATTGTGGCTAGGCGTTTTTGCATACAAGATAGCGATTGAATGCTAGTGGTGTTGAAAAATTCACAGGAATCAGGTATCCGGCATATCCATGTTTGAATCGAAGCACTTGTCATTATCTGGGACTTTTGTGGAGCGTCGATTGTGAATAAGCCGTGATCATTTCCTTGCGAGCTTTCTATGTTTCTGTAGTTTGGGAGTTTTAAACATCAGGCAACATAAGTTTATAAAGCTTCTGCATACTTTCTTGAAACCATCTCTTATTGCAATAGCTAACACCAATGTAAGGAGTCGGGAGAGTATTATACTCATTATTTGAAGCCGCCCAGTTTTCTAGTGGTTCCTGTGAGAGAGTGGAGGGCTATCGCTAAACACATTAGTCTTGTTTAAGTCTTAGTGAAGGGCTACAATTGTTGAAGGAGTAGTAGTTATTTGAATGAGCCGTCAAGCATTCATTCTCAGCCGCAAAGTAATAATAAGAACAATGAAAGTAATACGACTCCAGATTATGGTAATCGGCAAGGATTTGATAGGGGAGATCGATGCTGGTTGTGTGTTTTCTTCTTTCCTGCCATCAAGTTAATTAAAGCTGTTTTAAATTTGGGTGGTTCATAATCCTCGGTGGAGACGATGAAAATAATAGTCTCAACTTCCATTTAGATAAAGTTGTGTAGAGAAAGGTAAGCGTATCTTTGTTGTAGTCGCCGCCATTGTGAAAGAAGCTTGTAGCCATTAGTCATAGTCTACATTGCTCTAAGTTCCAGACTTGGAATCTTTGATTTTCAGCTCATGCGAAGGGCAGACTCGATGCGATCGACGTCACTGTAAAAGGCGGAGAGAGCAGATATTGTGATTGATCGTTCAAGATTCATGACTTCATTAAGGACGGATCAAAATATTATAAAAGATAAGTATTCTTTGGTTGCTGAGTTATATCATTTGTTTTGATCTTGTGAATTCTCTTGAATTGTGTTGTGTTCACTAGCATAAGATCCTTTGAAAATTTCATTCATGATATAACTTGTATGATTTTTGGATAGTTATGAACTATTTATAATCTCTTCTAGATGCTTTCAGGACGGATCAGAAGCATAAGAGATTGTTTACAAAAGAAGAAAACTATAAAAACTCTGCTTACAACCATTAGACTGTGTGGATGGTTGAAGCCATCCCTTCTAATTGAAGTAATTAGAGCTTCAGAGGGAGTCTCATCTTCACTTGTTGTAATGCTTTGAGATAGAGAAATATGAGGTGAAAGCCTTGTTCATCTCTGAGATTGAGATAAGGCGTCATGTTGAGAGATTCCATGACGACAGGTCCCAGGATCTAAAGAGCCCCATGCACCCGCAATATGGCTTAAGGGGGGTGTTGGATATAAGCCACACTTGAGATATCTTCAAAGCACCATTGGATTTTGTTTAGGCTGGGAGTGTAACCAATCAGAAAAGCACATCAGGATGTTGCTTCAGTTTAGGATCGGCTATGATCTCTTGGATCTGCAGAAAACAGTCTTCAGTGGCTCAAAGTTTTTTGGCTTCGTAAAATTGCTTGTGGGACTCCTTGATCTAAGCACATTGAGATCCCCTACCATTATGAGACATGGTAGAAAGGAATGTGATCCAGTTGGAGTATGTTAGTTCATATGATCAAACAACAAACATTCTCACCACACCTCTCTCCCAAATCAAGGTAGAACACTTCTAGAAGAAACTGGTATGGTTGAAATGTAATTTGATATTATGTTGAAATTCAAATTATTTATAAGTTGTACTAATACATATAAAGATGTTTAATGTGTAAACTCTTTTTGTCATGTGTGTGACTCCATGACCTTATGGGCCTACTTCCCCTGTGTACATTATTGAAAGGTGACGATCTTTCTAATAATGAACACTTGTATTTGACATTGTAAAGTGACGACTCTACAATGATAAACTATCATGATAGATATCATGTGACTTGATATATGTGGACATGTCATGATAGTATCTCTTGGACACTTTTATGGATATCATGGGACTTGATGTCATCTGAAGATCGTTGTGATCCTTAAGAGATAATCATGGTGGATATTGATATATCCGTGGATATGCCATGAATTATGGTAGACATCATGTGACTTGATCTCAGTGCACATACCATAATGAAGATATGTTATGAAGAATGTCATGTGACTTGACACTTTCAGAAGCATACCATATCTTTTGATATTGTTGGCGTAAGAACTAACACCTCTGGAGTGTAAGTTTGTATGGACAGCTATGCACGCTACGTAATGAGTGCTCTTCAAATTAGGAGGGGAAGCTCCCTCGTGCTGGAATGCATGAAATAGAAAACTAAACTAATGTCCTATCTTTTTGTTCTCAGCTGGTAGAGGCACAAGGTTAAGAAAACCTAGAACGTTGCAGCTAAGTATTTTCTGGTTTCGCAGATCATGTAACTACAACTAAGCTAACTTCTTTAATATCTATCCAATTTCCTCAAGAAACAGAGCATGAGGAAATGGAGCAGGAATGTATTGTACGATAAACTCCAGGTGCGGGCTCACAACATGAAGGCAAGGTAGGCGCAACTATTTGCTAATCCGGGAAGAAGTTTATTAAAACAAACAAATGGACGGTAAACCTGGTACAGCTTCACAACATGAAGGCAAGGTAGGCGCAACTATTTGCTTGGCTGAATGAGTCTACTATAACACACATCATACGATAAGCTTTGAGTACAGTTTCGCAACATGAAGGCAAGGTAGGCACAACTATTTGCTCTTCTGAATAGGCTTATAATCAACAAAACAAAAGGTAAGCAACTGGGACAGTAGATTGTATAGACGCAACACGCATGCAATAAAGATCAAACCAGCAACCCCATTTAACTAAGATCGAATAAACACCATAACAATAACATGAAGGCAAGGTAGGCACAACAATTTATTATAACAGCAATTACTCTTTGAACAGATACAATAATAGCAATACTACAGGCAAGGTAGGCGCAGCATGTATGCTATAAAGCAAAAGTTCTAATTTACAAGGGTGAACCAATCTTGACAATAGGCATGTTGTCGACAACGCAGCAATTCTCTATCACCAGGAAAAGCTAATTACAAATGAGCTGAAAACTCTTATTTATAGACATCAAGGTGTAGGCAACCCTAAAATCACCTTGAGTCAACTAAAGTCTTGCAATGCATGCAAGATCTTATTCCTAAACCCTAATTGAATGAAACTATACAGTTAACTGGGAAACTATCATCAGTTAACTGAAACATCTAATCTAAATGGACAAGGTGCAACATGCACGTCCTTATTGAAAGCAAGTCAACTGGAATGCTATCATCAGTCAACTGAAAAATCTAATCTAATCTCCAAGTATATGTAGATATTTCCAAGAAAGACATGGCATGCAATGTGTAACAACCAGTTAACTCGGAAAGAAGCCTCGAGTTTAACTCCTGTGTCTAATGTCTATCTTGGAAAAGGTGGGACGCCTTGAACTGAAGTTCACTGACCCTGATCTCGAGCAAGTAACCCCTCCACGAGGTTAGTGACTGCATCACCATCTAGAGGTCGTCACATGTCTCAACTGTCAATTCACTGCTTCTTAGCAACTCAAGCAAAACTGAAAATCTCTGTATACTTAAACTGGCCCTTCACTGGCTGGTAACTATGGCGGCTTTGTAACTGAAGTGATGGCCACTGTTTCCTCTGCAGCTTGATGCTTCTCACGTTTTTCATGCTTTTCTTTATGGAAGAGTGTTGCATGATGAAACTGCGAACTCTTTGGTTGTGAGAAATACAAATGAACATGCTGCATACACAGAAACCCAACGGTATCAACCCTCTAAACTGGCCTTGGAAGACAATCAGCTATACGAGACATGAAACCATGTGAACTTGAGTGACTACTCTTGTCAACCTTTCCGATGCGCTTGATACAAATCAATGTCAGCTTTTCTGATGAAATCATGAATTAAGACTGACTTGGTCTTGAATTCGTTCTGCGTGAACTACATCCTGAAAAACTCGCCTGTTGACTGTGAACATGGCTATATTCTGACAACTTCTCCAAAAAACCAAAAATCTCTCCTAATGAGGCTAAAAATAGCTTGTCGGAGGGCAATTTTCACAGAAAATTCTGAGACGTGGGTTTTATGTAGAATCAAATTCTAAGATGACCCACAATGTCAGAATTGTGAAAAAATGTGATTTAGGCCCGCATGCAAAAGGTTTTCAGTTGAGATCTGAGGGGCTGTGAGGACATTTTTTCCCGAGAAAATCTGAGATATGGGTTTTGTCCAAGAAGATATTTCTAAGACAACCCACAACGTTAGATTCGAAAAATATCGACTTCTACTCCACCATGCAAAGGAATTTCACTTCAGAAAATCAAAGCCTCAAGAACTGATGCTCTGGAACAAATTTTTCTTGAAAATTCTAGCACATGGGTTTTGCTGAGAAAGCAATTCTGAATCAACCCAGATGATTTGTTTTGCCAAAAACGCCAATTCTTCAAACATGTGAGAAAATTTTAAGACGAGAAGATGGAAGAAATCTAGAGAAGAAGAAAGATGTTTTTTAATTTTTATTTATTTATTATCTTCTTCTGTCAAAATCGCAACTCTGCCTTGAATTCTGCTGATGAATCTTGACTTGTACCTGCAAAAGAATATTTTTATGCCTTCACAACTGACTGCTGAAGAAATTCGCCCAACTCTAGAAAGAATTCACCTCTGCTCAAGCTAGATGAATGAAATGATGAATGCCATGCTTGCATAACTAGAGCAAAATCGTACTACAAAAGCAAGACTGCAAGCTCAAACCCTAACTGTGAAGAAGGAATCCGATTGGCCCTTTACCAGTTGAACTGCTGCTGTCTCTGAGTCTTTAGACTAAAAATAATATTTTAATTTCAAAGCATGCAAAGAACTAAAAGTGGCACCAATATTTATCTTTGAAGAAATTCGTCACTTTTTAATGCCTTGCATGCAAAAATATTATTTTTATCATTTTGCCAAAAATAGCATCTTGTTGTGCTCAACACACTTCCCTGATTCTAAAAAGTCAAATTTTGATCTTTTAGGCTTCCATTTGCAAGAGTTATGAGATTTTTGAGAATCTCCTATTTTGTAGCTGACTGCAAAGTTACAACCGACCATGTTCAGCTCTGATTTCTGGCTGACTGACTGAGCCTGCGACTGTGCTGAGATATCCACTGCGAAGCCTGCATGACAAGGATGAAATGTCTGCTGGGAACAACAACTGCTAAAATCATCATCTGATACCTTAGAAAATTAGGCGCCTCTGATTAAATTGATGTTTTGACTCCAGACTTAGTCATTTCTTCGTTCTGCCTTCTGATGCTTCAAACTGCCGTTGACGGTGAATGATGAACTCCACTGACTGAATAATGGATTCATTGCATGACTAGAAGTATTCTGCATCCAATGACTGTATATGAGGGATTTGAAAATTGTATTAAGAACCCCAAAAGAATGAGCGCCCCTATTCTGTGATAGCTCAAACACCATTTTGACAAAAGTGTGATTTTCATTTGAACACCATACTTTGACCCTTGATACCGGGAACTGGAATGTTCCGATATGCGTGCCGTCTGTCTTGCTGTACAAGTTTGGTCAACTTGCAAGAGATGTTCTTGGAGACGACGAAGCCAGAAAATTGCTTTTAAGGCCTCTAAAAGAAAATCGCCTTTTTCAAAGAAAATAATATTCTTACACTTAGTCATTTTTTGAACTGCCTTCAATCAACTCTTCTTTACAGCATTATCATCTTGACCTCGCACGTACGAGCATTCGCCAAATCCCGGAGGCTGTCGGCTAGACTCGTTGGATAGCTTGAGTAATTGCACACAAGTCTTGTGAAGACTGTAATTGCAAATAACCCCGTCTGGCAGGCCTAAAGGAGAATCGCCCCTAGCCTACAGCTGTGCAGCTTTGTGTAGCTACGCTTCACCATCCTCTGTTTTACGTGCTCGGTAGGACCTCTGTCACAGTTACTCAGAACATCGGATCGTCTTGTGAACGGATACACTGCAAAACTGAACTGAGCTGGAAGAGATCTCAGGAAGACCTCAATTGCAAATTCATCCATCAAACAGGTCTTATTCAGGATCGCCCCTGGGCTACAGGGGAGCGGATTTGCATTTGAAAAACTTCTTCTGACATGTATCCTGCCTACAATTTCCACTTCTAACGCTGATAACTGGATTTCTGTACTGGATACGCTTCCGCTTGATAGCTCGTTGAAAAGCTAAACTAATTTCTGCAAAGACTGAAACCATCAAAACACACATGCATCTAGATCTGGGCCTTCAAAAAGAAAATCGCCCTTGGGCTAGAAGGGAGCGGATCTGCATTTCTAGACTGCCTCCTTGTGAGAAAACACTCTTCGCAACCTCTGCTTCTGTCTTCGTTTGCCGGAGTTCTGTAACTCGGATAATCTTGCTTCATGGCTAGTCGGAAAGCTGACTGAAAACATAAAACAATGAATGTGTTCTTAATCCAAAACAATCAAATCTTGACCTTCAAAAGGAAGGGCGCCCCTAGGCTACAGGGGAGCGGATTTGTTTTGAATTCATTGATTTTCACCATTTTATGCTTTGCAAACGCTGTATCCATCACTGCGGTTGACCATGTCGAAGCGTTGTGACTGCTGAGGTGTGTGGATGACTATACTTCATCATTTTCACATGTACGGACACTATAAAGTTGATTTGCACGTTGATTGCGCAAGTGTCTACTACGTTACATAGTGAAAAGTTCCCAGACTTAGAATATTTTAGCACTTTTTGCCAATCTGAAAATCCCCTCCATCAAAAAGCATTATTTCCAACATCTTTTATCGTAGAGCGTTCCTCTTTGAGTTTCAGGCTTAGATATTGATACCTGGTACTGGCCGACTGCCATTGATGACCCCGAAGATCCTAACTTTTCTCCTGAAAAAGTGAAAACTACCCACCAGCCTTAAACTGACTTTTAACTGAAACTGACTTCACCATTGTGATTGTGATGTGAAATAAGCCAATCAAAATTAATTTCAGCCAATTCTGACAAGTTCCTATTTTTTAGGGTTTCGAGCTAAAAATAGATTTCAGAAACCCTAATTTTCAAAATTTTCAAATTTTGCCAGGCATCACACTGACTAAAAGCCCATACTTTATTTGCCCAAAAACTGAGTTTTTACCCCACTTTTACAAGGTTTAGACCATTTTAAGCAAAATGCCTTACTGAAGCAAAAATTTCGATTTGGGTACAACAGATATCACGAGTTAGGTGATATCAATTTTACTTGATAGAAGTTATCTTCTCCTGTTGAAGAGGGAGTGTTGAATAAAGAAGATATGTTATGAAGAATGTCATGTGACTTGACACTTTCAGATGCATACCATATCTTATGATATCATGAGTTAGGTGATATTACTTTTACTTGGTGGAAGTTTATTATCCCTAGCTAAGAGGGAGTGTTAATAGAGTTTATCTTCTCTAGATAAGAGGGAGTGTTGAATAATGAAGGTATGTTATGAAGAATGTCATGTGACTTGACAACATTGAGAAATCATACCATGTCTTAGATATCACGTGTTAAGGTGATATCTCCACTTATTTGATTTGATATATCTTCCCTAGCTAAGAGGGAGTGTTGATGAATGATAGCTTCGGTCAGTTAAGATCTAGGCTATTCTTCAAAATAATCAAATTAGGAAAATAAGTGAAATCAAATTTATAAGCATTGATATATAAATTCGTATTAAATGTTATTTCTGCATTTAATAAATCGGAACTTATGCACTTACCACATATAAGGTTATGTGTGTGTTAAATAAACCGAATGGTAATCGGTTGTATATGGAACCCGCACACACAAAGGAACACGTCCCTTGAGCGGACGTGTCTCCACATGTGGAGACACGTCCTCTCAAGAGACGCACCCCTTAGTAACGGGTCTCCTAAACATATAAAAGGTAGTTCCATTCATGATATGCAAACATAGAAATCGGATAATGTTCTACAATCAGTACATTCGGCTGCAAGAGAAGAAATATGGAATTGATAGATTTTGTTTGACCTGTAACAATCGAATTTTGACATTCTGGAATTTGATCAAACCAAAACAATTAGTATAAAGTATACTAGGAATGATTAAACAAGAATAGCTTAAGGGTTATTCATTGCAAAGTTATTTGATTGTATTAGATAGTTTGTAAGTTACACCTGGGATTTGATTATCCATTGAAGGGAGGGTAACTTGTATTTATGCTTTGTGGGTAGAAATATCATTGAGTTTATGGGAAAGGGAATAGGTTTTTTCTAGGGTTAAAGACTACCCATAGAAGGAAATACCTATGCATAGTTTATAGTGGCCTAAAGTCAAATCAAGCTTGAGTAGTGCATGTGAGTAGGATGACTGTCACTTAAAGTACTGAGTGAGAACACTTTGGCCAATGTAGTGTGATTGCTTTTGACTCCACTGTCAATTCACCGTGATCCATTTATGCATGCTAGTTCTAGATTGTAGGGTTTACAAGTTCTAGTCATGTAGGACACAACACTAAGCTCAAAATGGTTGTCATTACGAGGTTACTCCACCAATCTCTTCATCAAAGGGTAGGGCCATCTATCTTATGATAAATGTGCGGGGGACCGCATATGTGTCTGTGGTTGGCGAAAAAGCGCTTGAGTGATGCTTCTCCTCCTCAATAGCCGACAGAAAACCAAGATTTGAAAGGAGATTCTTGGACCACCTATATCTATTGCTTGAAGCTCAGTTGAACTATGTATGTACTTTGTACACATTCTTGGAAATATTGTAATATGTGAAATATTATTTTGGAAATGGAATCATTGTTGATTATTGTTATGAGATCCATGTTCATTTGTTCTCTATAAATAAAAGAATTTTTTTATGGCAATAGTTAAGTTACATAGTTTATTTACTCGAAAGTGAAAACTTAGGAAATTTTACTTGAGTGAACGATTGGCATGTTACAACAATGAGGATGATGCCCATCCCATGATGACTCTCCTAGATGGTCTGAATGTCATGCTTTCAATACAACCTCTAGCCATGAAGTTGAAATTGAAGTGAAAGCCCAATACAAATGCATAGGCCATGTGCACGCAACCAACAGAAACAATAGTTGAAGCAATTGCTAATAACAACTCATCACTATGCATCACACCCATGGTTATCAAATCCTTATGGATCTAGATTTTTAACACATCAAATCAGTTTGACCTGACCGAGACGTTTTTTATTGTTCTTTTTAACGAATTGAACCCACCTTTCTCTACTCAGGCCGGCATTCAAAATTGGACATACACGTGTTATATTCTTTTCAAATATATGCATGCATATGTGTGTGATACTCTTTTCTGAAACAGACTTTCCAAATATTTTCTGAAATTGCAGACTTTTCACATATTTTTACCTCTTACGGTTCCTGAATTTTTAACTTGTATTTATGATCACATCATTCACTTATTTGGTTAGTTATAGAATCCCTCAACCATAGAACACAAACGAGGTCTATTCCTCAAGCCCGATGAGTGCTTTTATAGGCTTGTGCGCATTTACCAGGAGCACGCCTATTGGTTCTCGTTGTAGGATTTAAACCCAAGTCGTCCTCATTGTAATACTCCATCTATACCACAACGTCATGTCTATTGGAATATGATCACATTACTGGTTAGTAACTACATGAGTATATTGTATGTGATTATGTCAAGACTCCAATATTCTTAATGCCGACATATTGATTGATACATGACTCTAGCTCTAGGTCCATGTCTGCTCTGCAATCATATTTTTCCAATGAAACCAAGAAACACTTGTCTAGGGACATGAGGGAAACAAAGACTCATCTCCATTACCGAGGCTGGTACTAATAAATCTCCAAATACCAAGAGATCATTTTTCCTTCTTGTCCCTTATCTCTAATAACAAAGTTTGGTACAGTGCCATCTCCCAATACAAGGAGATTATGTTCTATGTCTTCCTACATTCATAGTAACAAAGATTGGCATATAGATATTTCTCTATATGAAGAGGCTTTGTCCTGAGTCCCCCACATCTTACATGCAATTTCCTGACTCAAACTGTAATTTCCTATTAGAAAATGAAAAATATAAATAAGATTAGAAACAGACCTAAGAGACCCCTTTGGTGAGGGCATGTGTGCTCCACGAAGGAGGCCAAAATTTCAAATCCAATGTAGGGTAGGTAGTCACCTCATTGAACAATGCTTAAGTTAAATCGAAAAGCAATCCCTCTTTGGACTTCCACAAGGGAATCTCATACACTGAGTTGGTGTCTTGCTCAGTCATGAACTTAGAAAACTACCTTCACATTTCCCTATCACTACTACCGAACCTTAATTGACTAGCTTCCGAGCCCTAATATCATTTACTGCTATAATTGTTTAATGCATTCTATCTTCTTTTAAGTTGTTTGCACGTAGCATATTAATTATTTTTGTTTTTATGAATTTGCATTTATTTAAATTTTACTTTCCCTAGCATATCCTAGTGCGACCTCATATCCATTGTTATAAAAAAGCTCTCCTGTCCTAGTAGTACCATCCCCAAAATACTAAGCCATCCTCCATAACAGCACAGTCTACTATTTTAGGACCAGCTCTTTGTTTTTGCATGCTCTCTTACGTAAAAGCAAAATATTTTTTATATTTTTTTAAACCATAATCATTTTTTCATTATTGCTATTTTTTTAATTTTATGAACTATATATAATTTTTTATCTCTACATGTTATGTTTGACATAAAATAACAAAAACATGTTTTTTCTCTATTTTCACCAAATATTATATTGCTTTCTGGTTTCCCAAGTTGTGCCATTTTTTCCCAATTTAAACCCAAGCAATTGAATTCCATTTGCACTTTTGCAAATACTTGTAAATGGAATGCTACTGTGGTATTTCTTTAGATTATTATTGATAATCATTGAAAAAAGGAAAATATGCAAAGGGTCAAAGGCTATGAGCCAATCTTTTGAAGAGAAGCCAGTATTTTTTGTGAAAATGGATCTGGTTCATCACCAAGATTAGTTGTTCAAGTTCAATGACTATTTTAGAGTGGATGGACATGGCTTTCACCTCATAAATGTAGTTGTCTAGCAGGTCAAAATGAAAGATACCCTCTCAATTTTTTCTTGATTTTCAATGACAATTACAATGTAATCATGCACCCGTTAAGGTTAGCTTTAAACCAGAACGATGCAGAAAAGAACTCTAACCAAGAATGCACCCTAAAACCACTTAAGGAGGAGGGGCGGGCATATGGTCAGAGGATCCCTAGGATCTAATTAATCAATAATTGAAATGATTACAATTGAATAAGAGGAATTAAACTCAACACCAGGAATGTGCACACAAGATCCTTTAGAAGATGAGGTGCTAACATATGGCGGAGTACTTATTACAAAACTGAAATGAACTTAAGCGGATAACCAGCCATAAAAGATTTTCCACACTTCCACTAAACAGTGGGGGGAATGAAATTACAAATAAAACAATTCATCCGCTACGGCAGGCATCCACTCATGAGTGGGAATTCACCACTTTTCCAGTGGGTACAATGAGAGAATTAGCAAGTTCTTTTTTCCACACTGACGGTAAACCATCCAGGGGTTACAATGTGATAATTAAACACAAATAAGCAGCAATTAAACAGACTGAAACAGTACTACTGTTATCAGCTTTACAAAATGAGGAAGAGCTGCAAATTACATGAGAATTACAATAGTTTTGAAGCACCAAGAAATAGAAGATCTCCCACTCTAGATTTCTCTCAATTATTGAAGGAATAAACTGAAATAATTCTGATATAAAATCAGCAAATTGAAAGTTTGAATCAGCAAAGATCAACTCACCAAAAATGTCAAATCTCTTACCACACTCCACGGAATTGAACCAAACTGAAAGTGTCTCTTTTCTATAGCCAGGCGACCAAGAAACCACCACTTTCCAACCTTCAAACTCAGCAAAGACAACCAGCACACATTCCAAAGTAATAAATGAATGGTACGGCCCTAGGAGAGGGTCGACCTCACTTATAAAATCAGCCACTTTATATTAAATTCTGTCCTTGCACCAAAAGGGGCGCCTCTAGCATATAGATGGATAGAAACAATACCCATAAGCAAACAAAAATCATACCAAAAGCTGTATATGAAAATCTCCGTCAGCCAAACAATAACCAGCAACATGAAAACTGGAAATATCTCACCAAAACTCCACAATAATGCTCAATATGTACTTCTGGATGAAGTACACTCTCAGATCACCATCTAGGGAACCATAGTTTCAGGCCCGAAGAATGAAGTAAACTTGCTAAGCTTTCCCTTAGCCGGATTCTAGATTTCAAACCAGCAACATAACTTTACAATATTTTCCAAAAGATCCCAAAAGCTGGAGCAAGACTTCTCTTTTATAGAAAAAGAGGTGACTCTACAAATTCCCAAAACTCCTCCAAGAATGGGACGCCAAAAGTTCCTTTTTTGAAATATTTTATAATTCACAAATATTTAATCCCTCTTAGAATGGCGTCCACTTCAAGGCATAAATAAACTTTATTAAATGTTTAATATTTTCCTCCATGAAGGCATCCCCCTTCATGGCCACCTTTTAAACACAACTTAAAGTTAATGAGCTAGGCCAAGGGGTCAACTTGAAATTAAAACATTAATGCCTTGAAATATATTATTTCACCAAAATGGCCTCAAAATGCTGAAAGCCAATTATGCTCCAAACTGCATTGCCTGAAATGGAAACTAAGCTGACTGCTGATGCTACTGCCCAGATGGCACAGCCAGAAATTGAACTTACTAGAAATAGTAAATTCTGAAAAGATGCCCAATGCCTTTGCAAGTCATACCACTACGAAGCTTTCTAAAAAACCCAGAAAGAATCTGCAATCCTTATTCATGCAAACCTTCTTTAGAACCCCTATAAAATAGGAAACCCTAATTTGCACATCTTAGTAGCCTACGGATTTCTGAAAATAGGCTAAATCCAAATGAAGAGCGTAGGACGAAATTGGGGACATTACACAAAAACAATACTTTGATGGCCCCAAAGCTAAATAGTTTTACATATTCATGCTTCTTTCAAAAGTTTACTTTCCAAACAATGGCACCTCATTTCAAGTCCATATGAAAAAGTTGTGGGTTCTGTAAAATGGAGAACAAGATTGTTACACCCCGTTGTTTTATTACCTATTTACTATTACCTTGATAGGTTAAATTGCTTTAATATATTTATGATTGTGTTTTGTATATGAATCTTGATGGAAGATGTGATGAATGAATGTTCAATTCAATTTGCTATTTTATAATGTTCTGAAGATGAAAATATATGATGCATGTGAATATAATGTTATCAGCTAACTACTGTTGTGATGCACTAAGCTGAATGCAAGAATAGATTCGAACCTTCGGAAGAGAGGGGGCATATCACTCAGGAGAAGAACTTGGTCTAGTAACCCTTGATGAGCCTAATTGAGCATACACACACTCACATTCTAGTTGGTTTAGTTGAATTAAGATAGTTCGGAAAATGGTAAGTAACCTTCTGTTAGGGTTTGAGTATGTTTTGTATTGGTATGTGGTTTTAGTCTTTGAATGTTCTTGATGGGAATATGTGATTGAGTCTTTATGTTGAGTGAAATTTCTTCCTCGTGTGTTCATATTTATATATTAATTGATGAAATATATACATAGAATGTATATATGTACATATGTACATGTCTACGATAACTCATACATGTGAGTATATGTGTGCATGAGTATACGTAAGTAGATGTATCTACGCATGCTCATGAACGGATAACCCATATGCATGGGAATATCGATTGGACAAATGCAACATATATATATACACATTTTGTGTATATACATCGATCAATGAATATACCAATATGTGTTTAAGTACGGATATTAAAATAATGTTATATATATACATAATATATATATGTATATAATTATGTTAATGTAAACATATATACATATATATTAATATACATATGTATGTATGTATATATATATAATTGTTTTGATATATGTTTATATATATATATTAATTGGAAAATAATGTATTTAGTAATCAGGTGAATATAATATATATATTATATATTGTTTGATATATATTAAAAGTGCTTTGTAATAAACATAGTGCATTATCATAGCACTGTCATATGTTAAAATGGCCAAAGCTTAATGCTATGCATAAAGCGCATGAAGAGAATAAGTCAAAAGACTTATGAGCTGCGCATAAGGTGAAAACAATTACTAATTCAAATGTTGCGCATAAAGTAAGAACAAATGTTATTTCAAACGTGTTGACTTAGTCTTACCCACGCATGAATAAAGGGCGCTTAAGTATGAAAGGTGGCGCCAAAATCTGAAGAGAGTGGGAACCAACAAAGTCTATTACCTGCACCATATCCAGGCAAAGCCATTTAATACACATGAAACTTAGTCAATGCAAAGATGGCAGAAGTTTGTAAGGGTAGTCGACTTGCAAATCAAATAGGAAACCTATAGTAATGTGTCGTTGTGCCTTGACTCAGTAAAATAGTCACGTTGTCACAAGAAGGGAGTTGACTAATCCATTATATGGAATTGGAAATAAAAGGACCATTATGTATTGCAATCTGAAAGTTTAAATCAACCACATATCAACTGAGTTGATGCATTTTTGGTTGATGTTAGAGTTGATGCATTTTTATATTGCTTATATAAAAATCTCTTACAAATTTTGTAGGCACCAAGCTATTGGAGACACCAATCCCCAACACTTGAGCACCAACTCAATATGAGACACCAATCTCCTTCAATAAGAAGCACCGACCTCTTGATAGATGAAGAATTTGTTCTCCTTAATAATTCTCCTTCAAAAATCTGTCTTTGAATGATTTTCAATTTATTTCTCTTCTCAAATCTGCTGGTGTATAAATGATTTATCAACTTGTTCTCCACACACTCTCTTCTCCACCTTCCACAACCTTTATTTATCCTTTCTCCAAGGGAGGCAACTATTCATTTATTTGTACCTTTCCTTGCACCTTTTCATCACAGAAATTGGGTGCTCCATTTAGGGGGTCAGCCCCTATAACAATAAATTAATTTAAGTTATATTTTCTTTTCTTTTTGGGCGCCACTATGAGGGGGTTGGCCCAATGAATAAAATGAATTTATTTAAATTCAATTCCAAAAAACATGGGCCCCATTATTGAGGGGGGTCGGCCCAATGTAAAGAATAATTTAATTTAATTTTTTGAACTTCATGAGGAGGTCGCTGAATTTAGAGGAAGACGTCCAGCATAGATATGATTTTAAATTTGTTTTATTGCTTCCTTGAGGAAGTAAAGACTGCCTTTGAAATGATGTCAATTTCTTCGTGATATCAATGATAATAAAATTGCCATTGAACTCCATACACCTTTGACATCAATGACAATAATTCTAACAATCTCCCCTTTTTTCATTAATGGCAACCCTTCATAAAAAAAATTGTAAATGTAGTAAGAACATAATACGACCCTTGTCTCTATTGCTCCCCCTTTCTCTACTTCTCCCCCTTTGACATCAATGGCAAAGGAATCCTTGAAGTTGTAAGATAGTGCAATGATGACATCCCCTAAATACCATCCCCCTAAATAATGTAGTTCTTCAATGGCTAGATGAAGAGGCTATCACTCCCAACTTCTATCTAAGATACTCAAAACTCTCTTTTCTGCAATTTGTTCCTATGTAGCAATATATTCTAACTTCACTTGTTGGTCTGCCACCTACTCCCTTAAGAAATGATAATTGATTGGAATGTGTTTGGTTTGAGAGTACATCACAAGATTCTTCGATATATTGATTACACTTGTATTATCACAAAATATGGATATGGGATGATCATATTCTACCTTGATATCACTCAATGTTTGTTTCATCCAAAGAACTTGAGTGCAACAAGAAGTTGTTGCAATACTCTGCTTCTATTCTAGATAAGGACATTGAAGCCTGCTTTTTACTTAACCATGATGCAAGACAATTGTCGAGAAAGAATGCACCTCCACTTGTACACTTTATGTCATCCATGCTACTAGTGCAATCTGCATCATTGTATGTTGCTAAGCTGAAGTCTTCACCTCCTTAATACCACAACCCAAAATCCAAAGTGCCTTTTAGATATTTAAAGATTCTTTCAAGTGCTTGCAAATGGGTTTCTTTTTGTGCAGCTTGAAATCTTGCCACCATACCAACTGCCTGCATAAGGCCTTGAAGTTGTTACATATAACAAAATCCCAATCATTGATCTATAAAGAGTTTGATTAGCCTAAGGAGATTCATCATCTTTACTCAACTTGCACCATGTGACCATGGTTGTACTCACAAGTTTGCAATCTTCCGTTATGATTTTTTTCAACATCTCCTTAATACACTTAGCCTATGAAAAAAATATCCCTTTATCTGATTGAGAAATTTGCAACCCAAGGAAGAAGGACAACTCACCAAGCATAGACATTTCAAATTCCTTTTGCATGTTCATGGGAAAATCTTGACACATTTTATCATTGCTACCCCCAAAAATAATATCCACATAAATAACAACAATCAACTGATGATCACCTTCAATTTGAATGTATAGATTGTTGTCAGTAGTATCTCTTTTGAAGTTTTGTTGTTGTAGATACTTATCTAATCTTGAGTACAAAGCCTTCGGAGCTAGTTTCAATCCATAAAGAGCCTTCTTTAACCTACATACATAGTCCTCATTTTTTGGCAGGATGAATCCTTCAAGCTATTCAATAGACACCTCTTCTTCTAGGTTTCCATTCAAAAATGTTGATTTTACATCCATCTAGTAGACTTTTAAATTCTCAAAAGCAACCAATGCTAAGAACATCCTTATAGCCTCAAGACAAGCAATAGGGGCAAATGTTTCTTCGAAACCAATACCTTTGACTTGAGTATATCCCTTGCATACTACTCTTGCTTTGTTCCTCACAACTTCATCATCCTCATTTAGTTTATTTCTGAATTACCACTTGGTGCCAATTACATTTTTATCCTTAGGTCATGGGACAAGTTCCCAAGTTTCATTCCTTTTCATTTGATTCAATTTCTCTTCCATGGCACTCACCCAATGTTTGTCTTCACTTGCTTCCATAAATTTTTTGGGTTTGATAGATTTGCATGTTCTGATGTAATGGACAATCTTCTCCTTGCCTCATTTTTTGTATCTTTGTCACCAAGAATTAAATCTTCTGGATGATTCCTTTGAACAAATCTAGACGATGTCTTAGGTTCCTTTGATGGTGTCTTTGAGTTTCTTGGCTCAACTTCCTCATGTTCAATCTCTTTCTCCAGTTTTGCAACTTTCTTCTTCTCGATAATCAACATCATGTGCCATTTTTCTTTGATGCCATTCATCATCTACTCAAACATTTGCACTTTCAATAATTTTGTGCAGCCTCTTATTGTAACATTTGTATGCTTTGCTCCTTGAAGAGTATCCAAGGAAAATACCTTCATATGCCCTAGAGCCAAATTTTCTCGTCTTCCGCATATCTTCTTATATAACATTTACTCCCAAATACTTTGAAATACTTCACTATAGCAAGCCTACCCTTCAATAGTTCATATGGTGTTTTGGAATTGTTTACTCTAATTCGTCCTTGGTTTAGTATGTAGACTGCCATATGAATCGCTTCTCTCCAAAAAGTGTCAAATAGCTTGGACTTATTTAGCACAATCCTTGTCATTTCTTAGACCATTCTATTTTTCCTTTCCACTACTCCATTTTGTTGTGGAGTCATTGCAGTAGAAAGATTTCTCCTTATATCATGTTGTTCACAAAATTCTTCAAATGCGTTTGAAGTGAACTCTCCTCTATATAATCTCAAACATTTGATTTTTAGATCGGTTTCATTCTCAACTAAGGCTTTGAATGCCTTAAACTTTACAAAGCTTCAGTTTTCTCTTTCAAAAATGTAACCCAACTCATTTTGGAATAATCATCAATTAACAACATGAAGTAACTCTCACCTTGCATACTCTTTGTTCTAGTTGGCCCACATAGGTCAATATGGATAAGTTCCAAACGTTTGGATGTAGAATACTCCTTTATCTTGAGGCTCACCCTTGTTTGCTTCCCATATTGGCGTTGCTTGCAAATGGTATTTGAGGGCGTCAAAATCATTGGCATATCTCTCACTACCTACTTGTTGCTGATTTTGATAAGATTATCAAAGTTTATGTGTCCCATTCTTTTGTGCCATAACCAACTCATATCTTCCTATCCCATATAACACTTTTTACCTTTGATTTCACTAAGGATGTAGAGATTATTGGAGGTTCTACTTACATCTACAATCAACTTCCCTTCCTTCTTGATTTCACATCTTTCAACTTGAAATGTGAAAGTGTCCTTGGTCACACATTTGAGTCACACTTGGGAGATTATGTTTCAGCCCTTCAACATACAAGACATTCTCAGTTTTTGTTCTTCCATTATCTAGGCTGAGAGTACCTTTTTTGGTTATCTATGTTGTTGCATTGTCCCCAAATTTCATTGTTCATCCACTATCAATATGCCATTAGTCTTTCTCATTTGAGTATGCAAGGCAATTTGTACAAGCACAGACCTCTCCTTTTCTTTCCATATTATGGTGTTTTCCTCTTTGTGCTTTGCCATAGTTTTCCTTATTTTTGTTTCGCTTGGGAGGATCTACAAAACCACTTCTACAAAAAAAAAAATTGTGCTCAAAATTATTGCACTTATAGAATATAACATTATAGTCTACTGGAGGGGCTAAAGAGTTATAGTTCCTGTTTGTGAAGTGTGAACCCATAAGGACTTCTATTATTGTTCCACCCAATCTTTCTTGCACAAATCCTACAATCAATTGCTTTATGACCAAATTGATTACACATGAAACAATAACCCAAGAAAGAGGGTTGGAACCTAGTCATGTGTGCTTGCTTCGAACGTAAGGATTTTTTAAATTTATCCTTCTTAGCATTTGGAGGAGTGTGAGATTTCTATGGAGCATGATTCTCTTACTTCTTGTTGCCTCCACTTTTGATGGGACTTTTGAGGGCATCAACATTAAATTTTTAGTTTTTCCTCATTGGTCTTCTTTGATGGATTTGTGGACTTTTGATCTTCCTTTGTTTTATAACCAAGACCTGTCTTTATGAGCGGTGACCTTTGCTCATTTATAATATCATTCAAGACCTTGCTACTCTTTTCAAACTTTAGGCTTCTATTTAGCTTACCGGTTATCTTTTCTAGCTCTTTTCTCGAAGAGACAATTTCCGACTCGACCCTTTCACAATTTTCTTCCTCTTCCTTCAATTGGATTCTTACCTCGTCTTCAATCATTTTCGCTACTTCAATTTGAATTTTTAGATTCATAATCATCTTTTTGAATTCTTCAAGACGTTGTGATAAATTTGCCTTGGATTCACTTTCTTCTTGAAGTTGTACCTTTTGCTTTAAGTTCTTATTTTCGAGTTTTTTTATTTCATCGAGTGCAAATAAGTTCTTTTTCTAAATCTTCTTCCCCATTCCTTTCATCATTTTTGAAGTGTCCCACACCAAATGGAACAATCTCTACTGCGATTTAGCTCAAAAAAAATCAGTGTCACATGGGACATTTTGTCAAACACTTTGCGTCATACTGAACTAGGTGTTTCAGAGATTATAGAAATTACAAATGAAATACAATAAGAGCAACAAGAGTATTTCCACCAAATTATATCTGTTGTTTATATATTCTTTCAATACAATGAATTAGCACAAATAACCATTCACAATGATATTTGTAATGTCCCCTTTTCAGTGATGATCTCATTGTGGACGGATAGCCTATTTCCAGAAATTTGTAGGCTACTCATATGTGCAAATAAGGGTTTCCAATGTTTTCTGCTCAATTTGGCTTTTTGTTGATTTTGAAGTGAACTCACTATTTTTGGCATTGGCTATTTTTAGTAAGTCTAATTTTGGCAGTGGCATCATCAGCAATTTTGTTTAGGTCATCATCCTATTTTTGGCAACCTATCAGTTTCAGTTTTGGTGTTGGTCTTGGTTATCTCCTTGGACTGAGTTCATACTTAGTTAATTTTATGTTTTGAAGTTGCACCCCACGCCCAGGCTTGATGACTTCAAGTTGTTTTTAAGTTAGGGCCATAAAGCGGACGCCTTGTTGATGCATTAAATGTTTTATTATGTCCTCAACGTGGGATGACTGGAAAGGGAATGAAGAGTTTTAAATATTATATTTTAAAAAGTGCATTTTTTGGAAATGGGCGTCCCATTGGGAAATTGAACAGTTTCTTGATGGGAGATACAGATTGCTTCATTCGCAATTTGAGCTTATATATTGATGCCTTCCTCATTGTTTCATATGTTGGAATTTTATGGTAAAGTTATGTTGCTGGACTGAATCCAGAACCTGGTTAAGGGGAAGCTTAGCAAATGTACCTTCCTTCGGGCTTGAAACTATGGCTTCCTAGGTGGTTGATTGAGATTACGCTTCATTCAAGAGTACAAATAGAGCTTATTTGTGAATTCTATAAACAGTTTGTTGTTGTATAACTTGTTTATGACTGTTGTTGAACTTCATGGTTGAAGTGGTTTTCTGCTGATAGCTTCGCCATAGATTTTTATATCATTCTGGGTATTGGCCCAAACTGTGCAACCGTGGAGGGCGCCCAGTTCTGCAAGTTTGAAGATTTTATTACTGAGATTTGGATTTTTGGGAGAAGGTCGACCCTTCCTAAAGGCCGTACCATTCTTCTTGGCTGCATTGGGATTCGTGCCTTCTATAGTTTGTTGTTTCTGGCTTGAGTTTCCTGATGAAGTTGGACACCTAGCTTCTATTTTTTGTTTGACTATGGTTTGGAGGCATTCCGAGTTGTATTAGAGAAGATATGTCCATTTTTGTGAGTTTTGATGTTGCTGGTCTAATTTTCTGTTTATGTTGTTTCTGATCAGACTTAGTATTTCTCAAGTATACTGCTATTTTGAGCTCAATTTCCATATCTTTCTCATATTGTATCAATTAGATGTTTAAACTCTAACTCCTTGTGGTTTTATTTGTAAAGCTAGTTAGTAGTACTAATAGCTATTTAATTATTGCTACAATTTTAATGTTTGTATACACTCCCATGAAGAAGTGGTTGAGTTTTAAATAATTATCTTTCATTGTTGTTATTCCCCCCCACAAAAATAAGTGGTAGTGTGGAATATATTCCCCCCACAGAATAAGTGGAAGTGAGGATTCATGGCTAGCTTGCCGACTTTCATTTTGTAATAGTCTCTCCCACTGAATAAGTGGAGTATCCCCACTGCCTTGTGGATGCCTGTTGTTAGCAGATGAATGTACTTTCAGTTCAGTTTTGTTGCTAACGATCCCCAAACCATATGTTATCACCTCGCCCACACTGAGATCTTGGTGAACATTCTTGGTGAGGGTTATTTACAAGCTGGTTTTGATTTGGAGCTAATGCTAATCAGTGTTCTTATGCTGGTTTCATTGTGTTAAAAATAAAATAAAAATAAGGGGGAACATTACAGTGGTATCAAAACCTGATATCCTGCCATCCTATGTGTTCAGCGCTTCAATAACAGATGAGTAATAGAGAATTCCAGTGCTACACCACAGGTAACAGAGTTCAGTTTCAATTTCTTGAGATTGACACCTTTTCAAAGGTTTTGAGAAACCAATAGTCATCAGTTGAAAACATGGCTGACAAGGGGAAGGGACCAGCCCTTGAAGCAAATGACAATGACTCTAGAGCAGAAAAGAAGTTTGATGCAATGATGGAAATGATGCCTAGGTTACTTGCAAAGATTGACCAGCAAGTAAACACGACCCAACCAAAGCAAGAATCAGATTCTAGTGGTTCCAATTCAGAACTTAGAGGAAGAATGGTGGGGCAACATGTTGCCAATTCAAGAGAATCAGCCCCAAGACCTCTACTTCCAACCTTTACTCCAAGGGAGGAAGCATCTGTCGAACCTGAAGTTCCCATAGCAGATGAAGTTAGACAGAGTTACATGGAGTGTGTTTCTCTTCCATATGAAATCAAAGAGAATTTGACATTTGATCAATATATGAATCAGAAGAAAGGAAGAGGAGGAAAGAAGGATAATTGAGCTCCTATGGGTCCCAAAATGGACTATCAACAAGCACTTGCCAAAGTCACCTTGGCACATTATGATGGAAGTGACAAGTGCACAGCTCGATCATGGGTCCAAAAACTGGACAATTACCCATCACTCAGACCTATGCCAGAAGAAGATGCCATCAAATTTGCAACATTCCATTTGGATGGAGTTGCACACGAGTGGTGGTACCACGGTTTGGTCACTCTTGGCCATAACTAGATTCATACATATGAGGAATTTACCAACAAGTTGATCGAAAGGTTTGACACCAAGGATCCTGAAATCAAGTTTCGTGAGCTTGCTCAGTTGAAACAGCATAGCTCACTAGATTCTTTCATTACTGAATTTCAAAAACTTTTTGTGATGGTGCCCAACATCACCGAAAGAAGGCTTGTTGTGTTGTTTTCAAAAGACTTATGGAGCCATTGAAAGGGTGGGTTAAAGCATTTGATCCACCGAGTCTTGAGGAAGCAATAAGGAAAGTTAGAAGCATGGAATTGGCTGCTCCAAGGCCTAAGTTTTCTTCAAAACCCCTTACCCATAAAAAAGAACAAAAACATTTACCTCTTCCATCCAAAAAATTTCCCATCAAGATGGATGAAGAGTTGTGTGAGAAGCTAAGAAAAGAGGGGGTTTGTTACACATGCCGTGAACCATGGTCTAGAGGGCATAAATGCTATGGTAAAGGTCTTTCACATCACATGGGAGCCTATTCTGATTACAAATCAGAATCTAATTTTTCAAAACAGTAATATGATCATGAGTATAGTGATGATGAAAGAGCTCCAGTTGAACCGGAAAGAGGGCAAGGAAGTGGAGATACATTTGCTCAATTAACAAGCTTTCAGGAGTCTTTCAAAGTTCGTGGTATGCTTGGTAGGCAAAGGATGGTTGCTCTCATTGGTACAAGAGCAACACATAACTTCATTGATGAAGGGTTAGTTGCAAGAAGAGGGCTTAAGACTGGAGAATTTGAAGGATTCAAAGTCATGGTGGCAGATGGCTTCACAATTTCTTGCAACCGAAAGATCTCCAATTTGTCCACGCAACTTGGAACTTGTGATGTCAAAGATGATTTTTATGTTGTAGGCATTGGAGAAACTAATGTTGTGCTTGGAATTCAGTGGTTGTGATCTCTTGGAGAGATTACTTTGAACTTGCAAACTATGGAGCTGAAGTTTCAAGCAGATGGAAAAATGATGGTGTTAAGAGGATTATCTAATGGAGGTCCTCGAATTGTGTCTTTCAAAAGAATGGAGAAGCTGATTTGGCATGATCAAGTTGAATGGGCAGCAGAATGTTTGATCTTGCCATCCAATCCAGTCGAAGACAAAAGACACTACCATCTTAATGTTCAATCTTTGATTACAAAAAGGAGTAAAGTGTTTGGTAGTATACCTCCTGGAAGACCACCAAAAAGAGGGATTGAACATATTATTGAGCTTGAAGATGGGGCTAAACCGGTTATCACTACCCCCTACCGGTACCCCAAGAAGCAGAAGGATGAAATTGAAAAGGCCATCAAAGAACTCTTGGACATGGGTCATATCCATCCAAGCAAGATCCCTTTTGCTTCAGTTGTAGTTCTTGTGAGAAAGAAAGATGGTACAATACGCATGTTTGTTGATTACAGTACATTAAATCAGAAAACTATCAAGAATAGATATCCTATTCCCAGAATTGATGAGTTTCTTGCTGAGCTCCATGGTGCAATGTATTTTCAAAGATTGATCTTAGATCCGTGTACCATCAAATCGGAATGAGGGAGTCAAACATTGAGAAAACTACTTTCCAATGTCATTTTGGGCATTACGAATTCTTAGTCATGCCATTTGGCTTGACTAATGCTCCTACAACCTTTCAATCTTCCATGAACAGAATTTTCCAGAAGTAGATGAGGAAATTTGTCTTGATCTTCTTCGATGATATTCTCATCTACAGCAAGTCTTGCGAGGAGCACCTTAAGCACTTAGATGAGGTGCTTAATATTCTTGAGTCAGAATGCCTCTATGCCAAGGAGTCAAAGTGTGAATTTGGGTTGACAAAACTATTCTACCTTGGCCATATAATCACAATGTCAAAGTTCGTCGAAGACGGATCTTGAGGGTTTGGTGTGACGTTCTCTTGTGTAGACTTGGGATTAGAAGTGGAAGCTTCTTTTCCCTTTTCATTTGACTTCCGTCTGTCTTCTTCTTCTTTCTGTGCTTTGAAATGTTGAGCGCGAGTGAATACAGGCGTCGACATGCTTTCATGGTTGACAGCAAGAGAGTACTGACGGTAATCTTCTTCTTCTTGATTTTCGGGTTCGCTATGAAAGTATCCCGTTGCGGAGTCGCCATCGAAGTTGTCCGTTTGTGGTGAGACAACATTCGCATTTGAAGGTACTGAATTTGAGCTTGGTGCTCGATCTCCGGCATATCCCATGATCTGGTCTAGCCTTTGATTCTCAGGACATGTGGATCCGGTATGTTCGTCTGTATCATGGAAACAACAGAACATATTAGATTTCTCGGCCTCTGCTCCTCTTTGTGGAGGTCCTTGATTTCGAGGCTTGTAGTTATTGTTGTTGTTGAAAGGTTGGAAATTATTCCTCTTTGGCTGGTACTGCTGCTGAGGCTGGTACTGTTGTTGAGGCTGGTACTGCTGTTGAGGCTGGTACTGCTGTGGTGTGGGCAGTGCTTGCTGCCCTTGATTGGGTGACTGTCTTTTCATAATAGTCACCTCATTTGCTACCTTCTGTAGCAATGGGTCTGCTGATGCTTGGACTAGCGGTCTGATAGCATCTCCCTTCATCTTTCCCGTGGTCATCATGTGATCCTCGATCTCGATAGCTTTTTCTTGTGCAGTTTGTAAGTCATCTTCATGACTTCCTTTGATGAAAAAGGCTATCTTTGAGGGTAGGGCGTTGACGAAGCTGCTCATCAAGATCTCTTCTGATGGGTTGAGTGTGTGAGAAAGACGTGTAGCTAGGCGATTAAACCTTGCTACGAACTCTCTCATCAGTTATGTAGGCTCCATCTTAGTGTGAGATAATCGGGCAAATAACTGGTGACTATCTTCGGTAGGTTTGAACCTTGCCAAGAATTTGTCACTCATGTCCTCCCAGTTTCTGATTGCTCCAACTGGTAAGTGATGGAACCAATCGGAAGCATTTGCTTCAAGAGTTTCGACAAAGAGTCGAACGGCGATATCTTCATGTGGCACGGACAGAACGAAGCAAGCCGCTGTGAATGCTGATAGATGTTCGTCGGGGTGTTTAGCCCCATCGCCAAAAAATCTTGGGAAGTGCTTTCGCGATCCCTTTGGAAGGTCATGATTGCCTTGTAAGGCCAAGGGGCCAATGTTGTTACCCCATGGCAAAGGTGCTTGGCGTCTCACGGGTCTTGCATTACGGCCATTGCCGAATAAGTTATATCCGTTGTTGTAGTTGCCATTACCGTTGCCATTGCCATTGCCATTATTGTCGTCATTGCCATTGTTACGACCATTGCCGTTGTTGCCAATGCCGTTGTTATGGTCATTGCCATCATGGAGACAGTTGTCTGCCATTGCTTGAGCTGGAGATTCTTGCTGGTGTTCTTCTAGAAAATGTTCAGGAACCTCTTCAAAGACTAGCTCAATATTGGATACTTCTCCGATGTCTCCTTGAAAACGGGGACTATTTCTCCTCCGTACATATACTTGGTGAGACAGGATGCTTACTGCCACGCGGGTGGTGGTAACACTGGTCTCTCAGCTGCAAGGTCAGCCTTTCTTTCTTCCTCGTCCAGAGTAATAGCTGCGGCTCTCCACTGAGCTGGTGATGTATTCTTTTCAAAGATGAAAGTACGCAAGCTACTGATGATGTCCGTTTGCTCTCCTTCAATGAATATAAGATCTGGTTGGAGAGTTGCTGGAGCAAGATCAGGTTGTTCAACTGGTGCCCAAGGACGCCAGATGCCCATTTCGTGTCATTAAAGCGTTAAGCTTTTCTTCAAGTTTTATGCCTCGTTGCCCCACGGTGGGCGCCAGAAAACTGTTGGCGTTTCAATTAGCACCTCTGGAGTGCTTATTGGAAACGGACAACTATTGCAAGTGTGTTAGTACATGCTCTTCAGATTATAGAGAGGAAGATCTCTCTTTGCTGATTTTCTACTGTAAAAAAGGGGTGTACTAAGATTTCCTATCTTTTTTACTCAGCGGCAGGACACAAGGGTGCATAAACCAATGCGCCGTAGCTAAGCTTTTTCTCTGGTTTCCGCAGATCTTAACTACGACTAACTAAGCTTCTAAACTATCCTACCTCCTCAAGATAAACAGAGCATGAGGGCGTAGGAGCGAAATGGTATGGTTGGATCACTTGAATCCTCCGTCTCAATGGAATATGGCCGAGGCTCTGAACCTTCGGATATATACCAAGATAGGGCTCGATACAAGCAAACACTCGTTACGGTAAACTGGATCTGAGACTTGCCAAGGAGGAGGAACCCCTATCCGAGGTATAGGCTTGGAAGCAGCTCACTGGAAACAACAAGGAACGATGGCCTTTCTAACAGGATTCCCGAGGAGGTGACGACACCTGTCCAAAGTCTAGGCTGCAAGAGAGATCATTAAACAACATCAAACGATAATGATCGATGACAAAATATCCAAGGAGGCGACGACACCTGTCCAAGGAGGAGATTGAAACAATGCACTATTTAAAAACAAGACTTTGAATAACTCAAATAATTAGATCAATCAAGCTTGCACCATCTAATTTATTTCTTCAAGGTTCTTCAAAGAATTACAAAGGTCAGGACAGCAAAGGCACGAAATCATGCACAATTGCGATCAACCAACGAACTCTCATCCAAGAGTGAACAGATATAAACAAGCGAACTCTGGCAACAGTGGCGCAGCAATTTTGCTAGCAAATAAAGGTTAAACAAATAAAGAACCTAAGGCTCTTATTTATAGAAACTCAAAGGAGTAGGCAACCCTAAAATCTCCTTGAGTTAACAAACAGTTCTTGCCAATCAGCAAGATATTATTCTATGTCTAAAAGTAGGTGAGCAAACAGTTAACTGGAAATCTACTTCAGTTAACTGAAACTAAACAAAAGTCAAACTGGAAGTCTACCTCAGTTGACTGACACCTAACTAAAAGTGAACTTATGTTACAAATGTGTCTCCAAATAGACATCCACCTTTTGAGGAGATCTGAGATCCACAAATCGTGGGAGTCAAATAGACATCCTAGATTAGTGGGATCTGACATGCATGATCTGTGGAGATCTGGAGTCAACTTGGAAAGGGGCATCAAGTTGACTTCAGTCATCATTAATGCTACTTGGAGGGTAGGACGTCTTTTCTTGGTGCTTTATACCTCTTCACCACTGGTCAACAAAGTCTCTATCCAGTCATTGACCTCTTCGGCCTCCGGGCAATTAATGCTCTTCAAGATGACTATGTGGCGTCTAAGCATTTCTTCACCCGTCGTAAGCTGCTGATGATAGGTTATGCATTGGGCAGCTGCTTCATCTAACTGGACAGACATGGCTGCAATTTTGGCTAATTTGCAGCCATTGGGATCTTCAAGGAATGAAGATCGGATGACATCCTGGAATCGTGTCTGCACGGTTTCAAGTTCCACATATTCTCCTCCTTCCCGCTGATATTCTAACTTCGGGAAGGATATTACCAACGTTCTTGCGAAGTTGATAATATTGGCGACGAAGCGTCTATAGTCAATCAGCTCCACAGAGTTGGCATCATAGGCTCTCACCTTGTATGCCACCTGTTCTTTCCACTCAAAGAGATGGTGTTTATTTTCTGTGGTCGTAACTGATTCATATGCTTGTTGCAAATCAGCAACTGTCGCCTCCTCTCTCGGCCTCTCTTGAGCTGCCTTTATATCTGACTTCTGGATTTCTGATCGAAGTCCATGTGCTCTGTCTCTCAGCTGATATGCTTCTGTCAACACACACCGCCCTTTGACAACAAACTCATCCACTTGACGTCTCAAGTGTTTACCGTATGTAATCAACTGATGATGGTTTCTTTCAGCTGGGAGATCCAACAGTCCTTGAGGCAAAGCCGAGGAGTTTGGAGTGTCATGTATCAAACTAGAAATGTACAACTTTAGCTGATGGATTTCAGCCTTCAAGGCTGCTTTGTCTTGTCCATCTTTTGTCATCCTTTCTTTGACACTCGCCGAGGCAATTCCAAGAAGGTCTGCCTCCACCTGTCGAGTGGTCTTTCCAAGGTTCACCTTTGAAAGTGTGAAATCCTCAACCCTCACATTATGTATATCTTTGTCTTCAGGTGGGGCAGCAGTCTCTATGATAACCTCGTTCTCTGCATTCTTTTCTACATGCGTCTGCTTCTTCAACTTCTTTACCGGCATGTCTTGTGGGACATGATGGAATTCAGAGAAGTCAAGCTGATAAGAAGGTCTCTCCCTCTTCCTCCCAAGCGAGCTTTCCAGCCAGATAGAATCTCGGCTAGCATCGCTGGGAGGAGGAACATAGGTCCCCTGAATGCTAGAAGAACGAGACTGTGCCGTGGCAATGTCTCGTGGTGGCGAGTCCAAATCAATAGGACTTTGTGACCTCTATGATGGTGGTGAAGCTAGTGGCTCTGTTTCTATTACTGGCACCGCTTTTGTTGCAACTTCTTCTACAATGGTTTCCATCTCTATAGCGATTATTTCAATCACTGGTTCTTGTGTAGTTGCAATGGTCTCAACTGTCTCAGGAAAATTGGTGGCTGTCTCCACCTGTACCTCTTGCCGGCTTGTGCTGGCAATTCCTTTTCTTCCCCATGTGCTCCCTGACATACGCATTCCTTCTAGAGGAAAGCTCATCTTCTTTTGTCTGGGTTTCCTCCTAGACGTGGAAGATAGTGTAAACTGAACCGCTGGCGGTTCTGATCGGGGAAGTACTACGTTCCTTGTCCTTTTACTGTCCAGGTAGAGTTGACTGTGTCGAACTACTCTACCCGTTCTTTCCTCAATAGACGTACTCTCTTTTGCGTACCAGTCTACTTTGCCGAGTGGTTGTGAATCCACTAGACCCATGAAGAAGGAAGAAAGAATAACTTCTTCTTCGTCCTCAAATAAGCCCTCGATGTCTTCTGACATGAATTCTGCAATCTGCGAGAGCTTGAATCTGCTATGGTTCCTTCTTCTCACTTCGAACTCATCCTCGCAGTTGACCCAAAAATCTTCTATGAAAGGTTCATGTGATGATCTTTGCTCAAGGTGAGCTGCGAAGATGCCTCTGGGGTCATAGGATGGCCTCCTGTCGATGAGGTACTTGAGATTAAATCTCACTATTTCTTGGCTTATCAACCTTGCATCAGCTGCTGTTCTGCATCTGTAGAGTCCCATCTGAAGAGGAAAGTTCACTGCAGCCTTTTTCTTTACGCGAAGGTAAGAGTGAACCATCGGCCAATTGCCTCAGGAATTCCATGAACACTACCCTATCTGAGGGGTAACGTGGCATCATGGCGGGGTGGCCATTATAGCCATACACGCGTATGTAGGTGAAAGTGGGGAATTGTATGAACCAATCCGCCCAGTCCACCATTGCTGCCTTAGCTGCTGGTGAAATACGCACATGCATCTCATGGTCCAGCTCGTGCACGGTGTGCATAGTAAAAAGGTCATTTATCCTTTTGAAATGTCTTTCCGCTAGAGTGAACTCCAAGCGAGGAAAGTATTCTTGTACCTTTTGCACACCCAGGGTTCCCACAGTGTTTAATGTTCTGAAATCGCCTTGGAAGGCTATCAGGTAGACCAGGTATGAACACATGTGGAAACGGTGCTCTTCTAGAAATCCGGTGAATTGTTGGTGGAGTGTGTCACTGATCAGGGAGGCCCAGTCGTAACGTTCTTTTCTGCTGATTATCTTGCCAATAATGTAGAACATCCACGGCTGGAAGGATTTTCCCTCCTCTTGTCCAGTGACTCTGCTGAGTAGGGTGATTAGCACTCCGTACTCGTCTTTGAATTCTCCTCTACCAACCAATCTGGGCAAGCTGGTTCTCTTTGTTTTCAGCCAATGTTCAGCCATTATAAGCGAACACTTGTCCTTCGAAGCCTCGAATGCCTTTTCGCATTCTGTCACTGATATGACCTTCTTGGTAGGGCATGGTGGAATTGCAAAACAAGTCTCTATGTCCACCGGCTTCAAGCTGCAAATCACCCTCCCGTCTACTGACAGGATCTCTCTTGTAGTCGGGTTGTAATGCTTAGTGCAAGCAATTACAAGCTCGATGCTTTGTAAGGTGATTGGAATAGATGCTGCTTGAAACAAACCGGATTCTTCGATGTTCTGCAATGTGATTTGATTCATGCCCTCCAAGTCTTCAGAACTGACCTCTGGATTTTTCTGCCATAAGTCTGTATCAGTCGTTTTCAGGTAATCATGGTATAAGACCGTTTTGGTCTTGTATTGTACCTGAGAGTACTGCATTCTGAAAACCTTGAATATTGACTGGGCACTTGACCCTGTTCTGACACTTTTCTGGAACTGCTAAAAATAGCCTCGCCAGGGGTAGTTTTTATGAAAAATTATGAGACATGGGTTTTGTTAAGGATGATTTTCTAAACAGACCCAGATCGTCAGAAATTCGAAAAAACGAGTTTTTCTTTGACATGCAAGAGCCCTTCGGTGGCAGAGGCAGCAGGGGCACCAGAAAGTGATTTTTCTCAAAAAAATCTACCATGTGGGTTTTGTTCGTGCTTCAAAGCCAAACAAACCCAGTTTGTCTGTTTTTCAATATTATGACTTTTTTCGAAAACCCTAAAAAAATAGGGGCAGCAGGGCTACTTTTTCTGAAAAAAATCTACCATGTGGGTTTTGTTGAAAAAGCTGTGCTGATCATACCCAGTTGGTCAGATCTGTGATAATCTGTCGTTTCCTGTGACATGCAAAAGAAATATAGACAGAAGTAGAGGAAGTAGACAGAAGATGGATTGGAAGTTATAAACTGCCACTTTGCAATAATCTGTCTCTGGAAGCAATCTTGGGAGAAGAATGCTTTTACTGCCAATGATCTTCAAAAATATTGAAGATCCGTTCAAAACCCCTGCCAGATCTTGAAAACTTGTTCTTGGGAGCTACTTGATGTTTTATCCTTCAACCTGCAAAAAGAATAATGAGGAAAGGGACGCCTAGCATGAATATAAGGCAATTAGGGTTAAGATCCACAAAGTATGGAAGATAACTCATCATTCAGGCCTGATTTGGAGTTCCAAAAGATGATTTCCACTGATTGTGGAGTGTTTTTCTCTTTTTGGCTCCAAATTTGCTAACTCAAGTCAACATTTCTGTTTGACTTCTTTTAGGCGTCCAACCTTGAGTTTGATCATTTTTGTCTATTTTGCAAGCTGAAGTGCTCCCGTTTGATCTTCGATTCAGGTTACTCAGTTGATCTCAGGCAATGTCCGACAGTTCTATTGTCGAGGCGGGATCAGTATGATTAGATATGCCTGGGAGAGATTAACTCAGAAAACTGAGTTTAGGTCTCCAGAAAGAAGGGCGCCTTTCCTTGAAAGGGGTGCTTTTGACAATGCCTTAGTCAATTTTCATTGACTTGTTCTTCGTTTTGACCTTTTCAGACCCTCTTTGCTTTGATTTGACGTTCCCGATGTTTGATGAATCAGATGATTCTGCTTGACGATGTGTCGGGTAGCCGGTTCTGTCTTGTTCATGATGCCTAACTTCTCAGTTGAAGCTGGCAAGTTTTGGGCCTTCAAACTAAAGGGCGCCAGGCTTTTGCTTGGTTTCATTTTGGTTGTGGACCGCCAGTCTTTGAGCTCCTCCATCAGTTGATTGATTTGTCGAAAGTTCTTGCTGATAGTCTCGTTGACGAGATAGGTCATAGCTGAGAAGGTCATCCTGGGAGGCAGTGAAGATTCTGGCTGAATCTGGATACCTTTAGGAAGGGGCGCCTTTCCTTGAGAGGGGCGCTTTTAGCCATGCCTTAGCCATTTTCTGGCTTATCTTTCCAGTTCTTCAAATTTGGCTTTTTCTGCTTGATCTCATCTCGTGATCGTCTGGTGTGTCTTATGGACTTGCTGTTAGATTGATCACGTAGCTGGGAAGAAGCTGGAAAGATATCATGTATAGAGCTGCAGCTTTTGGATTCATCTGGTGCCTGCAACTATCTGTTGGCAATGGACCCTCCATACTTCGCTGACGGTTTGGTCAATGATCCCTGAATCAGATGATCTTGCTGATTGTTTCGTTGTCGAGCCAGTATGAAAGTGAAGAGGATGACTGTTTTGACAATGCCAAATGATTTGATTTTCCCTCTGAGGTCCAAGGGCGCCTTTCTTCAAGAGGGGCGCTTTTAGCCACTGTAGACTGTGTTTTGCCTTGGTAGACAAAACGTGCACCTTCCAGACTTAGCCAAATTTTGGCCTTTTCCGTTTTGAGAATCTCCTTCGTTGAACGGCATCATTTTCATCCTTTTCCGCCATGGTTTCTTCGTTGAAGCTTTTGAGGTTTAGCTTTCAGCACCTGGTACTGGCCAATCTGCCATTAATGGCTGCGGAGCTCCTAACTTTGTTCCTGAAAAATAGAAATAGACCCACCAGAGTAAAACATAATTTTTGATAATTCTGACTTGATCAGTGTGATCGTGAAGGCAATTAATCCTATCAGAATTATTTTCAATCATTTCCGGGAAGGTTCTATTTTTTAGGGTTTCCATAAAAATAGGGGTGTAAAACCCTAATTTTCATTTTTTCAGAATTTTAACCATAAGTTCCTTGACAGAAACCCACAAAGATTTCATATTTGGTTTGACCTAAAACATACTTTCGATGGCATTTTTACGTTGTTTAGCTCAATTTAAGCAGAATGCCAAAAATTTCATTTTGGGTATAACATTGTTACAATTCATCCTATCATATGTGTATCAGAATGTCTCCCTTCATGGTTTTCTATGGATATGAAGCTCCAAGTTTTGTTGATCTTGTTTTTGGTGATTGTAGAGCTCCACAGGCAAAGGACAAGTTGTAGCAAAGTCAAGACATTCTCAAATCTTTGGAAGACAATCTCCATCATGCTCAAAATCAGTAGAAATTATATGCTAACCAACAGCGTACTAAGCACTCTTTTGAAGTTGGTGACTTGGTTTATTTGAGGCTCCAACCTTATAGGCAGTCTACTCTCAAGAAGAGTGGAGCTGAAAAAGTTAAGCCACGTTTTTATGGGCCTTTCAAGGTCATCAGAAAACTGGGAAAAGTGGCTTATGAGTTAGAATTACCATCAAGCAGCAAGGTGCACAATGTGTTTCATGTTTCCCGACTCAAGAAAGCTCTTGGTCATAATGTTGTTGCATCTAAAGATTTGCCTCTATTGGATGAAGAAGGACAACTTATTTTGATTCCTGAGGCAATTATTGATTTCAGAAAAGGCTCTTTGAGGAAGAGATCAATCAAAGAGTATTTGGTTAAATGGAAGAACCTGCCAATTGAGGATGCTACTATAGAGAAGGGGGATTCGCTACTCACGAGTTCTCTTCACTCAGAGAACCTCACGGGGCAAACTACCCTAAACTACCTCAAGGAACAGCGACGAGAGTTCTAGAATTAGAAAGAGCGGGTCACAGAGATTCTCTAGACAAATTGACAAGCTCTCGGTCGAAGGATGTCGGCACAAAATACAGATGTCTATGCGGCGCGCTCGCGTCCCCGAGGCGCATTGGCGTCTCGTACGGACCAGAGAACGAAAATGTCACAGAAAACAGTTAAGTGGCTACTAGCTATCTGATTACTGAGAACTTCTAGAGTGCAAAGCTGAAATAAAGTAAAATAGATAAAGATAAAGGGAAGAAGTAGAAAGGAAATAGTTACAGCCGAACAAGTGATGAAGCGTCCAGCACGTGAATGTCTTCAATACCTGCATGCAAATGATCTGGAGAAATTGTTGGAGCTGTATAGGGGTTTGCCTCAGTCAAACCCCCATTTTGGTGTTCCCACCTCGACGGACAGTCAGATAAATAGAGAGATGAACTGAAATGGAAAGAGCGTGTGGTGAAAGCAAAACCCGCTTCAAAGTAGAAGCCGCACCACAAAGTAAGAGTGATAAAAACAAACCCTGCCCGAGGAGGAAAGCCCGTATCACAAAAGATAAAAGCAAACCCCACTCAAGGAGGAGAACCCGTATCACGATATGTAGATGAAATAGATAGAGGATGTATGAAATCCCAAGATGCTCACAAGCATAAGGCAAGGGAGATTGAGTTGCAAGAGCTAAAAGAGCTACAAAAGAGTATTGCAAAAGGTGTTGCTAAGAGAGCTTGAGAGAGCTTGAAGCTGCTGTAACAAGCTGTATGGATGCAAGTAAAGCTGGAGAGAGGCTAGAAGCTGAAAAGAAGCTAGAGAAGTGTTAGCAAGACTTGGAAGAAACAATAGAATGGAAAAGATAGCATTAAAAGAGAGAATAGGAGGGAATAGAAGCTTCCCAGGCAGTTACAAGGCGTCTCGAGCCTTTACCACCGACAAAAGGTGAGGACAAGTGGCCAACATGCTCGAAAACAATCATTTGAATATTAAAATGTCGCAGGACGCTAGCACACCACACGGACGTCCGCACACCGCGTTACTGTCCAAACATGTCACACTACAAAACGACACTAGGAAAAGCACAAGGTTCGATGTAAAGCTGATGCACAGGGGTGGCTGCTGAAAAGGAGTGCTAGAGCATCCTAAGAGGGAAAAAGGCTGATGCAAGGGCCAAAATGGGCCTACTCAAGATGGTAGGTGAATGGACACTAAAGCAGATGCAAGAATGTATGTGAAATTGCAATGGGTGCAATTTTGCGCCATTACAGCTACATGGGAGAATGAGCACATTTTGCAACATCTTGATTTGTGATTACTAGGGGACAAGCAATTTTGCGGAGGGGGAACTATAATGTCCCCTTTTCAGTGATGATCTCATTGTGGACTGATAGCCTATTTCCGGAAATTTGTGGGCTACTCAGATGTGCAAATTAGGGTTTACAATGTTTTCTGCTTAATTTGGCTTTCTGTTGATTTTGAAGTGAACTTACTATTTTTGGCATTGGCTATTTTTAGTAAGTCTAATTTTGGCAATGGCATCATCAGCAATTTTGCTCAGGTCATCATCCTATTTTTGGCAACCTATCAATTTCAGTTTTGGCGTTGGTCTTGGTTATCTCCTTCAACTGAGTTTCATACTTAGTTAATTTTATGTTTTGAAGTTGCAACCCATGCCTAGGCTTGATGACTTCAAGTTGTTTTTAAGTTGGAGCCATAAAGTGGACACCTTGTTGATGCATTAAATGTTTTATTATGTCCTCAAAGTGGGACAACTTGGAAAGGAAATGAAGAGTTTTAAATATTATATTTTTAAAAGTGCATTTTTTGGAGATGGGCGTCTCTTTGGGAAATTGAACAATTTCTTGATGGGAGTTACAGATTGCTTCATTCTCCATTTGAGCTTATATATTGATGCCTTGCTCATTGTTTCATATGTTGGAATTTTATGGTAAAGTTATGTTGTTGGACTGAATCTAGAACCTGGCTAAGGGGAAGCTTAGCAAATGTAGCTTCCTTCGAGCCTAAAACTATGGCTTCCTAGGTGGTTGATTGAGACTGTGCTTCATTCAGGAGTACAGATAGAGGTTATTTGTAAATTCTATAAACAGGTTGTTGTTGTATAACTTGTTTATGACTGTTGTTGAACTTCATGGCTGAAGTGGTTTTCTGCTGATAGTTTTTCTATAGATTTTGATATCATTCTAGGTATTGGCCCAAGCTATGCAACTATGGAGGGCGCGCAATTCTGCAAATTTGCAGATTTTATTGCTGAGATTTGGAATTTTGGGAAAGGTTGACCCTTCCTAGAGGCCATACCATTCTTCTTGGTTGCATTGGGATTTGTACCTTTTGTAGTTTGTTGTTTTTCGCTCGAGTTTCTTGATGAAGTTGGACGCCAAGCTTCTAGCTATTGTTTGACTGTGGTTTAGAGGCATTCAGAGCTGTACCAGAGAAGATACGTCCATTTCTATGAGTTTTGATGTTGCTGGTCTGATTTTCTGTTTATGATGTTTCTGATCAGACTTAGTATTTCTCAAGTATACTGTTGTTCTGAGCTCAATTTCCATATCTTTCTCATATTGTATCAGTTAGCTGTTTATACTCTTAACTCCTTGTGGTTTTAGTTGAAAATCTCTTGATGTTTGCAGCTGAAAATCTTTATTTGTAAACCTAGTTAGTAGTACTAACAGTTGTTTAATTATTGCTGCAATTTTAACGTTTGTATACACTCCCACGAAGAAGTGGTTGAGTTTTAAATAATTATCTTTCATTGTTGTTATTTCCCCCCCACAAAAATAAGTGGTAGTGTGAAATATATTCCCCCCACTGAATAAGTGGAAGTGAGGATTCATGGCTGGCTTATCACCTTTCATTTTGTAATAATCTCTCCCACTGAATAAGTGGAGTATCCCCACTGCCTTGTGGATGCCTGCTGTTAGCAGATGAATGTACTTTCAGTTCAATTTTGTTGCTAACAATCCCCAAACCATATGCTTATCACCTCGCCCACACTAGGATCTTGGTGAACATTCTTGGTGAGGGTTATTTACAAGCTGGTTTTGATTTGGAGCTAAGACTAATCAGTGTTCTTATGCTGGTTTCATTGTGTTAAAAATCAAAAAAATTAAGGGGGAACATTACAATATTATTGAGCATCAGCAATTTTCTGAGTTTTATATCAAACTGTGACATATAATTTATGATCTTGATAATGAACATAAATACAATAATAAAGTTCAGAAATAACAGCAGGAATGAGATTACTAACATACAATTTTAACAACAATTCGACTTAACTCAGAATTTTGATTATCAGCGCTAACAGAAGGTTACAATAAGGTTTTTTGAATGTAAAAATATCTGAAAGATGCAATATAATGTATCTCAAACTTGATAGTCCATACGCCTAGGCCTAGAACTACTTGACCTTGCTCTAGATCTACCCAGAATGGATTAATGACAACAATACTCAAATCTAGTACACTCGGCTCCTCAATAATAAAGCTCCAGAAATTGTTTTTTGTAATGTTCCTATGCACAGGTGATGTGCCCCGACAACCACGTGTCTGTTGGTTTGCGTAAGGCCCCAAATTCTCTGGTGGTGGCTTCGGTTGTGAAAGATCCTCCCTGGTTGCCACCCTTAACACCTTGGGTAGCCACTCTCACTAACAGGCCAATCTTTTGGTGTAGTGGTTGGGCCTTTGTGGTATCAAAGTTGAGGTCTTGAAGTCGAGACTCACGAAGCGTGGTGCTCTCTAATGTCCCTGTGCACGGATGATGTGCCCCAACAGCCACGTGTTCGTTGGGTTTGCGGCTACCCAAGGTGTTAAGGGTGGCAACCAGGGAGGATCTTTCACCACCAAAGCCACCATCGGAAAATCTAGGGCCTTACGCAAACCCAACGGACACGTGGCCACCAGGGCACATCACCTACACACAGGGACATTACAGCCCACCACGCTCCGTAGGTCTCGACCTCAATACCTCAACTTTAATACCACAAAGGCCCAACCACTACACCAAAAGATCAGCCTGGTAGTGAGGGCGGCTACCCAAGGTGTTAAGGGTGGCAACCAAGGAGGATCTTTCACCACCGAAGCCACCATCGGAGAATCTAGGGCCTTACGCAAACCCAACGGACATGTAACCGTCGGGGCACATCACCTGTGCACAAGGACATTACAGTCAAAGGCCCAACCACTACACCAAAAGACCGGCTTAGTAGTGAGGGCGGCTACCCAGCGTGTTAAGGGTGGCAACCAAAGAGGATCTTTCACCACCAAAGCCACCATCAAAGAATCTGGGGCCTTACACAAACCCAACGGACATGTGGTTGTCAGGGCACATCACCTATGCACAGGAACATTACATTTTTATAGACTCCCACATATAGCAACAACAGTTATTGAGAGCCAAACATCCTCAAGAAGCTCACGCCCAGATCATTAGGTGATAATACATGCTTCAGAAATAAACACTTCAATATCCTTCTGCCTGGCAAATGCATTTAATATTTAAAAATATGCAATATGAATATTCTCAAACCCTTGCCTTTCCGATATTCAATAAACAATCAAACTCTTGATAAATTCTTCAAACCCTAGTTGTGAAGCTTTTCCTATAATTTCTTTGAAGCACAATCACAATCCCTGCAATGGAATTGTTTGCAAGTTGTTCTTCCTGAGGGGCTACGTCCTCAAAAAGCTTCAGATTTTCAAATTCTCTAGTCTTCAACAAAACCCTTAGCCAAATTTTTCTTCTTCAACTATGAATGAAATGAATTCCAAAATGCCCTTTTATATTTGACCTCAAATTCACTTTCAATTCATTTCATTCAATTTACTTTCATTTCCCTTTTAATGATGATGCACAACTTAATAATATAAAATATACTTTAAATCATTTCAGTCCCTTTTTAATAAAGTCCTTATGTCTCCCTTTTAACAATATAAATTAATAATGCATCATTAAATAGATCACTTTATTAATTTCCATTTAACCCTTATATCACCTTTCATAATAAAGGCCCCTTTTAAATATTATAAAGTGACTTAAGAATTAATCACTTTAATAAAATATTATAAAGTGACTTAAGAATTAATCACTTTACTTTATTAAATTGAAATACAAAAGTTAACACTTTAATATTTCATCTTTCATGCTAAGACCATTACCCAATCACTCCAACTGGAAACTGATGCTACAATTGACCTCGAGGTGATGTCTGAACAAAGCAGACCAACTGTCAGTCTCCTCCTAAAAAGTAGGGACTCCCCTAAAAAGTAGGAAATTGTCTCTAATCATCTGAAATGGTTCATAAGGCTCCCGGCCAGGCTCCACAAGCTCTGGGTGGCCACAAGCGAACTATCAGTCCCTTCCTAAAAAATAGGAGACTGGCTCCAAGCTCCTGAAACGCCACGCAAACTTCCCAAAAGGTCACAAGACCCTCAAAAGAGCTCCCTATCCACTGTGTTAGCCTACGGGAATCCAACTGATAGGCTAACTACCACGACTGACCACTGTCTAGGAAAAGGGAACATTATAGTCCGCCATCCCAGTTTGCTTGTCCCCAAGCAATCCTCACCTGGATACTCTGGCATGTCACCTAAATGTCGGGATCCCAAATCAATTTGTAGTATGCCCAACAACATATCCACTGCATCCATTGGGCAGAAATAAAACCATGCTCAACATTATTGTGAACAACTACCCCAATGTCGAGCAATCTACCAAACAAAGGAATCCCTAGATCCCATAACCAGAATGGAGGTCTGCCATACACATCACCCGTTGACTTCCACTGTGCTACACCGATATAATCTTCACCATGTTGAAAGTGGTGAAGAAAAACATCGAAGTCCAATCCAACCGACGTGTCGAACCTGTTACCACCTGGATCCCAACACACCAGAACCTCACATCCATCGAACATGAGGAGATGGAAGTAACTCGAAGTGCCAACATCATAACACCTCTTCCCAACCTGAGCTAACCTCCCATGGATGTGATGACTATCCCTCATAGTTGCCAAAAGAAGTGTAACCGCTCCTCTTAGGTTGTTGATATGGAATAGATCAGCACCCTTAGGACTATGAGATCGACCTATGGGAATGCAAATGATACCACCAGGTTCATAGGGTGATGAAGTATCACCTCTATGCTGCTCACCCATGACAAGGAGATGATGCAACTCTCCTCCAAGCTCAAGTATAGCTGCTGTCCTCCAAAATTTATGAATAAAATCCTCATCCAAATAAATAGAACAGTCATCCCTTGCCAACTTATGGAGTAGAACTCCATCACTGCGGGTTGGACTAACAATGCCATCATGCTCACTGAAACCACAACTTCCCTGTAGCCATGCCTCCAATGGAAATTCTTGAAACAAGGAAATTGCAAACTCTGCCAAAGACACGTCTACATGATGAAAATCGGATCCCTAACCCTATAAACAACCATCTGAAAGTAACATAGTCGGATACCCGCAATCTCTAGTTCCATCTTCTAGAGATGGAAACACTTCATCCCACAATGGATGATATGTATCCCAAGCCAACAATTGGCCCTCCCTCAAAGGTGACTCATGGTCATTATGGTACAAGCTGTGTGAAAACTTAGGAATGTCAGAATCATCCCTGTTCTCAGGCTCATGCAACCCTGAAACCTCCTCATGCTCGACCATTGTTAGGGGTTCTCCCCTCAAACCATGAATGCCACTACCATCTACAGGTGTCATAACAATAGTAGAAAACTGGATATCTGCAGTGGATGAAGAAGATTGAACCAAGCTCAGCTCCTCGCAGAGCTCATCAATCTGAAGCTCTAATTCTTGAAGGGCCTTCTAAGTGCTCTTCAAGGAATCCTCCATGACAATAAGCTTCAGTAAGCTTGTCCACTTCCTTTTCTTTCCCCTTAAGTGCATCATAGTAGATCTCACCAAGTTGGAGTAGGTGATCTCTATCTGAGAGTAGCTGCGTGTAATTGGTCTTCATCTCTACTATCGCTTTTCTAAGCACCTGTGAATCTGAAAGGAGAAATTCTCCATAAGGGTCCATATGTTCTCTTGAAGACCTCCCACAACATCTGGCCATCATCATGAGGGTGTCATCAAAATGTTTGATGGCTACATCAATTTGGTCTTCATTCACCTTCAATTGTCCTCCCAATTGATTGGACTTCTTAGATTGATTAGCCTCATATAAATTTTCTGATTTGCAATCAACGCCATGCAACATTAAATCAGATTTGTTTTCAAGGCTGATATCAACATCATGAGAGCTGAAAATGTCATCTTGGGGTTCTGTCAAACTACTATCATGATGTAAGGTATTCTCATCATCAATCACTTCAAATTTAAAACCCTTTTCTTCCACTTGCTCCTCATCTTTGACACTCACATCTCGAGTGCCAACATTGGGAGACTCCTCAACGTCATTCCCTTCATGTGCCATAGCTGCTAACTCATGGTTATGCTCAACATTATGACTATTGTCATAAAACAGAAAATCAGAAGTTACACCATACCTATCTGCAACGTCTTCTAAGAACTCAACCAAATCTTCATCCTTTGTTAATTGTCCATTGCCAAGTGCTGGTTCAAGAGGTTTCTTCAATGGAAAATTAAGTGTGTCGTGTGCCATAACTTTTGTCCCATGGTTGCAAGGTCAATCTGCATGTGTATAGGTCTCCTTAATCTTTATGACTTCATCACGGGATCATCTTTGTCCTTCCACATGATTTGGCTCATTAGCCCCAACATCTTCATGCAAAATGTGCATCTTCAAATCTGTTTTCTTCGTGGCTTCTTCAATATATCCATGTGTCAAAACTAGGTCTTCTCATGCTTCTTTACCTCATCATCCGTACATTGGTGGTTAGGCTCTTTAACTCCTTTGCATGAGAAGCAAAGATTTTGTCTTCTCATTTGGTTCTTGCTCATTTTAGGAGGTCCTATAACCTAGTCATTGAGATTAAATGTAGAACAGTCATCATTATCTGATTTGAAGGTCCCATCATACCCGCTCACACTGTGCCCTTCAATAGGCACTGAACCGTGGGGTGTATCATACTGAAAACTCAACTTGTTGTCTGTTGCAACACCTTTCCCATGACTGAATTTTGCACCTTTAAATGAAGTGTTTTCCTTAAACATCCTCCTAGTATACTTTACCAAAAATCTTTCCAAGATTCAAGATAACAACAAAGTTCAGATATCTATTAAAAGGGTGCTGTGTTTTAAAATCATTTGGCATGCTCTAGTAGTCTTCAAAGAGCTGATTGGCTTCTCGTTCATAACCTTCCCTAATCTTGATGGCTTCCCGTTCATAACCTTGGTTTGTTCTTCAACCATGTAGTAAGCCATTGACATACTCTGAATATATCCGATTCACCCAATAGGATGGTAGCAAAACTGTGCTCTAATACCACTGAAGTGTCCCACCCCAAATGGAACAATCTTTATTGCGATTTAGCTCAGATTTTTTCAGTTTGTCACATGGGACATTTTGTCAAACACTTTGCGTCATACTGAATTGGGTGTTTCAAAGGTTATAGAAATTACAAATGAAATACAATAAGGTCATACTGAATTATATTTGTTGTTTATATATTCTTTCAATACAATGAATTGGCACAAATAAACATTCAAAATGATATTACTGAGCATCAGCAATTTTCTGAGTTTTATATCAGACTGTGACATATAATTTCTAAACTTGATAATGAACAGAAATATAATGATAAAGTTCAGAAATAACAGCAGCAATGAGATTACTAGCATACAATTTTAACAACAATTCGACTTAAATCAGAATTCTAATTATCAGTGCTAACAAAAGGTTACAATAGGCTTTCTGAATGTATAAATATCTGAAAAATGCAATATAATATATCTCAGACCTGATAGTCCATATGCCTAGGCCTGGAACTGCTCGACCTTGCTCCAGATCTGCCCAGAATGGATTAATGACAGCAATACTCAGGTTTGGTGCACTCGGCTCCTCTGTAATAAAGCTCCATAAATTGCTGTTATAGACTCCCACATAGAGCAACAACAATTATTGAGAGCCAAACATCCTCGAGAAGCTCACGCCAGATCATTAGGTGATAATAAATGCTTCAGAAATAAACACTTCAATATCCTTCTGCCTGGCAAATGCATTTAATATTTAACATATGCAATATGAATATTCTCAAACCTTGGCCTTTCCGATATTAAATAAATAATCAAACTCCTGATAAATTCTTCAAACCCTAGTTGTGAAGCTTTTCCTATAATTTCTTTGAAGCACAAGCACAATCCTTGCAATAGAATTGTCTGCAAGTTGTTCTTCTTCACGGGCTACGTCCTCAAAAAGCTTCAGATTATCAGACTCTCTAGTCTTCAGCAAAACCCTTAGCCAAATTCTTCTTCTTCAACAATGAAAGAATGAATGAAATGAATTCCAAAATGCCCTTTTATATTTCACCTCAAATTCATTTTAAATTCATTTCATTCAATTTACTTTCATTTCCCTTTTAATTATGATGCACAACTTGATAATATAAAATATAATTTATATCATTTAAGTCCCCTTTTAATAAAGTCCTTCTGTCGCCCTTTTAACAATATAAATTAATAAAGCATCATTAAATATATCACTTTATTAATTCCCTTTTAACCCTTATATCACCTTTCATAATAAAGTCCCCTTTTAAATAATCATTTTATTAAAATATTATGAAGTGACTTAAGAAACCATCACTTTTCACTCCAACTGGAAACTGATGCTGCAACTCATCCCAGCGTGATGTTTCAACAAAGCATGCCAACTGCCAATCTCCTCTTAAAAAGTAGGGATTCCCCTAAAAAGTAGGAAACTGTCTCTAATCAACTGAAATGGCACATAAGGCCCCCTGCCAGGCTCCACAAGCTCCAAGTGGCCACAAGTGAACTATCAGTCCCTTCCTAAAAAATAGGAGACTAGCTCCAATGAATAAGCAGACTTGGCCTTTATACCCAAGTCTGCATATTCATTTTTTCACTCTTCTCTCTATCTACATTACATCCCGATGATGGATCATGGAGTATGATCTGAAATGTTGATGTAAACAATTGATACAACTCCAATCCAGAAATCTTATGAACAATACTATCATGGACTGTGAAAACTTCATGCTTTTAATCAATACCCTTCATGGGAGGGAATTTTACGTGAAATCTAGATAGTTAGAGAAAATGAGAATCAAGCTTTCAAATAAATTACCAGACTTGGCCTTTATATCCAAGTTTGCTTATCCATTTTTTCACTCTTCTCTCTATTTGCATTACATCCTAATGATGGATCATTGAAATATTCTCTCACAATTTTTTTGATTTTTAAACCAAACATTTACAATAGAATCAATCACCCGTTAAGGTTAGCATAACCAAAACGTACATTAAAGAACTCTAACTAAGAATGCGCCCTAAAACCACTTAAGGAGGAGGGGCGAGCATATGGTCAAAGGATCCCTAGGATCTACTGAATCAATAAGTACAAGATTCTATTGAAAGAGAAATATTAAACTCGACACCAAGGATGTGCACTCAAGATCCCTTTGCAGGCGAGGTGCTAACATATGGTGGAGTACTACTGCTGGATTGAAATAACAACAAGGCGGATAACCAGCCAATGAACTTTCCACTCTACCACCAAACAGTGGGGGGAAAAGATTACAACATTAAACTTCTTCTGCTACGGCAGGCATCCAATGAAACGTGGGAATTCTCCACTTGAAGTGGGTATGAATGGGTTACAAACAGATTGTCCACACTGGCGGTAAACCATCCAGGGGTGCTTAGTGTGAAATTAATTAAATAGAGCAGCAATAATAAAACTGAAAACAGTACTACTGTTAGCAGCTTGTACAAAAAGAAGGCTGCAATTTTACAATGCCAATTTTCACCAATATTCAAGCACCTTGTTATACATTATCTCCCTATCAGAATATAACAAGAAAAGAAGAGGAAAGATAGAAAACAGCAATTGTTTTTAATTCTGATCAGCGAACTGTAATTCTAGAAATGTATATCAGCAACTACAGAAAATGCTCACAACTCAATCAAAGTACCTCTGATGTGCGTGAAATCAAAGCATAGATCATTTGGAAGATAGGCGCCCCTGTTGAAACACGAAAATCAGCTCCAAACACCTGCAATTATTAATGGCACACTTCCCAATGCAATGATGAATGGTACGGCCCTTGAGAGGGGCGATTTTCATTATAAAAAAGCACACTTCAAATTAAAATCCGAAATTGCTTGGAGATGGTCACCTAGACCTTAGGAATCTTATTATCAAAAGCCCAGAACAATACAAAAATCGTACATTCAACCATGAGCAAAAATAACATTCAGTTGTATACAAACAGCAACTGTAAAACTGGGAAATACATCAAATTTTCACCTTGAAATACAATCTGCTAGTCTAGATGAGAAGTAGCAATAATTCAACTAGGTGTTGTCTTGCAAACACGAAATTGAAGGAAGAACTAGAAGGTCAGCATTCCTCGAAGTAGAAAATGATAAATCATTTTGACAGCATAACTTTAGCAAAATAATGGATGATTCAATGCTGGAGCCAAGCCTTACTTTTAAAGGAAGATAGGAAACTGTTCAAGTCCCCCAAGAAGGTACGCCAATAGCCAAGTCTCTTCAAATTTCGAAAAGAATACAACTCTTCAAAAATACGCCCCCACTTTGAGATAATGAAGAAATAATATTAAAACCTTTTAACTCCTTCATGTGGCGCCACCCTTAAAAGTCCCCTTTTTAAAATAACTTAAGTTCATTCCTTAGGCCAAGGGGTTAATTGCAAATTAGAACCAACTGCTCAATTAATGAAGAAAACCATTAGAATAATATTTCCAAAAGGCCAAGGCTTAATACTGAAAACTGTTTTCAATGACGTGATGAACTGAAGGCTGACAACTGCTAACTGCCAAAAATTGTATTTACTATTAATAGTAAATAATGAGGAATGAACACAATCCTTTCAAAACTGGAACCCTTTGAAACACCTCAACAAGCCTACAGGATTCCGGAATAGGCTGATGAGCCACTGACAAGATTACTGCCAAAACGGGAACATTACAGTCCGCCCCCCTCGAATTTTCTTGTCCTCAAGCAACTGCAAAGCTGGATGCTGCAAAATTTGTTCATCTTCCCAAGTAGCATCTTCAATAGGCAAATTTTTCCATCTTACCAAATACTCCTTGATTGTTCACCTCCTCAAGGACCGCTCCCTACTGTCAAGGATCTCTTCCGGAAGCAACACCAACTGCCCTTCTTCGTCTAGAGGAGGTAATTCTGAACTAGCTACCACATTGTGCCCAAGTGACTTCTTGAGGCGGGAAACATGAAAGACATTGTGAACTTTGTTGTCAGCTGGAAGTTCCAACTCATATGCCACTTCACCAATCCTTTTGGTGACTCTGAATGGACCATAGAAACGTGGCTTCAATTTTTCTACACCACTCTTTTTGAGAGAAGACTATCTGTAGGGCTGAAGTCTCAAATAAACCATGTCTCCTACCTCAAATGAACATTCAATACACTGCTGATCAGCATACAACTTCTGCTGATTTTGGGCTTGCTGCAGATTTTCTTTTAGTGACTTTAAGATGTCTTGATTGTGCTGAAGCATATCTCTTGCCTAGGGAGCTCTACTATCACCAAACACCAAGTCAACAAAGTTAGGAGCATCATACCCATAGAGTGCCATAAAAGGTGACATCTTAGTTGACATGTGATAAGAAGAGTTGTAACAAAACTCTCCCAAATGAAGCCACTTAACCCAAGCCCTTTGCTACCCTGAAACATAATTTCTAAGGTAGCCTTCTAACCACTTATTGACAATCTCGGATTGCCCATCCGTTTGTGGGTGATAACTAGTGCTTGGAGTGAGCACTGTACCACTCAATTTGAAAATCTCTTGCCAAAACACACTTAGGAACTTGTTGTCCCTATCACTGACAATGGTCTTAGGCAAACCATGCAAACGGAAAACTTCTCTAAGGAATAACTCAGCTACTTGAGCTACTGTAAATGTAGTAGTGACAGCATAAAAATGAGCATATTTGATTAATCTATCCACCACAACATAAATGCAATCACGGTCTTGCACCTTGGGTAACCCGGTGATGAAGTCAATAGCAATACTTTCCCATTTCTGATTTGGAATAGGCAAAGGCTGCAACAAACCAGCAGGAAAAGAATATTCATTTTTATTCTTTTGACATGTAGGACATTCCCTTATGTAGTTCATGACTTCTTCCTTCATTCCCTTCCAAGCAAACCTTTCTCTTATCTGCTTGTAAGTCTTGAACATACCTTGATGACCAGCAAGAGGAGCATCATGAAATGACTGAAAAATCTTCCTCTTAACCTTGGATTCGGGTACCAAAAAGATTCTACCCTTATACATAATCAAATCACCAACCAAGTTATACCTTTCATCCACCAAATGGCCTTCTATAATGCTGGTAGTAAACTGATTTTTTGCATAATCAGCAGCAATCAACTCTCTCCAATCTGCTGAAATCTCACAAAGTGACTGCAATTGAGGCCTTCTGGACAAAGCATTTGCAACTACATTGTTTTTCCCCTTAACATACTCGATATCAAAGTCATAAGCCTGAAGCTTGCTTACCCATTTCTGTTGTCTTTCATTCAAATCCTTTTGCCGCATGAAATGTTTAAGACTATTATGATCAGTCTTAACCACAAATTTACTTCCCACCAAGTATTGGTAGAATTTGGACAAAGCATGCATGATGGCAAGCATCTCTTTGTCATAAATCGAGTATAATTTTTCTGCTCCTCTCAATTTTTTGCTCTCAAAGACAATAGGATGTCTGTCTTGCATAAGAACAGCTCCAACTCCTTCTCCTGAAACATCACATTGTAATTCAAAAGGCTTTTTAAAATCAGGCAATGCCAAAACCGGACATGAACTCATAATTTGTTTGAACTTATCAAACACTCCTTGTGCTTTATCTGTCCATAGGAAAGCTCTCTTTTTGGTGAGATCTGTAAGAGGTGCTGTCATGTGAGAATACCCCTTGACAAACCTTCTATAAAACCCGCACAAGCCCAAAAATCCCTTCAAGTGAGTCAGATTTTTCGTAGGTGGCCAATCAACAATGGCTCTAATCTTTTCAGGATCAACTTTGACCCCTTTAGAACTAATAATGTAGCAGAGATAGAGAAGCTCAGTCATCCCAAACTCACATTTAGATTCCTTAGCAAACATGCATTCAACCTCCAGAATGCTAAGCACTTCCTCCAAGTGTTGAAGGTGCTCCTCCCAAGACTTACTAAAAACTAGAATGTCGTCAAAGAAGATAAGCACAAACTTCTTCAACTACTGCCTGAAGGTCTTATTCATACATGACTGAAATGTTGTTGGGGCGTTAGTCAAACTGAATGGCATGACAAGGAACTCAAAGTGCCCATAGTGACATCTGAAAGTTGTTTTCTCAATATCTCCTTCTCTCATTCTGATTTGATGGTAACCAGATCGAAGATCAATCTTTGAAAAGAACATGGCCCCATGGAGCTCATCAATAAGCTCATCTATCCTAGGAATAGGATATCTATTCTTGATGGTTTTCTAATTCAATGCACGATAATCAACACACATCCGCACTGTACCATCTTTCTTTTTGACCAATACCACTGCTGAAGCAAATGGGCTTTTGCTTGGTCTGATGAACCCTACCTCAAAAAGTTCTTTGATAGTCTTTTCTATCTCATCCTTCTGCTTCTTTGGGTAGCGGTAAGGAGTAGTAATGACAGGTTTGGCACCTTCTTCTAAATCAATCACATGCTCGCACCCTCTTTCAGGTGGTCTTCCTAAAGGTAAGTCGCCAAAAACCTTGCTCTTTTTAGAAAGAAGAGCTTGTATATCAGGTGGGTATTGTCTTTTCTCTACAATCGGATCAGTTGGTAAGATCATACACTCTGCTGCCCACTCAACTTGATCATGACGGATCAACCTCTCCATTCGTTTCAAGGACACAATCTGTGGCCCTCCATTGGACATGCCTCTCAAAACCACCTTTTTCCCATCAGTTTGGAATTTCAATTCCATGGTTTGCAGATTCAAAGTGATCTCTCCAAGAGATCGCAGCCATTGTATTCCCAAAACAGCATCGGTATCACCAATGCCTACCACATAGAAGTCATCATTCACTTCATAATTCCCCAATTGCATAGAGAGATTAGGAATTTTCTTGGTGCATGATATGGTAAAGCCATCTGCTACCATTACTTTGAATCCTTCAAAGTCTTCAGTCTTCAATCCTCTTTTGGTAACCAAGCCTTCATCAATAAAATTGTGAGTTGCTCCAGTATCAATTAGAGCAACAATCCTTTGAGAGCTAACCACTCCACGTACTCGAAAGGATTCGTTTTTTTGGAAACTAGATAGTTGGGCAAAAGCACTACCATCTCCAACTTTTGGTTCCTCTTCTGGAGCTTCTTCTTCCTCATCACTTGTTGTTTCATACTGCTGATCAAGTGGATCGGATTCTTATCCATAATCAGAATAGCCCTTCATTTGTTGAACTTTACCTTTCCCATAACAACGGTAACCCCTTGTCCAAGGTTCACGACAAGTATAACAAACTCCCTCTTTTCTAAGCTAATCACGGAGTTCATCAGATATTCTTTGTGGATACTTGTTGGGTTGATTAGGAGTGAACTTCTTTTTATCCTTTTTGAATGGTTTAGGCTGAAATTTTGGCCTTGGAGCAGCCAACTCCATGCTCCTTGCTTTCTTGATTGCTTCATCCAATGATGGTGGATCAAAGGCTTTGACCCATCCTTTCAAAGGCTCCATCAAACCTTCCACAAATAGAACCACAAGTCTTCTTTCAGTAATGTTAGGCACCATTACCGACAACCTTTGAAAATCAGCAACATAGGTATCTAAAGATCCGTGTTGTTTCAATTGTGCCAATTCTCGAAAACTCAACTCAGGATCTCTGGTATCAAATCTTTCAATTAATTTATTGGTAAACTCCTCATAGGTGTGAATGAGATTATGACCAAGAGTAACCAAACCATGAGTCCACCATTCGTGAGCCACTCCATCCAAGTGTAATGTGGCAAACTTAATTGCATCTTCCTCCGTCATTGGTCTAAGTGAGAGATAGTTATCTAATTTCTGCACCCATTCTCTAGCTGCACACTTATTACTCCCATCAAAGTGGTCCAAAGTAATCTTACCCAATGCTTGATGAAAATCATTCCTATGGTTCATGGGAGGACGTTGTTCATTCCTTCCACCATGCCTTCTACTTCTTTGATTCATGAATTGATCAAAGGTCCATGCATCTCTCATATCAGGGGGTAAAGAGATGTACTCCATATAGGCTTGCCTAGCATCATCCGCAAAAGGTACTCCAATTTCAAGTTGTTGTTCATCTCTTGGAATGAACGTAGGGAGGAGAGGTCTAGATGAAGATCCTCTTGTATTTGTAACATGCTGTCCAACAGTTCTATCCCTTCCATTAACTACTGAAGCATTGTGACCACCGGGAACATAAGTTCCATTTACACCACTATTACTGTTGTTTTCACCAGCATGATTTGGTCGAGGCTGAATATTATTTTGAGTACTTTGCTGATCCAGTTTATCTAGCATACGTGCCATCATCTCTTACATGTTATCAAACTTCTTTTTAGCTCTTGAATCTTTTTCCTCCATCGAAAGACGAGACTCTTCTAACATTCTCTCAACTGTTTTACCCGTTTCCCTCAAAGCTTCTGACAAGGTATCTGCTTCTGGCACTAGCGGAAACTGTAACTGAGATTTGGCCTGAGTTCTGATGAAGTATCTGGTTGCTCTGTCACTCATCTGTCAACAGAAAGACTAGTAGACATAGGATGGCAGGAACTTCTGCTCTGATACCACTGAAATATTCTCTCTCAATTTTTTTGATTTTTAAACCAAACATTTACAATAGAATCAATCACCCGTTAAGGTTAGCATAACCAAAACGTACATTAAAGAACTCTAACCAAGAATGCGCCCTAAAACCACTTAAGGAGGAGGGGCGAGCATATGGTCAGAGGATCCCTAGGATCTACTGAATCAACAAGTACAAGATTCTATTGAAAGAGAAATATTAAACTCGACACCAAGGATGTGCACTCAAGATCCCTTTGCAGGCAAGGTGCTAACATATGGTGGAGTAATACTGCTGGATTGAAATGATAAACAAGGCAGATAACCAGCCAATGAACTTTCCACTCTACCACCAAACAGTGAGGGGAAAAGATTACAACATTAAACTTCTTCTGCTGCGGCAGGCATCCACTAAAACATGGGAATTCTCCACTTGAAGTGGGTATGAATGGGTTACAAACAGATTGTCCACACTGGCGGTAAACCACCCAGGGGTGCTTAGTGTGAAATTAATTAAATAGAGCAGCAATAATAAAACTGAAAACAGTACTACTGTTAGCAGCTTGTACAAAGAGAAGGCTGCAATTTTACAATGCCAATTTTCACCAATATTCATGTACCTTGTTATACATTATCTCCCTATCAGAATATAACAAGAAAAGAAGAGGAAAGATAGAAAACAGGAATTGTTTTTAATTCTGATCAGCGAACTGTAATTCTGGAAATGTATATCAGCAACTACAGAAAATTCGTAAATTGCTCACAACTCAATCAAAGTACCTCCGATGTGCGTGAAATCAAAGCATAGTTCATTTGGGAGATAGGCGCCCCTGTTGAAACACGGAAAACAGCTCCAAACACCTGCAATTATTAATGGCACACTTCCCAATGCAATGATGAATGGTACGACCCTTGAGAGGGGCGATTTTCATTATAAAAAAGCACACTTCAAATTAAAATCCGAAATTGCTTGGAGATGGTCGCCTAGACCTTAGGAATCTTATTATCAAAAGCCCAGAACAATACAAAAATCGTACATTCAACCATGAGCAAAAATAACATTCAACTGTATGCAAACAGCAACTGTAAAACTGGGAAATACATCAAATTTTCACCTTGAAATACAATCTGCTAGTCTGGATGAGAAACAGCAATAATTCAACTAGGTGTTGTCTTGCAAACATGAAATTGAAGGAAGAACTAGGAGGTCAGCATTCCTCGAAGTAGAAAATGATAAATCATTTTGACAGCATAACTTTAGCAAAATAATGGATGATTCAATACTGGAGCCAAGCCTTACTTTTAAAGGAAGATAGGAAACTGTTCAAGTCCCCCAAGAAGGTACGCTAATAGCCAAGTCTCTTCAAATTTTCAAAAGAATATAACTCTTCAAAAATACGCCCCCACTTTGAGATAATAAAGAAATAATATTAAAACCTTTTAACTCCTTCATGTGGCGCCACCCTTAAAAGTCCCCTTTTTAAAATAACTTAAGTTCATTCCTTAGGCCAAGGGGTTAACTGCAAATTAGAACCAACTGCTCAATTAATGAAGAAAACCATTAGAATAATATTTCCAAAAGGCCAAGGCTTAATACTGAAAACTGTTTTCAATGACGTGATGAACTGAAGGCTGACAACTGCTAACTGCCAAAAATTGAATTTACTATAAATAGTAAATAATGAGGAATGAACAGAATCCTTCCAAAACTGGAACCCTTTGAAACACTTCAACGAGCCTATAGGATTCCGGAATAGGCTGATGAGCCACTGACAGGATTACTGCCAAAAGGGGAACATTACAATCATGGAGTATGATCCGAAATGTTGATGTAAAAAACTGATACAGTTCCAATCCAGAAATCTTATGAACAATACTATCATGGACTGTGAAAACTTCGTGCTTTTAATTGATACCCTTCATGGGAGGGAACTTTACGTGAAATCTAGACAGTTAGAGAAAATGAGAATCAAGCTTTCAAAGAAATTAGCAAACTTGACCATTATACCCAAGTATGCTTATTCATTTTTTCACTCTTCTCTCTATCTAGATTACATCCTGATGATGGATCATGGAGTATAATCCGAAACGTTGATGTAAAAACCTGATACAGTTCCAATCCAAAAATCTTATGAACAATACTATCATGGACTGTCAAAACTTCATGCTTTTAATCGATAACCTTCATGGGAGGGAACTTTACGTGAAATCTAGACAGGTAGAGAAAATGAGAATCAAGCATCCAAAATGTTGATGTAAAAAGCTGATACAGTTCCAATCCAAAAATGTTATGAACAATACTATCATGGACTGTGAAAACTTCATGCTTTTAAAGCTAAGATGACCATTAATATTACATTTAATATTTTAATACCCTCCTTTAATGGTCATCTTACAAACAAAAAATTAGTCTACCCAAATTCTTTTGGAAACATATCATCAGTGACTAATAACTGGAAAACCATAACCACCTCGTGATTACCAATCCTTTCCCACAAAACAATCAAATCAAGACACTGACACTCGAAAAATATGAGCTTCCTCTGCTTCCAGGTAGTATAACTCTTTCCATTGAACCTTTGCGTACTTTCCAACATGACGTTGGACAAAGCAACCATCCCTCCCGTTTTCCAATGCATGAAAAACGAGGTAACTTTGGGATCAATTGGCACAAACTATGGACAATCAATTGGCACAACCCACGATTTTTCAAAAATCGTCTGAAAAAGAGGCTCGGAAATTGTAAGATAAATCAGAAAAACCATCAAAAACTCTGAAAAAGATTTTTTCAGAAAAAAAATCCTCAAAAAATTGCAAAATATTTATAGAAAAAATTTCAAAAACTCTTTTAGCAAAATTTTTCAGAAAAAAATTATGAAAAACTCTTTGCAGAATTTTTATTTTTCCTAGAAAAATTGTCAAATCTAGCTCAAAAAAATCAACCCTTCAAGCTGCCATGAAATCACGATTTTTATCAAAATCGCCCTGCAACAATAAAGAACACGATTTTACAAAATCGTCCAGAAAACAGTTGCCAAACCCTCAACTTTTTTCATAAACAGCAAACTGCCCACAAACAGCAAATGCCAGCACCAAAAAAAAACTTCACGAAGATCCACGAAAAGCTTCTGCAAATTCTCCTTCAAAAAAACTTTAAAAATTCTAAAAATATATTCTTCGATTTTTTTTATTAAAAAAAAAAAATCAGCTAAAACTAATCAAGTTTGAGCCTGAGCTTTGATACCATGAAAAGATAATTGATATTCATAATTGCATAATTACAAAAGGAGACGAAAGCTCCTTATAAAGAATATTACAAGACGATACTTCTAAAAAGAAACCATCGTTAACAAAAGATAACTAAAGCACTTAATAGAAAGATGCTAAAACGAAAAAAAGCCAAAATAGAAGTTACTAAAAACAAACTAAGTTAACTAAAGGTAAACAGACAACTAATTAAAGCTAAGATGACCATTAATATTAAATTTAATATTTTAATAAAAATATGGGCCCCATTATTGAGGGGGGTCGGCCCAATGTAAAGAATAATTTAATTTAATTTTTTAAACTTCGTGAGGGAGCTAAATTTAGAGAAAGTCGTCCAACATAGATATGACTTTAAATTTGTTTTATAGGTGCCTTGAGGAAGTAAAGATTGCCCTTGGAATGAGGTGACATTCATTGTGATATCAATAAAAAATAAACTTGCCATTGAACTCCATACACCTTTGCCATCAATGACAATAATTGTAACAGTCCCCTATACCTGTAGTCCATTATAACTAAATAATCATATTATTTAATTAACCACCTTTTTCCATCTCCTCACAATCAATTAATAAATAATTACATATTCCACCTATTACCCATCTCCCACGTTGCTAAAATAACTGAATAATATTATTATTTAATTAGGCCTATATTTTCTCAACACATTCCAAGAATAAAGGGCACCTAAGAACACTTGTTCTTATGGTCCCTTTATTCTTTCAACACAACCAAAATTATAGCCTTTATAGCCTTCTTAGGTGCACCTATCCCTAATTTTCTTCATGCAAACAACTACTTACTATATTTGGTGTTAATCCTAAATATACCTATTAAGGAATTTTAGACTTCTATTTAACTTAGCATTATCCTCCATCATGGGTCTCAATGAAAAAAATGTGTCTAGTTTTTGTATCCATGAGCATATGGTACACTAATAATCTTATTTGATCCATCAAATGTGGGAAGTGTCAATTTCCCCAATGCTTGTTTGAAATCCTGTGGGTTTGTTTATTGCCTTGTCTTAGTTCTCTGACCACCCTTGATTTTCTTCATGCTCATAAAATTTATGAGTGACATGGCCTCCTTAATTCCAGCTAGTAGGAGTCTATACTCCTTATAACTGGCCACTATATCATCAACTATTGAAGTTTGGACTTTTGGCTCCATAACTACCTCTTCCTTGTGGATAAAATTTGGTTGGAAAGGCCTCGCAATAGAACCTGCAACTATACCCTGGGCATTTTGGTGAACATTTTCCCCTAACGAGCTAACTTCATCAATGTGTGCCCTCAATATGTAGTTATTCTGCATAGTCAAAACAATATCCATGTCCCTATACAAGCCTCTCAAACCGAACATCTTCTACATCCCTATTATTTTGAGCCATTACCTCTGTCTTTCTAAGGTACCTATGTGTCCTGCTGTCCTGCAATGATTTTCGGCTGATCCGGATCTTTCCTCCTTTCCCTTTGATAAATTTTCAATTCCCTATCACCTTCGTGGATGAAACCAGGCCTAAATATTTTTCAGAAAAATATTTTTCCCACAGCTGGTAGAAAAAGTGCTCAGATACCAATGAAATATTCCCTTTTTAAATTTCCAATTAATCTGATATTTTCCGATGTTTTTCAAGAAGTCTGATTTTTTTATTTTTCAATTTGCAAAAATTTAAATAAATAAAACCGACTAAAAATTTATTTTATCATTTTTTTTAATGGAATATTCATAATTCAACATAGCAATGATTGCCTAAATAATATTTAATAAATCTCAAATGGTACAATAAAGAAACCTGGTATGTGTGGTGGCTGGGTGCTGATTTAAATCTGCAATTCATTAACTTCTACCTGTGATCCCCCTAACCAGCGATGACTTCAGATAGTGGAGGTTACCATAAAAACAAATAAAAAATTCTATAACATTCATCTTTCCTTGAGGCTAGTGGCTTAGGTAGTGGAGTCCTCAAGAAAGCATAAACAAACTTATCCATTTGTTTTCCCACCTACATTGACCTTGAGTTATTTTGCAATTTTTAAACTCTCTCTAAGATTTTCTCCTCCACCTTGTAGTGTCGTAAATTCTCATCCTTGACAATTTAACACTATGTTTTGCTCCCCTTTATTTATTGGACCTGATTAAGCACCTCCCAAATTATGCATTCTATGGCCTATTTTTAACAATTACCGATAAGTTGCAAGCGGAAAACAAATGCATTTATTTGATACATTGCCCCTGACACCTTATTTTTCAGAAAATAGGGCAAGGGAAAAGATGCCCTATGGTGGCAATGTCCCCCTATTCTGCTTGGTCCCAAATTTGAACATGTCGGTGTCGGCATTTTATCATTTCCAATTCAAGTTGCAAATGTCGCTATCAAGATCTAATTTGTGGGAAATTGAATAAATGCCTAGTTATTGCAACATTTGAAATCTATCTAGCACTAACAAGAAAGATCTAACAACAAGTGAACATTAAGAGCAAGTCAAGAGCAATCAAGAGCACCATTTCAGAGCTTTATTGTAGCAATTCAAGATCCAAACATCATGTCAAATCTTATGCGAGTTTATGCATGTTCATGTTATCATTGTTTGTGAAGGCTAACCCTTTTGTAGGTCTCCAAGAAATTCAAACAATTCAAGCAAGATCCAAGACCTTTAGGTAATGTGCATGACTTCAATCCTTCAAGGAAGCCATTGAAGGGTGGTGAGTTCCAGCACTTTGTGATTTCATCATTCCTTCCTATCATTTACTTTTCCTATCATTAACATTGCCATTGTGGAAGTGGAAACACTAGCACGGGGTTTAACTAGGGCAAGCCCCTAAATGGCACAACTCTTCCCCTCTCTTTGAATGTGCACGTTTCAAGTTTAGAAAAATTTAAAGGAAGCTTGAAGATCCATTTTTCATTGTTGCATTCAAATCCCTACACCTGGACAAGCCATAGAAACTCACTTATAGAATTATCCAACAGTGATCCGACAAATTTGCAGGCGGAATCAAGAATCTTAGATCTGATATCAAAGGACTATGAAAACAGCTTCGGAATATCCCTACAAGGACATAGACGCCCTTAGGCGGCTCTATCCTCCTATTCAAACCGTCTTCGAATTTACATGAAAAGTGCACAGAGTTCTACCTTTCTCAGATCTGCTTGCGAATTTTTGTTATTGTTTCCCGATTGTCGAAATTTGGCATTTTCATATTAGGGCACAATTTAATTAGGTTAATCAAGGCAAATCAATTCCAATTCACATCCAACCCCCACAAAGATGCAGATCCAGGTCTAATTGACTCACCTTCATGGTTGAAAGTCAATCTAATCACCTTGTTAATTTGCATCTAAATGAAACCCTTAAAAAAGGAAGGCTTGGTCTTAGGGTTCTATTGCATTTAGGACCCTCCTCTCCCTTTTCTACGTTTCACACCTCCACATCACTGAATGGCAACAACAAATTAGCCTTTTTAAGGACTATTAACTTCCCATGCCACCTTACACCTACGGTCAATTGTTTTTTTATTTTTATTTACTAAAATCTCCTTTTTAAGGTGGGTAGCTAGTTGTAGGGGGGGAGAGATCCACAATCCCTAGGAAGGTTGTATTTCCTTTTGCTATATGTTAAATGTGAGCAGATGCCTTTGGAGAGGACCCACAACTCCTCACAACATATTTTAATTTTCTTTTCTTTTTTTTGTAGACTAGCAAAATGGTATGACGCTCCATGTCAACACAACATAATGATTTTAAAAGCCTTCAACATCTGCTACATTCACTCAAAACCTTTCCAAAGAAAAATAATTTCCAATCGCTGCCCTCCACGGATGATATAGCTAAGTTTATCCTTCGACCAGCTAACAAAATATTTTATTCTGGAAATAACAGCATTGGTGAAATATGAATGAATAATTTTTTTATTTTTATTTTCTGACCTACTATCTATAATAACTTGTAAAGCCTAAATTTTGACCTCTTATTGAGGTCAACTCTACAAATCAAAAGATTCTCATACTCCAGTGCTCAAAGTTCAAAGAGGGTTTTCGTCCTTAAGGAAGAATGTTGAACCAAAGCTCTGCACAAGGGTTTCCAAAAATTGACAATAATAGAATGAATTTGCTCTTTCCAGCCAACCTTAAAAAGTAATTAGAACTTTTTACTTTATTTTGAATATCCATCCTTTTTACTTATAATAATTAATATTCTTTTATTTGTGTTGTACCCTTCAATAAGGCATTTTGCTTAAAATGAACTAAATCATGTAAAATTATTGTTAGAAGTCCATTTTAGGTCGAACAAAACATAGGCTTTTTGTGGGTTTGTGTCAAGGAAGATACTTGCAAATTTCTGAAAATTTGAAAATTAGGGTTTCAAACCCCTATTTTTAAGAAAACCCTAAAAAATAGGACCTTTCTAAAAATGATTGAAAATGATTTTGATAGGATAATTCGACTTCACGATCACACTGGTCAAGTCAAAATCACCAAAAAGTTTGTTTTACTCTGGTGAGTCTATTTTCATTTTTCAAGAAGAAAGCTAGGACCTCTGCAACCATTAATGGCAGAATGGCCAGTACCAGGTGTCGAAATCTAAGCCTCAAAAGCTTCAAGGAACAATCCATGGAAAAAAAATGTTCGAAAAGATGCTTCACAATGGAGGGGATTTTCAAAGGTTGAAAAATGCTGAAAATATTATGTCTGGAAGATGCATGCCTTGCTACAAGAAAGGTGTTATGCAGTCAATGCCTTGGTGAGTGTTTCAAACACCTGTACATGCAGCATGGTGAAAGAAATTGCTACGGTGAACGCGTTCGCATTGTCGACTGCGGTGATCAATGCAATTGGCAACACGGCAAACGCGAAGCGCAAAGAGGTAAGAACCTTCACGAAAATGAAGATGCAGCCAAAAGAGCCCCTACTGGCCAAGGGCACCCATGAATTCAAAAGATATCATGTTTTGTCGAGACAGTCATCTTCTCCATAATTCTACCAGCTTCACGATGGATCGTCGAGCAAATTCAACTGACTCATCAAACGTCGTCAAACGAAGGCAGAGGCAGAAGGTGTTGAAAGCGAAAGACATCAAAAACAGCAACCTAACAAGGGAAAAAGCGCCCCTGTAGCCTAAGGGCACCCAAGAAGCATAGCTACCAGATGCCAGTCATTGGATTGGCAACCCCCAAGTGATCTCCTCGGATTGAACTCAGCTACGTGATGGATCCAGCAACTAACTCACGAAATATATCAAACGAAAATAGGTGTTGATCATCCGAGCACGTAAAATGAAGGGTAAACTAATGGATATCAAAGCGAAAGAGCCCTTGCTTACCAAGGGCGCCAATATTCTAGGCAACCAAATGAAGTTTTCAACAGTTGTTTTCTACAAGGCATCTGCTCAACATCCTTTTAGCTTCGTGATCAATCCAGATGCACATTCACAGGACTTGTCAAGCATTCGCAAACGAAGATCAAGCGTAAAACACTAGAAGCAAAGGCGAGATGAAGAATACGAAAAATTGGCCTAAGTGTTAAGGAAATTGCACCTTCCTAGAAATAGGCACCCATCTTTTTGGGCAATCAGATGCAATCTGCAAGCTCAGTGACCTCCAGGAAGTCCTTCTCCATCTTGATCAATCTCAGCAATGGACCTGTTAGCAACACTTCAAGATCAACTGAGCAACCAGAATCAGGGATCGAACGGAAGCACTTCATCACAGGAAAATAATAAAAATTGTTCAACTCCTCAACTTGGACGCCTTAAGTCAAAATAGGCACAGTTGACTAAAGTTGAGATATTTTGAAAGCCTTTACATAGCTAAAACATCCCAAAATTGCTGGAATTTGCTCCAGTGAACTCTTGATTAGGTAGATTGACTCCCCAATCAGGTTTTGGATGCCCAATTGATGCTTGCAACTCCAAATTGATATTATCAAAGCCTAGGCATCCATTTCTTCATTATTTCTTTGCAGGTTGATGCTCAAGAACAAACACTTTTCCTCTCCAATGTCTTTTGAAGATCTAACAGAGGATTTTTCAGTTTTCTTCATGTTTTCAAGAATAAAGTTGCACAGAGGGATAGTTCATCAAGGTCTACATTTTCAGGCGCGATTTTCCTGAAAATCCAAAGAGGCAGTTGATAACTTCCAAAATTCTTCTTGTCTTCTTCCTCTATTCTTGTCTTAGATCTTCTTGCATGTCCAAGAAAATAGTAGTTATTCATAGATTTGACCTTTTGGATATGATCAACATAGTTTTTTCAACAAAACCCATGTGTTAGATTTTTCCAAAAAAGTAGCTCTGCTACCCCTATTTTTTAGGGTTTCCAAAAAAAGTCATAATTTTGAAAAACAGACAAATTGGGTTTGTTCAGCTTTGAAGCACGAACAAAACCCATGTGTTAGATTTTTTGGGGAAAAATAAGTTTTTGGTGCCTCGCTGCCTCTACCACTAAAGGGCTCTTGCATGTCATAGAAAAATTCATTTTTTTGAATTTCTAACATTCTGGTTTGTTTAGAAAATTATTCTCAACAAAACCCACGTCTCATAATTTTTTCGTAAAAATTGCCCCCGGCAAGGCTATTTTTAGCAATCACAGAAAAGTTGTTTGAACAGTATCGTGTGCACAGTCAATCTTCAAGGTTTTCATAATGCAGTTCTCCCAAGTCGAATAAAAGACCAAAACAATCTTACTCCACGACTTCCTGAAAACGGCTGACACCAACCTGCATCAGGCACACCTAGAAGTCAATTTGGATAGATTAACAAGCATAGACACTCAAGTCCACAGGTTCTGTATGGTTTCACCTCGTATATCTGATAGCCTTCCAAGACCAATTTAGAGGGTTGATACCGTTGAAATTCTGCGTGTGCAACGAGTTCGTGTGCATTTCTCACAGCTAGAGTGTTCACAGTCAAACTTAGCGGTTTCATCATACAAAACTCTTTCATTGAGAAGAATCAAGAAAAGTGTCAGAAGCGCAAAGTTGTGGGAGAAACAGAGGCCATCACTTTAGTTACAGAGCCGCCAAAGTTACCAATCAATTCCTTGCCAGTATCAAACGTGAAGATGGTGACCACGCGAGCTAGTTGAGGTACAAGACCACGCGAGCTAGCTGAGCTACAGTTCCAAGATCTCATCCATAGCAGTTTTTGCGGTGTCCCTGCTAAGTGCGAGTTGAGTAAGATTGCAGTCATGCCAACAAGGCTGGCTGGCGCAGCTACAAAGAATATTGAATATCAGCAGCAGATTGCGAGTGGCGAAGAGATGTTGAGGTGACACGTCATCATTCTACGAAGCATTAATTGTCCAGAGGCAAAGGAAGTCAACGACTGGTTGGAGAAATTGTTGACTCGAGGTGATGTGGTGTGAACACTCAGTTAAGGACATCCTACCCCTCCAAGATAGCATGTATGACAAACAGTTAACTTGATGCCTCTTTCTAAATTAACTCACTGTCCCACTGATCATGCATGTCTAATCCCACTAATTGTGGATCTCTATTTTGGAGGCACTTTGTATATTGGAGTTCTCTTTTAGTTTAGAATCAATTAACTGAAGTAGACTTTCCAATTAACTACTAGGTCACCTACTTTTAGACATAGGAATAAATCTTGCAGATTGGCAAGAAGTCATTGTTAACTCAAGGATATTTTAGGGTTGCCTACTCCTTTGAGCTTCTATAAATAAGAGCCTTTGCTCATTATTTTGTAACTTTACTTCATGGCAGCAAAATGCTGAGTTCAAAAGCCTTTGAATTCATTCGCTTAGTATATGTTCTTGAATCATATTTGTGATACAAAAACGCTAAGTACAGCTTGCGTTCTTTTTATTCAATTAACTGAAGTAGACTTTCCAATTAACTACTAGGTCACCTACTTTTAAACATAGGAATAAATCTTGCAAATTGGCAAGAAGTCATTGTTAACTCAAGGAGATTTTAGGGTTGCCTACTACTTTGAGCTTCTATAAATAAGAGTCTTTGCTCGTTATTTTGTAACTTTACTTCACGGCAACAAAATGCTGAGCTCAAAAGCCTTCGAATTTGTTTACTTAGTATATGTCCTTGAATCGTATTTGTGATACAAAAACGCTAAGTACAACTTGTGTTCTTTTTATTCAGATAGGTGTGTTCAATCTATGTTCATGTATTCTTGGTCTGATCACTTCATGTGTGATTGTCTCTTTGACACAAGTTGCTGTCCCAAAGTGTAACCTTTGATCGAAGATTGAGATAATAAATCAGAAGAGCTGCCTTGCCTCTGATCCAAAAGTCTCAAGATTTATCATTGTATGTTGTTCTTAATAATCTATCTTTCGATCTACACCTTGGAAAGAGCATTGCGCCTCCTTGGGAATTTAGAGAGTAAGATTATCTTTCTTTGTTGTTTCTACTAGTCTATGTTTCAGCCTACACCTCGAAAAGAGCACTGCGCCTCCTTGGGAATCCTGAGATCTAGTATACCATTTGAAGATTACTTGTGTGAATTCTATTTTGGCATAAATCTGGAAGTTCAAAGCCTTCGGATGTATTCTGAGAGACAGTTCGTCTAAGTGATCGAACCATTCCATTCCCGCTCCTATATTCTCTTGCTCTGTTTATCTAGAGGAGATAGGATAGATTAAAAGTTAGCCTAGTTGTAGTTCAGATCTGCATAAACCAGAGAAAACCTTAGTTGCAACACATTGTGTTTATGCACCCTTGTGTCCTACCGCTAAGTAAAAAAGATAGGAACATTAGTCCATTTTACTTTTACGCAAACATCAACAAAAGAGGGAGCTTCCAGTCATTACGCACTGTGCATAGCTGTCTGTTTCCAATAAGCACTCTAGAGGTGCTAATTGAAACACCAGCTATTCGAATATTCAATAATTTATTTGCTTTTTGATCCAATGTAATAATAATAAATTAAGTGTCATTTTTCCAACATTATAACTTAGTCACTTTTTGGAAACTTCTAAATTATTATTATATTATTCCTATGTTACCAATTCGTGGGGGGTAGGCCTAAGGTCCGCGTTCAAGGTCTGGGTCTAGTTCCTTGTGGGTCCAGGCAGGGTCCGGCCCTGTAGAAACTGTGGAGAACCCAAGTCGAACCCAGCAGCAAAATACACCCAACCGCGGATTTCAAACAGAATTTGCACAATTTTATTATTTTTTTGACTTTTTTTTTTACTTCTAGACATTAAAAAGTGTCTCTAACCCTAATTCATGTCTCCAAAAACATCTAATAGGCAAAAACAAACTCATTTATCAATTTGTGAATAAAAAACAAAACTTTTTACCTCTATTGCTGAACTTTTTTTCTTGCTTGCACAAGCACGAATAGTGTTGAAGATTGATCGTTGAACATTTGAAGTTGGTTGTTGTGCTATTCCTAAGCACTTGCAAGTGTTTGTTGCCAAGAATATTGTAGAATAAGATTTCTTCAAAAGAGGTAGGTTTTTTGAAATTTTTTGGTTTTTTTCTTTTCTAAATTTTTTTTTAAAAATGAACTCTTCTGTTTTTTTTTTTTTAACTCTTTGTTTTGTTTTCATTTTTCTAGGTATCTAAAACACATGTTTAATTATTTGAAATGAATTAAGTTATTTAGTTTCAATACTTTGAAATTTTAAATAAATGGAATGTGTTGTGCCTTAGGTATTACAATGGCAACTGTTTCTAACTCCACGAACCAAACTTGTTTCAAACAAACCCAAACTCTCCCCTTTTGGAGAAGTTGTTGAAATGGTTCAACAACTTCCAAGTGGTGGATGTTATGTTTGGATTTGTAGTCATTGCAAAGTTAGATATTCGAGCTCATACAGTAGAGTGAAAGGGCACTTGTGTAAGATCCCTGAACTAAGCATCAAATCTTGTCCAAGTGTAGATAATAATGGCATTCCAAAACCCCAAGTATTGACATATTGAAGAGCAAGAAAAAGCAAACCAAGCAGCAGGTCGTAAATCAAGTCATCCTTTGATAAAGAAAGGATCTCAAGGGATGAAGCCCCCTACACCACCTTCTCATTTTCCACCTACAGAGAACCATCCATTTATGTCCATACCTCAAGAGCAAATTGTGGCCTCTACACATAAGAGATCAAAGGTGTTAGAGTTATCATGCATTAGCTAATAATTAATTACTCTTTAATTGATTATTAGTCTAATTTATTCTCGTGCACTTAAGCTAAACTTAGGAGTGTTTTAATGCTTTTATTAGATGAGCTAATATTAGATCATTTTGTCTCATCTCATATGATGTTGACACTTGTCATGATCTAATCTCTTTCTCATTTAGGGTTTTTCTCTTATAAGCACTCAACCCTCATTGTAATTATTATCTTGAGTTTTCATATCTTTTTGAGAGTCTTGCATTCTGTAACTTTTCCTTGTTGAGGAATATTGCATATATTGTTTGCAGATCTCTTGCATGGAAGGTGTATTTGTTCATTGTTTGATCTTGTGGCTCATGGTATTGTGCTTGTTTCACAATTCTAACATGGTATCAAAGCGTAGATTCATCGAACCCCTTCTCGATTTATGAGCTTTTTTTCTTCAACAAAGGTTATAAGCTTTAGAACTGAATCCTATTTGTTTTTTTTGCAAATTTTGGAGGTGGGTGTTTTTTGTGCATTTTGACGTGAAACAAACCTTGCCATTGGATCCAGAGTTGTCAAGAAAGTCGAATTTGGCTTTTGTTTCGCCTGATTTGGGTTCTTGATGCTAGACCTACGAAGGTTCGAAGCGGTTTTTTTTTCGCAGGTCCGGAGGGTAGCTACATTTTTGGTGCGTTTTGAGCCAAAACGAATGTTTCCATCATGCTCAGAAAACCCAAAAACCTTAAGATTGCCTGTCAAATCGTCAAAATCCGTGTCGGAAGTTTCTAAGGCAAAAAAAAATTGCCAAGGAGGCCATATGGCCTCCCTAGCATGCAAATCGAGGAAAAAATTAAAAAATATATATTTTATGATATTTTTTTCCTACGGATTTTTTTTTTTTTAAATCAAAATAAAATATATATATATATTTTTAAAAACCCTTTTTAAGGGCAATGCAGGTTTTATTGTTTCTATTAAAAATTTATTAAAAAAAAAAAAATTGAGATACAGGTACCGCGATACCTGCCCCCCCTACTGTGGCAGGGGTGGCAAGCCCTTGAGCCCCGCCCGCCCCTGCATGGGGTACCATGGGGTACCGCCTTGCCATGGCAGAGGCAGCTCCTTGGGCCCCACACAGGGCGCATAAATTTTTTAAATATAAATTTTTTTAGTATGTTTTTTTTTTTTTAAATATATATAGTTTTTTTTTTCATGGCATTTTTTTAAACTTTAAAATATAAAAGAGCCTGTTTTTTTCATATGCTTTTTTAAAATATATATATATAAACGCTTTTTTTAGTCCTTTTTTTAATAAATAAAAAGGCAGTTTATTTGCAATCTTTTTTTTTGCAAAATAAATGCACTGTATTGGAGGATTTTTTTTTCAGCACCTCTATATCTAGCGGGTCTCTATTTCTGGAGGTGTTTTTGATAAAATTGGAGGAGTTTTTTTGTGCCTTACTCAGCCCCTCTCCATTGGGCTTTTCAGATTTGCACCCTATCTTCCCAAAGCCATATCTTGGTCATACGACAATATTTTTCAATGCAATTTGTTTTGAAATGGGGTAGAATTTCGAGCTCTTCACGGTGGTGCAAGTGTTTTCTAGTTTTGGCTTCTGGTTTATCTAGAATTCAGTTTTGTCAGTGCTGTTGTTGTTCAGTTCTCGTTTTGGAGACTTCGACGGGCCATATCTTCTACATCTGAACACATTTTTGGGTGCCGTTTTTTTTTGAAGTGCATGTTTTTTCATATACTTCATCATGGTGCTACTGGTTTCCTCTTTTATCTCAGAGAATTGTATTTTCAGCATGTAGTCCTTTTTTGGACATTATGGGCTCCCATTGTATGCACTTGTTATTATGTAAACGCACTGAAATAAAGTGCCTCTGTATTACGCATGATATTTGGGATCTTGCACATCACTTTGTGCCTTATTGTACTCACACTATGCTATAAAGTGCCATGGGGGGTTTGATGTTTTGCCTTTGTTTGCCATCATACCTTTGTCAAGTCAGTGTCCCTTCCACAACAGCAGCCTCATGTGTGTGTGTTTTTTGTTTGCACACCTTTTATATGTGTTGGTACTTTCATGTTTGCACGTTCAGATGTTCCTGATTCTTCTTCATGCATTTTTTTCTGGCATTCAATTTCAATGTACCTATCTTGGCTCTCCCTTTTCAGCATTATGGGGGGTTTCTACTATTGGTGTTAATGCCTTCTTTGGTTTCGTGTTGGATTGATCTACGTATCTAGTTCTTGTTCCTATGTACTAGGCAGATGCAACGGCTGCATTTCGATGAGATAGATCATTTACCATATGGACACTCTTGCATTCCTATTTCTCGAGGTTCCTCATTTCAGCACTCTATCAGTCATCTTTCGATAGTGTTTGTAGCTTCTTCATGCTTTAGTGGTGTTCTTTTTTGTTCATCCTATGTTCCTTTTTTTTCAGGACTTTGTTCGATTGGAGGCTTCTCAGTTCTTCACACCTTGATTTGGAGGCTTTTCAGACCTTCATTCGTCTTTCTCTCTTTTGGAGAGGAGTTTTCTACCACGAGGTTTTTCTCTTTTTTCTCTAGTTTTGAGAGATTTTTTATTTGGACATGGGTACCTCATCAGGCCTTGTTTTTCGAGACCCATCATACATTCTTTCATTTTTAGGGCTTTTAGCTACTCCCTAGGTTCATCTTAAGGGGGGGTGTTAGAGCTATCATGCATTAGCTAATAATTAATTACTCTTTAATTGATTATTAGTCTAATTTATTCTCATGCACTTAAGCTAAACTTAGGAGTGTTTTAAGGCTTTTATTAGTTGAGCTAATATTAGATCATTCTATCTCATCTCATGTGATATTGACACTTGTCATGATCTAATCCCTTTCGCATTTAAGGTTTTGCTCTTATAAGCACTCAACCCTCATTGTAATTATTATCTTGAGCTTCCATATCTTTTCGAGAGTCTCTTGCATTCTGTAGCTTTTTCTTGTTGAGGAATATTGCATATATTGTTTGCAAATTTCTTGCGTGTAAGGTGTATTTGTTCATTGTTTGATCCTAAGGCTCATGGTTTTGTGCTTGTTTCACAATTCTAACAAAAGGAATCTGTCATGCCCATAATTTTCGCCAATATATTTTTTTCCAAATCTCAATTTGCAATACAATACTACTCTCATTATAACTAATACTATTATTATTTAATTTTGAATTTACATCAAGGATACTATTACTTTATAATAAAACGTTAATGTCATTAATTAATCTCTATTTATCTATAACGATATATTGTTATCAATAATAATATGTTGTTAGCAATTATTGATAATAACACTTATCCATGAATAACCTTATTATTTATAAATTAATATTTTTCAAAAGGAATAAACAATGTCTCTTACCTATATAAGGTATTTATTTACTTAATTACCTATTACCCCTTTTATTTATTTATTTTTCTTTTCCATTTATGAATACTTGTGTGAATTTTTAACACTAAATATAAATATATACTTATTTATACATATTTATTTTATAAAAATAAAACTCAAAGAGAACCAAAAATAAATATTTAAAGATACCTCTTGATACTCATTATTTTGGTTTCTTCCCATTTTAAAACTAATAAATTTATTCCCCCTTTTTAATCTTTAATTTTATTTCTTTTCCTTACATTTTAAACGAATAAATTTTAGGAAGTTATTCTAAATTAAACTATTAACAAAGGAGGTCTTTGTAGTTCACATGTTTCTCTTATGAAAGTCTAAATTTGAATATAATCACCTTATCCAATGTTTTTTTTTTTTAACATTCTTTAATAATAGAATGATTCTTGCTTTTTCCCCCTTTTGGAGGGGTAAAATATTAACGTTGGAAACGTCATTTCAAAATGAGGCTAGAGAGATTGCCAATCAAGACATAGCAAGATGTGTCTGTGCGAATGGATTGGCATTCAACATTGTTCGCCATATTGGCAAAAAAATGGTGAAATCTATTAATGAGGCTCCAAAGGGGTATAAGGGCACAGGTTTTGAGGTGTGTAGCACCTTATTAGATAAAGAGGTGAAATATGTAGAGGACTCCTTGAAGCCCATAAGGGATTTGTGGATCGAAATAGGGGTGACCATCATTTCTGATGGATGGAAAAATGCAAAAAATCGCCTATTGATCAATGTTATTGCAGTGTCCCCTAAAGCAACAATGTTTTTGAGAGCAGTGGAGTGTGAAGGAGAGGTGAAGGATGGTGCATTTATTGCTAATATCCTTTGTCAAGCTACTGATGAAGTGGGCCCTCCAAATGTTGTGCAAGTTGTAACAAACAATGCAAAAAATTGTAGGGTTGTTGGGTTATTGGTTGAGGAAAGGTATTCACACATTTTTGGACACCTTGTGTTGTCCACTCCCTCAACATAATGCTACAAAAAATTGGAAACAAAATAGGTCTATGTTGAGGCCAAAGACATCCAAACATTCATCACCAACCACCATATGTCACAAGGCATTATTTAGAACCTTCTTGAAATTGGAGCTATTTAAGGTAAGTTAAATAATAAACATGTTTCACTTTAGTAATATTTTTGATTTTAAATTTATTTTTTGTAAACTTAAATTGTTATTTTATTTTGATTTTCAAACAGGTTGTTGAGACCCGTTTTGCCTAGAACACAATTGTGTTGAGACGACTTGTGAAGGTTTGTGAGGCACTCTCTAATATGGTCATCAACCCTAATTGGTTTGTATGGAGGCAAGGGAAACTAAGGTTAAGCAAATGATCCTAGATGACAGTTGGTGGGATCGTATTGAGTATCTCCTCAAGTACATTGAGCCCATATTGAGCATGATCCGTTATACTAGCATAGATAGACCTTGTTTGAGTGAATTATATGATGGCATCGGCTCAATGACTAAGAAGATGAAATCCATCATCAATGCAAAAGAGGAAGATCCTAAAGAAAAGTTCTTCAAAGAGCTACACAAAATCATTTTAGAGAGATGGAACAAAATGACCACTATGGTACATCTTCTTGTTTTTGCATTGAGTCCCAAATACTATAGTACTGAGCTACTTTTTGTGTCATCAAGAGTTGCCCCATATAGAGATGTTGAAATGGCTCAAGGGTACAAGGCAACACTTCGTAGACTCTTCACTAATCATGACCGACGTGATCTAGTGAGGGCTGCATTCATGGGTTTTGCATGCTCCAATGATTGTGGTGTTGATGCTCTTCGAGACAAGTACATGGTCGATGCTCACAGTTGGTGGTACTTTCATGGCCAAGCATACACGTACCTACAACCTCTTGTAATAAAAAATTTATCCCAAGTAAGTTTTATAGTCAAAACCTTTTATCTTTTGAATTTAAGTTTTATATTTTATAATTTTTATTTTTAATTAGTTAAATTTTATAACTCTTAACTATTTAATTTGGTCTTAATAGGTTGTTAGTTCATCTTCATCTAAGAGGAATTGGAGCACATACTCCATCCATTCAATAAAGCGCAATAGACTACATTCAAAAAACGCAGAGGACTTGGTGTATGTGCATTCAATCTTGTGCCTCATTACACACAAACAAAGTTCCTACAAAGAAGGAGACACAAGGAAGTGGGATATCGAGATAGAGCGTCTTGACTTGGATGCTTCCACAAGCCACTTTGCTGCACTTGATGTTGATTATGACTATGAGGTAGCTAGTGAGCATGAGAGTGCTAGTGTCAGTGCTAGTGGTAGTGTTAGGGCACGTGCCACTGACGCTATTAGCCTATTTGTGGTTCTTCTAATTTACCACTACATACAACATCTAATAAGATGGTGAAGATGATATTTTTGATGACCCATATGATAATTGATCAATGATCAATGATGGCTGATTGTAAACACTTAACATTAATATGTTTGAACTTTAATCCATATCATGACAATTGAGTTTCACTAATATTTTATTATTTGACTATTAATATGGTGGTGTATTTTGAACTTAATTACTGCTGCAAATATGTATATATTTCTGATTTTTATATGTTTTTGTATTTATGAACCCAACCCCAAAAAAAAATTTGCCCGAACCCACGAACCAAACCATCGAACCCGAACCCGAAGCGGTAACTTAGTATTAATCCCTTGTAAATCCTCCCTTCGGCCCAAGGGGAATAAAGATAGGTTTCGGGTTTGCTGATTCAACTCAGTCAAAAAAGGGAACATTACACTAACAGTCCATGTCATAAAATCTTCCAAGGGGAAGAGAGCAACACTAATGCATCATTTCATTCATTAGTTATAGACATGCTATTCTAACATCAAGGAAATATAAACTTTCCAATTTCTAATCATATTTTCACATCATACTTCTCCCTTTCTCAATATGTCATTTTAGTTGGACTTCATCTCATGGATATAAAAATAGCTGGGATGGTTACTTTTACAGTTTTACTCTTTTTTCTTGTCTCGGTTTAATAAAGCAAGACATAAAGCTAAAAACTGTTTCCCAAAGTACAAAAGCAATGCACAGAGAAAATTGTGGTGGCCCACCTTGAAAAGGAAGACATAAATACATGGAGAAAGAAATTTCAACTAAATGGTAACTACACACAATATGGCACATTTTACAATGAGCTGCTTTGGACCAAGGTTATGTATTTGCATCTCTTTGCTTGTATCTTTCAGCCTTTAAAAAGTACCAATATTTCTAGTTATAATCATGGAATATTATGCATGAAACCGATTTTCTACTCTAAGCATATTGATTCACCCCTTATCACCTCCTTGCATGCAAATGTTTCTTCGATAGAGTTGGCATTTCCATTAACTCAGATCTCAAAATACCTTTGATGCAGCCAGCCCTATTGGGGCAAATGGCAAGATAGTCAAATATTTTGCACTAACCACAACTAAATGACAAGAGTAAATATTTATGGTAGTCTTTTAGTACCAAGTAACCATGTTTCCTATTTAAAAAAGAAAATTCATAAATTTAGTATTATTTAATAGTGGAAGATTGGGAAACACACACTGATCGATGTAAACTGTCCTGAAACTTCAATGTGATATATGCCTCTATCCAAAGATGCTCTGAGTCCTAATATGAAAGCATGCAAATCCGCAATTGCCTTCACCATTGTACCTAAGCCAGCCATCAGTTTAAAGATCTGCATGTTTACACAATAAATATTTGGTCAGGTAGGAATATAATATAACCACATTTAACTTAGCAGCTAGTTATTAGGCTTAGCAAGTCCTGAAAGAAATTATACCACGGAATCATCAGGCCTCCGTAAAACTATTCCAGCTCCTGACTTCCCAGGATTTCCTTCAGATGTTGCAGCAAATTCAAGTTTATAGGCAGACTGCATTGCCATGCACAATAGCATAATTAAAATTTCAATTCAGGTTCTGCATATGCTTAAGACTGTTCGTTCAATGGCTATAGCAATAACATAGCAAAAAAGTTTAATCTACTTATGTTAAAAAACTCCAATTTAGTAATTATGATGCAACCCGAGTTAACAAGTATTAAACCCAGTTCATGCACTGTTTAAAACAAAATCTTTACATATAATCAATAAATTACGTCATTGCCATTCGCTTATTCTGCTTTGTTCCTTCTCTGTTGAAAGAATAGCATTCAATGTATCTACAGAATGAAGAACTCACTGTAGCTTTTGCAATTCAAAAAGCACATCACAAAAATACTTCATGCAGGATTTATTATCTGGTCCTCACAAACAGTAACTAAAGTGAGAATATTTTATGAATGCAAACCATATCCTATGTAAAACAAATTGAAAACCTATCGACACTTTATACTAGAGTCCCTAAACGAATCACAAGTGCAATCATCTTTTCTTTCTATTGTTTTTGTTTCATAAAAAGTAACCATATTGATCTTGAAGTATTACAAAAACTCCAGATTATGTGTCACGTAGGCTAAAAATATAGGTGATTTATCGTCTCTCCTAGATGACCAAAAATTACAGACAGAGAGAACTTGCAGAGAAGAAACAGAAAATAGAAGTCCTGGAGTATAAAAGATTTGCATATATATTTATCAACATGAAATACCAGAGGTAGATCACTGATTTAAGTTTTTGAGTAAGAAGGACACAACTTCAAATGTCAGGACGAGCATGTGTGCAGTGTCATTTTGAAGTCTGAGGTTTATGTGCTGTCATATTTCTTCCTTCCATCTGTTGAATGTTCCAATTCCAACCCACAGTGTTTCCCTCTACTTGTCCACAAGGAATTGCATTCCAATTCTCATATGGAGAAGCATATTTGGCCATAGAGTAGTTGATGCCATATACCTTTCATAGGCTGCTTTTCTTTGGGTAGTGGCTTCATTTGGACTGACTTGAAGCATTCTTCACGCTTCCCTTTCGAGCCAAAATATCCTAAACCTGCATATTAAGGCATATCCTCAACTTCTATTGGACATGCGGTGCCTTGGCTATATTTTCCAAGACCTCTACCATCAAAATTCATCTTTAGCATCAACTTAGAGCCAATTTTTTTACTTTGTTTTTCAAAGCTACCAAGTGACTCATCTAGATTTCAACAAAGAACATATGATGTGCATATATCAGTCATGGTTTGTACATCTTTGATAGTGGGTGGTCTCCTCCTCACTCCTTCACCATCTTGCACAATTGCCTATAGTTCTGTCATGCACAACTGCTGTTGCAGCCCTCATTGATTCTCATGAGAAACTACTCATGGCTTTTCAATCTATATTGCAACTCTTGGTTATCATTCTACAAGTGCCACCACAACTTCGTTAATTCTGATCTGTTAACTCTTGGTTCAGACAATAAATGTTGTACTATCAGTCAAGAAGATGTTGAAGAATTAGTATCCCTTGCGTACAACAGTTTCGTAGCCAACCAGGTATTTCTTGGTGATCAGAACAGCCTTGAGGTGACCTGGGATTCTGAAGCATCTCAAAAAAGTCAAAGATCAAAAGAAATTCGGAGAAAATTGAGTATTTTTCAATTGGTAACAAAAAATGTTGGTCGACATAGGGAGTGGTTTCTTAATCGTCCTAGCACTTTCACAACCACCATGGAGGTTATGTATGTTAAAGTAATATTGTTATATTTAATAGTCATCTTAGTCATTTAGTATTCTTTCAGTTAACTTAGATTGCTTTCAATTAGTTTTTATCAACTTTTTGTTTATTGCTTGAGTTCGCGATTGTTTTTTTTTTAGAAACATCATCTTGTAATTTATTATTACAGGAGTATTCCTCTCCTTGTTTAATTAATCAATTACCATTTCATGGTATCAGAGCAGAGGTTATCTTTTGGCGATTTTTTTGTGCAATAAAATTCATGGCTTTTTACCTAAGAAATTTTGAGAAAACAATTAGAAGTTTTTTGACCGGGTTTTTTTTTTCTTGATTTTGGTGACCTGGTCTAGGTGAGTTCAAGGGTTTGCTCTATTTGAAAATTGCAGATCCTCTCTACTAAAAATCGCAGAAGTTTTTCGTGGGATTTTTTCTCTAAAAAATCACATCTGTGTTTGCCGATTTTTTTTCTTGAAAAAAATGGTGTGTTTTTTAGCATCGTTTCTCTAATTTTTTGGGGTTTTAAAACTACTGCGACTGTTTTTTTCTCCATGTGACCTCTGTAATGATTTTTCCTGGAAAAATCATGACTAGCGCCTGCAATCCGCGTGCCTTCTGACCTTGTTTCCTATGCGCCCTATTGAAAAAAAAAAACTCTCCCTTCTGAGCACAATTTTGACAAAATCATGGGTATTAAAAAAAATCATGGGTCTAAAGATTTCCGTGCCAAGGTTTTCTGCTCACACCAAGGTTTTTTGCTCGCAGCCCTAGTGTTTTTTGTGTTTTTCTGCAACATGCGGCTAGGGTTTGCCGATTGGTTTTTGACAATTTTTTTGAAAATCGTGCCCTCTTTTCAGCGCTTAGGGTTCCACCTATGTTTCTAAAATTTTGCAAAAAAAATTCTCGATTTTTGGACAAAATCATGGGTTTCTAAGCATCTAATTTTTTGACGATTTTTTTTTAAATCGTGGGATTCATGCCAATTGATTATCTCGGTTTTTGTGCATTTGGAAAACGAGAGGGATGGCGTCTTTGATCAACATCATGTTGGGAAGCAGCCAAAGGTTCGATGGTAAAAAATACAAAACCTGGAAATAGAGGATGCTCACTATTTTTGAGTATTGGTGTCTTGATTCAATTGTTCTGGGTACAAAAGCACGTCCCACAATTGTGGGAAAGGACCAAGACAAATATGATGGAAGTAATCAAGAGGCGGTTATGCTTCTCATATTATTTGTCACCAATGAGATGCTTCCAGAAATACCATCTGGCAAGACTGCTATAGAGATCTAGAAACACTTGAAGGATCTACATGAAACCTCAAACAAGGGCAAAGCTTTCTTCCTTAAAAATATGTTCTTCTCCATTATGATGGATGACAAGATGTCTTTGCAAGATCATCTCATGAAGATCAAAGACATTTGCGATCAACTGGAGGCCATTGGTCGCAAGATGGAAGAAGAGGATATGGTGGTCATCACGCTGAAAAATCTTACCACGATCCTACGAGCACTTCATCGAAACTCTCAACATTGCCTCCACCAATGTTGACCTAACCTGTTCAACAAGCTCTTGCAGCAGGATAGGTGGAAGAAGCAATTTGGGAGCAGCAGTGACTCATCCAGTGTGGAACAAACCTTTATTGCCAAAGACAAAGGCAAAAGAAAGTCCACTCAACAGAAAGGACAAAACAAATTTGAGGATAGCTCCAAGAAGTCTATCACATGTCACTATTGCGGTAAACTTTGCCATATGAAGAAACATTGCAGAAAGCGGTGGACTAATCAAAAATCCAACCAGGGAGGGTCTCAGAAGAAGGCCCACGTTGCAGAGCATTTTGAGCAAGAGTCTACCTTTTATCCATTCATGGCCAAAAGACCAGCAGATCATGTCAAATCATCTACGTGGTATATTGATTCTGGAGCCTCTCAGCACTTTACTTTACTCACAGGAGAGATTGGTTCACGAAGTATAAGGCTTTCTCCAATTCCGTCATCTTTGGTGGTGGCAAAGAGTATATAGTTGTCGACAAAGGCAACATTCAAATTACATCTGGTGGGAGAAATCTCATATTTCTCAATGTATACTATGTTCCAAGCATGGAGCTCAATCTACTCTTTGTGAGTCAGATTATGTGACACTATCCGAAGTTGGACATAATCTTCAATTCACACAAGTGTCGCATTGTTGATAAGGAGTCCAAGAAAACTGTTGCAGTTGGGCTTGAAGATCATGGCTTGTATCGACTAGTTGATACTCGAGAGTCTCAGGAGCCTACAATGGCTACGAAGAGTTCTTCCATCAACACTCTTTGGCATCAACAGTATGGGCATCTCAACATAGCCTACCTCTCTTAGCTAGCTCGAGAGAACTTGGTTGAAGGCTTACCTAAGATTTAGCAGCAGACACATGGTGTATGCAGAGCTTTCCAAGCAAAGAAGCAGGCATCGAATTCCTTTTACAAACGGACGATCTTGGAGATCATCCAAGGTTCTTCAGTTGGTTCATGCGGATGTTTGTGGGCCAATGAATACTACATCAATCACTGGTGCCAAGTATTTCTTTTTATTTGTTGATGATTCAGTAGGAAGATGTGGGTGTATTTCCTCAAGGAAAAATCATGTGTTTAATGAATTTCATAAGTTTAAAGCATTAGATGAAAAAGATTCAGGATGTCCAATCATCACTCTTAGGTCAAATAATGGGGGTGAGTTATGTTCAAACCAATTCACCAACTTTTGTGCTAAACACGATATCAAGTGTCAACTTACCACACCCTATACCCCTCAGCAAAATCGAGTTGTTGAGCAAAGGAACCGTACAATTACGGAAATGGCACGTTGTATGCTAGAGAACAAAAATGTTCCCCAGAGATTTTGGGTTGAAGCGGTGTATACTACTATATACCTTCTTAACCGGTCTCCCACATAGGTCGTTAAGAAGATGACTGCAGAGGAAGCATGGTTTGGGAGGAAACCAAGAATCAGCCATCTCAGGATTTTTGGTTCTACTGCATATGTTTGGATTCCAAATGCAAAGAGGACCAAGCTAGATTCCAAAAGCCAGAAGTTGATGCTAATAGGTAGTGACAATCATAAGGCCTATCGGCTAATTGATGTGGACACTGATCCTCCAACATTCAACAGGGATGTTGTTTTTGATGAAGGTGGGCCCTTTCAACTCTCTTCTCCCATCAAGAGTCCTAAGGATCAGCCTCTAAAGACTAAGGATTTGGGTGTTAGGCTTCCATTAGCTCCACCTGAAGGGAGGGAATCTGATGATTCTGAGATTGTGGAATCTCCAAGGCACAACCCTATACCACTAGATTTCCCTCAAGATAACTTGGATCAACATCCAAATGATTTTATTCCAAGCAATCCAAGTCATCATGATCATCCTGATTTGGAAGAAGATGCATCTCCTCCTCGTCTTAAGTGGTGGGCGAAGCTCATTGGTGATATTCAAGATGATAAGCTTGTTGAAGGTAGATCGTCTAGAGGCAAGAGCAAGCAAAACAGAGTGAATTTTGCTCTTACGGCCAACATTTAGAGTGTTTTTGAGCCCCATGACTATTCAAAGGCGAAAGATAAACCTAAATGGGAAAAAGCTATGGAATCTGAACATCATAGTCTTTTGAAGAACAATACTTGGGTTGTGTGAAACCCATTGGCAGCAAATGGGTCTACAAAGTGAAATACAAAGTTGATAGAACACTTGATAAATACAAAGCTCAGTTGGTGGCTAAAGGTTTCTCGCTGAAAGAAGGCATTGACTATGAGGAGACCTTTGCACCCACAGCAAAGATGAGCACCATCCAACTTGTCCTAGCCAACTTAGGCCAATTTGGCTGGAAGGTCCGTCAAATGGACATGGAGTGCCTTCCTCAATCGATATTTGGAGGAAGAGGTCTACATGTCGCATCCTCTAGGTTTCAACATTGCAGGCAAAGAGCACCAGGTATGCAGATTGCTAAAGGCTCTTTATGGGCTAAAGCAAACTCCCAGGGCATGGTACCTAAAGATTAACAAGTAATCAATTACCATTTCAATGTATTCACCCTAGCAATAAAATAACTACCAATTTGCATGAAGCAATGGTTTTTCCCATTTTGTCCATACAAGAAGGCTATCAATTGCAAACAATATCTCTTCCTCTCTTGGACTTTATCGACAAAGATTGTTGCCAAAGGGAGGATTGTAGATGCTATTTAAACATATGAAAGGCTTTGAGAATGGGTTAACTCTTGCAGACACATTACAATATGCATTTTGTAATGTTGTAAACAAAGAACAAGGGAAGCCATTGAGTTGCAAACATGTAGAGTGTTGGAGCTTGGTGTTGTTGATGTCATGGGTTCCACTTAGTTCTTGGGATATTAATACACTTGTTAAGATTGGGAATATAGTGGCATGAGGAATTTTGGCTCACTTTACTAGATTTTTTTCCCATTTACAAGTTTCTCCATGTAATATCCCCTCTCTAAGCCTAGTCAGTTGGTGAGCCCTAGCCGATCTCTCAAATTCTTGCAAGCTAATGTGGTCGATTAGGGAACTCCATGGTTTTGGGAGTTGTTGCAGCGTTGTTCCTTCAGTATTTTTATGGTTGGTTGTGAGCTGGTTTTTCAGTATGTTTTGCGGTGACACTTTCAGAAGAGTTTTCGGCCACCCGATTTGAGCTCCACATTTCTTGGAGCCCATATTTATTTATAGTAAGCCACCGTTTCGGCCTAAGTCATGTCTCCTCATCTTCAATGTCACTCCGCACACTCAGATTTGATATCCGATGCTCTATTGTGGTTTTCCATCAATTAAGCAGGCAAGTTTAAATAAATGCTTATAATTTAATATTTTGGCTAATGTTCACTTAAGCATTTATTTATTATTTTAAGGTGACTTTGGAGTTGACGCCCAAGATGAAATTAAATGATTTTTTTATAAAATAAAGTGCATTGTTCTTTGGGTGTGGGAAATTGGGAGAAATAGGATTTTAATAAATTAATATTTTATTCTCCTTCTTGGACGTTGAAATTGGAAAACATAAAAGAGGTTTTTTGAGCTCGTTTTTTATATGCATGAATATTGGAAAAGAGGGTTATGCTATTGGATTTCTTCTAGAATTTCATGAAGATGAAATCTTTCATTGAGAATATTATCTTCGAAGGTGAAACATCCTAGTTGATTGCTAACAGTCCCACACAGGGACTATGTTGGTGCTTAATTTGTGGTGAATTTTTACGATGTCCCCCTCGGATCTGAGTTTTGTTTTTTTGTTTCTTGTTTGTTTTCTGAATTTTTTTTTGTTTTTGCCAAATATGATGCAGGAAATAGAAATAATTGCGAAATTGCTAAAATAACAAGGAAGTGCATAAACAGAAAGGAACCCAGTTAATTTTTATTGCATCCAAACTTATTTAGAACATACCCATTTTCTGGAATGAAAGGTAACAGGTCTGATTTTTGAAACTAGCAATCTGATTGCTCAAACCCTAGGATGCCAAGACCACTGTTTGTTTTTTTCACACCTCGGAATTGCTGCTAATTGTTTACAAGACCTAGACGCCTCACTTTAGATAGTCTGCAACTCTAAAACCCCAGCGATCTGATCTAGTGATTCCCACGCCTTGATCAAACTGTGCAGCTTGCCTAGTGATGCTCACACGTGATGGCTAAAGGATGTACGGCTGCTGCAGAATTACATGATGATGTAATCAGCAATAGAAATAACCCTCACATGCAACCTGATTTGTATGGCCTGCTATAAGAAGTTTCCCATATGCCTGTTGAAATGAAACAATGATTGCAAATCCCACGTGCCAGCTGGAGAAGGTGGAATCAGCAATAACAACCAATAACTTTATTTCTGATCTGCAAATCAAAATCTCTGAAAATCTGAATTATTTATTCATATAGATCCAAATAAGCTCTGATAATAACCTCAGAGTGAGATTATTCAATCAAGTGTCCTTGGGTGATCTCTCACACCTGCAAACACTATTCTATTCTATTCAAGGGATTTCGTCCTTAGAATAGCTTGATCTCCAAACCAGCAAACCCTTGCTCAGTTTTCTCCATTTTTGCACAATAAACAATAAATATCCAAAATTGTCTTCTTTTTGCCTTTTAACTTCTCCCAAAATCCCATGCCCTCTTTTGGTAATTTCACTTTTTTAAAATAATAATTTCTCCTCCAAATTGCAATGCCACTCTTGGCCTTTTCACTTTTAAAACATTAAGTGTGAACATTAAGACCAAGAGACTTACTAAAAATAGTATGGGAGACAACATTCAAAACTACCTTTGGAAGGCTCGCCAATCAATATACTGAGTCACTGAACTGTAGAACACTGAAATGGATACCCAAGCTTGCTAAATAACCACATAATATCCTCCAAAAGGCCCCCTAAACATCTCATTAGCCTGCGGGGACCATAATCATAGGCTAACCCTAACTCCCAATCCACTGACTAGAAAGGGGACATTACAATTTTAATGGAGTTTTCTTTGAATTTTGGAGTTTAACGAATATGAAGACTGTAATGTCCCCTTTCTGGTGGAATCACTTAAACCCAAATCTTGCATTCAAAGTGTTCCACAAAGAGACATTAAGAACGTTAGAGATAAATAAATTTCAGTGATAATATCTAATAAGGTCAAAGATGATATAAATATTTCATTTTTTGTCAAAGGATTATTCATTTCCTTCCCTATGAATGATTCTTCTATAATATCTTCATAAGTACATTAGGGTAGATATTAACATCTTTCAAGATCCCATAGATGGAATTCTATTATACCATTCATCATCATAGTGAATGAATAGAGTCATTATTAATTATACGATTCGATAATTGCTGCAAGCATTATTGTTGGATAACTGTAAACAATATATTATATATCTACGTATATATTATATGTATAATTTGTATGTGTCCACCTTTTATGAGGTATTTATGAGTCTCAATCTATATATATATATATAGTTATATAGTTATATAGTTATCAATTGCCAAAAAATATATTTATCATCATATGAATTATATATACAATGAAGATATTATATTTAATTTATATTTATCTTAGATATATATATTAAACATATATCTCAAATACTAAGCTTTACTAACTTCTTGATCCATTCATTTATTATCATTTATTCATTCTTTGATTAGTCTTCAACACAATTTTGTAATTATCTATTTTATTATAGAAATTACGTACCCTTTTGTCTCGATCAGTTTGCAGCGATTTCTCATTTTAGAATATATTTGTATCTTCTTCCTTGATCGATGCCTTTTTGAAATAATGACTTATTCCTTAAATAGCCTTAGATAGTCCCTTGTGAAGGGTGGCATGGCTTTTCACATGTCATACCCCAACCGTTGCTAATAGTTTAATGACCCTTTTTAGTTACTGATTTCAATCGCTGCTCAGTTTAGATATTATTTTGTCTTTTATGAATCTCACTCATTGCTAAATTTGATAAAGTCAGATTTATGACTTTATAGATATATATTTTGTATTTGTAAATATATCTGATATTTATACTTATTTTTATATTGATATTGATATTTATATATATATAATATATATAATATATATTACATATTATATTTAATAATTATTATAACTATAATAATATAATATTTATATTTGTAATTATATTTATTTTATATATTAATAATATAATAATATTCGTTATTCATTATATTAAAATATTCATATAATAATATTATTTAATATAATATATATATATTAATAATATATGTTTATCTAAATGTTAATACATACGTAATTATCTCTATCATTCAATTTGACTAAACACCGCAAACAATTATGTTGTCTTTTATTTGATGCTTAAATCTTTAATTTAAACAATGTCTGAATATCGGGACATGACAGCCCTCCCTACTCAAGATTGCTTGCCCTCAAGCAATTAAAACATCTTTTTCATTTCAGTAGTTACACCCCCAATTCAAGAAGTATTTTGACTGATAACATTAACATGTTCATAAAAATTTAAGCATAAAGTAAACACAATGATGAGCTCCACATGGATTAGAAGTTAAAGCAGACAACCAAGTAGCTCAACCAAGTGGGCAAGTAGCTCAGTTATGTAGCTCAATCAGGCACGCAAGTAGCTCAAGCAAGCAGACAAGTAGCTCAAGCAAGCAAGCAAGTAGCTCAATCAAGCAAGCAACCAGCTCAATCACACAAGCAAGTAGCTCAAGTAAGCAACCAACCAACTCAAGCACTCAGGCAAGTAGCTCAAGCACACAAGCAACCAGCTCAAGCAAGTAGGTAGGTAGCTCAAGTAGACAAGCAGGTAGCTCAAGCACACAAGTAAGTAGCTCAAACAAGTAGGCAACTAGCTCAAGTAGACAAGATAGTAGCTCAAACACGCAAGCAACTAGCTCAAGTAGACAAGCAAGTAGCTCAAACACGCAAGCAATTAGCTCAAGTAGACAAGCGAGTATCTCAAACACGCAAGCAACTAGCTCAAGTAGACAAGCAACTAGCTCAAACACGCAAGCAACTAGCTCAAGTAGACAAGCAAGTATCTCAAACACACAAGCAACTAGCTCAAGTAGACAAGTAAGTAGCTCAAACACACAAGCAACTAGCTCAAGTAGACAAGCGAGTATCTCAAAACACGCAAGCAACTAGCTCAAGTAGACAAGGTGAATTGATTTGCAGTTATCAGAGAATTTTTGGTGTTGATATTTCAAAAGATTTGGGATTTTTTTTTTCAAATTTTGTTGTACACACTCGCCAAGCAAGCCATACCATTGCAGACATAGGGGCCGTAAAGGTTTTGGATGCTAAGCAACTATAGTTGTTTGTTATTTGAAGCCGTACTGTTCATTTGGAAGACGAGTCATTCCATTTCTGCTATTATATGCCACGTCTTGATTACAGAGTTGACAGGGATTGTATCGGGTGATTTTCTAGGCAATAGGTGTAAGGACTAATTGAAGTAAAGGTATTGCACAAAGATTATAGCAATTATTTAAGAGTGGAATAGTCAGAAGGTGGTGACTTATTTAATGGGAAATATTATACATTTAGAACAATCATTGGAGACAACACTAAGTAGTGATTTCATAGAAAGGATTTGGGTTAATTGAGGGTCAGCAAAAATCATTGGAAGAGATTGTTGGAGTGAACGGGGAGCAAGTAGGAAGTTCTATCCAGTGTAAGACATCCAGGCGTGGCTAGGTGATCCTTTTCTAAGTTTGACCAAGTCTATCTCAACATTGGAGTAAGGTGGCAAAGTATGTGTTAGCAGATTGAGAGAAGAAGATGTTACCAAAAGAGGCGGAACAACAGTTACAATAAGGTTCGTTGTAGCAGAAAGGATCATTGTAGCAGAACCGATTTTAATAACAAGTGTTGCGCTATAAGGGAGGTTTGATCAATAGCAAGAAGTGGTGTGAAGTTGGTGAAAATTTGAGTTGAGCATTGGAGTTGCAATTTCTAAGCGTTGTTGTATGTCCTGTAATTAGCATAAATATATTGTCCATACTTGTAAACTATGCACTATAATTTTTATTGAGACTATTTGATGTTTATGAATCCCACAAGAAATGTTGTAAATAGTACTTTATGAATTAATTATTAATTGCGCAAGAAAATCCATTCTGGAATTGCTCTTCAAACTAGACTGTACCCAACTATTTAACAAAATGGTTGTTTAGAATTATTGGTAAAATAAAATGCAAAAAAAAAAAAATTGGGTAAAAACTAGTGGGGAATCTTACACTCAAAGTGTATGTGTTGTATTCAATCATTGTCCATGTTTTCTTATACTATGTTTAATCTCTTTTAGTAATTCTTATCGGTGTGAATGAATCTATTACCTATATAGTTCCCCTCTTGTGTCGTTTTCGCACCTAGTTAGTAAGGTTTACATTGGGCATTTACGTTTTGTGTCTCAAGTCATGTGATCATGAAACTTGTCACAATCGTCTCAACCTTGCCTATATATACAACAATCTCTATGTACATTTTTATTGTATTGTATTGTAGCAATATTGGCAATGTAGCATTATTCCTTGCTTCTCTCTCTTGTTGAAGGTTCTTTGGTGTTGCAAAAGATTCCTACTCCTAGGAAGTTCTTTTGGCAACTTCATCATGGTCTCAGAGCTCTAGATTTGCAACCCCTTTTCTTTTTTGGGAGGATTTTGCCAGTTTTTTTCATCTAGTGCAGTTTACCCCAAACTTGACCTCACAATTAAGTCCAAAACACCCAAATATACATGGATAAATAATAAACTAGATAGGGTTGGGCGACTATCTTCCATAAAGTTTATTCGAGAGCTTTAACATTTCTAGTCATACAACATCCATATTGTCTATATAGTTGTATGATCCATACTATTGCTACATAGACTTGGTGCCATTGGTATATTCTCTACTTGCATAATTTCTAGCATCATTCCTGGTCAAGGGTACTATCTACGTGTGTTTTGCACCTTTTTGTTGATTCCATACTCTATGCGCACAAGTATATCGAGAAGATTATTGGCTTGGGCCCCTTACCTTGGCATTGGTCGTAGCACATTTTCAATAGGTCTCCACAATTGTCAACCCAATACAAATTCAAATCTGCAAGGTTGTTTGCAAGTGTAAACACATAAAATCAACCACATAATAATTACACATCTAACATCACCACTTTCAAAACCATACTAGGCCCATTGTAACCACATTCTCATCATCTCAACACTAATTAATTATATAAATTATATTTATTTAATTGATCAAGACTTATCTTCTAACATTCCCTCCATCATCCAATTGGTCAAATAAATCATATTTATTTAATTAAACAAACATCCTCCATCCATCTCCCCTAATTGATTAAATAATCTAATTATTTCAATTTGATAAATTATCCTAAAAGCCCTAAATCCTAGTCTAATTCCCTTCTAAAGGAACAATCATGTTGCATCCACAATTTAAAATCAAGATAAATACAAGTCCCCACTCCAAAATGAAGTCAACATTCAATCCTAGCCATCAAATCAACCAAGTTAATCCTCGCTACCTTTAATCCAAATTCAAACTAACTTTTAATCCCAACCATTCATATAATCAAATCAATCCTAACCCTCCATCAACCAACCACTAGCATTTAATCTCTCCTCTCAAATTCAATTTCAAATTTTCCTCTCAAGCAATCATATGTATTCATCCAAAATCTATCTCAACCTTCCATCTATCATCATCATATCTATAAATCAAACCATCACTTGGAGCACAACACCTAGATCATGAAAGGTTTTTATGGTAGGAGGTTCCATGCTTTTTGTCATTATTTGCATTCATTTGCTCTAATCCAAGCTGCACACTTGATATAGGGTAGAATTCATATTTGAGGCTTGTTTTCTATTGTTCTTAAAAGAAAATTTGGGCAGAGACAAATAGAAGCCTGAAAAAATTTATACACAATATTATGCTTCTATTCTCCATCTTTAGTTCAATATATTTTACATATTTATAGGATTTCGCATTTCCTATATTATAGGAGGGTTGTTCTACCTCCTATAACCACTTTACATTTACAAGTTTTAACAACTCAAACAAACACTCATAATATGAACAAATAATTATTACAATGACACACTAACAAACCTATGAGAGATGTAATATTCCCAACACCCCCCAATATTACATCATTCTCCCAATGATAATAGGTGAACTAATAATACTTGATGACCACATTCAATAGTTCATAGAAAATATAAGGTATGAATAGGGACATATATATCTACTCGTGACAAGCAATAGTGGAACTATCCTCACTAAGCTTCTTCAACGGGGTTTTCCTTACTGGACTTTATCCAATGATAGGGACAAACACATCTACCCATGGAACCTAGGATAGGGACTAACACATCTATCCAAGGTCAAACAAGTTTGGATGGGGCCAAACACATCTATCCAACATCAAAGTTATGAATAGGAGCGCACACATCCACTCAACAATTATAATTGGGGACAAACACATCAAATCATAATTACTAACTTTTGTGATTGGGAACACACACTTCCAATCACTATATCTTAACAAATATGATTGGGGACACACATCCAATCATAAAAATATTGAGAACCATATCCTCGTTATCACGTATGCAGCTACTATTATAGATCTCTGACACTATAATCACAAACAATATGAGAGTTACCACTGCCACCTAGAAACCGAAATTGGCTTTAGTCATTTTGGCACAAGTAGTTTTATCACTAAAACACTTTTGCAACCCCATCACTACTGACTGACGAAAGGTTCTTGAATATCCTCCAACCTCATGTGCCTCCATCCTCCAATTGGTTTGCTACTTAGCAAATTTGACTTTGAGGATCAATTTTTAAAATGCCCCCGCCCCCCTTGAGATGGATGCTGCGTATAAACAATAGTGCATCCAATTACAAATGAGGCAAGAAATTAATTTATTTTTTTTATTTTTTACATACTTTTAGTGACTCATGAAAATGGACCCTATTTTAAACTAAATAATACAACTTAACTTGACTTTTGAACTAAGTCAAAAATATCTCTATATAAACTGATAATACATTTTGAGACAACAAATTGACTATAGAATAAATTATAATAACAATCTACTATTATGAAACTGTTAAAAAATTAACTTCAATCTAACAACAATCATAGACACTCAATCTACAAATATAGACCTTAAATGACTTGACTCTATGCTAATTGACATAACTTTAATTTATAATATAGTTAAAAGCTATAATTAGAAATTAAATCAATCAAAACACAACTTGACACCTTCCATCATTTTTAGCCCATGTAACTTTTTCTTTAGAGAAAACCTTAATCTTGATTCATCAAGTCGTATAGGTCCTAATCCCTTGACCAATGAACCTCCTAGTCCAAATGAACTATGTGTCAACGCTCACCAAGAAGATATCATTCTAGAACAAGGGGATACTTCGTGTCAAAACAAAATTCAAAACCAAGATGTGCTTGACCAACTCCAAACCCCAAACAAACAATTGGCATCCCTATCTCCTTGCATAGATCTTTTGTCACACAACCCTTCAAAGTAAGCGAAAATCCAAACAATCCAATCATATCATGTCATGTCCCTCGAAATTATAGTATTAAGATATAAAGCATCGAAAACAAGATAAACAGAATACATATTAAAAAAACATTAACTATCTAATATTATTACAATTATAATTATCAAAGATAATATTAAATTATAAACATCAAATATAATATTGTAATTACCAAAATATAGATACTAAATATTATAATCATTATAATATATTAAACGTAAAATACATAATATATCAATATAAAAGATTGTAATACATTGGAATAAAATAATAATGTATATATTGACAATTTATTATACTTTAATGATTAAAATACAGAGAATCAAATAACAAAACCAAATAAAATATCAAAATAAATATAAGTTATTATGATTATAGTTATCAAGATGATATTTATAATTATCATTCATAATATTAAAATCAGATTATGTATCATTGATAATATTGTAATATTAAAATAAAATCATGTTATGTGTATAATTAATAACATAATGATATATTTTTATCAGCATAAACAATAGACCATTTCTGAATATTACCGACTATTCTATTAAAATAATAAAGAACCAAACCACTCATACAAAAGCAAGCGATCATTAAATGTAAAAGCAGCAGATCATTAAATGAAACATTAAAGTCATAAAAGTATCGGTCAACTTCTTAACCAGCGAACAGACTCAATCATAATTAATCATGAATCGGAAAAGTCATGACCTCCCAAAAAGACATGATCCTCCATATCAAATTGGATCTCTTCTCCAAAGTGGGAGGATATAAAAGGAGAACGCATGAGAAGACAAGGGGGAAAAGGAATATATTATTAAATCAGAAATCTGATAAGACAGCAGATGAAAATAAGGATCAAATATATTGTCAAGAATACACGTGAGCTGTAAGTTTAATATTATTTTAAATATAGATATAAATATACATGTGGAATTATATATATATAAGTCAAAGTAATTATTGTAAATTGAAGTTAATTAGAAATAATGATATCTATATATATATATATAGGTATTTGTAGAATATATATATGTGTGTGTGTTCATACCAAGAAATTATTGTAGTTGAAATCAAGTTGGAAATAATGATATATATATATTATAAAATCAGATGTATATATATAATGAGTTAAGTAGATATGTAAATCACTTGTGAATATACAATAATGATACTTGCAACAATTATTAAGCCTTATAAGTAATGATGACTCTTTAATATAAACATAAGTAGATTATGTATATTTATGAATTGTCCTCATTCTATGATCAATCCATTATAAGGTTGAAGGAGGTGAGTAAGGAATCAGAAAACATGGAGAGATACAACAACTTAGGTGATGTACTCACTTAGCAATAATATTTAGCATATTTTGAATATAAGAAACTAATATTCCTCATTTGATTATTGGTGCAATGTTTTCCTTTGATGTTATCAATATTATAATAGTTTTATGAATTGATGATGGTTCCTTTAGCATTATCATGACCATGAATGAAACTAAAGGGTATCATATAGCAGCATTTAGTTTCCATCATTGTTAATATTACATTGGATAGTATCATTGATCATAGACAAACTAAATATGATGAGAATTGGCATTGTTGTAGTAATATAGATCCATGTACTTTTTTGCATTATGTTACATTTTCATGCATCCATATAATACTCTCAAACATGATACAAGCATATAGATAATTCAATAGTAAATACACAAGTGATTGTCCAAAGATTGTCTACTCCGTGTTTGTACCCTATTAGGATGGGGGAAGCATCCGCCAAGTGGATTGCCTAAAACCCCACCTTCAGGCCCGTAGGCCCAAGGCATGGGATTGGTCATGAAGGATGGGGGTCCCACCTGGGGTCCTGCCCTACATAAGCTCGAGACACGAGATTTACAATAGGAGGTGGTAGGTCGTAGGCCCTTGGCCCCTTAGGGTTTCCCTCCTCTCCTAATAGGGCCACTGTTTTCCGAGGTACTGCCATGTGTGGAGAATGCGAGTACTAAGCCATTGGGAAAGGAGGATTGTGGTGAACAACCTCTTGTGCCTAATAAGAAGGCTTCAGGGTGGATCCACCCAGGGCACTCCTCATGTCTTCATAACTGCATTTATGACTATGTTTATATTTGGATATCTAGATATTAATGCCAACAAACATATGTATATGTGGAAATGTGGTTCATATGGTGAATGCAGGTTTCAATCCACGATCACTTCGTTAAAGGAAATATTTATTTGAAAAGATGAGACCCTAAACCTAATCAATAAGCGAATTCTAGGTCAAACTGGGAAAGGGACATTACATATCAACCCCACATAACCATGAGGGTTCTTATCCAAGGCCTACTAGCAAGGAATCAAACCCACAATTTGAAGAGTTGTGTTGAATCCCTTGCAAGCATTGAGCATGTTCAAGTCATTCAAACTCCCCCTAACATTGTCATTCTTGCAAATCAACCCATGCAAAAAGTAAATAGAAGGCAATCCCTCCCTTTCATGCAAACCATAAGCTTCATAAGATCCAAAAGCCACATAAAATCCAAAAACATCCCACTTATCAATGCTTGAAGTTGAGAAATTACATTCAAGAGCTGATTGATTTAAGCCACATCAAGCTTAAGAGAAATGTGCCCTCATCACAAGACAAAAATCAAAATCCTTATTTGCCCATGATCAAACTTGTCCACTACTAACTCAATGTCAAAGCACCCACATTGATCCCATTGATCCTAACCAAGAACAAGCATTCTATACACTCCTCATCATCCCCATCCAAGACCAACATCTTATCCGTCAGGCCCAACCACCTTTGTTTCAGTTTGGTTTCCTTGCAAATGAGCATTTTGAAAATCCCAATCATCCTCAACTATCTATGATAAATTCATGCCTTGCTTCTAAAGTAACAAATATCTTATCACAAATCAAATGTGTAAAATCATGAACTATCAAGGGAAAGGATTAGGCCTTCATAAACAAGGAGTCCTTGAACCCATTCATATTTATGCAAATCCCAAATCCCAAGGCATCAGATAAAAATCTCCTAATAAGTAGAATAAGGATGTTACTCCCACAAGCACTAGGGTAACTTCTACCAACACAAAATGGATCCCTCTCATTACTCTAAGGAACTTGTTGCCACCAACCCTTTCGTTGACCCTATCACCCCTATCATCAATCCTTTCATCAACCCCATCCTTCCAATCATCAACCTTAACCATACACCTCCTAAATCCATCATCCTAGATTATCAAAATCACACCATTCAAAATTTTCCATAATGATGAAGCTATTGCCACATTCATGAGACTTCAAGATAATATCTCTCTAAGGGATCATGATAACGATATTTAAATAGACTTCAATGCATTATCATATCCCAAGGAACCCCTCAAAATGCATAATATCTCTACACCCCAAAGGTTGCAATCCCAAACATTTCAAAGGCCAAAATCCCAACAATTTACATGGGTCAAAAATCCCATACGTCTCAACCAACCATTCCAAATCCCAAAATCCAACATCTGAAAATCCAAAATCCCAATACCCAAAAATCTCAAAATCCAATATTCATGTGGGTTCCAAAATCCAAGAAGCTCAAAGCAAAAATCCATGAATCTAAAGCCAAAAATTAGCGATGCACATTCCCAAAGGTCCCACAATTGGCAATCCACTAGGAACCCCAAATCCCCTACTCCCAAATTCAAGCAATCCAAATATCAAAGCAAACCTCTAACACGTTGAACAAAAAATTCATTTGGGTCCCAAAATTTAGCTATGTGGATACCCAATCCAAAGTCCATAATTCCACAAGCCAAGAGTATAAAATTCCATGGTCCCTTAAGCCAAAAGTTCCCAAAATGCAAAAATGCGAAAACCACCATCATATCCAACAAAAGAGCCAATCTCCAAACATAGCATGTTGTATGAACTTGTTTGTCCTAATTCCCCTTGATTCCATGACATTTGTGCATGCCTTCATTATCTCATCCTTTCATCCACCAAGGTACCTACATCACTACATCCCTTTCGCCCAAACCTAAGCATTATGACCATACATCCTCCATCCTACCTACCTCCCACTCCATTTTTCTTGATAGCACCCCACGAGGAGCCAACCTAGCAATCACTAAAGTTCACGACATCCGCCAAGTGCAACATTGGTAACATGATCCACCTAAAGAGGCTATTTGAAATGGAATACTTGCATCTTACCATGGGATTAGACACTTGAACCCAAAATGCCAAAAAAAGAAAAAATCAAAGAGAAAAAAGCATCCAATAGTGGAAACCATTCCTATGACATCTTGGCCAAGTACCATGATGAAATCCCACCTATAGGCATTATGCATAAGTTTTTCACCTATCTGTACCCTACACTTGGAAGCAAGCTTCTTCCATACCATCATATCATCCCATCCATCACATCCACATCCTTAAGTCATACCTATCATCATTCCTACTTTTGACCTTACTCAGGACGTGGACAAGATCTTGAAACATGTTTTGGCAATCCCTTAATGAGTCCAAGCGTAAGCATCATGAATGAACAACATAACCAAGTGGAACATATCATTCCTATGTGAGGCAGTCATCAAAATCACACCCTACATCATATCCCCATCTCAAATCTTCTCTCTCATCCATTATTGCTCTCTATTATCCCATCCTTCCATCTATCCCACACCTTCACCCTTGGTGCTAGAACAATTTCTCTCCTTAAGTGATTCAAACATTGGCCAATCCTAAGCATTGTGTAGTAACAGCCAAGCCCGACACAAGATCCACAATCATAAATTCCAAATGCTCACACCTTCAAGATTGTGATCCCCTACCTAGTATCCAAATCCCATGCACATAGCCATTCCACAAGCCAAAGCTCCTAATCATCCAAACACACCAACAACAACATAGCATAGTGGAATAATTTTGACAAATCTAACCAAACAACTTAGCACATATCTAAAGGCATTCATAAGCTTCATCCTTATTCTAGCTGAAATCCACATCTTGTTTAAATCAGCCAATCATCATCATCTAGATATATCATTCCCAATCCTTGAATTGTTCTCAAGATATATCATTCCCACATCAACAACACTATCATCATCATCAAATCAATTAATAGTTGGCTTTCATCTTGATTAGGAGCAAATTTTATCTGTCTTTTCTTTTTATCGTTTGTTCATGCTTTCTTGCATGCTTGTATGTGTTTCTTTTGTCGCTTGCATTTGTGAGTCGATCCTCATGACTAGTTTCATCACAATCTTCCACATCATTGTGCATCGATTCATACGCCTACTTGGATACCATCCCTCACGCACTTGGCACATAGTCACCTTGGTCCTTATACCCTAGTGCATAACATCAAGTGCTACACCAAACATGAGCTGCCCATCATATTTCAGCATATAGTTGCATCCAATTTCCATCACCTCGTCATCAAATCCATCATCACTATCCTCCTTTCTATCATTATTCTATCATTCTTCTCATCCTCACCCCATCCTTTTCATTGTTCTCATCCTTGCCCCATTCTTTTCTAACATTGTTTCTTCATCCCAACTCTCATACATGTAACCACCACCCTCCTCTCCTCCTATTTATTCAAATCCATCCCCTCTATCCATCCATCCTTTCAAACCTCTTTCTCCTTTTGAGAGACCACCCAGGTCCTCTCAATCCACTTGCTCTCTCAAGGAGACATTCTTAAACCCACTTTCTAACATCATTTCCTCTAAATGAATGGACCATCCTACTACCAATCATATCCCACCAAATGTCTATACTTGTCTTTTCTGAGACGGCATTAATTCTACTAGTTGCAATGTCATCCCAAAGAGTGGCAAAATGTAACCTAATATTGACCACATCTTAACGACACATCTAACACCACCATTTTCACCACTTTTGATACCATAATAGCCCTATTGTAACCACATTCTCATCATCTAAGCATTAACTAATTAGATAAATTATATTTATTTAATTAACTAGGACTTATCCTATTACATTCCCTCCATCACCCAATTAATTAAATAAATCATACTTAATTAAACTAACATCCTCCATCCATCTCCCCTAATTGATTGATAATCTAATTATTTGATTAATTATCCTAGATGCCCCAAATCCTAGTTTGATCCCCCACTAATGCACAATCATGTCACATCCACAATCTAAACTTACAATAACTAAAATTCACCAATCCAAAATGAAGTCAACATTCAACCCTAGCCATCAAATCAACCAAATTAAACCTGGCCACCTATCTCCAACCACCTTTAAGACAAATTCAAATTAACTTTTAATCCCAATCATTCATCTAATCAAATCAATCTTGACCCTCCATCCACCAACCACTAGCATTTAATCTCTCCTCCCTGTCAAATTCAATTCAAATTTTCCTTCAAGCAATCATATCCATACATCCAAAATCAATCTCAACCCTCTATCTATCATCATCAAATCTATAAATCAAACCATTCCCAAGCCATTTTCAAGGAACAAGATGGGATGCGACAAAGTTATGCTACAAAATTAGGCACCCACACTCTACTTCAACAATTAACCATCACTTGGAGTGCATTACCTAGGTCATCAAAGGTTTGTATGGTAAGAGGTTTCATGTTTTTTGTCATTACCGACATGCTTTTTGTCATTGTTTGCATTCATTTTGCTCTAATCCTAGGTGCACACTTGATATAGGGTAGGATTCACATTTGATGCTTGTTTCCTATTGTTTTACCTTATATTTTAGTGTTCAAAGCAAGACCTTTAGTTCCAAAGGTGGTCGATATTTTGTATGGCTCCACAAGACTACTACAAGATTTTGTCAACAAGCATTGCATTGACCTAAGAATGTTGTCAACCACTGGCAATCCTACCATGTGGCCACATTTGGCACTTAGTGCCTTTTGCTAAGGTATAGTGCTTAGTCCTTGTAAATGTAATCAAATCTTCTATCAAATTTGGAGACTAAGGGTTCTAAAGAAATTCTAAGTGTAAGAATTCTACTCAAAAATTCTCAGTCAGATTTTCGATTTCCAGATTTTACTTAGACTGAATGTGTTGATTGCAGAACATTTATTGATTTTGATGTTTGCATATCAATTTAGGAATTGCCATATATATGATTGGATACGCGCCTCCAAGGGATGCGTCTCATGAGAGGACGTGTCTCTACAAGTGGAGACACGTCTGCTCATGGGACGTGTCCCTTAGAGCGTGCGGGTTCTTTGAAGAAGCCGCTAATCACTTGGTTGATGTCTAACACACATCAACCTTAATACTATGGCGGATAAAGAATTCTGCTTATATTAAATGCGATTTTAACATCTTTATTTATTACGAATTTATATACATGCTCATAAATTTGATTTCCAGAAATATGAAATAGGAAGGATAAACTTGATCATATATAAATAACAAAGATGCTTTCAGCATTCGTTATTTATATCTGACCGACGCTATCATCCATTAATAGTGCTCTCCACACAAATGCTTAGCACTTCAAATGGTAAAGCACTTAGCACTCCATCAAACTTCTTTGCCCCTACCACTCCATCAAACTTCTTTGCCCTTAGGCCACCAAGGCAATTCAACTAGCCCTCCATCCAAATCTACCAATTATGCTTTGCTCAACTTGCAAAACCACCCCAACATTACCCTAGGGCCCTTCTTTGTTGCTCAAGGAAGCTACTTTTTCCAAGCTAGAATAACTTTTGCATATGGAGGCAGATTTTTCACTTCTTATAGGCAATGGAAAGCTCTTTCTAACCTCTTCACAATTACCCACTTGGTTTTTGTAAATTATAATCAAGATAATAGTATTTGATGTTTGTAGCCATTTTTTGCACGGTTTTTGCAATAGGCATATCTTTTTCCCATGGAGTCCAATTTTGGTGGACTTCTTTTTGAAATTTATCAAAAAAATTCAAGGAATCTATTTGTATCCTCCATTTTAGTTTTGATAAGCCTCTTTTCTACAAACTATAAAAAATCACCAAATGCTATAAACAATCAATTTTGACTTATATTTTGTAAAAATTGCACATAACTGCCTCTTATTTCTTGCTAGGGGCTATAATTTCAATGTTAATATTTGTTCGAGGAGTTATAAGGCACGATTTAAGTGCACATTATATTTTTTCTCTCTTGGTGTTTGCTGCTATCATGGCAAAATCTAGGACTATTGAGCTCCTCACTCCACACAATTATCACACATGGAAACTAAAAATTAAACAACTATTACAATCTAGGGGACTATAGAAAATGTTGGCTAAAAGGCCATCTTAATTCACTAAAGAGTTTGAAAAAAATTCTCATAGAAACAAATTAGATGAAGCCATTGTTTTAATTGGATTGCATATATCAAATAATTTGTTGTTTCATACTGGGAGTGCAAAACACCAAAGCATGGGACAAGTTCGATGAATTGTTTGGCACCATTAATGAGTTGAAGCAAATTTAACTTCACTCTCTCCTAATGATTATCCCTCAATTGAGGACTTCCTTGTTAAGTTTAAGTTGTCACAGCTAAAAGATTGTGAAAAAGAAAAATCTAATAAAGAATGTATCTACTTGATTTTGTCTAATTTGAAGGGCCTCTTCCGGGCATTCTCTTCTGCCTTCTACTCCACCATGGATGCCTTAGGAATTGATATTAAGATGCTTTCTTTTGAGTTGTTTTGCGAGCATCTTACTAAGGAATAAATTCATCTCCAAACCCTCTTCCACAAGTAAGGGGCAAGCCCTTTCTGCATGGGCTTTCCATGGTTCATCATCACATGATCGGATACTTGATTAGGGTTCTTTTCACCACATGAAACATTCACATGATCTTCTTTCTTCATTTTTCAAGATCAATTCTTCTCAAATTGCAATGGGCAACTCTTCACAAATTCTAGTTTTGGGATCAAACATAGTACAATTGCAAATGGGTGCATCAATGATATTCTCTCAGTTCCAAAGATTTCTACAAACCTACTTTCTATTTATCATTTTTTTTCGTTTTGGTCAAGGAAAAATAATTAACTCCAGATGATGTAGTCATTTGAGAGCTAAAGAATCCTAAGATTGTCGTTGCTTCAAGAAGTGTTGATCATTGATCCCATTTGTACAAGTTTGATGGTTTTGAGTCTTCATGATCATCATCCCTCATTGCATGTGCCGAATCTTTGAGAATTCTTTGGCACAAATGGTATGGTCATCTAAATGACAAGTATCTTTAGCAATTGAGCACATAAGATATGGTAATTGGTCTTCATAGGATTTCATGCACTAGGGGAGTTTGCTAATATTGTGTTCTTGGAAAACATCATCAAGACCCCTTTCCTAAGGGTAAGGCCTTATGTGTTAAAGAACCCCTCAAGTTGATTTATAGTGACCTCACATCATTTTCGATTCCTTTTTTAGAGGGCCAAGTATGTGCTAACCTTTATTTAAGAATTATCATGGTGCACATGAGTGTACTTTCTTAAGTATAAGAGAGGTCTTTTTTACTTTTAAAACCTTTCAAGCATTTGTTGAGAAGCTATCTGGTCTTTCTATCAAGCATATCTAGACAGATAATGGGGGAGTAAATGAATTTGATCTTTTCAGATTTTTACTGAGAGCATGGTATTCAACATCAGTATATAGTTCCTTATGCTCAATGAAATGGTGTGGCCAAACAAAAGAACATAATTTTACAAGGGAACCAATTGCATGATTCAACCCAAGAAAATGGTATCCACTTGCTTGGCTTATGTAGTGAATTGTGCCAACTACATTCACAATTGTATGCCCCACAAGGTAGTTCAAAACATAACTTTTGAGGAGGCTTGGACCCATGTCAAGCCCAATGTTTCTTCCTTTAGAGTATTTGGTAGTGAGGCTTGGTCATTCATTATGGATGGTAGACATAAGGCTATGGAGAAGAAGGGTCAACCCCATTTTTTGTTGGTTGTTGTGATGATATGAAGGCCCATAGGTTGTTTTATCCTATTACTCAAGATGCCTTGTTTCAATGAGATGCCCAATTTGATGAGCACTTCGCACAAATGGATACACAATCACCTTATCCTCACTTCTTCATCTTTTGAGGACTCTTTACTTCTTGGGGATGATGACGATGGTGGTCCTAATCCACCACCTCATGTGCACAATATTTGCCCCATTGGCATTGCACTACTCTTGAGGAGGTTGGACCTTTGGTTGGTGATTCCACTAACCCTCACCATACTCATTCACAAACAATTGATGTCAATTCAAATCATGCTATCTCAAATGATTCTCAAAAGTTTTTAGACACATGTATTCCAAAGTGGGCTAGTCCTATGGTAGAGGAGTATTCTTCTTTAATGAAGACTCACACATTGGATTTTATACCTCTTCCTAAGAGAGGAAATTTTGATCATTTTAAGTGGGCTACCAAACCAAATATGCAACAAATGAGTCCATTGACAAGTACAAGGCACATCTTGTGGCTAAGGACTTTTCACAAGTTAAGGGCATTGATTATTCCAAGACCTTTGCACCAATTGCCAAGATAAATTATATTTGTCTCGTACTTTCACTTGTTGCATCATAGGGATGGTCAATCTACCAAATGGATGTGAAGAGTGTCATTTTGCATAGTGATTTTCCTAAGGTCTATTTGGAGCAGCCTCTGAGTTTTGTGCAAGAATCTTCACTTGTTTGTAAGCTTCGACATTCACTTTATGGTCTCAAACAAGCTACCCAAATTTTGGTATGAGATGATGGTTAGTTTCTTTCTTGCATCTAGTTTCACACATTGCCATTATGATACTATAGTCTACACTCAAAGGCACGGAGAAGATCTTTTGATACTTGTTCTTTGTGTGGATGACTTGATTCTTACAAGTAGTTCCACCTCCATGATTTAGGGCGTTCAAAAGCCTTGATAGAGCAATTTGATATGACCATGGTCTTTAGGTCTTCAATCTTCCGAGACAATTTCTTTTTTCCAACAAAAGTATGCCCTTGATTTGCTTCACAAATTTGACGTGTTTGATTGCAATCCTACCCCCACTCCATTTCAATCTAGTGTCACATTGTCTACCAATTGCGCAACACCTAGAGTTTGTATTGGTAGTTGGTTGGAAGTCTTTTGTACTTGACACAATCATTCTCATATTTCCATCGTGGTTAGCTTTGTCTCTAGTTTCTCTCAAGATCCTCATAAGAGTCAATAGAAGGAAGCTAAGTGTATCTTGAGGTACATACAATGCACTTCACATTTTGTCATTCACTACATGTCAAGAGCTTCTTAGATTGTCGATGATTAAAATTCTACTTCTAGCTTTGTCTACTACCTTGGTTCTTGTTCGATTGCATTGTCTTGCAAGAAGCAATCAACTATTGCATTACGATCTACAAAGGCTATCAAGAAGCATTTCTTGCTAGCAAGGCTTTGGATTTGTCAGTTGATGATAGAATTTGAGTTTTCTTCAATTCAACCCACTACTCTTTGGTGTGGTTATCAAAGTGTCATATACATTTATTGCAACCCAATGGAACATCAATGGACAAAACATATTGAGATCCACATGCACTTCATTTGGTAGCTCATCCAGCATAGTGTTCTCAACTTACAGTATTTTCCTGCTAAAGGGCACGTTGCAGAAATCTTCACTATACTTTTTGCATTGTCTTGTTGTCTTCAGCTGTGGTTAATGCTTGGGGTGAATAAAGTTGTCCTTGGGGGGTCATCATAAGTCAGTACTTCACATGTGTTTTTCTTTCATGTTTTCTCTCTTTTGGGGAGGAGCTTTTTCTACAAGTTTTTCTCCTTTCCTCTATTTTGTGAAAGATCTTTTGTATATAGGTACTTTATCAAGCCTAGTTTCCAAGTGTAATTTCCCCTATTTTGAGGTTATCTCTCAGGAGGTTTGGCAATTTCGTGAGTCTCCTTTGGAGACGAAATTGCAAGAGTTTCGATTAATTTGAGTTTTGGCCTTTGGAGGATTATTGCTCAGAATTATGCCAGTGCTTGATCTTTACATTTTATTCCAATGGATGAATTTTAATATTCTTGCCATATTATCTCATGGCTGGTCGATGAGCAACAGATATCAATGTGAAGACAATGAATTTATTAGGGAGAGCACCAAATAGGCATTAAAGTGGCAATTAAAGAAAATATTAAAAAGAGCGATTGACATCCTTAAAGCAGCGATTACATTTGCCAAGAGGCAGCACTTCAGGAAAAACAGAATTCATTAAGAGCTGCGATTAGTAACGAGGAGTTCAATAATTTAAAAGTTGCTTCACTTTGGGCAGTCGCCTCTCTTAAATGAAGGGGCATTTTGGAATTTTATTTATAGAGGGTTGAATGAGAGTTAGAGAAAATCATCAAACATTAGAAATTTAAATATCTAAGAGACTCAGACCCATCTGCTCTTAAAGAGCCTATGCCCAACCAGATAAATGGACACATGAAGAAATGGATAACAACCAGATACAGCTCCAGGCATTCACAGAATTAGAATGATATATTCAGAAACAGCAATATGATACTATAATTTTTCCCCTTGCACTCATCATTTCAGACACCCCTTCGTTATTCTTCTTGGATATCTTGACAGCGTAACCTTCCTGCTGTAGAGGTCAATTAACACACGGCAGATATTTGGTTTAATAAAGCCACACGGAGAATATAATATTGAGTGTGGAGAAATATTGGCAGATTTCCAGGTATCTATCACTGATATCCCTTTATACCAATCGTTGAAAATTAAAGTGCAGCATTCTATATGGTTTTCGACCTGATATTATTCAGCCACATATTAATTATTACTGCCCCCTCTTTACCAAGTGCAAACGCGGTCTATGGGAATCACGATTAATTGAGGGAGGTCACCGGCAATTGGCGGATATGTGAAGTCAGATCCGTCAAAGCTGATAAGTCACCCTACAATATTCAGTATATTAAATCTCCAATTAATATTTAACCTGCTATAGCTTTTTTGGAAGGCATCAGGACTTGTCGATATCACACCCTGATGAGCACACAGTTATACTAAGAGGGGGCGTGAATCAGTATAATGCAACTTTTACCAATTTAAAAGTTTATCAATCACAATTGCAACTATGCAAAAATATAACAATAAGAACAAGTTGACACCAAGATTTTACGTGGAAACCCTTACGAGAGAAAACCACGGTACAAATAATGTACTTTATATTTATATATGTTTACAATGATTGTAGGCACCAACCTACTAGAGGCACTAACCTCTTAATCTGTTTTGTAGGCACCAACCTACAAGGAGCACCAACTCCCTCTTGCAAGGCACCAACCTTGACTAATCTAGAGGCACCAGCCTCTTATGATTGACTGAAAACTGTATGACTTCTTCACCACTGCTCTGCTTCTTATCTTCAACTTATCTTTCCTTTGCGATGTATGTTGTCTCCTTAAAGCTCACACAAGATACATAATCCTGCTCTTCTATCTCACCTCATCATTCACTCACACTCTCTTCACAAATCTGAGTTGAATCAAATTTATATATGCTGGTCATAAATTGCAACCTTTGGTGAAAGATCATATATTTCAAAATCTGTTTTTGCACCCTTTAGTTTTGCATCTTTTCAAATCACAAATTGCACCTTTTAGATGAACACTATTTATTGTTTTTCTAATCAAATAATCGCACCTTTTACACTTTGAATAAATCTGATATTTTTATCATTTAAAAAAATTGCTCCTCTTCAGATTTTAATAAAATTATATTAAAATAAATCTGATCTTTGTAATGGATGAATCGCATCCCTTCATAAATTTGCATCAATAAATCTGAAAGATCGCACCTTTCCATAATTATCAGCATTTGTAAAAAAATTGTGATCCTTCATTAATCGCATTATTTTATTAAGCCGTGCCTTTTCATGAAACCGTATTACTTCAAGAAGGAGACGTGCCTTTTTATTTTTGTCTTTTTCATTTTTTGTTTTATCTGTTTTTTGTCCTATCTGATCTGTCTCATAAAGCATTTGTCTCATATGACTTTGCTTTATAAATCCATGGCACCTTTTTGGTAATTAAATTTTCTGCTTTTTAGATTTTCCTTATTAATACTAATCGCTGCTATTTTCTCAAACTTTATATGAGACACATTTTTGTCTTTTCGTGCAACACTTTTGTCCTCATATCAATTTTGTCTTATGCCTCAAGACTTCATCGGGCTGCTTTATTTTTGTATCTGCATACTTATATCTGTTCATATTTGAAACTCCACCTTGCTAACATGTTGCTTCTTCTTCCAGATTTTGCATGAATCTCATCCAGCTTCCACTTATATATTCACTTTTATAACTGTTCAAAACATCTGCTCCAATATCACTTAAAGACTCTTTATTGAATGTTCTCATAAGTGATATCTTCTTGTTTATGACTATCTCCTTTGTCTTATTACAACATGTGTATGCATCTTTGACATCAATGACAACTTCCAACACACCCTCCATATATATGTGAGCTATCAATAGTATACTGGGTGCCATTCGTGGGTTCCTATTTGCACAGCCAGAGGGGGATCGATATCTTTTCACGGGTTGCTAATATTGGAGATCTACCTTCAGTTGGGAAAAGCAATCGCCATGAGTGTGTAACAATTTCTTATTATTAAATTCAATCTGTGCAATATTAATGTATTACCTGTCCTTAAGCATAAACTGAGTTCGTTAGTGCAGATTATGTATCAGACTGTGATTATAATTTATTCAGCATTATCTCTTGTTACAATTCCTGGGGATGTTATTGTTCAGTTATATTAGTTGTCCCAATAACAATCAACTTACTAGCATTGTCATTAGAAGAGCAATTTCATACAAACAATTGGGAAATAATTCAAATCTGCACGCACACAATCTGTTTGACAAAATGCTTGCATCTGTCAAACTGGAAAACAATTTGTAAAAATTTCCTTCACATTGGGCTCAGGTCATTACACCAAGAGCCATCTTTGAGACTTTTTCTCTTTCCTTTTCTCTCTAAGTTGCAGTTAAGGAAGGGACTTGGTGTAAACAGGTAAAATACCTATCTAATTTATCTCTTTTGTCCTTTTCACACCTAGTTAGTCATGTTTACTTAGGGCATTTACTTTTTGTGTCTCAAGCCATGTAATCATGACACTTGTCACAACCACATGTTCTCTCTTCTCTCACCCTTGCCTATATATAAAGGGTCTCTATGTACATTTGCATTGCATTGTATTGTACCAATATATGCATATAGCATGATTTCTTGCTTCTCTCTCTTGTGGAAGGCTCTTTGGTGTTGCAAAAAGATTCATGCAACTATAATGTTCTATTGGCAACTTCAACAGTTCTTTCATATTTGTTTGCATTGTTAGTTGAACAATATTTATTTTTGAGCATACTAAGACTGCCAATCAGGAATAGGAAGTATTGTTTTAAAGCTGATCTTTATAATCTGTACTTGAAGAGTTGATTGAGGAATATCCCCATTAGTTTACAGATCAAACTCTTTATTTTGCTGATAAATTCGTTAATTTATCTCTTGCAGCAAGCCTTGCTCTCTTCACAGATTCCCACACAGCTGGTTTATGCCACCAAAAACATGTACTTGTTAATGAAAAATGGAAGCAAATACACATAGCAATGTCTTAGAAACTCTAATACTCATGTGATCCACAATCAGTACAAATATTCCATTGCATGATTCTTCAATACAAATCTTACATTCAACACCATCCAAAACACAATTCTAGTATCCTCTCCCTTGCACCTAATTTAATGAACTCACTCCACAAACAACCTTACAAAATTTGGAATCATGGCAATGGATTACCATCTATAATTTCCAATAACTCTAAGATTAGTAGGTATGCAATACATTTTTCAAGAGAATTTATTTTATCACCTAAGTGAATTCATCTTGCTAGAGTGTTATTCTATAACATCCCAATAGGTGTACTTATGATAAAGGAGGACTACATGAGCCAACAAGAAGAAACGGAATGTCTTCCATATGAGAAGACAGAAGGAGAATTATTTCAACTCCAAATATGAGTCTTCAATTCAGATTTTTTTTTGTAATTGGGATGAGTTTCACTGTAGTCAAACCTATCAGCTGTGGCTTGTTCACACCATAGCTAATTCATGCATGGCCAAACATGTTAGACAGTTCCATACATGCCAAATACGTCACAGGACTCTTTTCCACCTTTTACTTCCTTTTCCATCTGACTCTGCAAAAGGAACCACTCACAACAAGATTATTGTTCTGGTCAACTGACTATGGGTGTTTTATCCAAACATTTTCAGATCAATGACATTTAAGATCTGATGGTCAATTTATTAGCATAGATCTGATGATCAAGTTGAGTTGATTCAGTAGAAGAGGTTGGGTCATTAATATAGATCTAATAGTTGGTATAGTTGGTATGAGTTTGACTCAAAAATACACACAGTTGAATCCAAAAGCTAAGCATTCTATAGATCTAATAATTGAGAGATCTGATAGCCTATACTATCCATCTTTACATTTGCATTACATAATACAAAATTTGCATAAGTCCAGACTTTCATAATAGACTATAAAATGTAGTCATGTGGCTTATTTATTAATTTATAATAATGGTTATTTCCTGCAAAATAAATTTTACAGCATCACAACCCACCACATGAAATACCTACAGTGATTAATTTGTCAAGTAGTAGGTATTATAGGATGTAATTTTCATGCTATTGCATGGAACTTAATTATTTTTAATGTTTCACCCCATCATTTATGTTTTAATTGTGTATATTGAATGTGACTGTTTCATTATGTGTTTCCACATCTCATGGCAATGCAGGTATTGTATGCTAAGCTCTAGTAAGCATTGATATACCACATTTGAAGCTAAAAGACACCTGTGATAAAATGTTATCCTCAATGGTCAAAAATTGAAGCAGGCCTTGTCCATAAATCAAAGAATAAAAGACCTGCTGTAATGAGGGCTTCAAGGTATATAATATGATCTAATCATTGATGCATAATTCTACATAAATGAAGGATATAGTGACATGAGAATCATCACTGTCATAGAAGATGAGAGAGAAAGACTATTCTTATACCACATCCATCTGGAGGGTTGCTATAGGAGGTCTCATTCACATAGAACATTACAAAAGGAAGATATCTTTGAAGAAACACTACTTGTCTAACGTGTTGCATACCCTTTCTTTTTGAGAGGTACCGCATCCACATTGTTAAATTAATCAAATCTATCAAATTATATTCTAAGTGGAGAATAAGCAAATCCTAGATCTCAATTTCTGTATATATATTCTAAGTCAGATTTCTAATGTTTTATCTCTGATCTTCAATTTTAGAACATTTATCTATTTCAATATCCTACAAAAGAAAATCAAATTCATGTCTTATATCTCAAGAAGAGACACGCCTCAAGGAGAGACGCGTCCCATGAGAGGACGTGTCTCCACAAAGTGGAGACACGTCCGCTCATGGGACGTGTCCCTTGAATACGCGGACTCCTCTAATCAACCGATAATTATCGGTGTTTTATATTTAAACACCCACATGTATTAACAACAACAATTAGTGTATATAAATGAAGTTCGATCAGCACTTGATTTCGAATTTATTCATGATCAGAAATTTGAATAACTTACTTTCAGATATCATACTTGAAAAGTAGATTTCGATTATATATAAATGATGATGATGCATAAATGCAATCATCATTTATATCTGACCGAAGCTACCTTAAGTCAACAGTCCCTCTTAGCTAGGGAAGATAACTCAAAACCAAGTAAGTAGAGATATCACCTTACACATGATATCGAAGATATGGTATGTTTCTAAAATTGTCAAGTCACATGACATTCTTCATTACACATCTTCATTATGGTATGTGCACTGACATCAAGTCTCATGATGTCTAGCATAATAATTCATGGCATATCCACGGATATATATTTATCCACCATGATTATCTCATAAGGATCATAATGATCTTCAATTGACATCAAGTCTCATGATATCTATCAAAATGTCCACGAAATTCTATCATGACATGTCCACAGATATCAAATCACATGATATCTATCATGATAGTTCAACTAATCATTGTAGAGTCGTCACTTTACAATGTCAAATACAAGTGTTCATTATCAGAAAGATCGTCACCATTCAATAATGTACACAGGGGGAGAGAGGGCCCATAAAGTCATGGAGTCACACACATGACAAAAGAGTTTACACATTAAACATCTTTTAAATATATTAGTATAACTAAACAATTTGAATTTCAATCATAATATCAAATTACATTTCAACCATACCAAGTTTCTTCCTGAAGTGTTCAACTTTAACTCTGGAGAGAGGCTTGGTGAGAATGTTTGTTGTTTGATCATTTGTACTAATATACTCCAACTGGATCACATTCCTTTCTACCATGTCTCTTACATAATGGTAAGGGATCTCAATATGCTTTGATCTATCATGGAATACAGGATTTACTAAAAGTTTAATGCAACTTTGATTATCACAATGGATAATAGTAGGATTCAAGGGCTCACCAAAGAGTCCCACAAGCAATTTCCGGAGCCATACTGCTTCTCTTGCCCCCATAGAGGCTGCAATATATTCAGCTTTTGTCGAGCTTTGTGCCACTAAAGACTGTTTTCTGCTTATCCAAGAGATCATAGCCGATCCTAAACTGAAGCAACATCCTGATGTGCTTTTCCGATCGATTACACTTCCAGCCCAATCTGAATCAGAGTATCCATGTAAATCTAGTTGGTCATTTTTGTAATGAAGACCATATCCAATAGTGCCTTGAAGATATCTCAATATGTGCTTCACAGCAACAAGGTGAATTTCCTTTGGCTCACACATGAACTGGCTTAGAGCATTCACTGCATAGCAAATATCAAGTCTAGTGTTAACCAAGTACATCAATGATCCAATTATTTGTCTATATAGAGTGGGATCTGCAAACTTAGATTTTGCTACTGCTTCTTTTAATTTGTGTAAGTTGGTTTCCATAGGTGTAGACATGGGTCTACAATCCAACATCCCAAATCTCTTCAGAATATCAATAGTATACTTTCCTTGATTTAGTATGATGCCATCTGATTTCTGCCAGACTTCTAAACCCAGGAAGTAATGTAAAATGCCCAAGTCTTTCATGTCAAATTCTGAAGTTAGATCATTTTTACCTTGATCAATGAGGTGATCTTCTCCTGTTATCAGCAGGTCATCAACATATAAAATAATTATTAGCATATCACCTTTAATTACCTTAAAATAAAGATTTGGATCTGCATCATTCTTGGAAAATCCTAGTCCCAACAGATAGCTGTCAATTCTTTCATACCAGGCCCTGGGAGCCTATTTAAGTCCATATAGAGCTTTCTTTAGTCTGCATACATGTGAGTCAGGTTTATGTATCACAAAACCTTCAGGCTGCTCTAGATAGACTTCCTCTTCAATGGTCCCATTCAGGAAGGCAGTTTTCACATCCATTTGATGGATCTTCCAGCCTTTAGCTGCTGAAATTGCTATCACTGCTCTCACAGATGTGTACCGAGCAACAGGTGCAAATGTCTCTTCATAATCAATGCCTTCCTTTTGTGAGAAACCTTTGGCCACAAAACGTGCCTTGTGTTTTTCTATACTACCATCAGCAGCATGTTTGATTTTGAAAAGCCCTTTGGAAGAGACAACAGATTTCTCTTTTCATCTAGGCACTATATCCCATACATCATTTTTCAAAATGGACTGATACTCTTCCGTCATTGCATCCTTCCATACTTGATGTTTGAAAGCTTTTGTAACACTGGTGGGTTCTGAATTGATGATTTCATTCATTAAGGCAACATAGCTTGAGAATCTTTTGGGTCTCTTACTTTCCCTAAAGGTTCCCTTGGGTGTTGCATGATTCTCAGCTTCTTTAATCATCTTCCTAGCCCAAAGTGGTCTCTTCTTGTTGTTGTCAATGGGATTCACTTCTAAGACTCTAGGGGAATTATGAATTTCTATCTCACTTGAACTCCTTGCCCTTTTGAATGTAATGTCTTCTTCAAATATGATATCTCTACTTAGTTCAATTTGTTTTTGCCCGGGTATGAATATTTTGTAGGCTTTAGAGGTTTCACTATATCCCACAAATACCCCTTTCTTTCCAGAAGGTTCTAGTTTGAATCTCTTTTCTTTAGGTACATGAATGTAGACAGGGCAACCAAAGATCCTTAAGTGACTAATCTCAGGTTTAATACCAGTAAAAGCTTCTTCAAGAGTCTTGTTATCTAGGTGAGAATGTGGACATCTATTTTGGATGTATACAGCAGTTCTAGAGGCTTCTACCCAGAATGAGGTTTCTATGTTCTGGTCAAATAACATTGCTTTAGCAGCTTCTACAATAGTTCTATTTTTCCTTTCAGCAACACCATTTTGTTAAGGGTTGTAGGCTACTGTAAACTCCCTCTTAATCCCAGCATTCATGCAAAATTCCTTAAAGATTTCAGAAGTGTATTCCTTCCCATTGTCTGTCCTTAGAATTTTGATTTTCTTCCCGGAGAAGTTTTCAGTAAGAGCTTTGAACTCCTTAAACCTTTTAAGGATTTCTATTGACTCTTTACACTTAAGAAAATAAATCCAAGTCTTCCTAGAGAAGTCATCTATAAATATTACATAATATAGGAAGCCCGCCATGGAGGGTACAGACATGGGTCCACATAAGTCAAAGTGAACCAGTTCTAACACGTTTATGGTTTTACTCAAACTATTTTGAAAGGATCCCTTTCTATTCTTTCCTAGGGCACACCCTTTACAAGCTCCTTCATGAGTTTGTTTTAATTTAGGCAATCCTGTTACTAGTTTTTCCATAGAGGGTAGGGCACGGAAATGAATGTGTCCTAATCTTTGATGCCAAATTTCATTTGAATCAGAAGTCTCAAGGGTAAGGGATTGTTTGATGTCAGTGCACAGTTTGTAAAGATAACCTTGTCTTATACCTATGGTTTGTGCTTTCTTTATAGTGGAGTTCTTTGGCCATGCCAGAACTTTTCCATCCATAAAGGTAACCCTATATCCATTGTCTTCAAGAGCAGAGATGGATATTAGATTCCTCTTTATTCCTGGTACAAATAAGACTCCAGTGAGTTGTAGGGAGAGACCAGATTTCAATTTGATGGAGCAAGTTCCAACCCCTTTTACGGGATGTGCAGAATCATCCCCAATAGTTACTTCTTCATTAGTTTCTTCAGTCATAGTGTCTAGGTGTTCTCTGAACCCTGTGATGTGCCTTGATGAACCACTATCAATTACCCAGTTGTTGATATTGTCAGATACTTGACTTGATAAGGCTGAATAGAAGACAAATTTCTCAGAGTCATAGTCTGTATTTGTTTTTCCTACTTTAGCAAAAGATGCTTGTTGTTTTGTTCTATCAAGGAACTTCATTGCATAGTGTCCATACTGATCACATCTGAAACATTGTATTTGAGAGATGTCTTTCCTCTTTTTGAATGATCCTTTTCCATAGGAATTTCTCTTTCTCTTGAATGATCCTTTCCCATAAGAATTCTTCTTACCCCTTTTAATAGATGTTGTGTTGAGCACATGAATATCCTCATCTATGGGTTTTTGTTTGTTTTCTTTTGTCAAGAGTCTTGTTTCTTCTTGTAGGCAATATGTTCTTAGCCTATCAAAAAAAACCCATAGATCTCGCACTTATTCCTTGAACAAATGACTCCCATGAGTTTGGTAGGCCTCCTAGAGCTATTAGTGTTAACTCCTTGCTATCAATTTGATATCCAATTGTTGATAGTTGATCTCTTACTTCAGTGATTCTCATGAAGTATGCATTAATAGATTCTCTTTTGTTTATTTGAACATTGTTAAGTTGCCTTTTTAATGCAAGGGTCCTACTGCTGTTGTTTATTTCAAAAGTGCTCTCAAGGGATTTAAACATTAGATATGCAATCTCATGTTTCGACAAAATAGGTACTATATGATCCCTAACTGCATCTACTAAAATTTTCATCGCTTTCTCATTGTTCTCAATCCATTGAGTTTTCTCTACATCATCCTCTGGTTCTCTCTTGTTTTCTTTCACAAATGAGTCTAACTTATTTTCTTTTAGAATCATCATGATTCTGAATTTCCATGATGTGAAGTTGTTTGCACCTTCAAGACGATCTTCAAATCTGATCGCACTTGACATTATGAAGAATGTGATGTGTATTTGATTTCTTAAAAAATACGATTTTCTTAAATAATCTGATATCTTGATTTGATTCGGATTTTCTCAACGTGGCTCTGATACCATGTTAAATTAATCAAATCTAACAAATTATATTCTAAGTGGAGAATAAGCAAATCCTAGATCTCAATTTCTGTATATATATTCTAAGTCAGATTTCTAATGTTTTATCTCTGATCTTCAATTGCAGAAAATTTATCTATTTCAATATCCTACAAAAGAAAATCGATTTCATGTCTTATATCTCAAGAAGAGACACGCCTCAAGGAGAGACACGTCCCATGAGAGGATGTGTCTCCACAAAGTGGAGACACGTCTGCTCATGGGACGTGTCCCTTGAATATGCGGACTCCTCTAATCAACCGATAATTATCGGTGGTTTATATTTAAACACCCGCATGTATTAACAACAGCGATTAGTGTATATAAATGAAGTTCGATCAACACTTGATTTCGAATTTATTCATAGTCAAAAATTCGAATAACTTACTTGCAGATATCATACTTGAAAAGTAGATTTCGATTATATATAAATGATGATGATGCATAAATGCAATCATCATTTATATCTGACCGAAGCTACTTTAAATCAACACACATTAATAGTTCAGCTCATTTCTTTGGTTAGAATCCTATATCTCAAGTTTGACAAATTGAAAGCTGACAGATGATTAACAAAATGAGGCATCCTTGGAGGTTAGAACTCAAAAGTAATGAAATTTTATTCCTTATACTAAAGTTAAAGCCTTTCAATGCATAAAGGCAGGATGAAATGTCCATCAATGAAAAAGCGATTGAAAAATCCAAATACTCACATTAAAATACCTCTCATCCGTGAATGTAGTAGAATCTTTATCCTTTTCCAATCCAAGGCACTTATATAAATGTGACTCTGATGCAAAATCCAGCAGCTGACTATCATCGTCATCGTCGTCATCAATCTGCAATTGCACTGAAAATCCATTGAACAACAACGAACAGCCCACAAGAGACTTATTCTAATAAAAATCAGCTAATACCTTGTATACTATATGTCATTTCCAATCCAATCAGTTTGGGAAGAAAATGTATCATAAACAAGCAATCATGATTTACATTAAAAGCATAACTAAGAATTTATAATTTCAAACTACTCTTGCAAAACCCAAAAGTATGTATTGATACAATTCAAAGCCAATATAAACCTTTAATGAAAAACCTATACAAAAAAGTTATACCAACTAGTCAATGTAATCAAAGAAAACATACTAAACAAGAAAACAATGGAAGACTCCATTGCAGCACACAAAAGGTATTTCAGATGAGTGTAAATTCAAGGTATCGGGAAAGCTAAATAGCTGAGAACCTAAGTTACCAGTCCTAGTATGGGTTCAAGTTTGGGTTCTGGTTCGAGGGTTTAGTTTGCAGGTTCATTCAAAAAAAAAATTGGGGTTGGGTTCGTTTTGGGTTTGTCCATACAAAAGCATATAAAAATCAAAAATATATACATATTTACAGCAGTAACTAAATTCAACATACTCCACATAGCATCTTATATTATATAATAATCAAAACCACCATATTAATAGTCAAATATTAGTCAAACTCAAATGTCATGATATATATTAAAGTTAAAAAATAATAATATAAAGTGTCAACAATCAGCCATCATAGATCAAAAATCATATGAGTCTTCAAAAAGATCATCACCATTCATATTAGATGATGTAGCTACTAATAAATTAGAACCACAAGTAGTGTCATTGGCACTAGTACTAGCACTAGCACTCTCATGCTCGCTAGTCGGTGTTGGATATTTTTCTCATTGATGTCAAATTCAAATGCCATCGTGGAGGACTGCTTACTCAACATAAAGTGTCTGACTTGACTTGTCTATGGGTCGAGTCAAGAGTTTTTGTAATGTCTTGACTTGTGGATGATGGGGAGTCAATTTCAGAAAATACTTCTGACAATTCCTTTTTGGCCGAAGGTTCGAGTATTTGGTTCGAGTATATCTCTGACGTGGCAATTAATTTACATACCTTTGGTGTGTCCTTTTTGGGCGACGGTTTTTGTCGATGCCAGTGATAAGGGCGGCTTGTGTAATGGTGGCAGCCTGAATTCTTATTGACGGCTCCCTCTTTAGTGTCAGCTTCATATGGGGCGGCGATATTTGTTTTTCCCGGAGACATGTTTCTTTTATTGACCTTGTTTAATCCTTTTCTTCAGCAATTGTTAAGTGTGTGGGTTCCTCATAGTCGTCGTGGTGCTAATTAAATGCCTTCATAGCTTTAAAATATTTGAAGACCATTTCTTTATTGGTTGTTGAGTATCGGGTGCATGTGAGTCATTTGTTCATCTATGTGCATAAATAATATGGTCAATGCTCTGTCGTGGGTTGTTGTGAAAACTATTGGAAGGCATTATCTGAACCATTGACGGTTTCATTCTATTAATGGTGGCTTTCATATTGTTGTTGATGGCTATTAATGTGTTTTGTGGTGTCATCGTAGTTGGTTTTGAGGACGATTCTGTTAGGTCTCAAAAACGCAAGTTTGAACTAGAAGAGGTTGCCAAGCTCTTGAAACGTTTTTGGCTAACGTACAAAGCCAATTAATGTAATTGACCTTCTACTCTTTCGGCTTTGCTAAACCTAGGCGGGTGTACCTATGTAAATGATTGTAGATTTGAACTGTATGATTCCTACTTGTGCAATCTATCCCCAATGGCAAATAGTGAGGGATAGATGAACTATTTCTACTCCTACTGAAATTTGAAATATGAATGTATGGATAAGACTTTATGAAACTCTTGAATGGAATGGGTATGACCAGTGCCTACTTTTGTTGGGTAAATGGAGTCAAGATGTAAATGATATGCGACTTACTAACTAGCTACAATTCTAATTGTTTGGCACTTATACTTGTTTATACTTGGTATAAACGTGCAAGGATGTGACTAACAAACTCTTCTTATTGATCCAATCAAGGCCTATTAGGTTATTGTGATCTATCTAGGAGGATTTTAATCCTTACTTGAAGAAACCAATTAAGCAAATTACACAAGAATAGCAAATGTGTCTGATGAATTTTAGTATTCTACTTGGAATAAATTCAACTAATAAGGAACACCAACTTGGAGATAGCCGAATAATTGTTTAACTTGACAAACAATTGACACCAATATTTGAGTCACCAGATTAAATCTTCTTGTCCATTATATTATTCCAAAAGATTTTGCAATACATAACATAACATTTTGCTTCAGCAACTGATTACCCTATCCAACTATTGGTAACTTCCTAACCTACTACTACTTCCCCCTCTTTACATGATTTTACTGTACATATATACAATACACATTTTAGGGTTATGACCCTTCATTTGTTCCAGTGCAACTTTTCAACATTCTTCGGTGAAAATAAAATATTTAATTAATTGCCTTTTTGGAAAATCAAATATTTAACTTTATTCTTGAGTTTGCATCTTCATGAAAATTAATTTATTGATTTTCTTCTTTCGCTGGAAACTTCACATTCGTTCAATTTTATATTTTGAAGTTGATTGTTGTGACTAGCCAACTTTAAATGTCTCAATGGTTTCTTTACCACGTTACCTCGCGCCACTTCTCTCTCCCCTACGGTACCATGGTGTGTTTTGTTTCTCCTTTATCAGCTTACCACCCTACCGCGCATTAAATTTTGTCCCCCCGCAGTATCGCGGTATGTCTTTTGCGTCCTTTCTTATTGCACCGCTCCACCGCGAGCTACCTTTTTGCTTTCCTGCGATATGACGGTGTCTTCCTATTACTGTCTTCAAGTGTACCACTCAACTGCGGACTACAATCAAACCCTCCGCGATATGGCGGTATCTCCTATTCCTTTGCTTCCTTCACCGCTTTACCATGGGTTAACATTCTTTGTCCTACGGTATGGTGGTATATGTCCTTATTGCCTTCATTACTGCTCTACCGCGGTCTAACATTCATTTTCAAGCGGTATGGCGGTGTCCGCCCTTATTTTCATTTCTACCGCTCTACCGCAAGCTATGTCCTGACCCTCCGCAGTATAGCAGTAAAAAGGGTATACCGGTGGCTCTTCTTACAGCCTTACCGCGAGCCACTTGGTGATGGACCACAGTACTGCAATAAGGCATAAGTATTGTAAGGGTTGTTTAATATGGCAGCGGTACAGCGGTAAAGGGCTGTTTTGGCCTTGAGGGTGGAAATAAAATGACTTTTACAATAAGAGCATGAAATTTTTGGACCACTCAAGAAAAAACCCCTTAGGATTTTATGTTAAAATTCTGGTTCTAACAGATTCAATGAATTAGCATTTTGAAGAGAGTGCATGAATTGATTCATATATGTGAGATTACTCTTCAATGTGTTTTTCTATTTGAGTGTCGATGGCATTTGGATATTGTCTTTAGGTGGCTACAAGGTTGTGAGCATTTGATTTATATACACCTATGGTATGTTTTGTGAATGTTGTGTTGCACATGTATGAAGATGATTACGAAGCTAAGTTGAGTATGAGAAGATGTCTTTATTTGCCATCACCATATGTTTTAGCGATTAACAGTTTGCTTGTCTAGCTGAAGGCTGCAATTACTCTATTCGCCATAGTTGGAGTTGTGCTCAGTTGATGGATATTGTGTTTGACTGTTGAGACAAAAATGGTTGAATGTGGAGGTGTGTGTGTATGTTTTGAAATCAAGGGTGCCTTCATGGAGTTGTTATGAGTCAATATGTGCATCGCTGACTTATGTTTATTATGCTCAAAATATGGGAGTGTTGTCAAAAGGATGAGCTTGTGTAACCTTCTTATGCATGAATATGGTAATGTGAGGTGCCTGGTTATGCATTTCTTGGAATCAGCTTGTTATGAAGTATGTTAATTTGAGAAGATTAAGTTTTAGTGTTTGAACTATAGATCTCAGAATTTGATCAGTAATTTCTTGTGCAAGCATAAGTGTCTCAGTGAAGTGCAGAATGTATTTTGGTTTTGTGATCAGAATTGCAATATCGAGAAGGTTCTCTGTGAGTTGGTGCTCACGCTGAAGTTGGTGCTTCAGCCATTCGAAGTTGGTGCTTCGGGAGAGTTGTTGCTCTCAGTGAGTTGGTGCTCACTTGTGTAAAGTGGATTGGTGCCCTTTGAAGTAAATAAAAGCAATATTTTGCCGTGGTTTTTTACCCAAAAGGGTTTTCCACATAATATCGGTGTTCATGGTGTCTTATGTTTGCTCTTACTGTTTTGATTTTTGATTCATATGGTTTTAAGTTTTAAAGTTTAAAATACTAATTCACCCTATTTTGGTTTTGTGATCAAAATTGCAGTATCGAGAAGGTTCTCTGTGAGTTGGTGCTCACGCTGAAGTTGGTGCTTCAGCCATTCGAAGTTGGTGCTTCGGGAGAGTTGTTGCTCTCAATGAGTTGGTGCTCACTTGTGTAAAGTGGATTGGTGTCCTTTGAAGTAAATAAAAGCAATATTTTGTCGTGGTTTTTTACCCAAAAGGGTTTTCCACATAATATCGGTGTTCATGGTGTCTTATGTTTGCTCTTACTGTTTTGATTTTTGATTCATATGGTTTTAAGTTTTAAAGTTTGAAATACTAATTCACCCCCTCCCCCCCCCCTCTCAATATTTCCTATGTGCTCTTCACTTGGCTCATCGTCAACATCAAGTGCAGCAAAGTGGAAAGTGGAAGCATCCAATTCAATATGCTCTGGCTCAATATCCCACTTCCTTTTGTCCCCTTCCTTGTAGCCACTTACTTTGTGTGTAAGGCGCCACAAGTTTGAATGTACATACACCAAGTCCTTTGGCTTTTTTGAGTGTAGTAAATTGCGCTTTACTAGGTGGATGAAGGAGTATGTGTTCCAATTCCTCTTAGATGCAAATGAACTAGCAACCTGTTAAGGCAAAATTAGAGAGTTAAGAGTTACAAAATTTAAAAATTTAAAGTATAAAATTAAAATATAAATAAAACTTAAAAGAAAAGAATTTTTTTATAAAACTTACTTGCGATAAAGTTTTGATCACAAGAGGTTGTAGGTGTGTGAATGATTGTCCATGGATGTACAACCAACTAAGAGCATCAACCTTATACTTGTCTTGAAGAGCATCAATACTAACGTCACTAGAGCATGAAAAATCCATGAACTCAACCCTCACTGCATCCCACACATCACAATCAATGAAGAGTCTACGAAGTGCTACCTTGTACCCTTGACTGACTTCAACATTTCTATGTGGGGAAACTCTTATTCTCACAAAAAAGAGCTCAGCACCGTAATATTTGGGGCTCAATGCGAAGGCAAGATGTAGTGGAGCAGTCATTTTGTTCCATCTCTCTGCAATGATTTTGTGTAGTTATTGGAAGAAAAAAAAATTAGGATCTTGCTCTTTTGCATTTATGATGGCTTTCATCTTCTCAAGCATTAAGTCGATTTCATCATATATCTCACCCAAACAAGGCCTAGATATGTCGGTATAAGGGATCATGCTCAAAATGGGCTCGGTGAAACTGAGGATGTACTCAACACAATGCCAACAAATATCATCTAGGGTCATTTTCTTAACCTTTATTGTCTTTGTAGTGCTAGATTGCCTCCATATGGACCAGCTTGAGTTGATGACCATGTTAGAAAGTGTCTCACAAACCTTCACAAGTCATCCCAACACAATTGTGTTGGAGGCAAAACAAGTAACAACAACCTATTTGAAAATCAAAATTATGAATTATAAATTTACAAAAATTAAAATTACAACAAAATTAAAAAGTTTACTAAAGTGAAACATATTTAACTTACCTTCAGCAGCTCCAATTTTGAGAATGTTCTAAATATGCCTTGTGACATATGGTGGTTGGTGACAAACATTTGGATCTCTTTGACCTCAACATACACCTATTTGATCCAATCAATTTTGGTACCAATTTTTTGTAGCATAAAGTTGAGGGAGTGGACAGCACAAGGTGTCCAAAAAATGTGTGAATAATGCTCCTCAAGCAATAACCCAATCGCTCTACAATTTTTGGCATTGTTTGTTATAACTTGCACAACATTTTGAGAGCGCACTTCCTCAATAGTTTCTCAATCACAAATCTATAAGTGATATGCCTTTCTTTTATGGAGGACCAATGATTTCAAATGAATTCTCAAGATTTCTCTTCAATGTGTTTTTTTCCAAATAATCCTACTATTTTGTATGCCTATGAGGGTTGAGGCCCTTGCTTAGGATTTTCTATTTGATGTAAACAATCAATTCCTCAATGCATCATCCAAGATAAATTTGTTGAACCCAACCTCTTATTGTAAAAATGTGTTTAGGCTCATTTTTCTATCTTCGCAAACAAAGGTTCCTTTGTAATTTGTCCTTCAGATGGGAGTAATGCCTATATTTATCCCCTTGTTATTTGAAGTGGATCATGTCCATGGGTTTCTCTAGAAGAGGAAGATATTAATTTATGACTAGTTACCTTCCTTGGTCTATCGATATCTAGTTACCTATGATGGCCATATGTTCTACATTTCTTAGAGATTGTTGATGGCAATGGCAGTATTATTTGTCCCAACTATCTTCAGCATCATTGCTCTCATGGCCTTGGTATTCCCCTTGGATAAGGGAGGGTACATTCTCATCAACTGGGGGTCAAGACAAACCACTACATTCTACAAGGTGATAGGATTTGTTGTCTCCACTCCTTGCAATAAGCGGAGAGAGAGAAGCACCTTATATCCATATATCTTGTCCACTACGAGATCCAGAGAACATACCACTATTTGTTCAAAGGTTTAATAGGGCCCCCAGATCTCCTTTTCCATTGCTGCAGCTAGAGATTGTGCCCTATTACCTTTAGGAAATATTTCAAACATTGGGCTTTACACAATTTACCTAGAACTACCACATTGATCACCCTCTTCTTTCAATCTATTCAGCAATTGGAGGTATCATGTGTCCTTTGGATATCATAGGTACCCACACAGAAGATGATAGATCCATGAGACAACATCCATCTTCTTGTTCAACCAGCAAAGTATCCTATTCCTTTTAATCTCACACTAGGCAAGGTTCCCACTCTTGCTCACAACCTAAAATTCTTAGACATGCGTGAATTAACAATTTTATCTCTAGATCAAGAGGATCATGGACCATGCATGTTAGAAGAGATTCTAGGAGGTGCACCCTTCTTATTAGAATTGTTCAATAAGACCCATTAAGCCCAAGCCATTCTTTGGTGGACATTGTCAAATCCTGTATTGGCCCTTTCATGGCAATTGACTCAAACGCCAATCCTCCTTCCCCTCAATGTTTTGGTACAAACAAGAGATAGTTTTAGTCTATGGTCTTTAGTTTTGTCTCCATCAGCCCCCTTCTCCTTTCACAAGAGATATTTCTTCCACATCATTATTTGTATTAAATGGCTATCTTTTCATAGGGTTTACTCATTTTGGGTTCATCCTCCACTTAGAATCTTTGTTCTTAAGTCTAAATTACTTTTCCAATTGTTAGAGTTCCTTTTACCACTCCTTTCTATCGAATCTCTTTGTCCTTTAGAGTCCTGTTGAGCTACTATAATGTATAATTTATTTGTTTCTTAGTGCATATCGAGCCCATAAAAAGTCAGACCCAATGAACAACAACCTCAATCCTTTTAGACATAATATTTCACAACAAGATAAGGCAACAATCTTCTTAACAATCACAGGACAGATTATCAGTAAGTAGTTTCTTCTAGCAGTATGCCTCCAATTTTGTTTATGATTTTTTCTTTTTATCTGATGCTTAACACAGTCAAACACAATTTAAGTCACTTTCGACATTCCTGTTCTCAATAACTGATTTTAGCTTGGATGAATTACCAACATAGGGAATATGAATTAATGTAAGCGTATTCACATGCCCTTGTTCAAAAAATGTAACTTCAGTCAAGTGCAACTATTTTAAAATAAATAAAAAGGATATATGTTGCACTATATAACCATGTTCAGACATATAACTTTTCCTAAACCACCATCTAAAATATTAAATAAGGAATTCTTACCAGATTAGCATGCCTCTTCAAACATCGCACCCTTTCATGTAAAAGAAATGCAGGTTTGTAGATGTCTGACAGATTGACAGCACATGCCAAATTATCACATAAGAGTTTACACATTTCAGAAAAAGATGAAAATCTGGCATCATGCCTGTGTTGATCATGGGGTTCCTGTATTTGTTCAAATGAAGCAGTAAACATAAGAAGCTTTCCTAGGAGGCAGTAAATCATGCTTACAGAAAACAACTAAACCCCATTCATGAATAGCAGCTAGAAATTCTAAGAGACAGTTGCATCGTATATATAAACTTTAAAAAACTACCATCTGAGTTAGGAAATTACATTACGCATGGACTCCAGAGGAAGATAATCAAAGCAGTCTTCAGCTTTTACTTCAGATGACTGGGAATTTTTCAATGAAGTATTGTCGACCAATAGGCCCTGCATTTGTAATGGATAAGAAAAGCATTCTCACAGTAAGGGAATCCCCAATCAAATGTCTACATGAGATAAATACTACACATTTGACAATGGACAAGTCACAAAAATTATAAAAGTTGGAATGAAATGTTGAAAATGCCCATCACATATGATTCCCTGCCGGAAGAAAAATGGTTAAACTTAATATCAATATAAATGTTTACTTGCTTCCCTATTAGATAAGCTCTGAATGAACCAGGTGACACAGGCATAAGCCTAATGTTTTTGTCAATGAAAATTCGCATTATTAGACAGTAGTAAACCATTAAAGGCTATGTAAAACTCCATACATATTTGCAAACCAAATTCTGTCAGTCTGTTAACATTCAAGGCTACGTATCTGCAAATAAGGTGAACTTGTAAATGGAGATTTTGTTATTCCAGAATTTATGTCCAAACTATCAACCAGACATTGATGTCCCATGTCCTGCCAAACTAATTAATTCCCTTGAAATAAATTTAAACCAGAAGTATGAGATGTTGTAGATGTTTTACATAAAAGTAGGTAGTAGCTTGAGATGATATACCTGAACGGCATGCAAGAACATTGAATGTTGGAGTTAAAAAGATCACTGATCAATCATGATTTTTGTATTTTCTTTTTCAATCATATAATAATTCATAAACTTTACTTTTAAAAACACTTAAAATGTGTTTTAACATTTTGGCAATGTCTTCCAAATTACCTGTTTTTATTCCTGTTAACTGGCCATTCTCAAAAAAAGTCCTTTCCTGAATTTTTCCTTTCTATTTAGAATAAGTAATTTTAAGAATTATTTAGTGATTTTCTCTATTGTTACACTTTTGCCAATCGATATTTTTGGGACCCATGCCAGTTAATTATCCATGATTTGTGCAATATTGTCGAATAATTTATTCCTAGGTTAAGAGCTACCTGGTTTATTCCATAAAAAATGAAGTGCTCACTAGGAAAGGATTACCCTAAGAGCTAGTTGGGATTGCCATATGGTACCCAATCAGATACCATTAATTCCTAGCTATGGTGCAAGAAGGTCTAAGAAAGAAATCTTCAATTGCTAACATCATTTGCAGATACATAAGATTGGACAATTATTTTAACCTACACCAGAAAATTGACAAACCCAAATGACAAATGCATGTACCAGTTCAGATGATACTACTTGTTGGCGATCAAATTCCTCAAACAAGTATGAAGCTAAGGTGAGGATGATTACAAATCAATATCACAAAAGTGCCCAATGAAAATTACCAAAAGCAAAGATTTAAAGCAACAGAGGAATGATAAAAACAATAGAGACAATACTAACTTTTTGCAGCTCAGTGTTACATAAATAAAGATGGATCATTTAACAGAGGTAGCAACTAGACATAATCAGGAGAACCCTTAGTTTCATCCAATGTTTCTATAAATATTGCAATGGGGCTTCCCAGAGAGGGGTTGAGGTGGAAGATATCCTTTGTCATTCTAATCACATTCTATCCATCCTAATCACAACGTCCAGGTTGTGCATTCCATTGTTCCAAAGGGTTGGCATCTTCATTGAAGTTGAAATTTTTCAAGGCTGGAGTCCTTATAGAAGTGTGAAACTGTTGAGACTGCTGGGTGTTTGCAGCAATATCTCTTTGCAATTTTTCAGCACTGAGAATATGTTCTACGGATTCTGTGTGTTTAAGGGCACTTTGATAGCAATGTCAATGAATTGCTATTGGGATAGCATTGTTCTATTCCTCATGTTTGTTGAAGCAACTAATGATAGCTCTCTGATTGTCTTTGGTGGCTTAGAAGTTCCTGAATGGCAGATTTGGGATTCCATGACTGTAACCTTGCTGGATGGTGTGAAGTTCTACAACCTTCAGAAGACTGTTGAGGGTATCATTGATATTGACCATCGTAAAATGTATCATTGTTTCATTGGTCTTGGGGGACTGTTGGACGGGTTTCAGGTTCCTCAGATGATTTAAGATTGCTTTTTAAGATGGAAGCTGATCCAGGATTTGGATTGAGGATTAAAGACCTAACATATAACAGGAATTAGCCACCAAGCTTATTTGGAATGGGATAATGATGGGTGTTTGCATGTTCCAATGACAAAATGATGGTGATACTTGGACTTAATCTTGATGGAGAGATGAGTGAAGGAATGCAATTTTTTCTAGAAATCGGGTCAAGAGTAACAGTAACTTTGAGAAGTTGAATAGGATGCAGCTCAAGGTGCAGAAGGTACAGGAGAAAAAGAAGAAACAAGGTAATTATTACCCTCTTTTGTATGGTGTTCAGGATTGCTGGATGTAGCCATCTTGGTAAGATGAATGACTTGACACATGGGAAAATTGTATCCTTGAATTCCTCATCAAGAATTATGGTGACAGGACACTCAGTCATTGATATTGACCATCGTAAAATGTATCATTGTTTCATTGGCCTTGGGGGACTGTTGGATGGGTTTCAGATTCCTCAGATGATTTAAGATTGCTTTTTAAGATAAAAGCTGATCCAGGATTTGGATCGAGGATTAAAGACCTAGCATATAACAGGAATTAGCCACCAAGCTTAAGTGGAATGGGATAATGATGGGTGTTTGCATGTTCCAATGACAAAATGATAGTGATACTTAGACTTAATCTTGATGGAGAGATGAGTGAAGGGATGCAATTTTATCTAGAAATCAGGTCAAGAGTAACAGTAACTTTGAGAAGTTGAATAGGATGCAGCTCAAGGTGGATAAGGCACAGGAGAAAAAGCAGAAACAAGGTAATTCTTACCCTTTGTTGTATGGTGTTCAGGATTGCTGGATGTAGCCATCTTCGTAAGATCAATGACTTGACACATGGGAAAATTTTATCCTTGCATTCCTCATCAAGAATAATGGCGACAGGACACTCAGCATCAGATGGGTGGCATTCCTTTGATTTTATATTCATCTACTTGGAGGAGGAGATTGCCCTTTGGGCTCCCCCAGGCACTTCCATTGTTGTTTCTCAGAGGTATGCATGTTCTTCTAATTTATTGGCATTTCTCTGGACCAGCTCACTCCCTTCAAGTACTCTTTATGTGCTCCTCATCATCTCCTTCCAAGGAAAGAGGTGCTTAATTGATCCATCAAAGAGGACATTTATGGTCAGTACATCCAGATCACTTGGACCTCCCTCTAACTTCTCTCAGCCCCAAACTAGCTTTTTATGCTGATCATTTCTTACAAGTTGTTGATGGGGTCATTGTTTGGCCCACCTATCTTCACACCATTGGTCTCATAGTTCAAGGATTCTGCTTGGCTAGTTACAGGCATCAACTTTGTGTTTGGATAGACCACCATAATTTTTTAGGGTGAAACACTGTTGCATTTGTCCTCTTCGAGAGGTGGAATCTAAGGAGCATTTTTTCCGATGCTCAATCTACTATGAATTTTGTTGGAGGTACTATTGTCTAAACAGAGATTCTAGTGGTTCTATTTCAACTTTCTTTTGCTACCTTGACTAGAGGTGCTTGGACCATTTCCTTTGTGAGATCATCCCAATTGATTACTTCTTTCTTTAAGCCCGCCACTATTGTTAGAAGTGTTAAGCACCCTTAGACACTCCTGATTCATGTATGAACGGGCATAGATCAATGAAGCATTGCTCTTCTTTGTATTCTGCTGTGGTTGGGGCCACCAAAGCATCCTGACTCTCACTCTAGTGGTTGTGCTTATATATCAACTTGATGTCAAAGACCCTCCCTCACCTTCATTCCACAGTCTAAATCTCAGCAGCAAGCTCACATTACCATTTTTTTTCTACTACTAGCAGTTCTTTGGCCTCAAATGTGCGGGTGGATTCTACATGACATTGACTACCTTCTAGGATTTTCTAGCCTGGCTCCCATAGCTCTAAACTATCCTCAGTGAGCATACTTAGACTCTAGAATGGCATGACTATGATCAATGACATTTTCACTAACTCCCCAACATGTCTCAAAGCATGGATTACCTTACAAGATCTCCCCCCTCCTCTTTTATTATTGTACTTGCTTGGGCGTTTAAAACCTTTCTATAGGCTAGCCCCCATTTTTGTTTGCTTTTTGTCTAGGGCTTCCTTCTTTTCCTAGTCATTTGCTATTGTGCCTATTGTATGTCCCATCCTATTGATCTATTTTTGGTCATTTATGGATATATTTTACTTCTTTATTTTCTTTCAAACCTGTTTTTCTTCTTTGTGTATGTTTTCAAGGGTTAGTGATTAGATTTGAGGTATTTGCAACTATGGTAGGGAATAGAAGCTTTTCTAGATTTTTCTAACAGCCTAAGACTCCTCTTGAAATTCATGATTGACCTGATAACAGGTTCCAAACATTAAACAATGACATCAAATCTAAAAAATCTCCTATATTTGCCACAACAAATACAAAGTACTGCCTCAAGCCGTTCGCCAAGTGCATTATTAAGGATTTGAAGGGTGTATGGAGGATGATCATAGGTGAAATCATTAGAAGATGGCATAGAATGAGGAGAAGCATTTATTCCCAAATCCATATGAATCTGTAAACCCTGTCAATCATTGCCTTCAGTTTCAACAAGGAGCCATAATGACATTATTCTAAGTCTCAAAAGACAATTGGCAATCAAATTAATGCAATGAGATTGACAGCACTATCAGGTCTAAGAATGTCTCTGGCAAGAAAATCTAATCATCTCCTGTTCAAAATGATTAGGGGCCCTAATAGTGCCATTAATAGTTGCAATGTTTACCTCTATGAGATTCTTCTTCTCTTTCCTTTCGACACCACAATAACAAAGAATTGCATAGTGTGTATTAAAAGAAAATATTTATTTTTAGGATATATTTGTCATCATCTTCTTCACAATTGCAATCCTTTTCATTTTGGTTGAATGTGCAAAGAATTTCAGGCCCACATTCATCATGGAGGTGTATTCTTAGTTAGCTATAATTATTTTGGTAAAGTTGGTTGAATTTTAGGTTTTAATTAAATCTTTTCAAAGGCCATGAGCACTGGAATGAACGTAGAAGTTTGTTGCCATTTCATGTTCGTATACAAAGGTGACATATCACTGAATCTGCCACAATAGAAATTCAAGGGAGGAATTTGTCTTTTGTGTCATGTAGGATGGACTTGGTGGCCAAACAAAGATTGTCATGCTTTGATTGAGTTTTCATTGCTCACCATACAAGGTCATCATTATACATGCATGCTGGTTTTTGGGTGTCCATGTGAGCAAGAGAGACAATGTCGAGGGACATGGGAGGGAGTAAGCTAGCTTATGCTATTAGATAGGAAACATGTTAACAATTGGTTCAAGGAAAGGCTATTATAAAAACCTTGTTGCAAAGGAAATGGCCATTTTCTATTCTCACTGCCCATTACAGCGGATGAAAATCAAGAACAGAACATCCCTAAACTTCCATAAAAGCTTAGTAAAGAATTATATGAGTATACTATAGACTCTAGAGCAAGCATACCTCAAACAGAGACCCTTGTAAGATGATTAACACCAAATGATCATAGTCTACTCATAGCACCAGCTATAGTGGCATCTTTAAAGATATAATATTGTGCACAAGGACTTTCCTTTGGTGTCTCGGAGATTATAATTATTTTTTTTCCATCACCATAGTTGTTACACCCCAAATTGTAAGCTACTACATAATAGTACTGCATAGGGCCGAATGATTGTAATGAGAATTCAATATTTGAATAAAATATGTGTACCTTGTTATCAATATGAGTGTTTTATCATTTGATGATTGTCTCATTCTAATGTAGTTCTATTGATGTCATTCTTGGTGGATTAATGCATATAAAGTTATGGAATTGTTAATATTCTAACTTGTGAGATGTTATGTATACTGCTTATGTTGTGAACATTTGACTTCCGTGAACGTATGTCAGTGGATGCAGGTATATGTACCATTCCTCCAAGCGGAGGGAAAATATCACTCGGGAGAGGAGCTTGGTCGATTAACCGGTAATGTGAACTATCTGAGCATACACACACATCACTGTAGAGTGAGCAAACTAAGTCAATTATGTTAGATAAGTCATCCATAGTCATAGATTGGCATTAGGAGTCGTGTCTTCTTTTATACGTTTTATGAAAGATGTTTATCTGTTCATCTGTCTCGTTGTATTAAGTTCATTACAATGGTAACGTATATGAATGTAAGTGAATAGGGAGTGTACATATATAAATGTATATAGTATATACACGTATCCATATGTATATACATATCAATACAAGCGTATGATTGGCAAACGGATATGCTCATACGGTTGCATCGATATGGTATACATACATATACGTGCATATTGAGGTATATACAGACATATATACATGTGTATATGCACACAACCTATTGTATGTGAATATTAATAATATTATATTATTATTGCCTGTCAATTTACATATACATGTATATGTATATATATACATATATTAACATATCGGAAATGACGACTGGCTTACGATATGTTTGTAGAAGTTATATATATATACACATATACTTACGATATGTTTGTAGAAGTTATATATATATACACATATACGTAAATATATATATGTATTAATATTATATGTAAATATAAATATTAAAATAAGATAATATACATAAATATATATATATTACATAAAGTAATTAAATATATATATATATATATATATATTTAATTACTTTATGTAATATATATATATTTATGTATATTATCTTATTTTAATATTTATATTTACATATAATATTAATACATATATATATATATATATTTAATTACTTTATGTAATATATATATATTTATGTATATTATCTTATTTTAATATTTATATTTACATATAATATTAATACATATATATATTTACGTATATGTGTATATATATATAACTTCTACAAACATATCGTAAGCCAGTCGTCATATATATATATATATTTATATAAATTATTTGTTACTTTAATACATATAAATATATAATATTTAATATTTATATATTAACTTAAATTTAATGAAAATCAATCTTTGATTTATTTATCATCTCATATTTGGAAAATCGAATTATTTTCCTAAGTATTGATACCACATAAGAAATTGACTTTTTCTTATTTCACCATGAGGGATCGGGTTTATGCTAACCAGCCAAATAATTTAAAATATTATTAACCTTGGAAAATCGAAGGCAATAAAGAAATGTGTTTACCAAAACATCATTCTTCATAAAGTTTAAATCAAAATATTTGGCAAAACAAACTATGGAACTTTGCCGTGAAAAATATGAAATGAACTTTGTCGTGTGTTGGCGTAATAACTAACAACTCTGGAGTGTAAGTATAAAACGGACAGCTATGCACACTACGTGATGAGTGCTCTTCAAATTAGGAGGGGAAGCTCCCTCTTTTGCTGGTATGCGTTTTAAAAGTAAAGTAATCTAAACCTATCTTTTTCAACTCAATTGGGAGAGGCACAAGGTTAAGGAAACCAAGGACGTTGCAGCTAAGGTTTTTCTTTGGTTTTGCAGGTCTTAACTACAACTAAAACTAAATACTTTAATCTATCCAATTTCCTCAAGTAAATAGAGCATGAGGAAAAGGAGCGGGAATGGTTTTATACGATAAGTCGAGTACAGATTCACAACATGAAGGCAAGGTGGCACAACAATTTGCTTGGCTGAATAGACTTATTATAACACACATCACACGATAGGCTTTAGGTACAAATTCTAAACTTGAAGGCAAAGTGGCACAACAATTTTATCAATCTGAATAGGCTTATTGAACACAAAACACAAGGTAAGCAACTGGGACGGTGTATTGCATAGACGAGACACGCATACAACAACGATCAAACCAGCAACCCCATTTAACTAAGTCGAGCATTCACCATAATAATTGCATGAAACCCAAGTGGCATAACAATTCATTATCAAGACAAACACTCATGAACAGATACAAAAAGGCAATATTACAGGCAAGGTGGGAACAGCATATATTACTCTCTCGTGCAAAAGTTATTGACAAATGAGTTGAAAGCTCTTATTTATAGACATCAAAGGTGTAGGCAACCCTAAAATCACCTTGAGTCAACTACAGTCTTGCAATGCATGCAAGATCTTATTGCTAAACCCTAATAAAGGAAACTATACAGTTAACTGGAAAGCTACCATCAGTTAACCGATACAAACAATGCTAACTGGAAATGTGCAACATGCACGTCCTTATTGAAAAAAAGCTAACTGATAACTACCATCAGTTAACTAACACTAACTAAGAGTCCATCCTCCTACGAAGATATCTCCAAGAATGAGATAGGCATCCCTGATGTCAACAAGGAAAACTCAAGACCTGACTTTGAGTTAACTGCTGCTCGTCACTCATCCTCGTAAACAACTGCAGGATCTGACTGGACATCTACTCTAAGTCCTCTCCATTTACCATCTCCTCCAGGAATTTATCGATGGTATCATCATCTGGCACTTTGACGCTGTCCACAATGATTAACTATCTATCCAACTCTTTGTCTCCATCCCGGATTTCCCTCCGACTATCTCTAACCTCTGAGGTCACCTTCTTCAAACTGATAGTCAGCATTGAGAACTCCTCCAATTTGGACGCCTTTGGGTCTCCACCTAGGTTACCACGAACTAGTTCTTCGAACTCAGCCTAAACTGCCTCTAACTCAGCGTATGTACCATCCTCATGTCGATAATGACATGGGATTTGGGTGATGTATTCGCTGATAAATCGAAGAGTTGTAACAACCTTCTCCTGAATCACACCCATCTTAGCAAAAACTCTGTCAAAGGTTTCCACTCTGCAAAGATACAACTCTCTCCAAGTGAAAACCTTCCTTTTATCCTTTGTTGCTTCAATGGCATCATAGGCACCTGCAAGCTGTGATATCAGAATTAGATCCTTCGGCTTATGCTCGGCTATGAAGATCTCGAGCTCCTGAATCCTCTAGCGAAGACTATGTGCGTCAACCCTCAATTGATACAGCTCTATAAGGAGGTGTCGACCAGCAATGATGAAGTCCTCAATCCAGGTATCCAGCAACTTTCCTCGATTAATCAAGTAGTGCATCCTCTGCTGATCTATGACGGTCTCTCGAAGCTGCAGGAGTAAAGGTGCTTGCCCCTCGTTTCCATGAAACAAACTCGAGATGTACATGCGAAGTTGCCTGATTTCAGCCTTAAGAGCTGCCTTATCTTCACCGTCATTCATGACATGTTCCTCCAGATTACTCCCGACGACCCTGAATAGGCTCACGTCGGTGTGTCGAGTACTCTTACCTAGATTTGTCTTGACGAAGGTAAAGTCACCAACATCAACTTCATCTAAGTTCTTGCCTCTTGGAGGTGTAGCAACCTCTATGATGATCTTAGCTTCAGGATTCCTCTCAATGTTGACTTTCTTTTTGGCTCTCTTATTCAACCTATTCTGATAAGGTTCACCGAACTCAGATAAGTCAAGGTCATATGAAGGCATACGCCTCTCTCTTCCCAACGACCTTTAGAGCCAAGATGAATAAGCAATGTTATCCTCTCGAGGTGGAGCTGCTTCTACTGTGTCAACCACTGGCAGACCCACTGGTATGGTCTCGTGTATCGGAGATTCAGGCTCCGAATCAATATCTATAGGAGACGACTGTGGTGAGAAAGGTGGACCTGGAGATGACGAACCAGCCTCAACCTGATTTACCAGTTTTGTTGGAACTGCTGTCTTTGATGGAACTACTATCTCTGCTGGAACTGGAAATACCGGCTCCGTAACTGGAAGTACTAGCTCTCTCTCAACATGTTTCCTCTTGGTGATGCTCTTCCCTTTTGAATTCAACCCAATCTTAACCCCTTCAGGTGGCTTCAAGATAACTTTGACTCGAGGCTTCGCCCTAGAAGTAGAAGGCAAAGAAGAAATCACCACTGCTGGCAGCTCTGCAACTAGAATCACCCTTCGCTTCCGCTTGCTCTCAAGGAAGTACATGCTCGTTTTGATAACTGACCTGGACAAGTCTTTTACTGAAGTATTCACTGGGACATACCAATTAGGTTGGTGAAGTGGTTGGCGAGTGACTTGGTCCTTAACGAATGAATTGAGAAGTATCTCGCCATCATCATCAGACAAACCCTCCATATCTTCTGACAAGAAATCAGCAATTTGTGGGAGAGTAAGCCTAAAATAATGACGTCGATGCACCTCAAAGTCATCCTCACAGTTGACCCAGAAGTCCTCAAGCGCTGTCGAATGTGAAATGTTTCGCTCCAACCTTGCTGAATAATGACCCAACGGATCATAGGTACGCCTCTAAGGAAAACACTCGAGCCGGAGTTTCTCTAACTCGTTCGCCATTAGCTTGCAATCGGCAACTGTTTTGCACTTGTAAATACCCAACTCAAAAGGAAAGGTGAAAGTTGGCTTATGTTGATTGCGAAGGAAAGTGTGAACCTCGTGAGCTTGTCTCATGAACTTCATGAAAAAGAACCTTCTCCGACGGATACCTCGGTAGCATCAGAGGCAATCCTGTATATCCATATACCCGGATATATGTGAAAGTAGGGAATTGGATGAACCAATCCGCCCAACTCTCCATTCTTGATTGTGCCTCTGTGGAAATTCTAACATGCATCTCATTGTTTAAATCTCTGACTGTCCTCATAAGAAAATGATCATTCACTGCTCTAAAGTCCTATTCAGCTTTCGAAAACTCCAACTGTGAGTAGTATTTGTGCACTCGCTGAACGCCCAAAACTCCATTGGTCTTCAATAGTTTAAAGCTGCCTTGAAATGCAACCAAGTAAACTAGAAAGGTCACCATATGGAATTCGTGTATTTTAAGGAACTCTGTAATCTGCTGGTGAAGACACTCACTGATAAACATGGCCCAGTCAAAGGTTTCTTTCTTATCAACAACTCGAGAGATGAGGTAGAACATCCATGGTCTGAAAACGCTTGCGTCTTCTGAACCTGCTAACCGGTTGAGTAAAGTTATCAAAATGGTGATCTCATCCTTGAACTCACCACGCCCAATTTTCTTTGGCATGTTGGTCATCTGAGCTTTTAACCATCGCTAAGCTACTTTCTTCTACAATCTATCCTTGTTCTCCTCCCATATCCTGTCACAATTTGGAATGGATACTGCAAAATGATCTGAACGTGAAGGAATAGAAAAGCATTTTTCTACATCCCTTGGTTTAAGGCTACAAACGACCCTTCCATCTGTCGACCTGATTTGTCTGGTAGACGAGTCATAATACTTAACACAAGCAAGTACAAACTCGAGGTCAAAGACTGAGATGGGAATGGATGCCGCTACAAGTATCCTTGAACGCTCAAGGTTCCTAATTGTAGTACTGTCGGTACCCTCCAATGTATTTAGATTGATGATGAGATAAACATGACTCAAGTCGGTATCAGTAGTTTTCAGAAAATTATGAAGAAAGACCTATTTGGCCTTATAATCTATGGGATTATACTGCATTCTAAAAAACTAAAGTCGGATATGTTTGGACAACTTTGAAAAAAGCTGAAAAAGCTCGGGGATAGGCTAAAAATAGCAAATGGAAGTGAATTTTTCCGGGAAAATTCTAAGATAGGGGTTTTGTGTAGAATCCAATTCTAATGCAAACTAGATCGTCAGAAATGCTAAAAAATGTGATTAAGGCTTGCATGCAAAAGGTTTTCAATTGAGATTTGAACTGGCAGTTAGGGACACTGGGGGCAATTTTTCCTGTGAAAATATGGAACATGGGTTTTGTGTAGAATTGAATCCTATGACAACCCAGGTCGACAGATTTGCGAAAAAACGTGGTTTAGGCCCACATGCAAAGAAAATTTTGGAAAAAAGCACAGTGCTCTAGAATAGAGGCAGCGGGGCAATTTTCACAAAATAATCTAAGACATGGGTATTGTTGTTGATGCTGAAATACCCGAACCGAGATGATGCATTTCTGAAAAATTTGTCGTTTTCTTTCACATGCAAAGAATACCTAAGACGAGAATAGAGGAAAATAAGACAGAAGAATAGAAGTTTTTATTTGTTTGTTTTCTCTCTTCTTCTGTAGAAATTCGCCTATGCTTGAAGTAGAACTGATGAAACCTGCATGCAAATGGAAAACGAAGTCTGAAATATTCTTCTCTTGAACACTCTGAATTTGTAGCTACGAAGAACACTGAAATTTGACACCTTTAGCACCCTCAAATCACTTTCATGCTCAAGAAAAGACGTTTCTTGTCAACTCTAATGAAGAATAATGGACACCATAAGAAAAATATATAAGAAAATATCTTCTACGGTGTGTGAAATGCATGCTAAGTCTTGGAAAATGCGCTTGAAGTTCAACTAGACCTTCAAAACTCACGCATGGCCTATAATTGGCTTCAAAAAATAGTTAACTGATGTTAGAACAAACCCTAATTAGGGCGCCACTTTGAAAAGTTTAGTTAACTGTGCATGCAAACTAATTTTAGCTAGTTACAGACTAAAAATAAGTTCTAGCAGAAGTCGACTTGAAAAGAGTTTAACTGAAAATTTGAATGTAGTTAACTGAAAAACTCTCCTCATGCGCACTTCTATTTTTGAATCTAAAACTCAACCTTTGACTTTAGGCATTTTTCCATACACTTTTCTGAAAAATTTGAGTTTGAAAACCTCAAACGAAGCTCACGTTTGACCACTAATTATGATTAACTGTCATGTCGGATCAACTGGCTAACAGTTTCATTGAAGAGCAGGACCAAATCTGATAAAAAGACTCCTTGAAGCGACAACCCAAAATTCATCAATCTGAGGACTCAAAAAGATGGGCGCCCTTGGCCTCCAAGGGCGCTTTTTGACCTCAGAGTTAGAATATTTTCACTGAGAATTTGACCTTATTTCACTTAACGTTTCCCGGAGTCCGGCAAAACTTCAGAACGTGCTGACTGACTCACTGCAGAGCAAACTGAATTTTGAGCAAGAGCTCCTGGAAGAGACTTCTCATAAAAACATCTTTTGACCTTCCTAAAACATGGGCGCCCCTGGCCTCCAGGGGCGCTTTTCCCAACCAGTGTTAGCCATTTTCACAACTGGCTAAAAACCACTAATCTTCTAGCTGCAGGCTGTTGAGACATCCTCTAACCCGGCTGAGACAGGCAACGTAAATTTGGAGCTGACACGAACAGAACAAGCATCTAAAATAAACAAACAGACTGAATCCAAGGCTCCAAAACCTTGGGCACCCTTGGCCTCCAAGGGCGCTTTTGACATTTCTGGACATTTCTAATCAAGTCTGGAACCTCAAGTTTGACCATTGACCATGACAGCATGACAACTTTGAATCACCTGCTGACAGATGCGTTGCAGAGCTAGATCAAGACAGAAACAAACCTCCTAGTTGTCATTTGATTAGAAGACTTCATCTGAAGCCTCAAAAAGATGAGCGCCCCTGGCCTCCAAGGGCGCTTTTTCACTCCAGAGTTAGAATATTTTCAATTTCCCTCGTTTTGCGTTCAATCTCCAATTTCAAGCGATATACTGATCCATTGGACTGGCTGGCTGGCTCATCGCAAAGCTATCAGGAATCCGGAGAAGACATCTTGGAAGAGACAAATCACAAAAAGTTGATTTAGGCCTCCAGAATGATGGGCGCCCCTAGCTCAAAGTTGTGCTTTTTCACTCCAGAGTTGGCCATTTTCACAGCATCTTCACCTCATCGAAAAACCCCTCCGAGACGAAGTAACATTTTGGATGAAACTTGCCATAGAAACATCGCCAAAGTGTTTTGAGCTTAGCTTTCGACACCTAGCACTTGGCCATCTGCCATTGATGAGTTCAAAAAACCTAACTTCTCACTTGAAAAAACGAAAACTACCCACCAGGCTTAAACTGAGTTTTAACTGAATCCGGCTTCACCATTGTGATCGTGAAGCAAAATAAGCCAATCAAAACAAATTTCAGCCAATTCTGACAAGTTTCAATTTTTAGGGTTTTGACCTAAAAATAGGGGCCCAGAAATCCTAATTTTCAATTTTTCCAAATTTTGCCAGTATCTCCGTGGCATCACACTGACTCAAAGCCCATACTTGAATTGCCCAAAAACTGTGTTTTGACATCATTTTTACAAGGTTTAGACCATTTTAAGCAAAATGCCTTAGGGAAGCAAAAAATTTGGTTTGGGTACAACACTGTGAAATATATGAAATGTGCGGCTGAGAAGAAATACGCGTCTGTGGAAGCGAACAGCCATGAAGAAATGGGGACGCAGCTTGTATTGTGTCAAATTCTGCCTAGAAGTAGGGAATGTGGAGAGCAAATAGAGAGGGAATTTTTCCCTATAAATATCAACAATTGCCTTTACCTGTTGAATCGCGCCATTACCTATAGGTGTCGATTCTTCCTCATTGAACATGTGCAAGTTTGAAACTTTCTCTAATTGTTGTCGGTATGGAGGTCGAATCATCTTCTAAAACGCTGAGTATGGCGTTTACAATCCGCCACTTACCATTTGAATTATTCAATGAGCAAACCTGTCATTTAACATGCCATTTTAAGAGGAATACATTGGGCAAGAAGGCTATATATAGAGCCGCCATTCTGCTGGAGTTATCATCCATTGCAATTCATATTTTTTAGTATCATCTTTTTGTTCTCACTCACACGAATTATCCTGCTCTGTGCATTCATTCTGGCAAGAGTATTTTACCATTTTCTGAGAGCAAAATCATCATAATTTCTTAGTGACATTTCTTCATATTGCTGAAAGTGCAAACATCATCATAATTTCTGAGTTTATAATTGAAAAGCTGAAATCAATTACCAACTGTATATCAATTATAGAGTGTTCAATTTCTGAGAGAGAAACAGAGTTTATTTCAAGGACTGTTGATAGTCTGGAAGTGCTGCAAGTACTAACCAATCCATCAACGTTGGAGGAAAGCTTAAACCAAGCAGGGGTTATTATTCTTCTATACATCTCATCTATAAATCTTTGAATTATTCTGGAGTAATGTTCAATGTTTGTGTTTAGATAGAATTTTGTTTCAATTAACTACTGCAGTATGTTGAAAAAGGGTGTTTTCAATAGTCTATTCAATGGCTTGCACATAGTGAATATGTCATAGAAGATGCATAATTATTGAGAAGAGTATTTATTTGTTTTGAAAGGTTAGATGATGCATTCTTTTGCTGTTGCATTACTTGTATGATCTCTATATAAGGAGAGTACTCGTTACCTTAGTTATTAATACTAGGACTGTGATGAGAGCTTGAATCAAGTACAATGCAGCCAGCTAAGTTATCAGTTTAACTCAGAAAAGCTAGCTGAACTCCTAGGATATTTATTCCAGTATAGGAGGGAATAGGAGAAGTACTTACGATGCTGATTCATCCCAGTAGGAATACTTGATGTAGGATGTTTTTGGTACGAATTACCATTATAAGACAAAAGACCTACACGTAGTGTAAGATAGCCCTAAGTCAAATCGACCCTGAATAGTGTATGTGATAGTTGACCCTCAATAGAGATATTGTATGAACACTTTGGCCAAAGTAGTGTAATGAACAAACATCCTCTTAGACTAGGCGATGATTACACTGCCAGTTCATAGTGATCTCGTATTGCATACTGGATCGAGAGTTTACCGGATGTACAAACTCTAGTTATGTAGGACACACCACTATGCTCAGTCGATAAATAGTATCGGTTACCCAACCAATCTCTTCGTTGAAGGGAGGGCCATCTATCGAATGATAGATGTGCGGGGGACCGCATTATAAGTCTGTGGTTAGCATAAAAGCGCCCGAGTGATGTTTCTCCTCCTTACCAGGCTACTAAAGCACCGAGATTTGAAAGGCGGATTCTTGGACCTTCTTACCACTATTAGTTCAAAAGCTCGAAGAGCTATGTATATTCATGTATGTATTTTTACTTTGATGTTCATTTGAAAAGAAGAAGTTTCTTGTTGAAATATATTGTCTTGTTCATTTGAAAAGGAAAAGATTTCTAGTTGATAGTTAGAAAGTATCTTGTTTAATTATCAATGAAAAGAAAAGAAATGTTTTATAGCACTTTCTTTGTTACATGTTATCTATGTTTAATGTTGTAGATTAAGAAAAAAAATTACGTGAGGGTCGGGTCGTTACAATAGTTCTTCCCATCCAAGCGATGTTTCCATTAGTATGGAATGCAACTAAATATTGGTAATACTCATATACAATATACGTGTGTGTACACTATATACATAATGACACATACATATATATGTATAAATACATAAGAATATATTTACGAGCATGTGTGTCTATATACACACATATATATAAATATATATGTATATGTTATATATACATAAAAACATATTTATGAGTGTGTGTGTGTGTGTCTCCAAAGTCAAATCCATGGCATGAACACCCAGTAATTATACCTCCTCATACGATCCATGCAACATATGTGTATACACACACATATATAAATATATATGTATATAAACCTAAAAATATATTTATGAGTATCTGTGTGTGTGTGTGTATCCAAATTCAAATCCATCAAATGAACACCCAGTAATCCTACCTCCTACTAGGATCCATGCAACATATCTTACAACCTACTTCATAATACTAACCAAACTAATACAATATCCTAGGGATTTCCTTCTATGTTTCATAATACCAACCAAACCAATACATTACCCTAGGGACTTGATGTTCTAACGATCCAAGTATAATACCAATAATCATACATAATTAATCTTGTCACATTTACACATCATAAAATATAGAATGGACTTCGGGAAAGGCACAATATATTTTATCCACTATACAATAAAGATAACATTTTTTTGGTGTACCTTACAATTCTTTTAGTAACATTTAATACATGTTACTTTATTTAAGCACAACACAAATGCGACAACACAAATAACCATAACTATGAGAAGAATAAGATCTTTATGGCCAATAATCAATGAAAATGTTCTAATACAATGGTCCTCCAAATGATTATGGAAGACCCCAAGGTTGCCAATGAGCAGTGAATATCTAGAAAGCACACCCGGATTAATGAAGTCATACTAATTGAGAAGACACTAGAACAAATTGAGGCATATATTTAGACGTATGAATTCAGAGCTTTTCATTGATATGTGGTATGTTGTAACGTGCCAACCCTTCAATCAGTTAAAAAAATTAAATTTACACCTTGCGAGTAAATAAATAAAGTAACAAGCCATTGTAATAAAAAAAAATTCTTTCTTTTATTCAGAATATACGAACAAGATGCCATATCATATTACAATAAAGATTCCACTTCATTACATTAACTTCACAAGTACAAGTACCAAGAATATATACATAGCTCCAATGAGCTTTAGAACTAATAGTTGTAAGACAGTCCAGGATTCTTTCTTTCAAATTTTGGTTCTTTTGTCGCTTGTTGTGGAGGAGAAACATCACTCGAGCACTTTTCCGCCAACCAAGGACTCATAATGTGGTCCCTCGCACATCTATCATTTCATAGATGGCCTTTCCCTTCAACAGAGATTGATAGAGTAACCGATAACAACAACCAATTGAGCATAGTGTTGTGTCCTACATAACTTTGTAATCCCACAATCCCGCACTAGCATGTCTAGATCATGGTGAACTGACAGTGTTAGTCTCGGTAGTTACACAACCTAGAGTGCAGTCACACAATCTAGAGTGGAGTCTCGGACATTCACACTACTTTGATCAAAGAGTTTTATTCAGTAAACGACTGAGAGTCATCTATCACATACACTAATTGGGGCTGATTTGACTTAAGGCTATCTTACGCTACGCATAGGTATTTCCTTTAATGGATAGTCCATCCCAAATAACCTACAACCATATTAATCTACTTGGAATTAACTACTTAACTAGTAAGTACACTAGCTAGGTATTTCCTCAATGGATAGTCCATCATTCCAAAGATAACCTACATACTTGGATAACCCAACTTACATGTAAGTAAATTAAACCCTCCTCCCATTCTAGATGGCCTCTCCTAAGAGTAAACACAAGCTTTCCTAGTTAAATCAATAACTTAGCTAAGTGTACCATATGTGCCTTTCATGTTCAATCATACCTAGTATATACTACTTATGATAAACACCCATCTCCTACTATGGAGTAATTACAAACAAATTGCAACCCATGTTCAAACATATCTAGTATAATTAAATGCCTATGTCAATCAAACTCTTCGACATATCTAGTATAATTAAATACTTGTGTCAAGAAATCTCTCCTATCATGGAGTACTTAAAAACACATTAAGAAACAGCATAATAGCTTCCAACTTCCCTTCCAAAATAATATAAATTCTCTAATGCATATATTGGAAAAGACCTCTCAACCATGCATACAAGACTTATCTTTCGAAAGTAAAATAACAAAAGAAGAAGAGATCCCCATGCCTGTTATCGCTTTTCCAAATTAATGGCAACAGTGCAGCCTTCTTCAACAACAATCAGCTTCTCTCAAACAACTCTATCTCACTTGTTGATAGCTCACTTCTCTCAAACAATAATGATACCTATTCTCACAAAAAATCACTCTATTTCTCACTCCTAAAACAAGACAAATATGGTTGGTAATAACTCAGAAGTAATGAACAAAAAAAGACATATATCTCTTGGGAAAGAATGCGTCTCTCACAAGTGAAATGGAAGAACGTGTCTCTCACAAGTGAAATGGTTCGACTATTTATAGAGCAACCAAGCAATCAGAAAGCCTATAGTTTAGGCATGTAAAATGACAAGTTTCATGCAAAGCAACTTAGCAATAAGGTGGCGATCAATTAAGCTCAGACTCAACAAAACCTCGAATAGATTGACTTACCTCTTTAACAGCAATTCAAAGACTAATTCAAAAAGCACATGGAGAATTTGAATTCTTCTCGAGCAAAGACATCTACAGGGAAATGCTTCAAGAGGTGGCACCAAATCCTCTTTTCTACTATCAAGTTGGCACGGTTTCAGAAGGAGCAAAATAGTCAATCATATTTCTGCAACACTTAGCAAGTATCGACTGAAATAAAGGACGAGTCGATTTAGCCAAATTAAGACGTTGGACTAAGTCCACGTTATTCTTATCCACTGCGTCGACCAAGTCAAAGTTTACTAGATTAAATGTATTCCTATGTTTTCAAATACATGACATGGCGAGATATATGCGGCTTTACTCACACAGCCGTGAATGTTTCCAAATCTTCTTCCAACTTCATAGTCGATGACTATAATCGACCTTTATCGCCATGGTCATTAAACATCAAAAGTTGTCTTTATAAATCGACTTCTTATTGAATAAGAATTAGTCGAATTCTAATTACATAATTAATATGCTAAATATATATTATTATTATATATATAGTATATATTATATACATATATATATAATATATATATATATATATATATATGTATATACATATATCTAAATATATATATATAATCGTTTAATATATATTTACATATTATATATATATATATATATATATATATATATATATATAAATAGATATATATATCGTAAGCCAATAGTGTCACCATACATTCGATATATATATAAGAGTACAGGCAATATAGTTTATAATAAACACATTATATTGGATGGATGCATATATATATATATATATATAAGTGTATACGCCTCTATGTACACGTATATATAGGTATATCATATCGATGCATCCATATGAGCATGTCCATTTGCCAACATACGCTTGTATCGATATACATAAATCGTTTAATATATATTTACATATATTATATATATATATAAATAGATATGTATATCGTAAGCCAATAGTGTCAGCATACATCCGAGATATATATATGAGTACAGGCAATATAGTTTATAATAAACACATTATACTGGATATGTGTGTGTGTGTGTGTGTGTGTGTGTATACACTTCTATGTACACATATATATAGGTATATCATATCGATGCATCCATATGAGCATGTCCATTTGCCAACATACGCTTGTATCGATATACATATACATATGGATACGTGTATATACTATACATATATATATATATATATATATGTTCACATCTGATTCACTTACAGCCATTCACGTGACCATATTGATAAGTGCGTACGTGTTGTATATCTATACATATGCATATACGTGTCGTTAAATCCCGTTGACACGCATGTGCATATTTATAAGCATACTTCCACCTACATCCCATTTACCCATATGATCGTACTAGCACAAGAAAGATCTCAAAAGCTCAAACAGATAAACATCACCCATAAATGCATGCAAAAGCAAACAAGACTCCTAATGCAAACATACTAGCTATGGATGACTTACCAACTTCCCACCAACTCACTCAATTCAATCATTCAAATGTGGTTTGTGTTTATGCTCAGATAGTTTACTTTTACCGGTTACCCGACCAAGATATTCTCCCGAGTGATACTTCCCCTCCGCCTGGAGAATGAACATTTACCTGCAACCACTAACACATGCCTACGGCAGTTAATTGTTCATAACATATGCAGTATACATAAACATTTCCAAAGTTAGGATAATAATAATTCAATAACCTTTCATTCACTTATATGCAGTCTTTCACCATGAATAATATCAACTGAGGTAATATCAAATGAGATAACATTCATATTGATAACAAGGTACAAGCATAATCTATTCATCTCCAGAATTCACATTACATTCATATTTACCCTATGTATTAATAGTAAATAGTAACTTCACAATTGGGATGTAACATACTTCCCCCTTTGTGAATCATCGTCCCCGATGATCTATAACCTTTTAACATACAATTAAAGTCAAATAAAGTTTTACTTACCATTCTCAAAATTACGTAAGATTTATAAAACATACATCCTATGTAGCAACCTTGTCCTCCTTGGACCTTGCTTCGAGTGCCCTCACTATCGCATAGGGAAATCTCATATGCCTTACACATACTTACTCTCCCAAAGAGCTTTATTACACTATCATATATACACATCCTAGATACAATAGTAACTATACATGACACCTAAAACATAGTGAACGAAAAGCATTAGCCCATGAATTTATCCTTAGTATAATCCAAATAGTTAAGGAATGTCGGTGCATTGTACACTACACCGTGGGTCCCATCCTTCTGCTTTGGTATTTACACTTGAGACAACTCATAAACCGAGTTCGTTCGTCACTTACACATCCACTTTCCTTACCATAAAGTACTTGTTCTTGATTACTTGTCCATCCTAAGCATAACATTGCTCTTGGACACCTGTCAAATTCCAACACTGCTTCATACTTAAGCTTCGTATCGACAAAGTTTCATCGATCTATTACTCCTTTTTCACAATCTATCAAGTCTATGGTTAACCCTATTTCAGCCTAATAGAGTTTCCAACCTTCCTTTACATATAATGGTCCAAACTTCAATGTTAGAAGTTTATAAATTATTCAAGATTTAGTCTACTATTTTCACTTATTTGACTATAATAATCTATTGCACATTCGCTCAACTGAATGCTTCATAGTATGATCATGGTTTACATAAACCTATCATTATTTGCTTGTTCAAAACTGAGATAACCTTCTCAGGAATACTAAGCAACTACTTCCCACAATATATTATTTAGGACCGAAATACTATAAGTCAGGTTTCCAAATAGCGTTGGTTACTTTGATGAGTTTGTCCACTAGAACATTATGTCAGTTTTACCGACATAGGCAGATTGATTTGTCTTGTGTTCTACCACTTTCCCTTTGGAATCTCAAGAGAGAATACATGTCCTACCGATGATGACATCCGGTCTTCATTTCTTGGCATAGTAGACAATAACTTGCTACATACTTTGCAACGCCTTACTCTATCTTTTCCCAAGTTATAGTGGATCCTCATCCGACAATTCACTTTGTCATTCCAATGTCCTAACTCTAACATTAATTTCCTCATTCCATTCCTGAATTTTCCACAATTTTGGGTACATAGGTTCTTTTATATCCAATAATAGTCTATTCTTTAACTAAGTGAAAATCTATTTTAAGGTCTCACGCTATCTTTAATTCCCATGTAATAATGGTTATAAGCTTTGCGGAGATAAATCCCATTTATCTTAGGACATCCATACAGTGGAATCCATCTTTCAACTCAATCTAATTTTCCCGATAAAAATTGGTACTAATTTTGAGTATTAATCCTTCTTCAATCATGTTGGTCCCTAGAAGATATCAAATTTAGTTGCATACCTAATTATCAAGCATGGTCTTTTCTTGTTAGCTCCATGAATTCACTTAATCATAAAGGAGAGTCCCAACTTCGGTATATCCTATTTGAGCACAAGTAACAACCCCGGTGTTTACTCAATAAAATTTCCAACATTTCATTCTAAGTGAAAATTCTATGACGTCACGACATAACAATAGATGCTTCCCTTTGAGAGTGTATCCCTTTTATTATAAGAGCCAATCAAAGTAGAGTCTTGTCAACATTATGACTTTCATTCAAGAGTGTAAAGTAATTAACCAAGTAGCTACTTTAACTCGCTAGGTATCCCACCTATGTTTCCAATCATATAGAATTTCATAAGCTCAAGTGATTTACACATTCATATGGGTGAATCTCAATCTCAATATTTCCTTCCAATTCTTAGGATAGAGTCCTCAATCAATGACTAGTCCGATGTTTTAGATTACTCTACCCCTATATGTTCCAATCAAGACCAAATGTGCAGCTCGACCAAGTAAGTTATTCCCAGCTTAAAGGTGTTAATGAGTAGTCCAGTAAATAACCCAACTCAATAGGTTAAATCTTATCCTAAGGTCTCTCTCTTTATTTAAATGAACTTCTTGTCCCAATTAGTTTATTCTAAACCTAGGGTTTCATTCCAATATAGAGTATGATCAAATAATCATTCTCATAAAGAGATTTTTGATGTGGTTCACATAATGTCACATCCTACCATATCTTTCACTCCATCACTATGGCTTATTAACTAACCTTATCATCCCCAGATCTCTTACCATAGTAAGCTACAGTGTCAAGTCGCTTTACGACATGGATATATTTCATAATATTTAGTATTACTACTTATATATAGAAATAACATCACTATCTAAATTCCCCATATAAGGTACATAGAAGTGTAGAGTCACTTTCTTCCAATCCCATAGACAATGATCTTTCCTATCATGATCAAATTATCCACCTATCTATTTCTAAGGCATCCATGGTAATACTGTTTGATCTTCCAATCAGATAATTATAAGGTATGTGATGATAATAGGTCATAATCCTTCACCTTTCCATTAATCTTACTCCGAAAATCCCAATACCTTTTTCCTTGTGGTCATAAAATGTATGACTTAATTGACATCATGACTTGTAAAGAAGTCATTAGTTCTCACAAATTGAAAACATATCTACATTTTTTCATTGGGTAGGGTACTTAACTCGAGTCAATCGACTCTCTTCCTTCCCCCCTTAGTGTTTCCACAACATTCGATCATTTCAAAATTGAATTCCTAGCAAACACTTGCTTCTTTAAAACGATTTGTCATTCTGGTGCAAGGGCACCATGGGTATAATAGCTTAGTGATGCATGTTAGGTGTTTGTGTTATTTTTTTTAATGTTTCGCTTCCAAATCATTGTAATCAGGTCTAAATAAGACCTATCTTGCATATTAGAATCATGTAGGGTCAGATGTTAGGCGGTGGGTAGAGTTTGGTAAAAGTTGCTTTCGCAACTTGTCATTTTTGCATGTACTAGAAGATGAACAGTCACCTCTGTAAATCTTGATTGTAACTGATGTTAGGATGTTGCATGTATGTTTTTGAGCCTCACAGATCTCAAGGCAAGATGATTGTACCTTGAAAAAGACAAAAAATAAAGAGAAGGCTCTGTTTTTCTTATTTTCAGTGCAAATTTCTGAGTTTTTTCATTTTGTACAGACCCGTACAGCTGAGAAATGAATTGAAACCAGTAAGGAAGTCTACTACAAAGTCTTAGATTTCATTTGGATCCGATGTGGTGCCTTTTCATTCAAATTTAGTCTTGTTTGAAGCATTTATTCTTCTACCACTTAGAAACCCTCCATCTTAAGGGTTTGGTGAATAAAATGTGAGTCTCAGGCCATTCCACTGTTGTAAATTTTGTTAGACTCGATGGAATGGTGGAATTAGGTGTTGTTTTGATGTTCAATAGGTTTAGGGAGCGGGGGATGGAGTTTCTTGTTGTTTTCGACCAAGCCCTAGCCTAACATCCTCATGTGTTAGGCTAGGTTGAGTAGGAAAAGAGTAGGACAGCAGATAGAAAGTATGTTTGGTTGCTAAAACCTGGTAAAGGGGACCCTATGTGACTCGTCTAAGGTTTTGATGAAGATTTTGTGTGAGTGGGGTAAGAATTCTTAGGACTTGCTTTGCAAAAGAGGCCTAATTGGCCTAGGTTCAGGAGTAGAAGACTTGGTTAGGATGAATTGTTCCAAAACAACCTATGCCATCATCAAGATATGTTGTACTTCAGCCTAATGGGTGCTTGAAAAGGTCTGGTTTTCAGTTTGAGACGGCTTTCTCTAAAAGATATGACAGAAAACTACACTTAGGAGACCTAGTTGGTGGAAGAAGCATGTTATTGAAAATCACTCCTGTTGGAGTCTTGGATCTTTGATATTGTGTGATTTGTGTGGTGTTGGGATAGGAGAAGCTTAATCCACCCCTGCTCTACATCAGGTGGTATCAGAGCAAAGGCTTTAGATCATTTGGGGAAAAGGAATTGAGTTTGAAGTAGAGAAATTGTAAGGTAAAGCATTCAAGATGCCTCCAAAAGGTGGTTCAGTTGTTGCTAGGGAGATTAAGGCCCTAAGAGAGTCTCAAGAAGCTATGCTAGCTAGGATGGAAGCACTGGAAATCAGAGAAAGAAGAGGAAAGGGTACTGCATATGAGAGTGACCCTGAAGATGAGGAAGGGGAGAGTGAGAACCCCGTACAAGGACCACAAGAGGAGTTGGATCCTGAAGAAAAGAAGTTTCTAAAGGTGCTCAAGGCTGCAAAGGGAGAGGCTCATGAAGTGAAGATGGAACTACCAATGTATGGTGGTAAGATGAGGGGTGAAGAGGTAATTGAGTGTATAGATGCCTTAGACAATTATTTTGAATACAAGCAGGTGGAAGAGGATAAGAAGGTCAAGTTTACCAAAACCAAGTTGAAGGGACCAGCATTGACATGGTGGAACTATATCCAAGAAGAGAGGACAAAGAAAGGTAAGCCAAAGATCAGTTCATGGGATAGGATGGTGGCTACGATGAAAAGCCAATTTCTACAGACAGATTATGAGATCCAAGTGTTTAGGAGGTTACAGAATTTAAGACAAAAAGAATTGGATGTGGCCGCATATACTGAGGAGTTCCACAAGTTGACTATAAGGTCAAGACATATTGAGAATGAAAAAGAGAAGGTAGCAAGATATTTGAATGGTTTGAGATCCTCCATTCGAGATGAGATAACTCTCACTACTCCTAGGACAGTAGAGGAGTGTTTTCAAATGGCCACTAAGGCTAAGGAGAAGATAAAGAGGAGGCAAGAAAAACAATCAAGAGGCAGAGGAAAGAGTTTTAGGGGCAGAGGAACCTCTAGTGGAAGAGGATCACAAAGAGACCAAGGTGAACAAAGTGCGAAACAAGAACCAAGTGGTGAATCAAGGGGAAGTTTTAGAGGAAGAAGGCCAAATGGAAGAGGCAGGTTCAATGGACAAGGAAGGGGGTCTAATACCTTCTCTAGAAGGTGTTATAACTGCAATCAATTCGGACATCCTGCATGGAAGTGCTCGGATAAAGCAAGTGCAAGCTCTCTTGGTGAAGAGAGGACTCAACTAGTGCAAGAGGAGAATGAAGAAAATGTAAATTCACCTTCCATTCATGCTACACCGGAGGTAGGAGAGCCCTTAATGATCAGGAGGACATTAATCAAGGTGCCAACCATCAAGGAACCCCCTCAAAGAAAGGCTTTGTTTCGGACAACATGCAAATCTCAGGGAAAGGTATGCAAAATCGTAGTTGATTCTGGCTCAACAGATAACATAGTGTCATTAGAGATGGTAGAAAAACTTAAAATGAAAAGGATCCCTCATCCAACACCTTATAAGATCTCATGGCTCAATAAGGAGCACCAAGTGCTTGTAAATGAGCAGGTTTGGGTGGAGTTTAACATAGGTACTTACAAAGACAAAATTCTTTGAGATATTGTTCCAATGGATGTGTGCCACCTACTCCTTGGAAAGCCTTGGCAATTTGACCGGAAGGCCAAGCATGATGGATACAAGAATGTGTATGTAATTGAGAAGGATGGAGTGTCATACACTCTTTCACCTCTGCAAGAAGATAATGGTGCTGCTCATGAAGGACCAAGTGTGATGATAGTTAAGGAGAAGGAGTTCTTGAAGGACCTAGAGGAGGACGACATTGGCTATGCTATTGTTGGTAAGCCTATCTCTAATGCTCCAGCAAACAAAGAAGAGATTCCTAAGGAGGTGCAGGCCTTGTTAGACAAGTATGAAGACATAGGAGCAAAGGAGTTACCAAATGCATTGCCTCCCATCAGAGATGTGAGTCATCATATTGATCTCATACCAGGTGCAAGGCAGCATACAAGATGACACCAAAGCAAAATGAGGAGATCAGAAATCAGATCCAAGATCTATTGGACAAGGGGCTGATAAGGGAGAGCTTGAGCCCATGTGCTGTGCCAACTATATTGGCACCTAAGAAGGATGATGATTGGAGACTTTTAGACTGATTCTAGAGCAATAAATAAGATCACCATAAAATATAGATTCCCTATACCCCAGATGGAGGACTTGATGGACAGTTTGGCAGGTGCAAGGTACTTCTCAAAGATTGATTTGAAAAGTGGATACCATCAGATCAGAATTAGGGAAGGAGATGAGTGGAAGACCACCTTTAAGACCAATGAAGGTTTATATGAATGGCTAGTGATGCCATTTGGATTATCAAACGCCCTAAGTGCATTCATGAGGCTGATGAATGAGGTTCTAAAGCACTTCATAGGCAAATTTGTGGTGGTATACTTGGATGACATCCTTGTATACAGTAAGACAAAAGGGGATCATTTGGAGCATCTAGATAAGGTCTTGAATAGACTCAATGAGGAGAAGTTAATGATCAATCTCAAGATGTGTGAGTTTATGAAGAGGGAACTTGTTTACCTTGGATTTGTGATTTCAAAGGGGACATTGAAGATGGATCCCACAAAGGTTGAAGCCATACTCAGTTGGCCAACACCTACATCAGTTGGAGAATTCAGGAGCTTCCATGGGTTAGCTAGTTTCTATAGGAAGTTCATCAAGAACTTTAGTCACATATGTGCACCAATGATTGATACCATTAAGGGTGAAAAGAAGAACAAGTTTCAATGGACTACAGATGCAGATAAGAGTTTTCAATATTTGAAGTCAAGAGTGGCAAAACAGCCTATTCTCACACTCCCATCTGCAATTCAGTTCAGCCTACCATCCACAAACGGATAAACAAACTGAGGTTGTAAATAGGTCACTAGGGAATTTGTTGAGGTGCCTCACCAAAGAGCATAATCAGTCATGGGATCTCATACTTCCTCAAACAGAGTATGCTTATAATGACTCAATCAACCGGAGCACAAGGAGAAGTCCTTTTGAGATTGTATATGGCATGAGCCCAAGGGGTGTATATGAGTTGAGATATTTGAAGGGAATGGAGAAAAGAAGTGCAGATGGGGAAGAGTTTTCTGTAGCTATGAAGGATATACATGAGCAGGTCAAGGAAAGTCTGAAAAAAAGTGTGAAGAAGTACAAAGAGAAGGCAGATTTGAAGAAGAAGGATGTTCAATTCAAAGTAGGGGACTTGGTGTTTACACATCTAAGGAAAGAGAGGTTACCCAAGGGTGAATACACCAAGCTGATGATGAAAAAGATTGGACCTTGTAGGGTGGTCCACAAGTATGGACAAAATGCTTATGAGATAGAACTCCATCCTAGAGTGGCTATCTCACCTATTTTCAATATTGTTAATCTTTATCCTTTTAAGAGTACTGTGGTTGTGGGTGAAGAAGCAGATGCTAAAGAGTAGAAGATGATGAGTGGGTTAAAGGCCTACCACCCAGCCAGCCAATGAAGCTTGAAGCCATATTGGATAAAAGAGAGGCCAAGAGGACTAGACACAAAGTGTACAATGAATATTTGGTTAGTGGCATGGCTTGCCAAATGAAAATGCTACTTGGATGTCAGAGGAGGATGTTAAGAAGCATGGAGTCTCAGTTCATGAGCTCATTTCCTCAGGAGAATGAAATCTTTTCACCCCGGTTGTATGGTGCAAGGGCACCATCGGTATAATAGCTTAGTGATGCATGTTAGGTGTTTGTGTTAGTTTTTTGAATGTTTTTCTTTTAAATCATTGTAATAAGGTCGAAATAAGACCTATCTTGCATATTAGAATCATGTAGGGTCAGACGTTAGGCGGTGGGTAGAGTTTGGTAAAAGTTGCAAAAGTTGATTTTGCAACTTGTCATTTTTGCATGTAGTAGAGGATGAACAGTCACCTCTGTAAATCTTGATTGTAACTATGTTAGGATGTTGCATGTATGTTTTTGAGCCTCACAGACCTCGAGGCAAGATGATTGTACCTTGAAAAAGACAAAAAATAAAGAGAAGGCTCTGTTTTTCTGATTTTCAGTGCAAATTTCTGAGTTTTTTCATTCTGTACGGACCCGTACAGCTGAGTCATGAATTGAAACCAGTGGGGAAGTCTACTACAAAGTCTTAGCTTTCATTTGGATCCAATGTGGTGCCTTCTCATTCAAATTTAGTCTTGTTTGAAGCATTTCTTCTTCTACCGCTTAGAAACCTTCCATCTTAAGGGTTTGGTGAATAAAATGTGAGTCTCAGGCCATTCCACCGTTGTAAATTTTGTTAGACTCGGTGGAATGGTGGAATTAGGTGTTGTTTTGATGTTCAATAGCTTTAGGGAGTGGGGGATGGACTTTCTTGTTGTTTTTGACCAAGCCCTAGCCTAACATCCTCATGTGTTAGGCTAGGTTGAGTAGGGAAAGAGTGAGACAGCAGATAGAAAGTATGTTTGGTTGCTAAAACATGGTAAAGGGGACCCTATGTGACTAGTCTAAGGTGTTGATGAAGATTTTGTGTGAGTGGGGTAAGGATTCTTAGGACTTTCTTTGCAAAAGAGGCATAATTGGCCTAGGTTCAGGAGTAGAAGACTTGGTTAGGATGAATTGTTCCAAAACAACCTATGCCATCATCAAGATATGTTGTACTTCAGCCTAATGGGTGCTTGAAAAGGTCTGGTTTTCAGTTTGAGACGGCTTTCTCTAAAAGATATGATAGAAAACTACATTTAGGAGGCCTAGTTGGTGGAAGAAGCATGTTATTGAAAATCACTCCTGTTGGAGTCTTGGGTCTTTGATATTGTGTGATTTGTGTGGTGTTGGGATAGGAGAAGCTTAATCCACCCCTACTCTACATCACATTCCTTGTTGTTGGCTTTTTATTGCCTTTTCTTCCCTCAATGGTATACTTTGAATATACTTTTCCTAAAGTTAGATTCACCATTGATTTCTAATCCCGTAGATTCAATATTTTGGATCATCCAATAGGAGATCTAATGAATAATCAGCAACTTAGAAGTTAAGAGGCACACTATTATTCCCACTCTCTTCCCAATATCCTTTTAGGTAGAGGAATATCCATGCTCACAAGCCTCTTTTGTTGATGTTCTTTTCATCTTAGAAAGTTGTTTTCCTTGCAACTTCTATTGTTTTGACACATAGTGCTTATTGTATTCCATTTCCTTTTGGTACCTCTAAACGAATGTTGTTTTTCGCGGACTTGTTGGTGAGTTCATCTTATATTCCAACCAATCTATATACTATCCAAACCTTTGGTCAAGCCAACCTTTTCAAGTAATTTTATTCGAATGCTTGGAACCTTATTCTATTTTAACCTCTAGAGATACCAAAATTGTTTGGTCTCTTTTTCACATCTTAATCAAAACTCCAATAATCTCATTGATTTTGGTCAGTGGATACATGTCCACTTTGTTGATTACTTCTTTCTGACCATTCTAGTATTTTCTCTTTTCCTAGGTAATAACTCCTTTCTTGCAAGATCTTCTCCTTTTTACAAGAATTAGATTTATTTCAAGAGTTCTCCAACTTTGTGGATATCTCTTCCGTTGACTCACTACCTTGATCTAATTTATGCCGACTTTGCATACACAGATTCGTAAGTTTTTTCACTAAATCCAAGATTTCCTGGCTCTTTACAACTATAGGTTGCTACTATAAAGGGGTTATCTCATTTCTTCCCATCCCCTTAGAGTCATATCACTATTCCTTAGGATTAAGGTATATACTGGTTATTCTTCCTAACCTTCCTACATAACTCGATTGCATAATCATCCGCAATCCTAGGTAATATCATAAGTTGTTGATTTAGGAGTTCCTACTCCAGGGACGAATCTTAACTAATCCCAACTTTCCAGTAATTCTCATCTTCCTTTTTACTTCCCTGTGTTCTTTTTCTCTTGCCGTTGTGGCACAAGAACTTTTCAACCATTATCTTCTGATAAGGTTTACACATTGTTGCGTAATGAGCTCATAGGTTTCAGTGTTGAACCTAGTAGCTCTAATACCACATAGAACGTGCCAACCATGCAATAAAAAAATTTAAATTTACACCTTGCGAGTAAATAAGTAAAGTAACAAGCCATTGTAATAAAAAAATATTTCTTTTATTGAGAATATACAAACAAGATGCCATATCATATTACAATAAAGATTCCACTTCATTACAATAACTTCACAAGTACAAGTAACAATAATACATACATAGCTCCAATGAGCTTTAGAACTAATAGTTGTAAGACGGTCCAAGATCCTTCCTTTCAAATCTTCGTTCTTCTATAACCTGCTATGGAGGAGAAGCATCACTCGAGCGCTTTTCCGCCAACCACAGACTCATAATGCAGTCCTTCGCACATCTATCATTCGATAGATGGCCCTTCCCTTCGTTGAAGAGATTGAAGAGTAACCGATAACGACAACCAACTGAGCATAGTGTTGTGTCCTACATAACTAGAACTTTGTAATCCCACAATCCCGAACTAGCATGTAATACTAGATCACAGTGAACTGAAAGTGTTAGTCTCGGTAGTCACACAACCTAGAGTGGAGTCACACAATCAAGAGTGGAGTCTCAGACATTCACACTACTTTGATCAAAGAGTTTTATTCAGTAAACGACTAAGAGTCATCTATCACATACACTACTCAGGGCCGATTTGACTTAAGGCTATCTTAAGCTACGGATAGGTATTTCCTTCAATGGATAGTCCATCATCCCAGATAACCTACAACCATATTAATCTACTTGGAATTAACTACTTAACTAGTAAGTACACAAGCTAGGTATTTCCTCAATGGATAGTCCATCATTCCAAAAATAACCTACATATTTGGATAACTCTACTTCCATGTAAGTATATTAAACCCTCTCCCATTCTGAACGACCTCTCCTAGGAGTAAACACAAGCTTTCCTAGTTAAATCAATAACTTAGCTAAGTGTACCATATGTGTCTTTTATGTTCAATCATACCTAGTATATACTACTTATGATAAACACCCATCTCCTACTATGGAGTAATTACAAACACATTGCAACCCGTGTTCAAACATATCTAGTATAATTAAATACTTCTGTCAAGCAATCTCTCCTATCATGGAATACTTAAAAATACATTAAGAAACAGCATAATAGCTTCAACTCCCCTTCCAAAATAATCTAAATTCTCTAATGCATATACAGGAAAAGACCTCTCAACCATGCATACAAGACTTAACTTTCAAAAGTAAAATAATCAAAGAAGAAGACATCCCCATGCCTGTTATCGCTTTTCCAAATTAATGGCGATAGTGCAACCTTCTTCAACAGCGATCAACTTCTCTCAAACAGCTCTATCTCACTTGTTGATAGCTCACTTCTCTCAAACAATAATGATACCTCTTCTCACAAAAGATCACTCTATTTCTCACTCCTAAAACAAGACAAATGTGGTTGGTAATAACTCGCAATAAATGAACAGCAAAAGACGTATATCTCTTGGGAAAGAATGCGTCTCTCACAAGTGAAATGGCTCGACTATTTATAGAGCAACCAAGCAATCAGAAAGCCTACAGTTTAGGCATGTAAAATGGCAACAAGTTTCATGCAAAGCAGCTCAGCAATAAGGTGGTGATGAATTAAGCTCAGATTCACCAAAACCTCCAACAGATCGACTTACCTCTTTGACAGCAATTCAACGACTAATTGAAAAAGCACATGGAGAATTTGAATTCTTCTCCAGCAAAAATATCTATAGGAAAAAATGCTTCAAAAGGTGACGCCAAAGCCTCTTTTCTACTATCAAGTTGGCGCAATTTCAGAAGGAGAGAAATAGTCACTCATATTTTTGAACCACTTAGCACGTATTGACTGAAATAAAGGATGAGTCGATTTAGCCAAATTAAGACATTGAACTAAGTCCACGTTATTCTTATTCACTGCATCGACCAAGTCAAAGTTTACCAGATTAAATGTATTACTATGTATTCAGATACATGACATGGCGAGATATATGCAGCTTTACTCACACAGTCGTGTACATTTCCAAATCGTCTTTCAACTTCATAGTCATTGATGACTATAATCGACCTTTATTGCCATGGTCATTAAATGTCAAAAGTAGTCTTTATAAATCGACTTCTTATTGAATAAAAATTAGTCGAATTCTAATTACATAATTAATATGCTAAATATATATTATTATTGTTATATATATATATATATATATATATATATATATATATATATATATATATTTAAAATTTTAAATACCTTAATGTATTGGGTTGGGGCCCTAGCTCAATTGGCTAAACCTTTCCTGTTGCAAGAGGTTGGTCACGAGGTCTAGTCTTCCCCATCCCCGTGGTACCGGAGAGCGTGTCGCACCAGCGCCGCCAATCACGTTAAAAAGTTTATCGGGCACACTGCAATTTATAGGGGGTCGTGCTACCCGATTCCTACAGTCCAAAAAAAAATACCTTAACGTATTAATATATATATATATATATATATGTATATCATATATCTAAATATATATATATAATCATTTAATATATATTTATATATAATATATATATAAATAGATATATATATCGCAAGCCAATAGTGTTAGCATACATCTCATATATATATAAGAGTGCAAGCAATATAGTTTATAATAAACACATTACACAAGATGTATGCATATATGTATACGCCTCTATGTACACGTATATATAGGTATATCATATCGATGCATCTGTATGAGCATGTCCATTTGTCAACGTATGCTTGTATCGATATACATATATATATGGATACGTATATATTCTATACATATATATATATGTTCACATCTGATTCACTTACAGTCATTCACATTACCATCATATTGATAAGTGTGTACGTGTGCTATATCTAAACATATGCATATACATGTCGTGAAATCCCATTGACACGCATATGCATACTTATAAACATACTTCCACCTATATGCCACTTACCCATATGATCATACTAGCACAAGAAAGATCTCAAAAGCTCAAATAGATAAACATCACACATAAAAGCATGCAGAAGTAAACAAGACTCCTAATGTAAACATACTGGTTATGGATGACTTACCAACTTCCCACAAACTGACTCGATTCAATCATTCAAATGTGGTGTGTGTTTATGCTTAGATAGTTTACTTTTACTGGTTACCCGACCAATATCTTCTCCCAAATGATACTTCCCCTCCGCCTGGAGAATGAGCATTTACTTGCAATCACTAACACATGCCTACAGCAATTAATTGTTCATAACAGATGCAGTATACATAAACATTTCCAAAGTTAGAATAATAATAATTCAATAACCTTCCATTCACTTATATGCAATATTTCACCATGAATAACATCAACTAAGGTAATATCAAATTGTTGATGTTATAGCGGCAGAAGATCTCTTTCTCTCTCAAATTCGAAATAAATAAATAATTCAAAGAGGCTGACCCAAGTGAAGAGTCGCCTTATTACAAATAATATTTTATATTTTAGTTATTCAAGGAAGCATACCCAAAATGAAACGCCACCTTACTTTGTATATATAGAAAGTGATGATCATTCATTTGATCATCACTTTTATTCTCAAGACAATTTGCACTTATCAAGGTGTTCGCACATCTACAGCAGATCATCATATTGCATACAGCAGATCGATATCTAGGAGAAATCATCATAATTGTGTATTCGCATTTAGGAGAGGTGTTGTGTTTCATTACATCAGATCGGCCTTGTGTTTGGGCCAAGTTGTAAGTAGATTTCTGCTCTTTCATTCAATATATAAGAGATATATTTTTGGCTGGGTTTTTCTCCCTCAAGAAGGAGGGTTTTCCCAAGGTATTTAATGTGTCTTATTGTTCATTATTTTGTATTTCTAATTATCTTCATTTCTAGTCTAAGACTAACATGGTATCAGAGCGGGTTTAAGCAAGATCGAATCAGATTTGTTTAAGCAGCAAAGTCAACGAAGTCTTCTCCTTATCTGGGACAGTCTATCTAAGCATCGAAGATGGTGAACGGAGTCAAGGTTGAAGATAGGCTTGATGGTGCATCAAATTTCACCACTTGGAAATTCAGAGTTCTTATTGCACTAGAAGAAAATGATCTTCTAGACTTCGAGGAGAATGATGTGCCCAAGCCATCCGATGATGCTAAGAAAACTCAATGGAAGAAGAATGGCACGAAGGCTAGGAAGATCTTGATAGACTCCGTGAAGGATCATCTTGTGCCAATTATCTCCAAGATGAAGACAGCCAAAGACATGTTCGAGACTCTACAAGGATTGTATGAGATCAACAATACCAGCAAAGCTCTTGCCTTGAGACAATAGCTCCATCATATAAAAATGGCTAAAGGAGATTCAGTCATCTTCTTCTTCATGAAGATTGTTGAGTTGAGAGATCAGCTATGCGCCATTGGAGATATAGTTGAAGATAGAGACTTGGTTATGTTGGCTTTGAATGGTCGTCCTCAATCTTGGGAGCCCTTTATCCAAAGCATTAGTGGAAGATCTAAATTGCCCAAATTTTATCGTCTTTGAGCTGATTGCATTCAAGAGGAATCCAGATTGGCAACAAGAGGAAATGGACGAAGCTCTCATAATGAAGAAAATCATGTCCTTGCTGCTCAAACTTCCAGAAGGAAAGGAAGAGAAGGGAGAAAAAGCAATTTCAAGAGGAATAGAGACAGAAAATCAGATTCTGCTCCTGAACCAAAGAAGAAGAAGGATCTCTCTCACATTCAATGTTTCAAGTGTGACAAGTATGGTCACTATTCTCAAGATTGCATATCAAGACCAAAGCAGCATGCTTCTACTGCAAATGTTGATGATGTGTCACCTCAAAAGGAATTTAGAGACAACTCAGGGGGATTTCTATTCATCTCCGCTCTTTAAAGCAATGTTCCAACCGACAGTGACACTTGGTTGATTGATAGTGGTGCTTCACAACACATTACAGGATATCGAGAGCATCTTTCGGACTTGGTAGAAAGAGAGACCAATTTGCAAGTGATAATCAGAGATGATGCTTGTTATTCCGTAAAAGGAGCTGGGACCACCTCTCTTCATCTAGATTATGGCATCCCCCTTCATTTGAGTGATGTCTTGTTTGTACCAGCAATCATAAGGAATCTTGTCTCCATTTCAGCATTGGAGGACAAAGGGTACCAGGTTGCCTTCTCTGAAGAGAAAGTTCTTGCTTGGCCTAACAACTCTAGTGTCAAAACAGCTCGTGTGATTGGTGTCCGTCAAGAGAGCCTATACAAACTTTCTATTCGTCCAGTTCAGGCATTATTGCACGACTCTACCAGTTCAAGTAAGCTATGGCACAAGAGACTTGCTCACTTACACTTCAAAGCTCTTCCATCTATGGACAAGATGGTCACTGGTTTACCAAAGCTCAATCAAGAGCACGATGGCATTTGCAGAGGATGTGCATTGGGTAAGAATATCAAGAGTCCTTTTCATAGTAGCGATAGTAGATCAAAAGGAATTGTAGATCTTGTTCATTCTGATTTATGTGGTCCAATGACTGTGGCATCTTTGAGTGGATTTTGGTATTATGTGATTTTCATTGATGACTATTCTCGAAAGACTTGGATTTACTTTTTGAAATCTAAGGAATCTAAAGAAGTACTTGATAGATTCAAAGAATTCAAGGCTCAAGTTGAAAATATGTTCGGGAAAAGGATCGAGGTTTTGAGATCTGATAATGGAGGAGAATACACTTCTGGAGGATTTCGTAACTTTTACATTGAGGTAGGGATCAAGAGGGAGTTATGTGTTACGTACAACCCTCAGCAAAATGGAGTTGCCGAAAGAAAGAATAGATCCATAGTTGAAGCAACCAAAGCTATGATTCATGATCAATATTTACAGACCTTCCTGTGGGCAGAAGCTTCCAAAACTGTAGTGTATGTTCAGAACCGAAGCCCTCATCGAATATTGGAAAACATGACTCCTAAAGAGGCCTTCACAAGTGTGAAACCTGAGGTTAGTCATTTAAGAATTTTTGGTTGTCCTGCTTATATTCATGTGCCTAAGGATAAAAGATCTAAGCTAGAACCATCTGGAAAGAAAGGAATATTTGTGGGTTACAATGAGTCTTCAAAGGCCTACAAGATCTACATTCCAGGGCAAAAACAGATTGAGATCAGTAGGGATGTCTCCTTCGAAGAGGATGTAGCCTTCAAAAGATCTAAAGGGTTTTACATGGAGATAGACATTGAAGAGCAGGAGACTACTCAAGATATGGACATTTCTCCTGATCATACTCCTGAGATTCAGAGGGAGTCTAATGAACCAGTCGAGACTATTGATCCAATTGATCCCATGGAACCAACTGATGGGCCGAGAGACATTGCTATAGGTCGGAAGAGACCTCTATGGGCTAGACAAACTATGTAAGAGGCAGAAAAGTATGTTGCTCCTCGTGGCACCTTTAGAGAAAGCAAGAGACCGTAGAAGTTTCCAGGCTATTTGGCATTGATGAGTCACATCATTGAGTCTGAGCCTTCCGGTTTTGAGGAGGCATCCAACTAGCAGGCATGGAAAGATGCAATGACAGAAGAATATCAGTCTATCATCAAGAATGATGTATGGGATGTTGTTCTGAGACCTGAAGGGAAATCAGTTGTATCTTCCAAGTGGCTCTACAAAATCAAGCATGCAGTTGATGGTAGCATTGAAAAGCACAAGGCGAGATTTGTGGCAAGAGGATTCTCTCGAAAGGAGGGAATAGATTATGAGGAGACATTTGCTCCTATTGCTCGATATACATCTATCAGGACTATTATTGCTATTGCATCCGCTAAAGGCTGGAAGCTACATCAAATGGACATAAAGACTGCATTTCTTAATGGTGTGATTGAAGAAGAAGTGTACATTGAGCAGCCAGATGGTTTTGTGATTCATGGGAAGGAGTCTCATGTATGCAGATTGAAGAAGGCATTGTACGACCTTAAGCAAGCACCTCGTGCATGAGTATCTCATTTTTAAATGCAAGAAAGAGTTAGCATCAGAGTTTGAGATGAAGGATCTTGGTCTTATGCATTACTTCCTAGGACTAGAAGTGTGGCAAAGACCTAGTGAGATTATTTTAAGTCAAGGGAAATACACTATAGATATCTTGAAGAGATTTGGGATGATGGATTGCAAGTCCATGTCTACACCTATGGAAACAAATTTGAAGAAGTTGAGTGACTCTGTAGCTAGTTCAGATTCGGTAGATCCCACCATGTACAGACAGTTGATTGGATCATTGATGTATCTAGTCAATACTAGACTAGACATTTGTTATGCGGTGAGCACTCTCAATCAGTTCATGTGTGAGCAAAGGCAAATTCATCTAGTTGCGGCAAAGCATATTCTAAGATACTTGTGTGGCACTATGGGATATAGCTTGAGATATGCTTCCTGTAAAGATCTGAAGTTACAAAGCTATACTAATTTTGATTGGGCCAGGAGTGTAACTGGTAGGAAGAGCACCTCTGGATGTTGCTTCAGTTTGGGGTCTGCTATGATTTCTTGGTGTAGCAGGAAGCAGACTTTTGTGGCACTAAGCACTGCAAAGGCTGAATATATTGCAGCATGTGTAGCAGCTCGAGAAGCAGTGTGGCTTTGAAAGCTCCTTGCAGGATTGTTTCAAACATTGGAGCCGACTATGATTCATTGTGACAATCAAAGCTGTGTGAAGCTCTCTATCAATCCAATGTTTCATGATAGGACAAAACATGTGGAGATCAAGTATCATTACATCAAAGATATGGTGTTGAGGAAAGCTATTCAACTCAAGTACATTTGCACTGATGATCAAACAACTAATATTCTCACCAAGCCCCTTGCTAGAGTGAAGTTTGCATATTTTCAAGACAAGCTTGGAGTAGTGGAGAATGTCGCCCTTGCTGAGAGGGAGACTCAGCATCAGTGCTCTTTGTTATAATGCATATTTCTCTGAGACGGAGAAATATGAGGTGAAAGCCCTCGTCCATCTCTGAGACGAAGATGTTCTTTCCACACATGGGAATAGTCATGGTGGACGTCATGTTGAGAGACTCCGTGACGACATCACGTTGAGAGACTCTGTGATGAACCCTTTGTACTTGTGTTTTTCCACACACGGGAGTAGCCATGGTAGACGTCATGTTGAGAGACTCCATGACGACATCACGTTGAGAGACTCCGTAATGGACACTTGTACATGTGTTTCTTTCCACACATGGGAGTAGCCATGGTGGACGTCATGTTGAGTGACTGCATGACGATATCACATTGAGAGACTCCGTGATGAACTCTTTTCCACAAATGGGTGTAGCCATTGTGGATGTCATGTTGAGAGACTCCATGACATGGATATCTAGAAAAGATACCTCCCTAGCTAAGAGGGAGTTTTGATGTTATAGCAGCGGGAAATCTCTTTCTCTCTCAAATTCGAAATAAATAAAATAATTCAAAGAGGCCAACCCAAGTGAAGAGTTGCCTTATTACAAATAATATTTTATATTTTATTTATTCAAAGAAGCCGACCCAAAATGAAACGCCATCTTACTTCGTATATATAAAAAGTGATGATCATTCATTTGATCATCACTTTTATTCTCAAGACAATTCGCACTTATCAAGGAGTTCACACATCTACAGCAGATCATCATATTGCATAGAGCAGATTGATATCTAGGAGAAATCATCATAATTGTGTATTCGCATCTAGGAGAGGTGTTGTGTTTCATTACATCAGATCGGCCTTGTGTTTGGGCCAAGTTGTAAGCAGATTTCTGCTCTTTCATTCAATATATAAGAGATATTTTTGGCTGGGTTATTCTCCCTCGAGGAGGGTTTTCCCAGGATATTTGTTGTCTTATTGTTCATTATTCTGTATTTCTGCTTATCTTCATTTCTGATCTAAAACTAACACAAATGAGATAACATTCATATTGATAACAAGGTACAAGCATAATCTATTCATCTCCAGAATTCACATTACATTCATATTTACCCTATGTAGTAATAGTAAATAGTAACTTCACAATTGGGATGTAACATATGCCATATTTGGAACCTCTAGAAATGACCCATGAACTGAATTAAGTAGCACGGCAAGCTGAGAGGATCCTCACAATTGAATGAAATCAACAACCTGTTGAAGTTAGAATGTTTTGAAATAGTCAGAATATTTGTCATTACCATGACCATAGTTGCTTCAGCTATAATTTATTCACTGGATGTTTTCTTCCATATTAAGCATTGAATTTGGACTATCATAGGAAAAGGATTTTTTCTTTACTGTAGCAGCATTGTAAAATGCTAAACTTCATGCCATAGATATTAATTTTCAGTTTCATAAACCCAAATGACCAGTTAATGGTTGCAGCGGCTTTGGACAACATTTTAATTTATTTGATACCATAAAAACTATTTTCAACAATTTTCACTCGATGAACTGCATACCTATCCCAGTAAACTTTCTCTGAATATTTCTTTCTCCACTATAGACAGGTTTTTGTAGTGTTGGAAAAGAAAAATCTAGTGGGCAATTAATTAGCTTAATCACATATCTGTATTGATTCTATGCATCTACCAAAAACCCAAAATTACATTACCAAGCTCTCAACAATATTGAGTTTTGCTATTCAAAATTATAATATAGAGGAGTTTCTCAATTGGAGGTAGTTTGTATGAGTCATGCATATAGATTGGCTCAAACCAGGAAGAGATACAGGATCCAAGTTATTCCAGTAAATCATTGTTAACTGGGGAAAGTTTTTCAATATTTTGCAAGAGGTATTTGGTTCTTTTCTTGGTCATACAATCAATTAGGCATTTGGCTATCTACAAGAAAAATTGCAATGATTCGAATGCAGCAAAATGTAATATTATGAATTCCACTACAACAATGAAGAAAACATTATCAATCAAATGCATTTGTACAAATTGTTTAGTAAGAGATAGATTGTGTTTGGCAGGAAATCTAGTCCTTTAACTTCATTGACTCTTCTCAACTCACATTTTCACAAGTGGATTTTCTTAAACTTGTTCTTTCTGCTGTAAAAGCAAATTCTGAAAACAGTTGATTGCTATTCTTTGCCAACAAGTTTTTATCTGCACTCCATTCCCTACCACAATTCCGCCCTCCAGGTGAATTTAAGTACTCTTCAGCCTCAACCAAGTTTGAGAAACCTTTGTACTCATTATTCGGAAAACCTGCAACCTGCATCACCTCACCATCATTAAGATACTAAATTATTCACACAGCTTTTGAATGAAATGCGATAAGAATGACCCAACCAGATTAATGTTAAAATTACTGTTTGTTTCAGAATTTTAGTTTAAATGTAAGTTAATTGGAAGACAAGCATCTTAAATACATTTAGCATATTGTTAGATTTTAATCTAAAAGGCAGTAATAGTAAATTAATTGTTTCTAAGATCATTTAGGTATTTCGATCTGCGTTACACAGGGGCACATCCCCATCCATCGAACCCACCCCCATCCCCTTAGGCCTTTTGGGGTGGCGGCACAACAGAGGACGTCCCGTAGCCATCCCCCCCAACAAGCAAATTCTGGAAACATCTCGGGTACTCATCCCCATTTTAGGGGACAGCATTAAACAGTTAGGAGATGCCTCACCGTCCCCAAGGTGGCCAGGGACGTCTCAAATATCCTCTACCATCCCAGGGACAGCCAGGCATCCCCTACAATAAAGCAATTTTGTAAACTGTTTTTTAGAATGGTCGTTTATAACATTGAAAAAAAAAAGACTGTTAAATATATCATGAGAGCATTATAACAGCAGTATAACAGCAATAAAATTAATCATGACAGCAGTGACAGTATGATAGCAATAAATAAATTATGATTCAAATTCATAGATTATTTGGATTTCTGATTTAATGGTTCAAAAAGTCTCAAACTTCAAAAATTCTTGATATGGTATTAGAGTCAGTTATTATAGTTAGTTGCAAAAGAGATTAAAGGTGTACTGGCCATGGTCTGGTATGGTGTGGTATTGTGTAAAAAGTGCAAACAAACAATTTCTTTTTGGAATGTGGTCAGCATGCAAGCTTCTGCAGATTTATCCAACATCATTTTAACAGTATCATGTTATATTGCTGCTGTTATACAGCTGTTTGTTAACTTGTAGAAATCAGTCTCTCTCTCTCTCTCTCTCTCTATATATATATAGAGAGAGAGAGAGAGATTTTAAAAATTTCATATGCATTGCCATCCCCAAAAAATGGCCCCTCGGACTGCCATCCCCCCATCCCCATCATGGAAATCCAATGGAATATAGGTTTTGATATCAAATTATAAATTAATAAAATCATCTAGATTCTTAAGATGCAATGTCCCCATTTTTGAGTCAGCATTGCAATTAAATAATTAATTTAATGTTGTTGAAAAGGGCTAAGTTAAAAGAGACAACTTAAATTAATTATTTAAGTGAGCAAAAGTAACTTAAGTGGGAAAAGTTAAATAAATTAATTAAGTTGCTTTTTAAAGGTGAATTCTCAAAAGAAATAAATTAAAAGTGTAGGAAAAAACGAGAATTCAAGAAGACACACGAGGAGTTACGAAGGAGAAAAGAATAAAAGTTTTGGGAATTCATTTCCAGGGGGCATGGTTGATTTTGGTTTGGAGAGCTTGGCTCTTTTTCATAACTTGAGGACGGAAACCCTCATGTTCTCAGAATTGGACAAAAACCCAAATTATGGACTAGCAAAGTCACTCAAATTTTGCAGTTGGTTTAAAACGATTGAAGTTTGGTTGAAGTTTGTGAAATTTTGATAAGACAGATTTAGCATTTCAATTGATATCTGGGTTTTGATGAATATGAAGATTTCTCTGGATTGAGAAATTCACATTATTTTTGGTTTGAAAGTTTGAATTAAAGAAAAAAAGGCACCTGTCAATAATGAATATTTATATACCCTATATCTAGTGAAAATCGTGCTTTTGGGAATAACTTACAGTTTGGCAATTCAAGGAATTGGAGCATTATTGTTACTATCTGCTTGTATTTTGTGTTGACGTGGAATTATTTGTTTGAAATGCTAATATAAAGGGAAATCCTAGCATATTAAAGTAGTTTCTTGTTGAGTAACTGCCAATATCCATTTTTGGTCCTCACCTCTTATAAAAGATGAAATAAATGCTTTTAAAAGCCGCATAGGAGTATTAGAATAATGTAATATTACTTTAATGGTCATCTTAGTTAGGTTAGATAGTTTCTAATTTCGTCTTCAGTTAACAGTTGTTTCATTTAGAAACATCGTCTTGTAATTTTCTATTTAAGGAGCCTTTGTCTCCTTTGTTTAATAACAACATCGATTATTTGAACATGGTATCAGAGTTGGTCTGAGCTTATCTCCCTCATGGGAGGGCTCAAGATTTTGGAAGAGCTTGTTAAAATCGAGCTAGAGATCAATTTTTAGACGTGATTTTTTTTTAAAGTCTGTAGTGACTTCATTTTGGTTAAAAATCGCATTTTATTCTGGTTCATTCTGGAGGCGTCTATTTTCCCTGGCGTTTCGAAGCTCTTTGGGTTCTGCAAATCGCATCGTTTTAAGAAAACGTGGGTTCAGTTTTAAGCAAAAATCCCGTGATTTCTTCTTGGTGAAAATCGCAAGCGTGTCCTCTGATTGGTTCTGGGTGTTTCTAAGCGCGTCTTTTGGAGATTCCACGACAAGTTGCGACGTTTTTTTAGGGTTTCTGAGTCACGTTTCTGCTTCTGCTCATGCCAAGATCTCTGCCTTTCGCATTTGGTTTTTCTATGCCACGAGGATTTTTTTTGGCCGCAAATCTTCTCTATTTTTTTTGGCGCGCGTTCTAGTGACTTCGCAACTAAGGTTCTGATTTGTTCCACGTGCGACCCTGCATTTCGAGGGTTCTGGAATTTTTCGCGCGATCTCAGAATCTTTTTGGACATCGTTGTTGGTAATTGTGAGTATTTGTTTCGTCGAGAACCTACGTTCTTCAATTCATGTTTTTTTTTTGGAGTTTCTTCAAGGTTTGAGCCTCTCTCAGTGATGAGAATATTGGCGTGTGCTCTGTTTGGTGATTTTTTGGGTGATTCTGTGCATCAACGTCTGTGGGTTTTTTAATTTATTTTTTCCTGAAAAAAATCATTGATGGGTTTTTTAATATTTTTTTTCCTAAAAAAAAATTATTGATGGGTTTTTTAATGTTACTTTAATGGTCATCTTAGTTAGGTTAGATAGTTTCTAATTTCATCTTCAATTAACAATTGTTTCATTTAGGAACATCATCTTGTAATTTTCTATTTAAGGAGCCTTCATCTCCTTTGTTTAATAACATCGATTAATTGAACAAGGAGCATGGAAGGGATTTGAAAATAAAATATGGAGCCTGAATCATATTTTATTTGTGGAATGACAAGAGAAGAATAGTTGTGAATCATGGCACATTGCATTTGTGACGAGAATGAAGAATGAGCTTGAGGTAATAACTTTGAGTCTTTGAGAGACACGAATCATCCAAAAGGTTTGTATTCAATGTTGCTTTTTGGTCTTTAATATCCCATGGTGACGCACATTCCATACATTTCAAGCATTCAAAACTCATTCATGTATTGTCGCAAAAGCTCATTTTCAGGAAGTGGCAACATTTGATGAGTGACGGGATTACTGAAAAAAGCATCTGGTATTTTAAGAGTAGCTTGGACATTGAAATAACCGGAGTTAGAATTTGAAAACACAATATCGATTCATTAATCCAAGATTTCATGACTTATCTTGCCAGCACTAACTCAAGACAAGCGCTAAAGAAAATTAGGAGATTAGGGACAAGTTCTTTATATACAGCTATCTTCTCGTTACCAGGTGCGAATGAGCAACAACCGTTGATATTCATGTGACCTTTAAATATTTCCATCCGACTGTTTGAGAAGCAGCGTATATCAATGTTGTCTAATATATCATATGCTATGTGAGCACCATGGGACCCAGTAGGAAGCAAGAGAGAATTGTGGAGCATCATGAGCAAAACAGATGAAGGAACTAAGCGAGGGTGAAGGTCACAATACCTTGTGAATTAAGGAGTCGTGTTTGAATGAACTACTAATTATAAATAATTGGCAGCACGGGACATAGTGTTTCGAAGGAAATAACAAAATATCCATTCATATCAAGAATTGTGGCAGAAAAAAGTGTCGATGATAGATTAATTTATTTGTGATGTGGCAGAGTTAGGAGGCGTGAGAAGATGTGATTCTTCTTTAAGCATTTCGCTACTATTACATGAACCGACGCTTGCACACAACCCAAAGTGGAGGTGACGAGCTGTTGTGTGAATGTCTTGAAGGTTTCGAGGGAAAATTCCCAGGTTATGAGCTTATGTTATTAAAGATGTATGGAATATTCATGAGGTCATTAAAATATTGAATATGAGATTTTTTTAATTTATTATATCACCTGTATTTATATTGTTTGTAATGAATATCTATTCACTGCAATTGGAGTAATAAGGAATTGATTGAAATCAGCAAACTGAAGTTCTCATTTAAGTTTTAATTTAAACTGGGAAATAAATTCACAACTTCATTCAGCCCAAAGTGTTTGACGAAATGCCAGAGTAGCATAATGGGTAAAATCAAAAAAAAATTATAGCAAACAAGGTAGCGTATTATATAAGACGTGTGCCATGCTTGTCACATTCAATAACTTATTATTCCAATCATAGTTATGCAGCTTAAATTTAAACAATTGCATCCCTTCTTATCAATTGGCCACAAATGAACTATGTGGTCAATTATACCTTTATACCTATATTGCAACATTCTATCCTTGTAACTTTATGATGGAAACTTCAATTCCCATTTCACCTTGGTATTTGGATATTGATAATTCTATAAATCCTATTGAAATGATACACACATATTGAAATACTTTTCTTACAATTGGCATAACATTTAACCTCACTAAAGAGGATCCACAACATTAGCAACCCAATATTTTTGGGGAATTACTCTCATATAGTGGATCGAGTCTAAGGTTAGAGGACAACAAGCCAGAGCCTTCATCCAACCTAGATGAATGCAAGCACTACTAAATGAACTCCTTATAGAATTTTTCCCTCTAATTGTCAACAAGATAACTCAAGCTGTTAAGACAGTGTTGGTTGAAAATTGTGTATACTTGAGAGAGTGTACAAAATTGTGGTTTCAGCCACAGTACGTGAGATAAACTCTCCTATTTTCAAAGGGAAGGCTCCCCCTTTGCTTTCTATTTTAACAATTTAGAAATAAAATCTAACTATAAATCTACTCTAAATCTGGGTGAAACTCTGTCTTGTTCTCTCTTTTTTAGAAAAGACACTTATCCTTTTCTCTTATTTCATAAAAGAATCACAACTGAAAGCATATATGATTGATGAAGTAAATAAAGAAGCAAAGTTTCCATGAAGGCACAAAGTCCTTCGTTGCTCCTCCGGGACAAGAAAGCAATCTCCAAGCACAAAGTCTTGAGAATTAGAAATCCTATCTACCTTTCTAAAACGATATTATGATGCAACATACAACAGCACAAAGTTTGTAAATATAATGCACCTGCAAGTCACAACTCCTAACTGTAAATCAATTTAGTTTAATCCTTCAAACTTGTAGCACAAAGACTGCAAGAAATCAGACCAAAGTCTTTTCACAATAGCTCCACAACTTCACAAGAACTCGGAAAAATGCACTACTTTGACATAAGAACACAATAATAACATGCAACAAGACTCAACACAAAGTCTGAAATCTTTTATGCCTTCCTTATATCACTTGGAAATCAAGTTTACACACACAAAGCACAAAGTCTCTTTGCTGTAAATTTCTGCAGAGTTCTCTCTATTGCCAAAAAGATAGATATTACAATAGACCCCCTCAAGTATTTATAGGAGAGAGGCCTTGAGAAAAAGGTGTGAGGATCCCAACAAACTTGAGAAATTCTCTCAACCACTAACTAACTGCAATTGACTTATTCAAAATTACAATCCAAATTATGATTTGTCTTGTAAGGTTTTACATGTAATTACATTTTTCAAAAACGCAAGAGAAAGGAAATCTTGCAATTGCAAAACTTGTTTTTACATATAATTTGTCGAAAGCAAAATAACATAAACGCTATTCACTCCATCACATTCCTAGCCTTGAAAGATTGAAACTTGTTGATAATTCCCTGCAACTCATCAAGATTGGGGCCAAGCGTGTTCCTGGCAACGACAACAATCTTTAGGATCACATCATAATATCTTACTGTTGCCTCTCTATGTTCTTCAAAAGCAGCTTGCATTTTATCAAAGATCATCCGGTGATTAACAAATTTATGGATTGCATCCATAGTGAACTGATCTGAATTTAGCTCCTAGTGAAGATTTGTGGTTATCTCAGAAACAATATCACTAGCTGCAAGCAACTCTCCTTCATGATTTAGAACTTTACATGGTATTTTCTCAAAGTCAGAAAGTATGTCCTGCTCAACTTAAGCACTCATTTCAAGCGTAGCCTGAACATCTTTGATGAGATCTTGAACAACTAATGACTTGTTTGTCATAAGTTCTTCAAACTCTATATATTTTTCTCTTTTTGAAATCACTGAATTGCTGCTCAGAATTTCCTACTTAACTTGATCCATCTCATGCCAGATTTTTAAATCTTTCTCAAGAGAATCCAGACTTTGCTTAAAGGCTTCCAAAGTTTGATTCATCTTAAATCTTGCTGCCTTGACAGTACTCAAAATCTGCAATGTCTTTTCGATCACTGGTATGCCTTGGTCAATTAGTTGAACTGTCCAAGAATCAACTGCTTTAGCCTTTTGTGCAATTCTTTCTAACTGTCTGACTGATTCTTCAGGGGTAGAGGAAGATAGTGAATCAACTATTTCTGATGATTTAGTGATCTTTTGAATAACTGAAACCAGTTGTGCATTATCCTCTTTCAACTTTTCTTTTTGGTCAAAAGTTCATTGTAGCTCTGTGCCAACACTGTCACTGAACTTTGAGCATCTTGCATCGTATTGGTATGCGTCCGCTTGCCTAACTCCACTCTAATAAATTTGTAATCAAATACCCGCATCTCTTCATGTGGTTTATCTATGAGAGGTTCTGCTATTTCAGCATATTTCATCTTGTCGTTGTCAACAAACACCTGCAAGACTGTCTTAGCTTTCTTCGCAACCCTTGGCTTAGATTTCTTCAATTTCTGGAAATCAAATGCATCAAGAGAAATTGCTTGTTTCTTCTTCTTTGGAGCAACTGAGTTCAACCACGGAGGAAGATCCAAGGTTCTCATATCTGAAACAGCAACTGTAGTTTGCGTAGAAATGGATTCATTCTGTGACACAACTGTAATTCTAGGAGGTGCCTCAGTTTGGATAGCAACAAGAGTCTGCTCAGATGAAAAATTACGACCAGGATCAGCCATAAAACAATCAAAATTCGCTGTTGATGTATCTATCTCTGGAAGTGTTATTTTTGATATCACAGGAATGATTGGATTTGTGTCAAATACACTCTCCAAATTGTCATGCAAATTTCCCACAGGCGTATTCATTACTGATGTAGCTGAGGTATGATGAATAGCTTCGAAAGGTGCGATGGACGAAACAAACACTGTAGAGAAAGAATCAACATCACTATCAATTGGAGACATAGGAGATACTACAAAAACAGGTATTGGAGCTTCAATGTGAGGAGACCTTTCACTTAGAATAGTAGAAGATTCAAGAATCTCTTCTTCTTTTGATCCAAAACTTGAATTTGTGTTTCCTCAACCTCTTTTCCTTTTAGTGTTATTTTCTCCAACGGTTTTTCAACAGCCCGACTAACCCTTAACTTAATTTTGGTTCCTGAAGAAGAAGCTCCTTCTTTAGATTTGTCTCTAATTTTTTATTTCAATCCTTTAGGCCCAGCTGAATCATTCTCAGTTCCAATTCTGATTTTAATAGTCTTAACACCTATGCTTTTGAGCCAAGCATTAGTGTTTGCCAAGATTGATTGAAACCTATCAAAAATAGAAATGGATTCTTTCTGAGACCACTGTATTGCAGGAATAGGTGCATTAGCAACCTCTTGTTCTTCATATTCTGGATCTAAAATCTACCCGTCGTCAATTAGTCCTTTTGGAACTAAGGTCAGATTGAGATCAACAATCTACTCTATTGTAAGCCTACAGTAATCCATTTTATAGATATCCTTCTTTGTCCGGAGGTCTACCCAAATATCTTCGATGCGATGCACGTGCGTGAAAGCTCTTTTTATTTTGTCTTTCACCCTTCTGTAATCAAATTCCACAAAGGCCTGGAATTTCTTCAATTTTATCTCCTGAAGTTCAGCCTCCATTGCTTTTGCTCTTGAGGTAGTTGTCAAGGAGTACCTCCCAACCAGCAGTTGATTATGTGATGAAATGCTAACTCCAGTCTTATGTTGTGTAGCTTGTCGTGCATGCATTATCATCAATTGCCTTCCTAACTCCATCAAAATGATTTTGTCTGTTGGGTACCTCGGAAGCATATAAGGTTGATCTTCAAAACAGCCAACTCTCATGTAAGTGAAAGTAGGGAATTGAAGGAAAAGACAACCGTACTCATTCACTTTCCTCCACGCGGCCTCAGATACCCTGTTGTTTTCCAATGCTTTGTCAAATAAACACATAAAATGGCCAAACAAAGCATCTTGGACCCTTCTATAATGCACACGGCTCTACCTCAAAGTCAGCTGATCATAATAATCCCATACAGGCACCAATGATCTATCACCTTTGGTAGAAAGGCCTGGAAACTACCTCAATGAAGCTGCTATGTAAACCAGATATGAATTCATGTAGAAGGTGAGTGTGGTGGCAACCTATGGAAGTTGTTCACACAAACTATCACTAATTACTTCACCCCAGAAAATTGGATATTGTGCCTTCCTGATAACCACTATGAACTTGTACATCCATTTTTCAAACATATTGGAGACTTTCAATCCCACTATTCTGCTCAGAAGGGTGATCATATCATGTAATATCCCTTGTCTATTCTGATATGAAATACACCTCAAGGAATATTGTCAAATAGTTCACATACAATCTTTAGCTTGCTGCACCTGAGTTCTCAGTCTGATATATTCTTGAATAGTAGTGATAAAATGTTTCCAATACTTGTAAATCAACACTTCAATGCATACATTATCATCTAGATGCCTAAATGACTCCTTTTAAACAATTACAATGCACATATATGATTTTTCTAATTGGAAACATGCACCTACAGCAATTATCATTTCATCAAACAGTTGGCATGAAAGCCAAGTTGTTGGTAAATGATGAATCATTACAATGAATGTGAAACATGCAACTACATCTCCATTAAGCATATGCTATCTCCAAGTACATCATGATATAATCATGCCAAGACTTAAATACATATCAAGATGCCAATTTCTTGGCTACAATATGCAAGCACCACAGTCCAAAATCTGATTACAATATGCTTCTATATCAGCATGCTAAATCAACTATGATAATGCATATATTTCCCTTTTCAATGATGTTAGCTATGACAGAAAAGATGCAATGAAGAAATGATTTATCTAATACAATGACAATACATAGAGAACCTGAAATTTTTCTGATAAATAAATCAGATTGTAGCATAGTACTGTAGTGTGGCACTGTAGCGCGGCACTGTAGCATTTACTGTAGTGCGACACTATAGCGTTTACTGTAGCGACCAGCAATAAATACATTCCACAATGACTCCTCAATACTTGTAATCTGCAAATGAACTTGGCCCTTGGCCACAAATTAAGCACAAATAGAAAGGTTGAGATACCTTCCTCCAACTACAATAATTCAAGTGATATTTCACACCCTCAAAATTGCCTTCCAATTGAGAGTTTTCGTTCTCAATGGCCAACTAAACAACTGCAGAAACCCTAGGCTCCACAACTGAAACATCAAATATCAACAACAAATCTGGATGATGAGAATGAAGCCCATGATGTCTATTTATTATTTTTCCTCAATAGGTCGGCCTCCTTCTAGAACTTTATTTTATTTGACTTTTTATGATATAATATTAATTTAAGTCACTTTATTAAATTAATTAAATATAAAGTTACTTTTTAATTTTAATTTATTTGATAACTTTATAATTAATTAACTTAATACTTTTTAATTAAAATAATCAACTAAGTTATCCATTAGATAAATTATTAATTGGACAACTTAATTAATTAAATCATTTCCACCTCCAAAACGGGGACATTACATATCATTAATCTCTTCTTTAAAATCAGACCGATATAGCTTGGGTATCCGGGTCACACAAGGTCATGATTTAAGAAGCCATTTGTTATTGATATGCTTAATACAATCATTCTTTTTCTGTTCATAATGATCATGAGCGCTCTTCATTGAAATATCTGAATACATAGGAGCATCAGGAATGCTGAAGATTTTGTTAATGGTTTCAGAATCAAGCCCGATAACCACGTTACCATCATCATCTCTAATAGTTCTTGATTCTTTGTCAAAGTGGGATGCACATGCAAGAACAAATTCTGACTCTAGGGCAGCAACAGGAAAAGTAGACACCAGGTGAATATGACTTCTCAGCAACAACTGCATATCATGAGAAGTTGATTTCTCAGCCCTTTTAAGAAACTCAAACATATCAACATGCCCAATTTTTGTATCTCTGATTTCATCAATGTTTGAGACCACATGGGATGGAGAAATCTCATTCTAATATTTATCATATTTGTACTTCATCTTCTTGTTTGTCGGAGAAGCTGGTTCGTCTGCCATTGAGCAAGAATCTGCAAGGCTGCGATGAAAACCCCATAAGGTCAAAACATCATCAGCGTCAACATGTGAAGACATGGTATCCATTAACAACAAGATTCAAACCCTAGGTTGGTGAAACTGCTTTCTAAATGAAGGTTAAAGACCAATTCGGATCTTGGTGGGCTGATTTGTGAATGAAAGCAACATTTTGTCTTTTGCGGGCAGCAAGTCAAAAAATCCTCTAACTTGAACTTTGCAGTCAAGTCTTAAAATTCCAATTTTAAGGCATTTGGAGGCATTTTGGGTTTTTGAGAGCCTGCTGCAATTTTTAAAGCGCAGTCGGGATATTTTGAGCATTTAGCAATTTAAAAGTGCAAAGTAGGAGAAATAAGAGGTCATTGCAAATTTCAATTTGCAACCTCAACCTGCAATTTTGGTGAGAAATCCCGATTTGCAATGGAATGACAAAGACCTGAAATTAAGCTAAGGCCCTATTTTTGCAAAAATGGACATGAGGATGAAAAGGGAGATGAGTGTGAATGAGTGAGATGAATTTGGTGAAGACAAAAGGAAGTGGAAAATGAGGATGAAAAGGAAAGATAAAAATGGAAATGGCAGATGAGAATGGAAAACATTTTTTTTGAAATGGCCCTCTTAGGTAAAATGACAAGAAGATGATGAAAAACGTATTTGCACTCAAAGAAAAAGACGTTTTTAAGAAATGACGATTTCTCCTTAAGGATACCTCTTTGTGCAATGAGATTTGAGACAATGATATTTCCAGGCACAATGCATATGATATTATTCAACTGTAAAAAACCATTTTGAGCAAACATGTGTTTACTAGGAGCCGCGATTTTGCTATGAAGACACATTTTTTCTAGAAATAACGATTTCACACAATGCAAGGGAATGATAACTATGCTAGGAAAGACGTTTATGAAAATAAAAAGCGGTTTAATGGAAAAACGCATTTTCAACAATGGACATTGATAATAACTCACACCATAAATAAAAGAAAAACAACTTAATAAAAACGTGATTTGGTTAAGAGAAACACTTAACCCAAAGGTAGAATAGAAAAGAAACTCATACCTGAAAATGAGAAGCTTGAAAACCAAAAATGGAGAGAAAACCCCAAAACGCCTTGATGCAAACTCAACAAATGAAAACAAATTGATTTATTGCAGCTGAAAGTCCGATTTCGTTGCTAAAATTTAGTGGAAACACCATGAAAGAAGGTAGACAAACGAAATCAAACTCAAACTGCTCTTCTTAAGCATGGCGTCGGGTTTTTCAAGCTTTTCAGCAAAATAAAATGGCAAAAAGAGACCAAATTGGGTTTTTTTAGAAGCACTTGGCAATTTAAAATTTGATCTTTTATCCAAATCGGGTTTTTCAAGCTCTTCAGCAACTTTTATATTTTCACTCATGAGAAAAATCGGAACTTTGGCTCATTTAGCAATTTTGTATCATCACTTAAAGGAAATCGGGCTTTTTCAGACATTCAGCAATTTTTGCTTTACTTACTAAAGGCAATCGGACTTTTTGAACCTATTAGCAATTTTACTTCTGACAAAAAGCCAAAAATCAGACTTTTTGAACCTTTTAGCAATTTCACTTAACTCACTAAAGGCAGACAGACTTTTTTGAACCTTTAGCAATTTTGCTTTATGACTTAAAAGTTCCTATATTTGCAGTGCTGACTCAAAAACCCAAAATTGACAAAAAAACACAAGAAAAATGACTCAGAAATTTACAAAAACGGAAAGGAGAGTTGCTGAAAGGATGTCCAAGGGAACCACTGATCGAAAACCAAAGTTTTACAACCTCAACACCTCGTAAAACGTGCTTTAAGGAGAAAAACTTCAAATTTTTTGATAGGTTATCCCAATTTTTATTATGTCAAAAATTGAGGACAACAAACAACTCGCCAAATGAAATGTTGTGATTTGAGCCAATCTGAAGAATTCTCTCTCCCATTCAAAAAGCTGGCCTATGAAGGGAAATTTACTGACAACCAATTTGTTAAATTGAAATATCTTGAAACTTTCCTTATCATATTGATGAAAAGGTTATGACCTGTTTAGAAACAAAATGCCAACATTTATGCTTGTTCTTTATCTAATCTCATTGGTTTTACCCGAAATGAGATCTAGAAGTTTATCAAATAACACCATGCTACACAAAATTTCACTAAGCATCAAGCCAAATGCCTTGCTCCACAATTCCATGAAACTAAACCTTTCGGCTGCCCTAATTCTACCAAAAAGCAATGCTCCCATAAATGCCATAAGTTTTATTTTTGCAAACACTCCTTTAACTAGTGTCACAACCATGCACCCAAGCATACTTATCATTGCAAGTGTCGCCATCCACATCCTCAAGCAAACACTATCATTTGTTACATTTGTATTAAACCTAGACATATCACCCCCAATTCTTCCTGTAAGAACACAGTTGAGAAAGTCGCTTATACCACTAATGTAGAAGCGTGGTGGGATGTAGTAGATGAAGATGAAACATCTTGTCCACAAAGGATAAGGATGACAACTCATAGGATAAGATTGACAACTCATAAAGCAAAAAGGCAAATCTTATCCACAAAGGATAAGGATGACAACTCATAGGAAAAATATCTAAAGTCAACATGACTTTATTAAAAAAGATTCCTAAAGTCTATCCTAAAAGCTAATTAACCATTACAAGATAAAACATTACTTTAATACCCTCCCTTAACGGTCATTCTACTAACTCAAACTAAGTCTACCCATAATCTGATGGTCTTCTAGCCCTGAATGCATAATATGCAAACTCCTTCTGCTCAGTATACTCTGCCACTTGAGCACTTTGTTGAGACTCTTTCTGGTTGGACTTCTCATCAACCAACCGCTTTCTGCAATACTTCAGCATATGACCAATCTTTCCACAATAATGGCATGTTAAAGACTTCTTGGAGCTCTCCTCCGAATTGCCTTGTCATTTCTACTGAGTGGACTTGCCTTTGCCAATGTCCTTGGCAATAAATGCTTGTTCAACAATGGGAGACTCACTGCTGCTCCCAAACTATTTCTTCCACCTATCCTGTTGCAAGAACTTGTTGCACAACTCATCAAACTTCAAGTCAACATTAGTGGATATAATGTTGAGAGTTTCAATGAAGTGCTCGTAGGATCGTGGCAAGCTTTACAGTGTGATCGCCACCATATCCTCCTCTTCCATCTTGCGACCAATGGCCACCAATTGATCATGAATTTCTTTGATTTTTATCAAATGCTCCTGCAAAGACACTTTGTCATCCATCATAATGGAAAACAGCATATTCTTCAGGAAGAAAGCCCTGCCCTTGTCTAAGGTCTCATGAAGATCTTTCAAATGCTTTTAGATCTTCGCAGCAGACTTACCAAATGGTATTTCTAGTAACATCTCATCGGTGACTAATAAGTTGAGAAGCATAACTACCTCCCGATTACCTCCATCATACTTTTCTTGATCCTTCCCTGTAGCTGTGGGATGAACTTCTATACCTAGAACAAGCGCATCTAGACACTAGTACTCAAAGTTGGTAAGCATCCTCTGCTTCCACATGTAGTTTTTCCCACTAAACCTTTAGGTACTTTCCAACATGATGTTGGACAAAGATGCCATCCCTCCCGTTTTCCAAAAGCACGAAATACGAGGTAAAGTCTATGATCAGCTGGCACAAAACCCAAGACAATCATCTAGCACAACTCCCACGATTTTTTTTTAAATCGTCAAAATAAAGGCTTGGAAACCCATGATTTTATAATAAAAAAATCGGCAAGAATTTTGGAAAAAAATCTGCAAAAATTTCTAGAAAAAATCTGTAGAAAATTCTACAGCCACGATTTTGTACAAAAATCACCAAAACAGAGTTGAAAATTTACGATTTTAATAAAAATCGTCAAAAAAGTAGGTCTTGAAACCCTATGTGATTTTTAACTATTAAAAAACCCACAAATTTTGTAAAAAATCCGCCAAAAAATTATAGAAATAGACCCGCAATTTTTTTTGAAAAAAAAATCGTCAAAAACCTTTGTACGAATCCGTACAGCTTCCTTTGGCATGTTCTTTTGTGTCTCTTGCATGCAATTCATCACTGCCATAGTTCGTAGAATTCACTCACTCACCAATCCCAAGAATCTACAAAACCCAAGCTCTAATACTATATTACAAAAATAGCACACAGAAAGTTAACCAAGATTGCATAATGATCTATTAAGAAATAAGGAGCAAAAGCATCCTTATATAGGATTACAAATATCTTATCCACAGAGGATAAGGATGACAAATATCTTATCCACAAAGGATAAGGATGACAACTCATAGGAAAAATATCTAAAGTCAACATGACTTTATTAAAGAAGATTCCTAAAGTCTATCCTAAAAGCTAATTGACCATTACAAGATAAAACATTACTTTAATAGAAGACATGTACCACAAGGATGATATCTATGAACTTGTTCTAGAAGAACTAGAAGATCAAGAACAAGAATATGGCAAAGAATATGAACCGATGAGCCTTGCCAATGATCTCGAATTACCTGCTACTATGATGAACCATCCATGGCAAGACAAAGGAACAAAGGAAGAGGATTTCATTCTAGGTGTAAAATTATTCTCCTATTTGCTCCTTCGGTCCCATGAATAGTAGACCAGCATCAGCACCAATTCAAAATCTAATACCTAAACCACTAACACGAGATATTAACTAGTTAGAAAATAAATTAACCAGGAAATCTTCCACATGTCAAGGTGGATGTGGCCCTAGCCGACATACAATGAAGCATAATTATGTAGCCAAGTCGATGAAGGATGTAGAAGCAACTAGCAATTATCTTGAATTTTTAAGAAAGATGTGTACATTAAGCTCCTCCCAACATTCAATATTGGTGCAAAAGCCACCACAAAGATGAACTTGATCCTACAACAGTACAAATTGAGGAAGAAGAAAAATGAATTTCTTTAGAAAAGGAATACTACAATCCAATCCATTAAATTGCAGGATTATATTATCTACATTTCCACCACCATCACAAGAGCTAAGACTAGAGTATATTGCTTCTCTCATCAATGGAAGGTATGCACAATTAATTTCTATACAAGTTAATGGAAAATATTATAATATGCAAATTGATACCAAAGCATCTCACTTTCTGCAAAGCACCTATACTACAAGATTGGGAACTCAATACGAATGATGTATATAAGAGTATTGATGTACAAGAAAATAAATTTACCTGTGATAAGTATAAACATCAAGAACCTATCTATATTGAAGGAAAGAAGCTTAAATGCAACTTCTTTGAGTTAGCTAAGATGCATGTAAATATCCTATTAGGAGGAAACTTTATAGATACTTATTCACCCAAAGAAACACCAATAAACATGTACTATTTACCATATGAGGAGAGTGCATAAAGGCCCCCAAACTTGTCTATGCCTCATAACAGTTTCCTTATACCATGGCATCTCAGTCACTTGGCAACCAAATGTCCTTACTTAAAGAAAAATTTGAGATAAAATATGCTCTTAAGATCCCCAAAAATTATATGACAAGACAATAGCTGAAATGGAACCTAAGGTAGTAGAAGGGAAACATATGAAAATATGAAAGAAAATTCCTATTCCTGTGCATTACTACCCAAATATGGAAAAAGCCATTGGAGAGCTTTAAAAATCTGGCTTTATTAAACCATCTAAATCTCTTTTCTGTTGTTATGCTTTCTATGTTCAATAAACACTCTGAATAGAAACGAGGGAAAAAGAGAATGGTAATCAATTACAAACCCTTAATGCTACTACAAAACCATTTCCAGACCCCATGTCAGATAAGAGCTATTTGCTAAAAAGGTTGCTAATTGCAAATATTTCTCACAATTTGATTGCAAGTCAATTTTTTACCAAATTCAAGTAAAGCAAGAAGACCATCCCAAGACAACATTCAGTTGTCAATTTGGACGTTATGAATGGACAGTTATGGCATTCGCTCTTATGAATGCTCATGCTTATTTCCAAGAACATATGGATAAAATACATCAAAAATTTATGCATTTATATTGATGACATTTTATTTTTTAGCAAAGACATTGATGAGCATTATACTCATCTTGAAACATTTTATAATTTACCCAAGAAAGATGGCATTGTGCTCTCAATAAATAGAGCCCAGTGGTGTCAATCTAGTTGTAAATTTTTTGGCATGATTGTAAACAATGGTGTTTTAGAGGTACAATCACACATTAGAGAAGAGATCATTCGGTTTCTAGCAAAGATCGACAAGAAACAACTACAAGGTTTCCTCAGTATGCTAAATTATGTGAACAGTTCCTATCTAGATTCTGGAAATGATTGAAAACCTTTGTAAAATTTACTGAAGATACGAGGTTTAAAATGTGAATCCAAGCACACTACTACTACAAAGAAGATTAAAAGCAATATAAGTAGTATTCCCAATTTACATGTTCCTTCCACACAAAAATTGTTCTTTACATTGATGCTTCTGACAATGCTTAGGGAGGTGTTCTATGTTGTCTAAAAGATGGACAGGAATTTGTTGCAGAATATGCAAGTGGTGTTTTTTCTAAAAATGTAAAAAAGTGGACTTCCTCTGATAAGGAAATCTACAGAGTAAAGAAACGTCTAGAAAAATTTGTTGTTAAATTGATACGTCTCCATTTTGTCATCAAAACAAACTACACACAATTCCTCACCTTCAAATAAAAGGACCATGGAAGAAAAGATGGCAAAGGGAAGTGCGTACAATGGCAGGATTACTTCAACCATTTCAACTACAAGGCCAAGCTCAAAGGAACAAATAATATTCTTGTTGACTAGTTGAACCAAGATCTTACAATAAGAATGATAAATAGGCCAAAACCTCTTGTTTTTAATTGTTTTAGAATGACTGATGTTAATTTTAACACCTTACAAGGGCATGTCCAACTCTAAATCCTTGGACTAGGAGTAAATCTTAGTATACTACCTTTTTGTAACAAGCTTTGAATGATTTACAATCCATCAGAGAAGCTGAAATCTCTGTATGAACATTAGAAACCAAGGAGAAATCACTATTCTTTCCATGCAAACTGATCTGCAATATCTAAGGTTAATAGACCTTATTAGAAGACCTAATTGGACATGGAAAATAAGAAGAGCATGCCATAACATTGTCCAACTATATAAATTCATTAATAATGCTATTCCACCAGTTATCAATCCTGAAAATCAATTCTCCAAGTAGTTGACAGTTGGCATTATCATCAAGAGAAGATTGAGTTGGGAATCCCACTTTCACATAGACCTCCAAAGGAATGATTTAGGCACTAATTGGAATATCCAGCATCACTTTCAAATCAAAAATCTTTTACGTCCAATCACGAGAGATAATCTTTTTGAGGAAGTGGAATACATATGGTGCAACCCTCAGGCACATGATGAACCATCCTCTTTGGACAGCAATAGGATATCTTAATGAATAAAATTTGCTTCATATGAGTAATAAGAACTGACGCTATCGAGCATTTGGTACAATAATCCTCCTTTATCACATTACCAATTTACCTAGTATCTCAAGAAAGATGCAGTGTTACCAGATCCTTATGTCTAGTTTAAGATATAAATTAGTCCATCCCAAAGTTATTTGATCATCGAGAGTTTTAGAGCTTTGAGTCTAAGAGTCTAGAAAGAAGTGTATGCTCTTCTCTTGTGCCTTGAGCGATCTTGAGAACCAGAAACTTATTTTCTTGCATGTAAGAAGGCCCTATAATCTATAATAATTATTGAATGTGTGAAGCCATTACCATTCTGCCTGCAGCCTATGTCGTTTCTTCCCATCTTTGTTAGCTACATGACCCCAGATATTATATACCTAAATTGGAAAGTTAATGGGTGGATATTTGGCAAATATCAGTGAGGACAATGGAATCATTTTTGGCACCTAAATTTTAGTAATAGCCAGCAACAATTATGTTGAAGACCTAATCCTGTATCCCCCTCAAACTACTGCCAAATAGAACTTCAATGTTATTCTAAGCATGCAAGATAGACATCCCCCAGCTATTGATTGTCTTTGGTCAAAACATGGGAATTGGAATTTTTTGTTGGGGAATAAATACATCTAAACAACACTACATCGAAGCAGCTAACAACAATTTTTTGGATCTCACTTGTAAGGAAACTATTGCTGGACCAAGCTCTAGAATTTTTGAACATGGCCCAAGGTCAAATCTTTTTTGTTGACTAGTTGTGCCTAAGAAGGCCTTCATTGTCAACGTTTTAAGGTCCAGAAGTTGGATTGGCCCATTGTATCCAAACCATTAGCATGTGTATGAGAATATTGTAACATTGTTTGACGAACATCTTGTATGTTATATAGACAATAGTTTTCTTATGTTTTAATTACATGGCTAAATCATAGTAAATAAAGGTGCTAGCCAACTAATGGTTCTGCTTTGTCCAGACAAAATAAAGATCAGTCCATAGGTGATTGTGGAAGGTTGTCAGCTGACATGTCTTCTGGTTGCTATTTGTGGTCTTCATGTAGTTCTGTCTGAGGATGGCTCAGGGAGTTCTCATTGTGTTTCTCCCTAAATTGGTGATATTTATGTACGAGAGCATTTGAGAATATAACGAAGTTCCAGGTTTCTATTTTTCATTCTGTGAATACTTCTCTTTAGTTTGGTTGTGTATATTCATATTTCCCTATACTCTATTTGGTGTTATTGCCATTCTAAAGTTGGATCAGACAGGGCATCTAACAGCTCTCAATGCAAAGTCTGCCTGCAATAATTCTTTATGGACAGAGATTTTGATCTATAGATGCAATCCACTCAAAATCAAGAGTACCAAATTTTTTTGTGGATCATTGCAATCTACAAAATGCATCCAAGTGACTCCCAACAAAATTGAGTAAATTGATCTAGAACAAGAACATCAAATAGTTGATGGAAATTCTGCCCAAAATCTTGGCATACCATTACATTATCCTACAATACCTACATGTAGAAAGAGACCAGGATATTCAAACAGAAAGAATCCACCAAATGTAAGAATAGAATCCAATAGGAAGAACAAGGAAGATCTGATGAGCTACAAAGCAATGGCTTATGGAAGGGAATCTGAAGAAGAAAACTGACAACAATATATCCAGAAGTCATACAAAAAGTTAGAAGATCCACATGGTTGGTAGAACAGAAAGCTGAGATAGAGGTTGTACTTTGTAATGTATGAACTTGATTTTGAAACTAGTGGATTGAAGATCTGCCAGCCATGATGGCATTGGAGTTTTAGAGATCCAACCTAGAGTCATTATGGATATGTGATTTTGAGCAAACAAGAGAAAAGGACAAACACATCCATGGTCTACCAGAAGGCAGTAAGCCACGCTGCAAGAATTGCTTGGAGCTGGGTAAAATATGTGGGTGACAAATTGTCTCATGGTTGCTCAAGAAAGGCAGTGTGCAATACTATTCCACTAGAAAAGGGGGATCTTGCAGCCTAAGGATTGTCAAGAAAAGGCAAGCATGTTTGGATTGCCATCATACCAAGTAGAGCTTATATTTATCAAAATCACAAGTGCTGCTCGGAGTCTAGAAGAGGAAGTTACAGGAGACAGGGCCATCAATATTGACAAGGAACCACAGGAATAGAATCCATCTTAATGTTCTTCTAGAAACGCCAAAGGAAAGCAATAAAAGTTAGAAGTGAGTCATAATGAGTGAAAGTATCATTTTCTCTCCGTTTTTAGTGGACAGACATACCATTCGAGTTTAGTAGCATAAGAAAGGGATTTCTCGGAGTATACCAGACATAAGAGAGAAAGGACAGTTATCCTAAGAACAGCTTGAACAGACATAGATGGGCATTAAAGAGCATGCATACAATTGAGAATATAACCAAGCAGTAAATTAGAAAGAATGTTGTTCAATGTAGAAAATATTAGCAAGGCAAAACTTGTTCAACTTGTTCCGACTACTATCATGGAAGTTGAAGGTGCACTTATAAGTTAGATGCACAGCCTGGGCAAAATGTTGACATGATGTTTAAAATGAATAAGCTGGATGAGCGAGTACAAAGTGTAGGACAATATGTGAATACGATTGTGAAGAAAGATGAAGTCAACAAGAAGAAAAATAGCTGACATAAAGGCGGTGCTATCCAACCTGCAGTTGATGTCAAAAGACCTGCAGAATTCAATAGACATCAGGGTGATTCCACAGACCATACACGTGGCACCAAAAGAAAATCTGATCTACAGAAATTCAGATAAGATGTTGGCATGATGATGTCAGCAGCAAGTCTGTCAGAAATCAGCAGGGCAACCAGTGGTAGAAAAATCATAGGCATGTGGCCTCAGTAAATTTTTGGGGTCTGCTAGAAACAATGTGACATCAGGATTGACCAGTCAAACTATAGGGGTAAGGTCAGCATCTTTCTTTTTCAATATAACTTCAATGTTTTAAGTTTACAGCAAAATTTCAGGGTTTGAAGAAATCTTTCAATGAATTTGACTTTGAAGTTCATATTGGTGTGCTTTTTCCAAAAAAGAAGCAACAGAATTAAAAATAATTTTCAAGAAACTATTACTGGATTACCAATTGTGATAGAGGAGCAACAACATTCCAGAAATCCGGATGTCCTTGATGCCACATACCATATAGTTAGCTCCCAAGAGTCTGCAGGAATACAACCACTTTTGTAGGGGTACTTGTAAGTTACCATTTTGCATCAGTTAGGTATTTGCTATCTGTTGGCATTACAATTCGCACCTCTGGAGTGCGTATTGGCAACAGACAACTATGCACAGTGTGTAATGATTGCTCTTCAAATTAGGAGGGGAAGCTCCCTCTTTTGCTGATATGCGTGAAAAAGTAAATGTTGTAAATCCTATCTTTTTGACTCAGCTGGAAGAGACACAAGGTTAAGAAAACCAATACATTGCAGCTAAGGTTTTTCTCTGGTTTTGCAGATCTTAACTACAACTAAACTAATGCTTAAACTATCCTATTTCCTCAAGACAAACAAAGCATGAGGACTTAGGAGCGGAGAATATTTGACGATAATCTTTAAGTCAGGATTTCCAAGGAGGCGGGACACCTATCCAAGGCATAGGCCGAAATGAAGGTTATTGGAAACGACATCAAACGGTAAGTAGGCTGAAAGTAACTTACTGGAAACAACACTTAGACAACAATCTTTATCTCTAAATTCCCAAGGAGGAGGGACTCCTATCCGAGGTGTAGATATGAAACAAAGATTATTAATCACAACATTAAACGATAAACTTTACTTCTAAATTCCCAAGGAGGAGGGCCTCCTATCCGAGATGTAGATATGAAACAAGCTTATTAATCACAACAAGAATAAAACTAGGACAGCAAATTGCATAACGAGACACGCACACAAAGAACGATCAAACCAGCATTATATTTAACTAAGTGAACAGATACAAAATAACAATATTGCACAACAAGGTGGCTCAGCAATTTACTATTGCAGCAAAAGTTAAAGTACAAATAAGCAAGGGTGCTCTTATTTATAGAACTTCAAGGAGTAGGGAGCCCTAAAATCTCCTTGAGTTTACACTCAGTCTTGCAAGCATGCAAAAGTTTATTCTCAAAGTCTAACTGTATGCAACCTAGCAGTTAACTAAAAAAACATCAGCTAACTAAACTATACAAAATAAATGGACATGCAAGTCCTTATTGAAATGAAAGTCAATTGATAACTAACATCAGTTAACTGAAACTGAAAACTAAATGAGAACTCCAACTGTACATAGAAGAAAATAGACATGCCATGATATGTGGGACAGCGAGTCAACTTGGAAAGAGGCATCAAGTTTAACTTCTGTGTCTAATGTCTATCTTGAAAGGGTGGGACTTCTTGATCTGTAGTTTACTGGTCATGATCTCTAGCAATTAACCCCTCCACGAGGTTGTTGATAGCATCACCATCTAGAGCACTGATACTCCTCTGAAGAACTCTATGTCTCTGCAACATCTCTTCACCATCAGTGATTTGACTCTGAAGTTCTCCTCTAATCTTGGCTGCCTCATCAAATAAAATTGACATGACTGTAAGTTGATCCAACTTAAAGCCAATTGTATCACCACTGAAGATACCATGAATGAGTGTCTCAATCTCTGACTATACATGAGTAAGCTCAAAATATCCACCATCCTCACGCTAATACTGGCAAGGAACTCATGACATGAAAGTTCTTACAAACCTGATAGCACTTGTCACCTTCTCTCTACTTTCAGCCAACTTTGAAGAAATTGTCTCATGTACCTTTACCTTGAAGATTAATTGCTCTCTCCAAGCAAAGATTGCTTCCTTATCCTCTTCTTCAGTGACTGAATCATGTGTCGTCCTTAGATATATAGAATTAGTCAAATGTATACAAAACTCATGGAATATGAAATCCATACCATCAAATGTTCCATAAAAATATCAAATATCAAAACAATAGCTATAACTCTATGACTCTATGGCATAGTGGAGCCAACATCCTTCCTACGAAGGCGTCTAAGGGTCCTGGATGATGTTGCAGCTGCAGCCACAGTCTCTGCCTGTGTCTAACTCTCCATGCCACTCTCACCAACAGCAGCTATGTCTCCTCCTGCTCTAGCCTCCTCCTCAGCCATGGCTACAACCTCAGTCTCTCTCTCTGCTTCGTCCACCCAATCAAGGTCCTCATCACTAAAGACTGCATCTGTAGCCTCAATGATCCACTCAGACTGTGGATCAACCTCCTCTAGATTGATCAGGGTGTTGTTGTGGTCAAAAAGCTTCTTGTATTTGAGCCGAAGGTTGTAATGAACATATACCAAGTCATTCATCCTCTCCACTGTCAATCTATTGCGCTTCTTGGAGTGTATGTGCTCAAACATACTCCTATTGCGCTCACAACCAGATGAACTGCATGGCTGGCTCAATATAGGAATGGCAATATTTTGCAGGTTTGGTGTATCAGAACCAAACATCTCCCACCATCTATCTGAGATGAGAAAAAGAAAAAAAATCAATCTCATTTCAAGTTTCAAGTTCAAGTTCAACATTTAATAATAAATTATAATATAAAAAGATGAAAATTATGCCCTTAAATATATTTTTACCTGGCAATAATGTTGCCCTACTGTCTTTGCACATTTGACGTGCAAAGAAGTCTCCTTGTGCCTTAGTGAAGGCATCTATCTCGTGCACTATATGTGTAGTAACAGCGGGCAACATCCGCTCTATCGTCGAGTAGAGCCCACTAAGAATTTCTCTATCTGCACGGAAATCACAGCAAAATTGGAAGGCCGGATTTAGGAAACATGCGACTGCATGGATGGGCCTATGAAGTTGGTTTTGCCATCTCCTATCAATGATATCCCAAATGGGATAATACCTCTCCTCAACTCCACCATAGATTGATCTAATGGCCTCTTTGGCCCTATCCGTGCCCTCATACATGTAGCCCATTGCGGGCTTCTCCCCATCTGCGACTCGTAGGAGAACTAGCAAGGGCACAATAAACTGCAAAGTGCAAACATGTTTCACAAATAAGTGTGAACGAAAATAAACAAATAAAAGTAAGATATGATTAAAAATTAAAACATAATAAAGAATTGCATTTTACCTTCACAATCTCCTCCGCTGGTGTCCAAAACCCTTGCTCATCAAAAATGCAATCAGCCACAGCAATCCCTGCAGTGCTTGTAGAAAAGGATGAGGAAGACCACTCGTCACCAACAAACATGCGCCTTAAAGCTACCTTTGACCGAATCAAGGATTGCAACGTGATAAAATTTGTTGCAAACATAGTGATGCCAGGACGAGAAAACTCCCTCAACCCCGTGTATTGCCTCATAAAGTTAAGCACCCATGTGTGATTGTATACAAATTTGCAAATGTTTTTAGTTGCATCCACACATGTTTTGATCCATGGGAGCTTGCCAAGATCCTCCATCATGAGGTCAATGCAATGGGCGGCACATGGAGTCCAAAATAGAGTAGGGTGCCTCTCCAATAATCTACTAGCAGCAACATAATTTGTTGCATTATCTGTCACCACTTGCACTACATTCCCTTCCCCCACATCAGCTATCACCTCTTCTATAGCCTCACACAGGTATGTGGCATTTTTGAATTGGGCAGAAGCATCAATGGACTCGTGAAGACGGTGTCACCTGAAAAAATAAGCAAAACCAATTATTCAATAAATTAAAAAACATAGATCAACCATATTAAATTATTAATCACTAAATCAAATTCAAATTTCAATGCATTCAGGGAAGTACAATTACCTCCGGAGGAAACTAGAAAATTAAGCAGCGTCCTATTTCTCCTATCGGTCTAACCATCAGTCATGATGGTGCAACCAATCCTCCTCCACTACACGCGTTGCTCCTCTAATTGTGCTTTCACATCTGCCACCTTTTGAGTCAAAAGTGGGCCCTTTAATTCATCTTCAGTAGGGGCTTTGAACCCCGCCCCACATATGGTTATGGTTTCAACCATGTTTTGCCAAAAAGGTGACCTAAAACATGTCATAAATAAATTAATAAGTTACTTACATAAGTATTGTAAAATGAAAAATTTTAAGATTTTAACTTTAAATTTGAATTCGATAATGAGATACATCTAGATTCTAAAATAATAAAATTTAAATATAAATTTTAAAACAATTAAACGAAAAAGAATTACCTGGCTACATGGAAGGGAATGGTGCAGTAGTACCAAAAGTCTGCAATTGTCTTATTTGCTGCATCATGTGCGTCCTTGTTCCAACCCATGCTCTCAAGCAACGGTTGGGAACCAGGAGTAGTGTGTGGTACAAAATATGAGTCCACCCTAGATTTACAAACTCTAGGGCCAATGCTAATACTGCCACTACCACTAGCAGTAGTAGCGCCACCAGCACTAGGAGTATGCATAGGCATAGCTGGTGCAGAAGCAGTAGCACTAGCACTAGGACGGTATGGAGGCATGGAAAAAGCATCTCCAACAGCACCAAATCCCTGTCCAACTCCAAAACTCACCAACTCCTGCTTCTGTCTCTTTTTCATTTCTTTTTGCATTTCAAAAGTTTCTAATTGCACCTGCACTTCACGAACAACCTCAGGAGGTGCTATAGGGCAGCCCACTGCATCATGGATGGGTATGCGTGCAATATGGTATTTTAATCTATTTATGCCTCCATGATATATTGTTTTGCAGTATTTACATTTTGCTTCTCCTTTTTTCATTCCGAGAAAGATTTCGGCATGTTTCCAAGCAGGGTCTTTTCTGCCTGGGGTTTGAGACATTGTGAAAATAATAATATGCTTTGATTTGCAAATGAATGTGGCTGCAATAACAAGTAGGGTTTCTAAAATTATTTAAGTTGCAAGTAGGGTTTGTAAAAAAAAAATGCAAACTAGAAAAAACAATGATTTTACAAATTACAATGAACTATTTGTTAAAAAAACACAAAAAAAACCAATTAAAATCAAACTTACCTCTTAGATTTGGCTTGGAATGCAATGCAAACTCCTCCCAATCACTGGTAATGAGCTCTCAATGCACCTCCTTGCTGGTATGAAGCTTCCCAAATGATATATGGCCCTGTATTTGTCTTCAACAGCTTGCTGGTTGCCCTCTCTTCTCCTCCTATTTTTCTTCACAACTCTCTCTTCTCCTCCTATTTTGCCAAATGAATGAAATGAGGTTGCTTTTAGGATTGGGGAGATAATATAAGACAAAAAAAAAAAAACTAAAATTTTCATTTTATGTTTTTTTTATGCCTTTTTCATTTGTTGTCACCGGCCGCGTCCACGGCTCGGGACTCACCAGGAAGTAGCGAGTCCGGCGCGTTCGACGAGTCTGGCGAATCCGGCCTGGACGCGGCTGGACTCGGCCGCGTCCGAGTCCGAGCTCCCAAGACTTGGCCAGGGGTGCTCAGCTCGGGACTCGCCAAGTCCTGGCGAGTCCCGTTACAATGGTATGAACAACGCCTAAAATCTTGATTAAGACCCTCAAATGGAAGGGCGCGCTTGGCTTGCAGGGGCTATTTTAGCTTCTGAGAATGATTTTACAATTTGTAACTTTCAACAAAATGCTCCACTTTGACCCTTGCTGCTGGGAGTTGGATTGCTTTGATGCGCATGCTAAAGATTTCATCGCAAAGATAGAACTTGGAAGAGATGTTCATGGGAGTGACAAAGTCATAAAACTATTTCTAAGACCTCCAGTAGAAGGGCGCCTTTCTCAAAAGGGTGCAATTTTCCATAGCCATTTTTTTGCTTGTTTTTATCCTTCTGTAATTTCCACTGATTCTTCATCTATGAGCGTTTGACAGATCTCGAGGGCTAACAGTTGGATTCACTACGTAGCTAGAAGGATTCTGCACAAATCTCGTGAACATGACAGCTGCCGAAAACCTCAACTAGCTGGCCAAAGGCTAGGCACCCCTGGCCTATAGAGGTACATTTTGATATTTTGACTTTTATTTTCCCTCCATTTTACATTCTCGCAGGATCATCTGCCATGGTTGCTCAGTATATCTTACGAACTTGCGAATGGATGCATCGCAGAGCTGGGCTGAAACTGAAGAGATCCCTCGAAAACAGTTTCTACAAATTCTATCATCTAACAGGCCTAATTCAAGGGCGCCCCTGAGCTACAAGGGTGCAGATTCTAAAATTTGACTGTCATCTCTGACATGTGAAACCTCCATAACTTCTACTTCCACCTTTAATTGCCAAATTTTCGCAAATCAGATAGATTCGCTTGATGGCTTGCTGGAAAGCTAACAAAATTCCAAAGAGAATGAATATACTTGCAACCACTGATAACTGCATTTAGGCCTTCATATTGAAGGGTGCCCTTAGCCTGCAAGGGCGCAAATGTCACCAGACTTGGTAGTTTTCAGATGATTTTCACCATTTTCGAGGTCGATGATCAAGTCCTACTGTGGGATAAGAGACATGAGCCCAAGGGAATGCATGGAAAATCTGATTCCTTGTGGCTGGGGCCGTTCAAGATCTACGAGTTCCCTGGGGAGGATACTTATGTTCTCTCGCACTTGGATGGAAGGCTCCTTCCGCTTCCTCACAACGGACAATACATGAAGCACTTCATCCCTTCAGGGGTGGAGTAAAATTTCTGTAAATATTTTTCCCTTTGCGTTTTTGTAATGTGTTTCCCCTTTCTGTAATTTTTCCCTTCGTAATGTTGTGTTTCCCCTTTCTGTAACAGTTTCGTCGTGTAATAGGTGATTAAGAGTCTTGTTTTAGGTGATTTCTAGGAAAGTCCAACAACTAGGTAATTTCTACGAAGTCCGGTCATAGGTGATTTAGGGAAAGTTTTGCAAATAGGTGATTAGGATGTAACGCTGACTCTGATGCCCAATGGACAAGGCACGGGTCTAAGCTCAAAATCTAGAGATTCTACGGTTCTCCTATGCCGAAAGTATCAGACATGGTCCCCAGACAGAGCCAATTGTTGTACCCCAAATTAAAATTTTTGCTACACTTAGGCATTTTGAAGAAATGAGTCAAAATCTTGTTAAATTTGTCAAAAAGGTCAAAATTGGGGTTTGTATGTCTTGCATGGGGGTCAATAACTTGAAATTTTCAAAACCTGACAATCTGGGTCGGCTCAGAACAACCAAATCTACAATACTCAGATTTCAATTTTTCAACCCTAAATTTTAGGAAAATTTCTATTTTTAGCAATTTTCTAAAAATAGAAATTTTTTTTGGGTTTCTTTTGAAACGAATACTGGCAAAATTTTCTAAAAATAGAAAGTTTGGCTTCTAGGGTTAAGACTGATTTTGATTGGCTCAAAATACTTCCTCATTAGGCTGATGCAGTCAGAATCACGAAAATATCAGTTTTACCCTAATGGGTCTATTTTGCTTTTTCAGAAGCTTTTTCTGGAGATCCAAGGTCATCAATGGAGGTCAGTCAGCTGCCAAGTGCCAGAGTCTGACATGCAAACACTGAATAGAAGCCGTCAATGATGAACGTGCACGAAGAACGGAGAACGAAGATTAAAATTGAGATGAAGCTGAAAAAGTTGAAAAATGAGAAATTTTGGCTAAGTCTGGAGACTTCAGGCGCCCTTGTCAAGAATAGGCGCCCAAACATTCATGCCTTAGAAAAAATTTCATTTCCGGCAGCCAGGCAAAAGGAAACACACCAAACAAGGAAGAAACTTGAAAAGTTCAGAAATTTTTCTAACTCTACCAGCCATGGGCGCCCTAGAAGGAAAGAAGCGCCCAACTTTTCAGAGGATCAGATGATGGAATCAGAGTTCATAATCCCAGGAAATTTTGTTTAGGATCTTCTCAGCTCTGCAGTGAGCCCGGTAGCGCAGTCATTCGATCATTCAGTCACCCGGAATCGAAGAACGAACTGAGGAGTTTTCAACTGTAAGGCAGAATGAAAACCATGGAAATGATGAAAAATATTCTAAGTCTGGAAACTCTGGGCGCCCTAGGTGGCCAGGGGCACCCAGCCTTTTGGAGGACCTAATCTAGCAATTAGGGCTTGCAGATATGATCAATCTCTTCAATTTCCTGTCAGCTTCGCAATGGATGTCTTCGTTAGCTCATCAGATCATTCAGTCGCCCGCAAACTTAGATCAAACAAGGGTCATGACAAGAGGTTTTCAACTCTGAAGGTGAAAACAGATGAAAAATTGGTTAAGTCTGGTGAAGATGGGTGCCCCAGAAGGAGATAGGCGCCTAGGGTTTTGAGGCCTCAGATGGCAGTTTCCAGAAATGCAGTATCCAGGAAACCCCTTCCAGAATCTTCTCAGTTATCCAGTGAACTTGATAGCTAGTCGATCTAATCAGTATAACTCCCAGAATCATGAATTCATCTAAAGGTCAGAATACAAGCAAGAACTGAAAGCTCATAAGAATGGCTAACACTGGTAAAGATGGGTGCCCCTAAAGGAGATAGGCACCCGACATTTTGAAGGGTCAAATGAAGTTTTCATCAGAAGTTGCCTCCAAACAAACTTTGTCAGATTCAATCAAGCTCCGCGATGAATCGTTCAGCTCGTTCGTCGGATCAATCTGGAAGTCGGGAGACAAGATTAAACTAGAGATGAAAATTGAGTAAAAGTTGAAAATGTTGAGAAAATGGGTAAGTTTGGGTGAAATAGGCGCCTCTAGCTAAGAAAGGCACCCAACCTCACCTGCCTTAGTCAAATTTTTGAAGATTTCAAAATTTTGAATGAAGAGAAAACGTCCAAGTTCATTGCAAAAACTCAGATTAGGGTTTTGACGAATTAGGGCAAAAGAAAGTTGTTTTTCTCAAGACAAAGCTTATTTAAGGCACCTTTGTGTTTCATTATTCATATTTTTCTTGCAGGTGGCGTCCAAGGAGAAATAGAGCAGCAACTTCAAACCTTTCTTTTCAATATTCAAGAACTTAAACTTGTTGGTCTTTCATAAATTTTCAGATCAGCACACACGAAGGCCTGCTTTTTCATGCTTTTTTCCATCCAGAACATTAATTCTTTGAAGGAGGTTATTGTTTTCAATTTTCAGCGAGCTAGGTTATACTAGTTTTATCTTCTAGATAATTTTTTAAGAACTTTCTCAAGGTTGCAGCAGTTGCTTTTTCTTCGCATGTCAGAGAAAACTTCAAAACATTCAACTTCTAATCTTTTGGGTCCATCTTAAACATTCTTCTGGACAAAACCCATATCACAGCTTTTTCAGAGAAATTTCAAGTGGCTGCTTTTTCAGTCAAATTTCAAGGTTTTCAACATCTGATCAACAGGGTTCATCCAGAATGTGCCTATGAACAATACCCAGATGCCAGCTTTTTCTGCTTTTTCGGAGAAAATTAGGGTTTGTTATTTTTCAGTCTACATTTAGAATTTTCAAAAACAGACGATCTGGGTTTGCTTGTAACGAAATTCTGAACAATACCCATATCTCAAAAAAAATTCCAAAAAATTCATCTGTTTGACGAAGAAAATCAGCAAGCTAAAAATAGAAAGTTGTGCAAAACTTGTCAGAACATAGGCGAGATTACAGTCAATCTTCGAGTTTTGCAAAATGGAGTACACTCCCACTGAGTTTAAGACCAAATCAGCATTGTATCATGACTTCATTGAAATAGCTGAAACTGACTTATACCACATTAAGTCAGTGTTCAATCTGCGTGCTTTAGAAGACGCAGGCAATGTCACCATCAGGCACCTTGGCCATTCAAGTCTTCTTGCAGCGGCATCCATTCCCTTTTCAGTTCAAAGCTTAGAATTCGTAATTGCTTGCATCAAGCATTACAATCCTGCAACGAGGGAGATCCACTCAATGGACGGGAGAACTATTTGCAACCTAAAGCCTGATATGATAGAAAAATGTTTCTCAATTCCACCTTGGCCTAGAAGTGTTACTATCTCTCGAGATGAATTTGAAAGTGTATGGGAAATGCATAAAGAGAAGTACAGCAAGAAGATTGCAACAAAATGGATGAAAGAAAAACATAAGACATTGCCAAAGAATGTTGGGAGAGGCAAGTTCAGAGAGGAAATTGCCATAATAATCACCTTGCTCAACCGGATTACAGGCCAAGCAAGATGCAACTAAGTTTCAGCCCTCGATGTTTTACATGATACCTCATATTATGAAGAAAACGGAGTTCTATGATTGGCCTACATTAATCAGTGACTGCCTTCAACATCAAATAACTGAGTATTTTAATAGGCATGAATTCCACATGATCTCCTACCTAGTCTACCTAGTTGCCTTCCAAGGCAAATTCAAAGGGTTAAACACTGAGGGATCCTTAAATATACAGCATGTCTACAATTACTACACTCAGCTGGAGTTTGTTGCATCATCACACCACTACAAAAGAGTGAATGAAGCATCCCTAATGTATACAGTGCGTGACCTAGACAATGAGCTACATATACGCATTTCATCTATTGCCAGGGCAGCAATGTCACAATGGGCAGATTGGTATATTCAGTTTGTTACTTTCACTTACTTAAGGGTTTATGGCTATTCCGGTGCTCCTCTCATGTTACCAAGGAATCCGTCGGATGAAGTTGTGTGTATGGAGTTTCTAAGGCAAGTATCAGATGTCCACATTCGCTTGCAAAACAAAAAGAAACCAGCCTTTAGCTTTCCTTTTGAATTAGGAATTTACATGTGCAAGTCATCAGCAGATGCCAAAATAATTGGTAACGAGTTAACTAAACTTGGTCTCAAGCCTTTCAGCGAGAGACGATCTTATGATCCCCATGGTGTCTATGCGTCCAGACTTGGTCAAAACTTCGCTCATGTGCCCGCACTTGAGGATTTTTGGGCCAATTGCAGAGATGAGTTCGAGGTCCGAAGGCGTAGCAATAGTAGACTCACTCTTCATCAGATGAAGGATTGCTTGTTTGAGGAAATTGAGGGGTTATCAGATGATGACGGAGACGTTCTTCTCCCAGCTTACATTCGAAAGCAGATTGAGCAACAACCTCTTCCACAAATTAATTAGGCTAATAAAGAATGCATCTCAGTGGAAGAAAGGACTCGTCAAGTTGTTGAATACAACAAGACTTTCTTGGTCCTTAAAAGAAAGAAGTCTATTCCAGTAGCAGAGCCGCCAAGGATACATTCATCTCTTCCTTCTTCCAGAGCTCAGTCGAAGATGAAAGGAAAAAGTCAGGAGGTTGTAAAGGGTAGCAAGTCAACAAAGAATGCAAAAAAGAGGTTGGACTTCACGGGTATAGTCATACAGGAGCAGCCAATGGTTGAAAAAGAAGCCCCTCCACATAAGCCCATATCTCAAGAGGAAGCAGAAGATGTGCCTTTGACACATGATCTTGTGCCATCTCCAAGGTCTTCACCAATTCACATTGATTTGGAAGACGAGGAGGTAGAAGAAGATGTTGCAATTGTGCTTCCCATGGATGTTAGTAGAGATACCACATCTTGGCTTGAGAGCTCCTTGGGAAGGACAAGAAGAAGACCTTCATACCAGGTAAATTTTGATGACCTCAATGTGTATCAGGAAGCACCCAAGAAGAAGGCAAGGAAACAAATCCACTTTGAGAGAAATCCTAATGGTGAGATGGTCATGGAGACGGCTACACCTCCTGAAGATAGAAATAGGGATGAGGTGGATATGGATGATATTGTGCTGGTGAAAGACAATCTTGGCAAGAGCACTAGGCATACTGACATGAGTTTGTTCAAGATGGTATCTGAAAACATTCAAGAAAGAGTGCAAAAAGATGGGGAAGATAAGGCAGCCCTCAAGGCTGAAAACCATCAACTCCGTTTGTATATCTCAAACCTCATTCATGGCACTTCACAAACAACACAGTTGCTGCCCCAAGTTTTAGAGACACCAGCTGATCAACAGTAGTTGAGACAATTGGTAATTTGTGGGAAACAGACACAAGAGTGGATTGAGGAAATCACTACTAAGGGCACATAAATTCTAACACAGATATATCAGTTGAAATATAAGGCCCATGATTTACGTCAAAGCATCTAGGGATTTGAGCAGTTGATTGCAGAAGTCAAGCCTATGCATGAAATCATCATTGCAGATTTAGACATAGCATATAGCTCAACTATTGCTAGAGAACATAAAAGACAAATTCTTGCATGGAAGGAATATCACTTCTTCAAGGTGAAAACCTACGAAGGGATATCTGAGGAGTTTATTGTGTACAAGCAAAGAGTTGTCGATGCTCTCGAATTCATAAGGGAGTTTTTCACAAGAATTCCTTGCCGGTATTGTCAGGATGATGGTTCCTATTTTGGGCTTGATGAAGTCCAAACACAATTTTAGAGTGTTGTTCATAGGAGCAATGGCAGTGACAGAAGAATGAGTGAGCTTTCGATGATGTCAACAAAGTTCGAGAAAGCGGCTAAGGAGAATCAAGATTTCCTGAGATCTATTGCAAATGGTGAAGAAATCTTAGAAAAGCGAAACTTTGCTATTGATAGTATTGATGCACCTGACCATGATACAGTTTCCCACTTTTTAGCGGATGTGTTTGAGATATAAAATCAGCTTTACTTTAGAAGCTTTTTTTCCAGCTTTCTTTCTATTCTTGTCTTAATTCTTACCCATTCTTTTGAGAAGAGAAAGAAAACAATTGTAATGAGTTGGCATTTCCTATTTTACATGCTTTCTTAGGTGTTAGATGTTATCTTTTTTAGGTTTAGAAATAAAGCTTGCATGTTGGCAAGTATTAGTTGTAAAAGCAAGGAGATTTTAGGGTTCCCTAGTCCTCTGCTTAGTTATAAATAAGACCAGTGTTTGCTCATTTTTCTTTAACCGTACTTGTGATAACAAATTGCTAAGCCTATGCCTTCAAGTTTATTATTGATTAGTTTCAGTTCACTTTGTGTTAAGCGCAAGTTTGCATGCCTCTTTTAGCTGCAAATCCTTGTTTAGTGCATATGTTTTGTGTCAAGTGTTAATCTGGTTTGATCGCATGTTGCATGTATTTTGCTACAACTTGCTGTCCCAGAACTGTAATCTCTTGTGCCCGAAGTTTGAGGAAATAAAATCTTGTGCTTGCTTTGCTAGCCCGATATAAAGTCTCAGATTTTTGTTTATTGTGTTTTTCTTATATGATCTCCTTTTCGCATTGCATTGAAATTCAGTATATGTATGTTGGAAGAAGGTTTATCTAAGTATCTATTTCAGAGAATCAAATCATGTTCATTTCTAAACTCTCTTCTTTTGTGTTTACTTGAGAGGCTAGAAACGTCTTTAGCATAAGTTAGTTGTAGTTGATAGTTTTATTAAAGAGAAAACCTCAGCTGCAGCGTTAAGAGTTCTATAACCTTGTGTTCTCGCAGCTAAAACAAAAAGATAGGCAAATTAACTCTAGTTTACTTCCTTTTAGCAAAAGAGGGAGCTTCCCCTCCAAATTTGAAGAGCAAGTTACTGCACATAGTTGTTTGTTTCCAAACCGCATTCCAGAGGTGCGATTTGAAACGCCAACACAGCAAAAGAAGCGATTAACATATGTGAGGGGCAAAAACTATAGTTAATAAAGGTGGTTGTGGATTAGTCAATAAAGAAATAATAATTAATGTATGAACAGCCATGAGTCTTTCCAAGAGGTTATCTCCTTTCTAAGAGATGCACCATTTCACTTAGACAGGAAGATATATAAGGGAAATAAAATCAATTGCAAAGGACATCAATAAGAAATATAATAATATTTAAGCACAGCTATATGGAACAGTGAATAAGGATAGAAATAGGAGTATTTCTATTAGTTTTATAAGTCAGATTAGAATGCAAAAATTAATTCAAATTGACACAAAGACACAGCCAATACCCTGGGAAAACCCTCCAACCCAAGGGAGAAAAACCCAGCCAATATATCTCCTATATATTGATATAAATAAGAGCAGCAATCTGCTTGCAACTTGGGCACAAACACAATGCCTCAATGATACAATAAACAGCACCTCTCCTAGATGCAATGATAAAAAATAATATGAATCTCCTTTGAATCGATATGCTGCTACAAAATCGATCTGCTGTTCAGATCGCACTTCTCCTTAATGCTTCGAATTTTCTTGATGCTAAACACAAATGAAATGCCTTGTATAAATAGCCAGCTCGCACCTCTTCACCAAGAGAGGTCAGCCCAAGTGAGACATCCTTTTGCTGGGCACGATTTTTCTAGAAGGTCGGCCTCTTAGAATAAAATAAATAATATTTATTTGACTTTTAATATTTGATTGTCTTATTAATAATTTAAGAGCCTCTTCAAGGAATCGAAACATATAAATTTAAAAAGCTTAAAAACTATATTTGAATTTATCTCTTTAGATCGCTCCAGGAATATTCATCACGTAGCTACAAAATATCATTAACACTCCCTCTTAGCTAGGGAGGAATACTTTTGGCTGAACAAAAATGTGTCACCTCATCGTGAAAGCGTATCACCTCATTGTGATATAAGATATCACCTCATTGTGATATCAACCATCATGGCTACCTCCATAGATGGTATGTACCAATGCTCATCACTCAATGTGATGTTGTCACCTCATCGTGACTTTCACCATGGCTCTCCCAGAGGGTGAAACACAAGAACAATAAAGATCATCACGGACTCCCTCACGTGATGTTGTCATGGAGTCACACACATGACATCCACCATGGCTCTCCCAGAGGGTGGAATCAAGGGATTTCACCTCGAACTTCTCTCACAGAGAAGAACTCATTAAAGAGGATCACTAATACTGAGACTCCTCAGTTAAGGCTGTATTCTCCACCATACCAAGCTTATCTCGAAAATACACAAACTTTATCCTGGAGAGGGGCTTGGTGAGAATGTTTGTCGTCTGCTCATCAGTGCTGATATACCTCAACTGTATAGCTTTCCTCAATACCATATCTCTGATATAATGGTACTTGATCTCAACATGCTTTGTTCTGTCATGAAACACAGGATTGACAGAAAACTTCACACAGCTCTGGTTATCACAATGAATAATAGTAGGCTCCTTTGATTGTCCAAACAATCCTACAAGGAGCTTACGAAGCCACACTGCTTCACGAGCTGCCACACAAACTGCAATGTACTCTGCCTCTGTTGTACTCAATGCCACTGAAGACTGCTTCCTGTTGCACCAGGATATCATCACAGAACCCAAACTGAAGCAACAACCAGAGGTACTCTTCCGATCAGTGACACACCCTACCCAATCAGAATCAGTAAAACCATGGAGCTCCAAATCCACACTTGTGGAGTATCTTAATCCATATCCAACTGTTCCACACAAGTATCTCAAGATATGTTTAGCTGCAACAAGATGTATCTGCCTTGGTTCACACATAAACTGACTAAGTGCACTTACTACATAACAAATATCCGGTCTAGTGTTGACTAGATACATCAATGAACCAATCAGCTCCCTATACATAGTAGAATCCACCAATTATGAACTAGCTGCAGCTTCCTTCAACTTATGTAAGTTTTGTCTCCATAGGTGTAGACATAGGTTTGCAATCAATCATACCAAACCTCTTCAGAATGTCAATAGTATACTTGCCTTGACTTAGAATCATCTCATCTGGCTTTTGCCAAACTTCTAAGCCAAGAAAGTAATGCATGAGACCAAGATTCTTCATTTCAAATTCAGAAGCTAACTCCTTCTTGCATTTTAGAATTAGGTGTTCTTCTCCAGTGATAATCAAATCATCAACATACAAAACCAAAATCAATGCTTCACCATTTATTACCTTGAAGTAGAGGTTAGAATCTGCATCATTCTTTGAGAAACCCAAACTCAACAGGTAACGATCAATCCTTTTGTACCAAGCACGAGGAGTCTGCTTAAGACCATACAAGGCCTTCTTCAGCTTGCAAACATGAGACTCCTTCCCATGTACCTCAAATCCATCGGGTTGCTCAATGTAAACCTCTTCTTCTATGACACCATTCAAAAAGGCTATCTTTACATCCATTTGGTGAATCTTCCATCCTCTAGATGCTACAATAGCAATAATGGTTCTGACAGAAGTATAACGAGCCACATGAGCAAAGGTTTCTTCATAGTCAACTCCCTCTTTTTGTGAGAACCCTCTAGCCACGAATCTTGCCTTGTATTTCTCAATGCTCCCATCAGCATGCTTGATCTTGAAGAGCCATTTAGAAGACAACACAAATTTGCCTTCAGGTCTAGGAACAATATCCCAAACATCATTCTTAAGTATGGATTGATACTCCTCAGTCATAGCATCCTTCCAAACTTGTTGAGACTAGAAGCTTCTTCAACACTTGAAGGCTCTGACTCAATGATCTGACTCATCAGAGCTACATAACCAGAGAACTTATTAGGTCTCTTGCTTTCTCTGAAGGTTCCTCTTGGGGCTACAAAACTTTTTGCCTCCTACATTATTTTCATAGCCAAAAGAGGTCTCTTCCTTCCAATCACAATATCTGTAGGCCCATCAGTAGGCTCCAAGGGCTCAACTGGATCATCATTTTCTTTAGGTTCTGGAACCTCCCTCTGATTCTCAGGAACATGGTCAACTTCCATATCCTGAGAAAGTTCTTCTTCATCGATCTCCATATGGGTGCCCTTGGATCTTCTGAATGCAACATCCTCCTCAAATGTGACATCTCTACTAATCTCAATAGTCTTCTAACCACGGATGTAGATTTTGTAGGCTTTTGATGTCTCACTATAGCCTACCAAAATTCCCTTCTTGCCAGAAGGTTCCAACTTAGTCCTCTTTTCCTTTGGAATATGTACACTGGACACTCAAAGATCCTCAAATGACTTACTTTAGGCTTCACCCCAAAGAATGCTTCTTCAGGAGTTATATTTTCCAAGATTCTATGAGGACTTCTATTCTGGACATAGACAGCAGTCTTGGATGCTTCAGCCCAAAGAGAGATTTGCAGGTCTTGGTCATGAATCATGGCTTTGACTGCTTCCACGATAAATCTGTTCTTCCTCTCCGCAACACCGTTTTGTTGAGGATTATAAGGAACGGTAAGCTCCCTCTTAATCCCTGCTTCAATGCAAAAGTTACGGAAGATAACAAAAGTGTACTCTCCTCCGTTATCGAATCTCAACACCTTGATCTTCTTTCAGGATCGATTCTCCACCTGAGCTTTGAACTCTTTGAAACTTTCTAATATCTCCTCAGATTCTTTAGATTTCAAGAAATAGATCCAAGTCTTTCTAGAGTAGTCATCAATAAAAATAATGTAATACAAGAAACCACTTGAAGACGTAATAGACATTGGACCACATAAATCAGAATGAATAAGATCTAAGACACATTTGGATCTACTTTCACTACTATGGAATGGACCTTTTGTATTCTTACCCAAAGCGTAGCCTTTGCAGGTTCCTTCATGCTTCTAGTTGAATTTAGGAAGACCAGTCACCATCTTCTCCATAATAGATAGCGCTCGAAAGTGAAGGTGAGCCAATCTTCGATGCCAAAGATCACACAAACTTGAGGAATCATGCACTAGAGCCTAAATGGGGCGCGTGCATAGCCTGTAGAGACAACCATGTCTAACTCCAATCATCTGAGCAGTCTTGATGTTAGAGTTCTTTGCCCATATAAGAACTTTACCTTCTAAAAAAGCAACTTGATAACCCGTGTCTTCCAAAGCTGCGATGGAAACAAGGTTTCTCTTAATGCCAGGAATAAATAAAACATCATCCAACTGTAAGGAGTCACTGGAATCCAAGTGAAGAGATGAGGTCCCAACTCCCTTAACTGAGTAACTAACATCATCTCCAACAATAACTTGGTCGCTAGAATCTTTCATCACCAAATCAGATAGATGCTCCCTAAATTCGGTGATGTGTCGAGAGGCACCACTATCTATCAGCCATGTGTTGGAGTCGGTAGATACATTACTTGACAAGGTTGAATAGAACAGGTATTCACTTGTATCCTTCTGCATAGAGGCTTCATTGACATTAGCAAAGGCGGCCTATTGCTTAGGCCTGGAAGGACATTCCTTTGAAAAATGACCATACTTGTCACATCGAAAGCATTGGACCTTGGAGAGGTCCCTCTTCTTCTTAAATGCAGGGCCACCATCAGCTCCTCTATCTTTGTTTCTTTTGAAATACCCTTTCTTCCCTCCTTTCTTCTTTGAGGATTGAGTGGCAAGAACATGAAGGTCTTCATTGACGGAGCTTTGCCCAATACCTCTTGCCGCCAACCTAGACTCTTCTTGAATACAGTCTGCCCTCAACCGATCAAACTTGGGAAGTTTTGATCTTGCACTGATTCCTTGAATATAGGACTCCCAGGATGAAGGGAGACCATTGAGAGCCAGCATGGTTAGATCCTTGCTATCGACAACATGCCCGATAGACGAGAGTTGATCTCTCAACTCAGTTATTCTCATGAAGTAGGCAATGATAGTTTCTCCCTTTGTCATCTTCAAGTGATGAAGTTGTTGCTTTAGTGCAAGAGCCTGGCTGGTGTTATTGATCTCGTACATCTCCTCCAAGGTTTTGAACATCTCTCTCGCAATCCTTAACTGGGAGACGATAGGAACAATATGATCTTTCACCGAATCAACCAACATCTTCTTTGCCTTAATATCTTTCTTCTTCCATAGGGCTTTCTCTTCCTCATTCGTAGGCTCGGGGGTGGAGCTCTCCACAAACTCTGCCAATTCGCTTTCCTCCAAGGTGAGCATGATCCTGAATCTCCACGAAGTGAAGTTTGACGCTCCCTCAAGCCTATCCTCAATCTTAAGACCATTCACCATCTTGAAAAATAGATAAAGGTGAATAAAGATGAGAAAATAAAACAAGGGTATCGCTGAATTAATCACAAATCTAATCGGGATCCTCTTCAAACCTGCTCTGATACCATGTTAGTTTTATAAGATCATATTAGAATGCAAAAATTAATTCAAATTGACACAAAGACACAGCCAATACCCTGGGAAAACCCTCCAACCCAAGGGAGAAAAACCCAGCCAATATATTTCCTATATATTGATATAAATAAGAGCAGCAATCTGCTTACAACTTGGGCACAAACACAATGCCTCAATGATACAATAAATAGCACCTCTCCTAGATGCAATGATACAAAATAATATGAATCTCCTTTGAATCAATTTGCTGCTACAAAATCGATTCGATGCTCAGATCGCCCTTCTCCTTAATGCTTCGAATTTTCTTGATGCTAAACACAAATGAAATGCCTTGTATAAATATCCAACTCGCACCTCTTCACCAAAAGAGGTCGGCCCAAGTGAGACGTCCTTTTGTTGGGCGCGATTTTTCTAGAAGGTCGGCCTCTTAGAATAAAATAAATAATATTTATTTGACTTTTAATATTTGATTGTCTTATTAATAATTTAAGCGCCTCTTCAAGGAATCGAAACATATAAATTTAAATAGCTTAAAAGCTATATTTAAATTTATCTCTTGAGATCACTCCAGGAATATTCATCACGTAACTGCAAAATATCATTAACATTTCCTATGTAATGTCCCCATATTAGAGACATAAAATGCACAAATTAAAATTTTGATTTTAAAGATTGTTTGATAAAGAGCAATAAAAGATTGATGGAATAAGATAAATGAAATGCATTATTATCAACTAGTGCATAACTAACATAATCTGATATGACTTAATACTCTTGATCGGAATAGATTTTTGCCTTGTTTCCTCTTCCCTAATCCCATTGGCGGAGGGACACCTTACAGTGCCGAGGGCGCTTGACCAATCTCCAAGTGGATTCCCTTGAGGTTTCCTACCCGTATTGGGCACATCCATCATGGGATCGAATTACCAGCCTTTCCCTCCACAACCATCCTCTCCTTGGTGAGCATTAGCGAAAGGGAATTTTGGCCCGAAGTCTATTCTTCAAGGCAAAGTCATAAAAGCTCAATAAGACACAATAATTGTTGTAAGCAATATTATTGTGGCTAGACAAATAACATCCATTTATTTCTATATGTGAAATTCACTTATGCTGTATATATGAATCACAATATATATTTATAAATCATAATATAATTAAATTTATAAGCATCCTAACATTATCTTATTTATGACATTACCATAATGATAATATTATGCATCTAATATTCTCTTATTCCTAATAATGGAATGATATTATCCTCAAGATATTCTAAATAACATCATGCATCTAATCTTATCTTATTCCTAATAAGGAGTAACACATCATACAGATATTCCAAATAATAATATTATGCAGCTAACATTATTTTATTTAGAATAAAGAATTACCATATTCACAATAAAGTAGAACACTATGTAATGATATTCTAAATGATGTTATGCTCCTAATATTATCCCCTTCACAATAAAGAGTAACATTACCGTAATCTCTGATTTTCCAATATTATCCGATGAAGATATGCTCTTAATATTTCACGTACCCTCCTATTGTCTTATCCTCTCCACACGATTCCTTGGCTGTGGTATTCTTTTCTGTATTTTTTTTCCTAACCATTCCAATCGATTCTTATTATATACTCTGCTTAAAATCTAATTAAATTATATTACTTAAGACTCCACGAATGCAGATATATTTTGGAAATTGACTCCCATATGCTCCCCATGCCTTTTTGGCTGTTTATGTATCCCCTTAAATACCCTCTGATTGGGTGAGAGGTTGCACCCTTTCAGCGGTGGTAACTTTTGAGTGGTTGTGTCTCTTAATTTGCTGACATTAGGGACCGATACCTTGCTAAGACTTATGTTAATTGAATCACTGCATAAGACAAATACCATCACTTGGACTATAATTCGCTTGGGCAATAAATCGCTGCCTAGTCTTAATTCGATGCATGTGTTTGTCTTGACAATAGTGATTAGGGATCGATTGCTTTTAGCATTTTTAATTTATATAAGAAATAAATATTGCTGTGGGATATAAATATTAATATTTATTCCTTTATTTGAGACATGGTTATTATTATTAGTATTGATTCATTTACCTTTGTGAATATAAATTAAAAATATTAATTAGTTCTGTTTTGTGTTATTATAATATTACAATGATGATAAAGATTACTATATTCATTCGTATTATATATATTGATATTACTTTATTATTATTTTATCTGTTTATATTTATATTTGGTAATTATAACATTGGATAATTATAATTATGATTATATTGCCAACATCCTTATATGTATTTTATTTATTTATTTGTTTCTCGATTCTTTATATCTTAGTGTCACAATTTCGGGGACATGACATTCTGACTGTAGCAGCAGATACACTAATATGATATACTTAGATTTGGAAGAAGAAATATGTGGGAAGAAGGAGTTGGCTCAAGAAGAGATAAATGAAGATAAATGATAAATCAATAAGGGAAATCAATTGGGTTGAAGCAGAGGAAAATGATACAAATCAGCAATGAAAAAGAAATCAGTCCAGTCCAGGGCAGCAGATCGTTATTATCAAAAATACATATATAATCAGGGGTATATTAGATATTTTCTGCCAATCATTGCTTTACATATGTATATATCTTGCTTATGATAATAAATAATATTTTTGTATATGTTCTTGTGATATGCTTGATTTTCTGAAACCCACGTTGTGAAAAGGGCCTGGGGTGAAGTGGTAAACAAGGCTAAGTAAGTGCACTTACGCAGAGAGCCAACAGAGCCCACTTGCAACCTCCGCCCAATTCCACAAGATGGCAAGTGTCTTCAAGGGGTTGAGAACATTGATGGGGAAAGCAAGTACAAGCCGCCAAGGGAGAGGGTTGTGGTATACACCCTCTTAGGCTTGGCATGGAAATGGCTTTGAGCGGACCCATCATCTCCCTTCTCCCAAAACCCTAATATGCTTGCATTATTGATAATCTATGGATGTGACGTAATTGCCTAACTCTATTAAGTAAGCATATATATATAGATATATATATCTTGCATATATTGTTCATGTGGTGATTGCAAGATTCGAATCTGGGATTGCATTATTAAAGAGATATTTTAATTGGTAAGACGAATCCTAACCCTAGTTACTGCAATTTGTGTTCAGTAGGCAAGTCCTAGGGCAAATCAAGAGAGGGACATTATAGGAAGCTCTCATTGAGTTTCTTTCCTCATCTAGTGATATCGATGTATGTATCTATTTGAGTATATAATAAAGTTCCAAGTTTCTATTTGTATTTTGTGCATGTTTCTCTTTGGTTTAGTTGTGTATATTCATATTTCCTAACTACAAACACCTCCAAGTTAGTGTCACTTCTATAAATTTGGAGTCACATAAATTCCATATGGACTCGTCCAAAATTTCAAATCTTTTGGATATGGTTTTGAAATGGTCCACTCTTATTTCTATGGTTGCACACATTCCTCTACTTCATTACAATATTCACATTTCGTGTGTTGGAGACTACAACTGGAGCATAATAATTGGCTTTTCAAAGGAATTTTGATCTTCTCACACCGTACACAAGATCCTCCAAAGAATCTATGTCAAGTCCAAAACTACAAGTTTAGTAGATTATCAAGAATGCCCTCTATTTGTTAGCATGTCTAAGCAGACACCCTTCTAGGGTTGGACAACTCCTTGTTCATGTAAGTGCTGGAAATGATCACCCACCTTTTTGAATTTCTTCAAACTTAATTTGATGGATCAAGCTTGGACATCTCCAATGAAGTGGATGTTGGTCAAGCCATAAGAAATTATGAAGCAAAGATGTCATTAACCTATTAATGTAAGCCAAATAACAAATAAATTTTCCAATGCTTTGGGCCATAATCCCAAGGATTTATCTAGCCAATGAACCATACATCACACACTTAGTAGTTAAAGGGTACTCCAATAATATTTTGTCGCTTTTCAAGAATTTTCACAAGAATCATAAGCCCCCTCTAGAAATTCACATTCCTTCTCCTTTATGTCATTGGCTCTAAGTAATATATACATCAAAACACAAACAGTTAATTTTTTTTTCAAAGTACAATGTAATCACATTAAATGGGAGAAAAAATCTCTACCCAACTCCCTTGTCAAAGAATCTACTAGCATTCACACCAGGAACACTCTCCCTACCTATCACCAATTATTTCATTAAAATTGATACCAACAACAACAACTAATATTTTATCTATGCCCTAGGTTGGATACAACAATCTTTGCAAAGGATAAACATTAGTGTATAATTTGATGTATTATTCTCTCCATTCAACATACTATTAGAACATTCGATGCCTTTGATTGAAACTATGGTAATGCTTGTTGGACCTTCTCTCTCCTCAGTGCTCAATATCCCAACAAAGAACTGTGGTTTCAGCTTGAATTTCTCTATGATAGAACCCCCACACTGATAAACATATTGTCATATTTTTCCCTTTATTATTGTCCCTTGCAATACCATGGCCTTGATTTTTGAAAGATTATGCCTAATCATGCCCATTAATCATAAATGTGACCTATGTTATCAAGAGACCATATTAAATGGGCAAAGACTCTCATGACCAACTTATAAATATTCACCATGTAGGTCATTCTTGAACTTTACTGCAAAGATGTTACTATATACTTTGTTAAGATGCAGTAGCATTCATTGTCCAAGATTATTCAAGAAGTTGTTTGCAGCCTCAATCATAGACCTCCTCTTGCTATTATATTAGACAATGCAGATGAGCAAATACATGCATCTCAAATAGGTAGAAATGCTTCTCCCTCTAGCGTAATGCAGGATCAAATCTCTTAGGTCCATCACAACCCTTATTATATGAACTTGCAAGCCTTGAACAATTTCCCAAACCCATCTTTCACCTCCCCTGCACATTTTGGTTCTATCATGATGCAAGAGCATCCGAGTGGACTGGCAATCGACATCAACCAAAAACATTTTTCAAGTTTGAGTTTTAGTTTTGGTGTGTTTTGGCTTTCATTTGACATTTCTCCGCATTAAATGCAATCAAAGTTGCACGGTGATAGTTTTGTGGAGTTGTCGTCTCGACACGCAAAAGAGCAATTTCAATGAAACAATTGTTTAGAGAAATTCATGAGGTTTGGTGACAAATCCTTTGACAAGAAGATGGTTGAGGATATTTGTGAGTTAATGGTGAAGATTTCACGGTCGTAGAATTCATCGTTTTGGAGATATTAAAATTTCATGTTTTGGCTTGTCAATTTACGAAAAGTTTAATATCTCATAGTTTTTGAGGACTGGAGTAGAATCCTTTTGCAAGGGCCATAGGGTTACCATTCCAAACTTGCATGCCAATTTTCGTGTTTCATTTTTTCACCTCTCGGGACTCGATTCTACACTTCCAAAGCACCAATTTGATCGATTTTATTTTGGAAAGGTATTATGGAGGTCATGGAAATTAAATATTGGTTTTTATTCCTTCATTCATTGTTTATCTATTGCATGAATAATTTGGAGGGCGTTTTAAACATAAAAGAGGCAAAAAATCAAGATTTTAGAGTTTTTAAAATGCCCAAAATAGAGAAAAACACCCCGTGGAGGAAAGACAGTGCCTGGAGGAGTCAATAGAGGTTTAAACGTCTCATTTAACATTGTATAAACTTAGAATATGCATAGCTATGCTTGGAGAGAGTTGGGCGCCCATTCTTGGGCAACAATTGATGATTTTCAATGCATTTTTGGGGGATTTTCGAAGAAAAACGTGGAAAGGAATTTGTGCAGGAATGGGAAGGAGAAGAGATGCCTCTATAGAGGTACTCATTGGGGGTTTTTGTTGCAGGTTGGAGCAGCGCCAATGTGTGAGAGGTGAAGAGAAGGATAGGAGCTAGGTGGAGGTTTTGGGAGCAGCAAGGAGGTGAAGGAGAGGAGAAGAAGAAAGAAAAAGAGAAGAGGAAGCGGTGTTGAAAATAGAGTTTGAGGACAACAGTGAGAGGATGGCTATGAGAGCCAAGTTTTGCATCTTTTCTTTTGCTGATTTTATTCAAGAATAAATATTGTAACTATTTCAACACGAATGAATGAAGTTTTCAGATTTGAATACAGTAGTTTCTCTCTATTTAACCTTGTGATTTTTGTGATTTTGTGGATGGGGTTGTTTTTTCTTGCATTAGTGGTATCAGAGCCAAAGATTATGCGCGTATAGGTCGAGCGCCGAATGTGAGGCAGCCTATGACAAGACCTACAAGTGGAGAATGAAGTTAGGATTAGAGTGTGTAGACAGATCGCTAAACGTGAGGCAGTCAATACCAAAGAGGATGGGATGGGTCATGAGGAGGTTTGTGAGAATTTTGTTCTGGGAACAATATTGGGAAGAAGTTGAAAATAGGAAGCACCGTGAAGAATTTGAAAAGCTCCAAGCTAAAGTGAGAATGTGGGAAGAGAGATATGGGAAGAAGAACGTTCTCATGAAAGAGGACAGTGAAAAGAAGAGAAGAAAGAAAGAGTATTGCAGCCCTTTGGCAGGGGTTGACTACGAGGAGAAACATGTGGGAGCAGCCCACACAAATGGAGAAGATAATGAAACGCAAGTTGCAGCGATAACATATGAATGGAGTGCATTATGTGAAGCGGATGAAGAAGGTTTGCAATCAAAAATTGTGAACATGGATGGTCCTAAATTTGACAAGCGGGTTGGTGAGGAAGAGGATGATCTCTTGTTGAAAGAAGAGATGAAGATGTTAGATAGGTTATTTGAGAGGCAAATGTTGGATGAAGATGATAAGAAGATGCAAATGGGAGAAGGTAAATGCCATGGTTTTGCTAACACTATCTTCAATGCTGACAACAAAGAAGGAGATGCAACAACGATGGTCCTTTGGAGGACATGAATACATGGGAGAAATTTGAACAGCCTTGCGAAGATGCAAACATGGACGGTTTTGAGGACGAAGAAGATGATGAGGCAAATTCTGATTTTGAGTTTAAAAGTGATGATTATTTACCATTTAAAGAAGAGATTGCAGTAGTAGAAGATGAAGTTGTAGTTGTGGTTTGGAATGAATGTTTGTGTATAGAGGTTGTAGATGATGGTGCAAGAGGAACTTGGTGGAGGTGGTCAATTTGTGGTGGGTTGGATCTCACAGAGAAGGAAAGAAAGGAAGAAGAGATATGGCGAAGGAGGATGGCCTATGGTGGATGTGAGTCCATGAGAGGAAGGAGTAGAGTGCACACTTGGTGGAAGACGGCAAGTGTCCCGACTAAGTGCTGGAAGAGACGGAGGAAGAAATTCCTTTTGTCTAAATCAGTGATGGAGTTCGCTGCAAGTTGTCTACAACTTGAAAGAGTAGTTCTACTACTCCACTCCATTTTGTGAGTTCTACTGACAAAAATTTTCCTACCCGGACTATCTGATGCAGGAGCATCCAGGCGAACTGGCAATCAGCATCAACCAAAAACATTTTTCAGGTTTGACTTTTAGTTTTGGTCTGTTTTGGCTTTCATTTGACATTTCTCAGCATTGGATGCAATCAAAGTTGCATGATGACAATTTTTTGGAGTTGTCCCAACGCGCAAAAGAGCAATTTCAGTGAAACAATTGTTTAGAGAAATTCATGAGGTTTGGTGACAAATTCTTTGATGGGAAGATGGTTGAAGATATTTGTGAGTTAATGGTGAATATTTCATAGACATAGCATTCATCGTTTTGGAGATATTAAAACTTCTTGTTTTGGCTTGTAAATTTACGAAAATTTTAATATCTCAAAATTTTTGAGGGCTGGAGTAAAATCCTTTTGCAGGGGTCCATGGGGTACCATTCCAAGCTTGCACACAAATTTTTGTGCGAATCGGAGAACTTTCATTTTTCCGCCTCCCGGCACTCAATTTCGCACTTCCAAAGCACCAATTTGATCAACTTTATTTTGGAAAGTTATTATGGAGGTCATGGAAATTAAATATTGGTTTTTATTCTTTCATTCATTGTTTGTCTATTGCATGAATAATTTGGAGGGCATTTGAAACATAAAAGAGGCAAAAAATCAAGATTTTAGAGTTTTTAAAATTACAAGAATAGAGAAAAATGCCCCTTGGAGTAAAGACAGCGCCTAGAGGAGTTAATGGAGGTTTAAGCGTCTCATTTATCGCTGCATAAACTTAGAATATGCATAGCTATGATTGGGGAGAGTTGGGCACCATTCTTGGGCAATAATTGATGATTTTCAATGCATTTTTTCGGGGTTTTTGAAGAAAAACGTGGGAAAGGAGTTTGTACAGGAATGGGAAGGAGAAGAGACACCTCTATAGAGTATTCATTAGGGGTTTTTGTTGCAGGTTGGAGCAGCACCAGTGAAGGAAAGACAAGGCACTAGTGTGTGAGAGGTGAAGAGAAGAAAGAAAAAGAGGAGAGGAAGCAGTGTTGAAAACAGAGTTTGAGGACAACAGTGAGAGGATGGCTCTGAGAGCCAAGTTTTGTATCTTTTCTTTCGCTGATTTTATTCTAGAATAAATATTGCAACTGTTTCAACATGAATGGATGAAGTTTTCAGATTTGAATACAGTAGTTTCTCTCTATCAAATTTTGTGAGCTTGTGGATGGGGTTGATTTTGCTTGCATCACATCCTGAATCATCTCTCTCTCCCCTACCATCCAAGTGCTTACTCAGTTCCTACTACAACAATCATTCTTCTTGCAGTAGCCTCAAAAACTTCAACCACCTTAGCCTCGGTGTCTCTAGGCAAACCTTACTGTACAAACAATTTAGCATCTGGTCAGCATCCCCCCTCAAATACTTCATGCTCCTATGGATGTTAGTGGGTCGGATTTGGATCTTAGTGTCCCATAAATAATTGATATAAAAACCTTTTAGCCTCTCCAAACAAAATCTCCCTCTCCAAGATCAGCCCAATTAAACCTTTCTTCTATCCATCCAGATATCACATTGAAAATGGAAAGACTGTATGATAAACTTCATGGTCGAGCTCAAGATACAAAGTAAATCAGGAAGCCATCTTGTAGCACAATCAAATACTGATAAATTTGTTGGAATAATTCAACAAAGTAAAGGAACCATTGATCTCTGCCAAAATTTCACCATGACAGACTATGAACCTCAAGTTTCGACTTTTGTTCTTGAGCAACCAAGGCATTTTTAACCTTAAGGGATTCTTCCAAAATGACAAACAAGGAATTTTGCACTCTCCATTGCAGATCACCTAAAATTCCTAGCAATAGGCATACTATGGCATATGCTGAAGGGAAGGATCCCTCAGGACCCATTCCTCAATATTTCCTCAAATTAAATTTTGCAAGCAATTGATGAACTAGGGATTTGAGACTATCAGCAGATTCAAATTTGTCTTACTTTGGGTTCATAATCGAACTTGCTTTTTGTAGAGGCATATAGGTGTTACGCCACTTTGTCAAAATTCTATCTTCTAGTTCTGCTCAGATATTATGTTTCTGCCCTGCAACATATGGAAAATGTCTAAGAATACAGTTAAACTGCTAAGAATATGACAACAAGACTATTAAGTGCTTAGATGTGTAGAAGGCCTTATGCATTACGTTGAAGAGATGCTAATACCAGACCAATTAAGCACTCTAGCTCAAGTTAATTGTAACAGCCCTCAAAATAGAGAGTTTCAACCAGCCTATATAATCAAATAACTGCTAAGAAAGAAGGAAGCCAAAATAAATTGAAAAATTATCAATACAAGAAAAGCAAACCATTCAATGAAAAACATAAGAAAATGCCCACATTGCAAGAGGCTACACCTAATAAAGTGTTACAAGAAATACACGAACAAGAAAAGATACCTCAACAACAAAACAAAGAAACCAAAAATATAAATGTAGTCTACAAACATAAGAAAAAAAGTTTAATTAAAAAACCTATTTCAATCTACAATTTAATTCAAATTTGAAACTAAATCCTTAGACAAAAAGCTAAATAGCAATATAAGCTCAAATCCTACCATATTTAGCATACCAAAATGATTTCATTTTCAATGATTTCTCTAAACAGGTTAACATCCTACTGTTGAATGTATTTGGCACTGTGCTAGGTGTTCAATAGATAGAAACCCTGGAAAGTATGAACCTTATTTTAAACATCTTGCTTAAGCTTTAATTGGAAAGGATGAAACCCAAATAAAAATACAAACCCCTTGAGTTCCCACTTTCCTTACGTATTTTATATCATCTTAAGGCATGAAGTAATTAGAAAACTAACTATTAATGTATATTTCTCCTCAGCCAGGTCTGTTGCCTACCCCAAATATGAACCTGTTGTACACCACCACCTCCATTAAATGAACATGCAAGCACACAAAGGATCCTACCATCAAACGAACCATAATCAAAGAATAAAGCTTTTCATCCCCAAATTTACTCGACATACTCTAAGGACAAAGCAGCATAAGGGAGAAAAAGGCATGTTTTGAATTCAAGGGTTAAATAGCCATGGCCATCATCAAATGTTCTTTGTCAAAAATGTGAATATCATCTGTGGAGTCATCAACCATCACATTGTTTCAATACACGTAATAATTTGTCCATTAGATTGCAATCTTATAAGCATAAATAATCAATCGCATCAAAAGAAGCATTAGGTAGGAATCTTATAGTCATTTGTGTAATGACTACCCATGAAGATCAGTTTGAGATGACTTGTAGCAGACATGTGTTAAATTGCATAAAAAAAAATTAAAAATCTAATTAAAATTGTCCATGGAAACCTTCAATTAAGACATCCAAAGAAATAAACAATTCTTCAAGGAGAATTGCCCAAACAGCAAAATAAAAATTGGAGCACAATTCAAAAGAGTAGATTTTACAGATCTAAATTAAATGTAAATAAATCAAAAAAATTCAAAAGTGCCCGAAATAAAATATAACTTAAAGGTTACAAGGTTTTGAGTTACAAAGCATATATAAATCACATAATTTTGAGGCACCATAAAACCAAACTAAAATAAATTAATCAATTAATCAAAACCCAATACACATTACAACCATGAAAAACCCTTCCAATGGTTCAATATTTGTGACATCCAAGGATAAAGAATATAGTGAAGAATGAGAGAATACTTGATTCTTGCATTCTTCCCATGACTGATATATCCCAAGATTGTGGCCTTTCCGCACAGCATAATAGGAAAGCTTCTTCTTCTTGGTCATGATTGATTGGATAGATTGAAAATTATCTATTTCAGTAGAGATGATGGAATTTTTCGATTAAGTATCCCAAAGTCCAACTTGAAACAAAAGTCCTGAAAGAAATAATGATAAGATAAAGGTTAACCAATATAATATATAATAAATTGCACCTACAAAACTAATCAAGATTGATGCCTTGATAACTCAACTTCAAAAGGGAAGCAAGAACCAAATAACTTAATAGAAACAATCCTAGAAGGAAGAAATTTGAGAGAAAAAATGTTGAGTATATGTTTGTTGAAAATAGTGAGCATTCCAAAGCCTATAGGTGATAATCTTGACAGCAAAATGCTAGATGTTGTTACAGATGTGATGTTTTAGGCAGCCTCAAGTCCTTTTCATGTACTCTCTTTCTCACACTTCATCTTCCACTTTTCCTATTAGCATTTTTTGTTATGCACCTGTAGATCAAGTGTTAAGACATGATGATCAAACCATTCTTGTTGATGTTGAGAGCTCTCCCAAAGACTCTCAAGATATTGATCTAGATTCTAGGTACTCATATTCATGTGATGCACAATTCTTCATGTTGACCCTGCTAGGACAGCAACAACACCAGATAAGATGCCATTCTGGGGGGAAGTCTTTTGAGATGGCTAACCTTGAATAGCACTCCAATCTGCTCGGCCTCCCAAAAGTCATTGACAGTTATGAACATGTTTGTGCTTTCTTGTGAGTATGTTCCAATGTTATGCTAATTCCTCTCATAGTAATGTTCATTTTTAATGGAGGTGGATCTTCTCATGCTGAATTTGATGATGACACTTGTCTACCAGATAAATAAGTATGCATGAAGATATCAGACATGTGATGTGCAAGCTAAAAGAAGCTCAAACTTAAAAAGAACCATCATGAATTCTAAGCTTATAGAAAAGTAAAGTCATTAGGTCCATCTGCTGGGATCAAATCAAAATCAGCCCACATATTTCACACAAATAGTAAGACAACGAATTATAGTTCTATTCAAAATTGCCCAATCCCAGTCAATAATATTCGAACAAATTTTTTTTACCATGATAATGTTGGCTTGAAGCTACTTTCTAATGTTGGTTTCTAGCCTAGAGGACAGATCACGAGTTTTTAAACTAGGCCATCAGTCATGTGCCAAGTAAGCTCATTCATGAAGCAATGGACATTGGGTTTTAATTCACCAGAGGAAACACCCACAATAGCCCTTATGTCAATTCCACATCCCATATTGCCTTTGGAACTTTTCCTTCGGCCAGGTTTTTAAGAAATTGGAGAAACATTAGGTCTTACCTCATGAATATAACGAAAAAACATAGTTTGTAAATCCAACTACACAAGAATTATGAACCTTAAATGTTGAACCATAAATCTTTGATTATGAGAATTATACATTAAAATGTACTTTCTAATTTATACATGGATAATTTGAATATTCTTGTCAAAAGAATCTGATAGATTCAAAGTATGAGGGATATGAGGAAAAAAGGGAAGTAATACTAAATGGAACCACGAAACACCCTAGCAGAGGCTGGAAATGGAAAAATGTTCGGAAAACACTTTGAAAGATAGTAGGACTAAGAGAACCTAATTCAAAGGTTAAAGCAGTGAACTGAGGTGATTTTGAATTTTCCTTCCAACCCTTTACAATAGGATGAACTAGACCTTAAAGAAAAAACCACATGTTGAGCACACTCACTACTGTTTTAAACCAGGAACATTTGGCTTTGACAAGGTGTCTGCATGTAATATACTACAGTTCTAATCACAGTCTGAAAATCAGTTAACTCTCCCTTTTGCCTTGAATTAAATGGTAACCAACATCAAACCCAATTCATGCACAGGAACAGCTATTTGAATTCAAACTCAAGTAACAATTTTGCATCACAGAGAAATTGCAATACATCAGATTGTAAACATTGCACAGACATAATCCATGATAGACACAGAATATTAATACTTAGATCGGGTTATGATCAGTAACAGATTCCTTGACAAATAATTCAAATATCCCAATTCATTCACCTCCAATCTGAAGCTGACACGGGTTACAATCATACCAATCACTGCTCAGTTATTCGCATTTCCCAGAGTATTGAGTGCATGCAACAGAAGCCTGTGTTGTAGCTAGTCGCCTGGGACCTTGTATTGGAAACGCTTCAGATCTGAGTGTAATCACGCAGGCTAGGTCAATGAACAGATATCCTACAAGGCGCTGCAAAAAATTGTAATATAAAAGTTTAAAACTGGAATGGATTCACTATATTCGCCCAATCTGCAAACCCTATGTGGATTTGCCAAGAACAGAGGTAGGGTTTTCATCCTAAACTCAGGTTACCCTACAGTGGTTTTTGTCCCTGCAAACCAATTTGGTTTCTTGCTTCAATTCCATCATGATAAGACAAGGCAGTGACCCAGTATAAATACATGCTCAAAAGAGCCTTCCCACAGGTCGTCCAAGTTAAGAAAAGAAATTCAAATTTATTGAGGCGCCAACTTTTAAAGAAGTCGGCCAGAACTCATAAATTAAATATTATTTATAATAATTTAAATTTTAAATATTATTATTTATTTATTAATAATTTTATTTATTTATTTGCAATATCAAGTTGGCCGACCCAGCCTTGAATCGGGGACATGACAGTCCTCCCGTCCCAGAAATTGCTTGTCCTCAAGCAATTGCAAGCTCGTGTCCTTGAATGCCGAGATGACCAACAAATACCCAATCTTTCACTGCTTGGCCCTGATATAGACGTCAGCAAGCCAACACTTGTGATGCAATTTGTCATGATCCCAAAGAAATAACGCACTGAAAATGACAATGCCTGGATCCCATGTCAACCTCAAAATCATTGTTTCGCCACTTCGCTGCACAATTCTGATATAAACATTTCTCTTCCAAACTCCATCACCAATCTTGGTACAAGGGAGTATGAATGTTTCTTGTGGCACCTCCCTGTAGTCCGAGTGCATGATCATGGGGTTTCTTAGATAGACCTGCAATCTTTTGTTGTGGCACTCAATCTTAAACAACCCAATCACAACATCGCATCTACTATGTTGCATAGTGTTGTATGTGTTAGGAATTGCATGCAGAAGATATCAATTAAATGCAGATAAAGATTAAACAGAAGAATGAAAAATACACAGAAATAATAACAGCAAGAGACAATTTTAATGTGATTCACCCAAACTTGGGCTACATCCACCAACAAAGAGTCCAATTATTATTATCCAGCAAATTGAACCGATTACAACCACCAATCCTTGCAACTCAATACCGCTGCAAATGCTACAATACAATATCAACGAAAACCCTAACCCTTAGCCGTTTTATCAAGACAAGGAGCGCGCCAAGGGCCTTGACCCCGTCTTGGGGGCGTTGCCCCCAAACCCCCGTTAAATAATTTGGGGGGAAACCACGCCGATAAAAGTGGGGAAAAATTTAACCTCTGAGTCTGATTAGGCTCCATATAACAACAATATGGTCCCATGCACTGTGAATCATCGTAATCATATGATGCATTTATGTCCATACCTTGAATTTGGGTTGATGTTTCCTGAACATTACTATCCTTTGTCGTTGAGATGTCCTCCTATTTGATAGCTTGAAACTCCGATCCTTCTTTTTGCTCCACTATCATCACACCTTTGCTGACCTCCTTATGAACAGCTGAAATCTTCTCTACTTCAGGCTTCACTTCAGCATCTTCAGGGGACTCAATCACTTCTACAAATTCCTCTTTTTGAGTGTTTGGCTCACATTCCCTTACCTGGGGCTCTTCTTGTTTCAAGACTGATTCGTCTGGCTCCGGCCCTTTAATCTTTTCCCTGGCAAATTTTGAATCTTCCTCTTCTTTCTTCTTTTTCTTTATGTAGTCATAAAGTCCCTTTTTGTGGGGGTAGTAGGACTCGTGCACTCTCAGGTACTCATCAAGGGGAATACAAGCCTTTGCATCATCTGACAAGCTTAGGTATTCATTCAAAATTTTGGGGGCTTCAAACTTGTACTCTTTTAGCTTCTTTCGTGCTTTCAGCAACAACTCTTCGACAGGGTCTATGTCCTCCACCCTGGGTAAGAATTTAGGTAATGTACATTTCCAATCCATGTTATTTCTTCCGTCCAATGTAGATCTGCATGCGTCCAAGGAAGATAGACCTGCAGGCTGGCAGGATCTAGGCTCTAATACTACTGTAATATACTATGGTTCTAATCACAGTCTGAAAATCAATTAACTCTCCCTTTCGCCTTGAATTAAATGGTAACCAACATCAAACCTAGTTCATGCACGGGAACAGCTATTTGAATTCAAACTCTCAAGTAACAAGTTTGCATCACAGAGAAATTATAATACATCAGATTGTAAACATTGCAGAGACATAATTCATGATAGACACGGGATATTAATACTCAGATCGGATTATGCTCAGTAACAGATTCCTTGGCATATGCTCAGTAACAGATTCCTTGGCAAATAATTTAAATATTCTGATTCATTCACCTCCAATCTGAAGCTGACACGGGTTACAATCATACCAATCACTGCTCAGTTATTCGCATTTCCTAGAGTATTGGGTGCATGCAACAGAAGCCTGTGTTGTAGCTAGTCGCCTGGGACCTTGTAATGGAAACGCTTCAGATCAAAGTGTAATCACACAGGCTAGGTCAATGCACAGATCTCCTACAAGGCGTTGCCAAAAATTGTAATATAAAAATGGAATGGATTCACTATATTCGCCCAATCTGCAAACCCTGTGTGGATTTGCCAAGAACAGAGGTAGGGTTTTCGTCCTAACCTCAAGTTACCCTACAGAGGTTTTTGTCCCTGCAAACCAATTCGGTTTCTTGCTTCAATTCCATCATGATAAGACAAAGCAGTGACCCTGTATAAATACATGCTCAAAAGAGCCTTCCCACAGGTTGGCCAAGTTAAGAAAAGAAATTCAAATTTATTGAGGCGCCAACTTTTAAAGAAGTCGACCAGAACTCATTATTTAAATATTATTTATAATAATTAAAATTTTAAATATTATTATTTATTTATCAATAATTTTATTTATTTATTTATTAATAATTTTATTTATTTATTTATTTGAAATATCAAGCTGGCCGACCCAGCCTTGAATCAGGGACATGGCACTGCAAAATATATGCAAGACTGCAAGTTTCTTCTTAAATCTAAGTATCCTATATCAAATGCAGATCTAAACTGGTGATCTTAGATACATTAGAAGGAATGATTGGTAACATCAGAAGAAAGTATTAATCCTACTTAAAGATCAGCAAAGGAAATTACTTCAATTAAATCACAGCAAACTATAACATTTTCAGAATAACAATAACAGCACTTTCATAATTAATTATCAGAATAATAACAATCACTGTTTATGTCAGGCTTCAGCAATCTTGTGTGGAGCAAGTATGTCTGATGTTTTATTCAGTGTGCCGGCACAGGTTTTTCTATAATGGTGGTTAATTGGAGACAGCCAGTTTGGGTTAAACCTCCATGCCTCAATTAATTCAAGTTGTGAGACATTTCTTGTATATCCCTGTGAAACCATGATCCAAATTGTCGATTCTAGATCCATGTGTTGTACTTGTGAAAAACCCATGAAGTGTGTGTTCTTTTTATATGTTTTTATTTAACTCTTGATTTTCTCTTGCATTTTATCAGTTTCCACACAGCTTGTTTTGGGTTATTTGCAAATAACCTATATACTTAAATTGAGGAGTTGGCTATTTTTATTGCCTTTGCAGAATGGCCTTACGAATTTTTAATATTATGGATATTTGAAAAATGCATCAAGTTAAATGGTTGTTTGGGTTAAATGCATTAGTCAATTTGATTAAATTAAATGTGCTAGCCATTTACAAGAATTGACAATATGCATTTGATTTAAAATGTTACTAACATTCCTAAAGGTAGATATCTATTCGGTAAAATTAAAAATGTCTGTGAAATAACCATATTTTAATTACCTTGTTGGTGGAAAATGGAGAAAAATGTAATTTGGGGGTTTAGGGAATTTTAGGAATGAAAAGAAAAAAGGAAGGTCAGTCACTACAGTATTAGGATTTAGTTGAAATAAGAATGGCAGACAAAATCTTGTAGCTTCTAAAACAAAAAAAAATATTATTAAGTATTTAATACGTTAGCCAACAGGCTTGTCCATGTGGGCTTATTATTTGTTTACTACTGCCACATTTTATATCCATGCCACACTTTTGTAAATAGAATTATTTTACTACTTTTGAGATATGAACTGCCATAATCTGATCATCATATGTTATACTACATTTGAGTCACCAATGGCATACAAATATCAAAATAAGGTCAGTTCTACTAGTTATTTGGCTGTAGGTGTCACCGCAAAAAAAATTTAAGAAAAGGCCATCCAAATGATATTGAGTGCTCTCCAGCTAGCAAAGCCCAAATGGGGTAAGAGCACATGATAGTACGTGCATCTGCATGCCCAACTCTTGCTACCTCGCTCTAGGCATTCTAGGAATTTAAGGCGGGTCTTTTATTGACAGAGATTTGTGTGTTTGTTGACGAGGACTAAGTTTTGTGTATTAATACAATTTTTTCCAAGTCTTTGACCTTCAAATGCAGTTAGGAAAAATTAAGATGAGGCTCTTTTTTCCTTAAGAGATAAAGAATTTTATACTCAACTCTCATGAAATAAATGAAATGTTTTAAAAATTATGTTTTTACTTTTTTATACCATTTCTTTAAATATTTCAAACCACTTGTTCAAGACTGTTCAAGATTGTTTTCACTTAGCAATAAATGAGACTTGTTTGAATAAATTGTGTGTTATTGTGACCTAATTAGTCAACACGTCTTCTCAGTGGGCTTTCAGGCCTAAATAATTCAGTCCTGAAAATGTTGTCTTGTGCTTGAAAATATTATTTAATCCCAGAAATTGAAATTTTATAGGAAAAACTATTCTTCTTAGTACAACAAAACACTTTTAATTAACACACATCTATATTCCCTATCAGCAAACCTACTGCACATCTTAACAATGCAAGTTCTAGTACCTATTATTCTTCTTACTACCATGATCACAGGAAAAAAATGTTAGGGAATTGGTAGGTAACACGTACTGCATGGCCTATCTTATAGATGGTTTAACTTTCTCCACCAAATGTTTGGTTCTAAGAAGATCTCCCTAAGATTTGCATAATTGAAGAATTGATAATTATCATAGTGTTTAGCCAGCCCCTCACTGGCTAGCATATAATCCGCTTGAGTGCATTCACATTTAACATGATGAAGACAATCATTTGAGAGTTGAAGAATGGAAGTGATGTTATTGATGATGTTCTAGAGATCACTTGTAATTAGCCACTTTAAGATTACTAATATTTATTTGTTGTGCTTTTTGATAAGCTTAGTGGACCAAATGTCTATGAATTTGGAGTCACCTTCAAACACCAGAAAGATGCAGCCTAGGCTCTCAACAATGTCTAATCCTTGCAATGACAAAAATATCCTGTGTAAATTGTTGGTTACGGTGAAATGTTTTGCTGGTGAACTTTGAGGATGGTACTATGTGTCCATCATAAAATAACCCCAATTCCCACATTCCCAGGGTTTTTAATATTTTATGCTTGGGAGCACTACATGCTCTCAATCGGATCAAAAATTCTAGTAATCATAGCGAAAACATATTTTATCGCTTCCTGCAAATTACCAAATAGTTCATACCTCTCATAGAATAAGAACATCCCTTGCTGTGAATCAATGCTGATTCCCATATCTGACAAGCAATGCTTGTATGAGATGATTGAACGTCCTTTTCTGTCCTTGGAAGAGATGTTTGTTGCATTCCAACCAAATACCCCAGAATATACATGTCTAAACTATCTTATGTAAAATAGATGATATGGACAACTTTCCTTTGAATTTCATCCATGTGAAGATGCATGTGGCAGAATCTCCTCATTTCCTAAATTTTGAAAGAAAATTTTCTGTTATTCACTGCCATATATGCTGAGCCAAATGTCACCATACAAAAAGGGCAGTCTATAGTTTCACTCGATTACAAAAGTTCAGACATCAGAGTGGACCCACATCATCCTTCTGTTTGAGCACTTATGCAGTAAGAATCTTGCATTTGAATAAAATCTAGATGAAAAAATTGATTTTTGGCCAGATGTTGAGCTGCAAAAGTTGTAATCACTTGAAGAAATGCTTATTGCAGCAATCCATAAGCTGGTTTAGGCCTCATGAACCGCAGAATTCCTTATGAAAAACTCACACAAAGCCAACATGTCAAATGCCCTGGTGGCATATGCCTGCCTCTTTCTCAATTCAGATCTCATGAAAAATTGTCATATGTCTCCTTGAACCCTTCAAAACAGGACATGTCCCATTATTATTCAGCAATGAGGTATTGATTGAATTTGGTGATCCTTTTGTGTTAATCGCGTGTTGTGAATGCCTGCTAGAACTTGACAGTTTGACAATCTGGCATGTCCATCCCACTCAAATGTCCAGATGGAAGCTGTTTTCCCACCACATATTTGGTAAATTATGCGTTGGCCAGGTAGTTGCAATCCATTATTGAGACGCTTCCAAATAACTGAGACCTAATTTGTTTCTCTATCTTGCTCTCTTAAATGAAATATAGTCTTAACTATTTTTTTCAACCAAACCAATAAGCAATATAGAATAATCAAAGTCAAGAACAAAATCATACTCAAGCGATCTTCTCAAACCAGTTGAACAAAACAAAAAAATAACTCTCTAACCAATATCAAACTGTTCGCCTGACTGCTATGAGATGGTCAATCTAATTATCACAATCACGGGTTGGATTGTTTTACTAAACATTTAAAAACCAATTCTCTGTATGAAAGTAAACTTAAATTATATTAAGAACCATTACAAATTATATGTGGAGATGCGATGAACAAAATTCAATCTAGTTTTTAGAGGCTGATAGTTTCCAAGGATAGACTTGAACTCACAGATCGTTGCATAATTTCAATGCTACTGGAGCAAACAGAAAATGCATGCCAGGGTTTTGAGAGCTTGCGTATATGTATGTTATATCTTATTTTTAATTTTTTTGTTGGAGGGCTAATGTATAATCACCCCAAAACACTTTTAGCAGCACGTAGACATCGGGTGTACAAATTATCGACCTCTTTTCGCTTGGAGTTAGTGCTTGTAAGGATACCCGAGTTCATAGTTTGCTTAGAGAAATTATCCAGCAAAAGTGCTTACGGATCACCAGAGGCCAGGCAATTCTACTGAGACTTAAATTGTACCTAGTTTTAGGATAAGTTACTGGCATTGGTATTGATAAAAGCGCAATAATCTCACCTCTATGTAAATTGCAATATGGACAACAGGGTTTAACCTAACCAGTTAAACATTGGCTAGATGAACCCATATCGTATGGGCACCAAGTTTCCTATATACTCACTTCAGTTTCTGGTACATCTATAAAATAAAAAAATTCAACCAAGAGTCGATAAAATTTGAGGGAACTGATTTTTTAAGTCTCCGATGGAATAAAGTTTGCTCGGTGAAATAATTTTTATTTTGCTTGTTCATATAACTTTTAAAAGGCTGTACTAGTACGGTTTGCAACGAACCCCGTAGAAATGAGACAAAAACTTACAACCAAAAAATGTCAAATTGAGTGAAGTATGTGTTAATCATTTTATACAGTCGCCTGGACAATGAATTTGCAGGCCACAAATACACATTATTAGTATAAGATATATCTTTTGTCCATCGACATTGCTACCAAAGGAGATGATGTGATAAAACAAAATACCAAATAAACCGTCTTTGCAGAGAGAAAGAGAAAACTGCAATAATCTCGGAACAATCCGTAAAATTGTATGGGAAAATTTGCATTTCGTTGCAAGCATCGCAAAACTTACATGTTACAAAATGTTTGATCGTTTGAAAGAATTCCAATCTCCCGCTATAACCTGAAAGACGGAAAGTTATACCAGGGGAATTAAAAAGGTCAAAAGGTTAGCTTTATCACGTTTGCTCTATTTCTATTCATATTCCTTAGGGTGGGGGTGAGGTCTCATGGATCGGTGTGGTGTCACGACTTTAGTAGTGTAGTTGAAGTTTAAAGATCTCATGGATTGAGTGTGATTTCACGAATTTTATAGTGTAGTTTAAACTTAAAAGATTAAGTTCTATTTTTTTATGAAAGTTGGTGGTCTTATATGAATTTTATTATTTTATATATTCAATTAATAAACTAGCAATCGCATCTTGGTGCAATAGGTACGTCGAAAAGTTGTGGAAGGTCAATTAGGAAAAAATTTGGTCTATTTTTTGCATACATTTGTTTAATACATGAAGTCATTTGGTAAGCCATTTAGAAAATGATTTTATTTGTGCAACAAAAGTCTCAATGGAGAATTGATAGCTTAAAATCAACTATTCATCCACTTATAGGGATCCAAACATGATTGAAACAAAATCTTTGAATCAAGAAGATAATTAGGTTCCATTACAAATAGGCTCATGTTATGTTTGCAATAGGGAGAGAGGGAGAGAGAGGGAAAGATAGGGATAGAAAGAGGAAGAGAGAGAGAGAGGGGTAAGGAGATAGAGATAAAGAGGAAGATAGAGATGGAGATGGAGGAGAAGGAAAGGGAGAGAGAGAAGAGGAGGGAGAGAGGGAGATATCGAGAGATAGAGAGGGATGGGGAGAGAGATATGGAAAGATAGGGAGATACAGATAAAGAGATATAGATAGAAAGAGAGAGGAACGAGAGAGAGAGTGAATAAGAGAGAGGGAGAGAGAGAGAGAGAGAGAGAGAGAGAGATAATGATATATAGATAGAGAGGGAGAGAGAAGGATAAGGAGATAGAGATATAAAGGGAAAGAGAGGGAAAGAAGTGGTAGAGGCAAGTGATAAAGAGAAAGGGAGAGAAAGAGAGGGGGAAGATAGAGATAAAGGTAGAGATCGAGATAGGGAGGGAGAAACAAGGAGTGTGTGTGTGTGTGTGTATGAGTTAGAGAGAGATATGGAGATAGACAGAGAGGGAGATATATATATAAAGAGAGAGGGGGGGAGGGAGGGAGGGAGAGGGGGAGGGAGAGAAATAGAGAGAGGAGAAAGTAAAGAGATATAGAAAGAGGGAGTGATGGAGAGAGATAGGGAGAGATAACAATAGAAAGGAGAGCTAGAGAGATAGATATAACTTGGGAAAGACAAAGGGGCGAGAGAGATGGAAGGAGAGAGGAAGAGGGAGAGGGCGAAATAGAGATAGAAAGAGGGAGACAATGAGAGAGGGAAGATGGAGAGATAGAGAGATAAAGATATAGGAAGTGATATAGAGAGAGGGGTAGAGAGAGAGAGGGTGGATAGGGAGAGATGGAAAGATATTAGAATTGCTCGAGGTATATATATATATCACTACTCATGGAACATGGGTCAATGAGCTTGACTCTTGAACTACACGATTGAATCCTGATAGCAATATCACAATTTGACATGCTATGGAAAATACCTCCTACTTATCAATTGATGAGCTAAAGGGGCTCTATAATGAATGGTTCATAAGGCACAATACTTGTTGAAGGTTTTGCAAATGGGGTTGCAAGCTAAGTGGGCTTAACCTTGGGGGAAACTTTGTGGTTAAGCGCGCTTGAGCTAGAGTAGTAATGAGATGGGTGACCTCCCGGGAAGGCCCAGTGCTTCACCTCTATGAGCATCACCTAGATGCAATGAGTGTTAAGTGGATCATTCATTATCATGAGAGATGGGTTCTTGTGAATCACTACTCATGGAACATGGGTCAATGAGTTTGACTCTTGAACTACATGGTTGAATCCTGATCGCAATATCACAATTCGACATGTTGTGGAAAATACCTCCTACTTATCAATTGATGAGTCAAAAGGGCTCTATAATGAATGTGTCATAAGGCACAACACTTGTTGAAGGTTTTGCAAATGGGGTTGCAAGATAAGTGGGCTTAACCTTGGGGGAAACTTTGTGGTTAAGCGCACTTGAGCTAGAGTAGTAATGGGTTGGGTGACCTCCTGGGAAGGCCCAGTGCTTCACCTCTATGAGCATCACCTAGATGCAATGAATGCTAAGTGGATCATTCATTATCATGAGAGATGGGTTCTTGTGAATCACTACTCATGGAACATGGGTCAATGAGTTTGACTCTTGAACTACACGGTTGAATCCTGATAGCAATATCACAATTTGACATGTTGTGGAAAATACCTCCTACTTATCAATTGATGAGATAAAGGGGCTCTATAATGAATGGTTCATAAGGAACAACACTTGTTGAAGGTTTTTCAAATGGGGTTGCAAGCTAAGTGGGCTTAACCTTGGGGGAAACTCTATGGTTAAGCGCACTTGAGCTGGAGTAGTAATGGGATGGGTGACCTCCCAGGAAAGCACAGTTCTTCACCTCTGTGAGCATCACCTAGATGCAATGAGTGCTAAGTGGATCATTCATTGTCATGAGATATGGGTTCTTGTGAATCACTACTCATGGAACATGGGTCAATGAGTTTGACTCTTGAACTACATGGTTGAATCCTGATAGCAATATCACATACAGACATTATCAAAACATTGCCTATTCCACTTCTTGAGCCGATACTTCACAAATTGTGATCTTTTGAAAAAGGTATACATAGTCATGACATAGGTTGGCCTATCTTTACTCCACCAATCAACCATAAGATATTGCAGCAAAGGATCTTACAACCATATAAGATGGAACTTAAAGGATGGTTTCTTTGTGGCCCTCATAAAAGTAGTTGTGAGTTTGATAGGACAAATAATTAGAACCCCTCCACTCCAAAATATTAGAGTTGGTAGCCCAGTTGTTGCCTAACCAAAATTTATCCAAAAACTAGTCCAATCTCTCTAAGATAAAATCCTTACCACATCTTCTATTACTCTATGTATACAAACCATTATTAGGCTTTATGTCCACCAAATTCATGGATAAAATGTTATCTTTGAGGTACATGGAATATGGATCCAACCTTTCCACTCCTCCCCTCTTTCCCTCCAAACTGGTAATGACATTAAAGTACCTAACCAAGATCGACAGATATAAGGGAGTTAAGGACTAAATATAATGAATATGTGACTGGAGCTAGGTTTTAATAAGAAAATATGTTGGGACATAAAAATTGGAGGATAAAATAATCTCTCCAAATTCAAAAGTAGAGGCAACCAGTAAGATTGAAAATATGTTCAAGAGTCACCAAAGAGGTGTAATATTTAGTGGGTTCCACAAGCAAGCTGCACCTCATGCATTTCCCTGAGCACCAATACACTAACAATGATTTATCGACCACAATTTGGGAGTCATGTTATACATACTCTCCATTGACAACTTTATCTTTTGGATAAAGATAATATCTAGCAAATGAGCTCTAATCAAATCTCAAACAACTTTTTTATCTAGGGACACTTTTCAATCCCCTTGTATTCTATTAAAGGATAACCATCTTTGAAAATTGGAGAAGTGATAATCATTGATTTTAATTGACCTTGATTCCACCAAAGTCTCCCCCATTGATTTAATTTTATCTTATCTTTCTTTCACCCCACCTGGGGAGGTTTCTCTAGGGCTCCCTTATTGAGGTTCTTTGGTTTTAGACCTAGATTGGATGAGGCTCTACTACCTTTCCCTATATCTAGATCACCCTTCTCCAATAGAGGATTCAACATAGCCAAGGTCGATCTATTGACTACCTCATTATTTTCACTTATCTCTAGAGAACAAGGAGCCACAAGATACATATCTATATCCATTTATGCAACAAGAAGCTCCCTTTTAGAATATTCTAACTATCATCCTCCCTAGTTACGTTCTCGTCCACTCCCAAATTATCTACATTAAAATTAAACCCATTTGGATTTACCTCTTGCTGGTCAAAATTATTCAACGTGTCAAAACAGTTAAAAACCCCATCATCTTGTTAATCTTTGAGGGTTATTTTCTACCCTCTACCCTTATTGTGAGGCTTTAATAGAATGAAAAATCCGTATATTCTTCCTCCACCAACATAGGAGTTTTCCCTTTATCCATATTGGGTGATTGACAAGGAGGCACATTGGATAGGACCCATGTAGGGGTAATCCTAGTACACTTCCTTTGGAAGTGACCATATTCATGGCATACCCAACACTGGAATGGAAGAGATTAATAATCAAGTTGTTGGATCCATGACGTAGATCCAAGATGAATTTAAAACGAATATAGCAAGATTTTATTTAAATTAATTTCAATATAGTTACAGGCATAATACATTACCTTTTTATCCAATATTTGTTGCAATGGATCCACAGGCTTGCCTAGCAAAAAAGCAATCATATGCAAAATATCATTCCTCCATAACTCTAATGGGAACCAAGGTAGCCTCACCAAAATAAGAATTCTTTTTTAGAGTTCCTCTATAGGGTTAAAACCAATATGTCATGGCTTGATAAATAGGCCAACCTACTTGTAATACCAAGTCCTCCCTCAAAGGCCTTATTCCAATTAGCCAAACAATTAAAAACCATCATGAAGTACTTATTAGCCACCAATGTCACCTCCATCACACCTCGAGGTTCCAAGTATGATGATCCTAAGATTCTAAAAATGGGAGAGATACCCAAATCCCCGTTAACTTTCAAATCAAGGTATAATTAGATAGGTAGTTGACATCCTCCACTGCATAGTCCGGTTGAATCACCAAAACTAGTCAATCTTGGCTCCTTTCTAGGCATCCATTCACTTTTGGAATTCAAGGACTGTTAGGAAAAGGTGTGTTTTCCCCCTTGCATAATGTTATAATGTAATATTTTAATGTTATTTATGGTGCACCTAGGGGATGTAGGGATGAATGCATCACATTAGTTAGCATTCTTGGGGCCACTTTATGTGTTATATAATATTATGATAAATATTTAATGTGGGGTTGCACATTGGGGAAATATTAATGTTGGGAAAACTTAGTGCCAAAAATTAAATGTTGGGGTTAATGGTTTTGTAAGTTCATGGTATTAATCGTGCGATTTTATGTAATACCACTTGGTGGTTTTATGTAAGTGTATATATATAGAAGCAATTACATGGGTAGTTGTCTAAATTTGGCTAGTTGGCTAGTTGGCTTGATTATTTAGCTAAGGGTTTGAGAGAATATCTTGTTAGAATTTGTGAGGTTTGAAGTAGGGCATGGGATGTGTGGTTACATGGTTGTTCACATGGAGTTCTTGAAGAGGGCTTGATGTTTCATAGGTATTCATGGAGAACTCTTAAGATGTATTATAATCTTTATTGCTGAATAATATATGAGTGATGGATTATTTTGGAGGCTAGGTTTTTCCCTCTTGAAAGTTTTCCTATGGTATATCTTGTGTCATATTTGATGGTATATTATCTATTCTTTTGCATATAGATTTTGAATACTTGTTTGCATATATTTCTCTATTGGGTTATGTGGAAATTATCTTGGGTGGATGGTTATTTCCTTTCAAGGACCACCATTATGTGACAAGCCTTACCCACTCATGAATTTGTTCAAAAAATTGATTGCACTCACATGCATGGACAAGGATGAATCATTCCCCATCAAAACCTCTCGCAATGACACATTTTTCTTAAAACTCAAGCCTCTAATTGAGCCATACTCTGAAACAAAGAAAAATTAAAATACTCACCAAACCTTATTCAACCAACCACAACATAAAGTACCCCCAAAAAGAATCCTTTTAATATCTCATAGCCTCCCATACCATGTACATCTTCCACTTGCACTTTTACTTTAAAGAAATCGAGCTAAGATCGTAGATAGGGCCTGAGAACCCTAACCTGCACCACACCGCTCAACTCTCCTCTTGTCACCATCATTATCCCTTCTTTCCATATCCTTTATCTTCTTGTTGAAAGCATCATTTATAATAAATTTATTTTGTAGGTCAAAAGGTGTTGAAAAACCTAGCTTTGAGAACCTTTTTACCTTTCCATGTAGCTTCACTAATATTTTCCACATTGATTCAACAACCCTTAATTCACCTAACTTCACACATTTTTGAATGATAGATGATTCCTTTATTAAGGGACCACTCTTGTTGTGAATTCCTGTGGATGTGATTGTATTTCCAAGGATTTTGACATGATTCTTAGAAGTATATTTCTATCTAACCTCATGTTTTAAACATTTTAATTTGGGAGGAGCGATGAGGGTGACTTAGCTAGGGTTTTAGTGGTATTATTTTATGTGGAGGAGGTGTTGGACTTCCTCCCTAATTTTTTTAGTCCTCTCATAAGGTGGCCCTCTTTTCTCATTGTTTTTCCTCATGTGTTTCTTTTATTTGTATTTCTTTATCATTGTATTTGGATGTGCATTCTCTCTCTACAAACATTTTTTATGAGTGTCCTCGCTATATTTATGATATCTCCCCAACTTTTTGTACTTAGTCATTATGGAGGGTGAACCTCCTAACGACTCAAAGAGGGAAACAAATAATTTAGGAAATAATAAGTCTCATCGGGATGTGGTTACAAATGAGAAGTGTGAAATCTCAAACCCACAATGGTTAACGGTTAAAAATGTCCCTCCTATGTTTTGGTCCTTTCTTCCTCAGATGCTTTCCCCATTAGGGAAGGTGCTAAGAATTGATGAAACTAGATTCATTCTTCCACATATGGATGTAAGATCCCTGGTATCTCTTTCACTTGGAATCGATATTCCTGATGTAATTGACATTAACCTTGACGAGTCTTGCTTCTCCTGTGAGATTGAAACCCTTGGGGGTCTTAATGCATATTTTCTCTATAGGAAAGAAGGTCATATAAGAAGAAATTGCTCGATCATTTTGAATAGGCCGAGTGCCAGGAAAAACACTAACAAGTTGGTGGTTAATAAGAGTGCACCAATGCATGATAAGGGTTATAACTTATAACCCTAGTTAAGACTGCGACATTAAGGACTTATCTTTGAATCATGTTGCTTTTGGTGATGTGCCATCTATCAATGATATTAATCACCTAGTTATCCTGACATCTATGGCTAAATTTAACCCAATATCAATTCCATCCAATTGCTTGGCTAAGGATATTTTCATAAATGGTGGTCCTCCTCGGGCCCTTTGACATTATGATTCTAGCTAACTGTGGCCTCTTAGACCTCGACTCTTCCATTTTAGAGACTCATGTTTTTAACTCCCCTAGTGGGCAAAAAACTCTACTTCCTATCCCTAATAAAATGAATGATATGGATAGTGCTCTATTAACCTTCTTGAGCTCTAGAAAAAATATTTCCCAACAAATTATCATGGACAAGATTAGGCAAAATATTGCCTTAAAGAATAGTTGCAATAAAGAAAAAGAAGGTTGTGAAAGCTCTATGGTGGGAAAATTTGAATACAATCCCCATGCGGAGATAGTCCTAAATGAGGATAACAGTAAAAAAGATTCTTCTCTCTCTCCAATCTTTGATCCCTCCTCGGTGATCAAGAGCATTACTTAGGAATTTGAATCCAAAAACCAACTTACTAGGAATGTGCAAATGTTTAGTGGTTTAACAATCCCGTATAATTCAGATTCAAAAATTAAACAAAAAGAATGTTCTAATTCAACGACTATGGACATTCTGATATTTAGGATGGGAATAATGACAATGGTCCTTTTGTCATTATAGATAATAATTTGAATAAAATTTCTCTTGAACCTATTCAAACCAATAGATCTTTGCAGATTCCTAGTAAGTTGATTAGCAATACCAAGGGTAACATTACATTCTTGAACTCTTTGTCCATATACCCAATCAAATGCAGAACTCTGGTAAAATTTTGGTTATAAACAAAGAGCTACAAATCGATGCTAACATTAAATATTCCAAAGAGGTATCTTTATAGACTCCTAGCAAGTTGATTAGTAATTCTAATGATAAAAATTTATATTTGAACTCTTCAAATATACCCAATCATATACATAATTCTGGTCATATGTTGGTTATAAACAATGAGTTGCAAATAGATTCTATTAATAACTGTTCCAAAGAGGTTGGTAATAATGCATATGTGAAAAAAGATGATCAAGGATTCCCCTTAGTCTATCATACTATTAAAGATGGATTTATTATAGAGAACGATTTTGGTTCCCTTGCAAGAACTACTCGGGTTGGATGTAATAAGGAAGTTTCAGAAAAGGAACTACTCCCTAGGTTTGCCTCTCCCTCCACGCCAGGTTGTGTTTCCAAGGAAAAAATCATTTATTCTAGTTTTGGAAAGATTACTATTTCCAATCACAAAATAAAAAAATGACTAAGGAATCCCTAACACCTTATTCCAAAAGGAAAGACATCGAGGATTATTTTCCTAAATACATTGATAGCTTTAGGAAATCAGTGGCACCTCCTAAATTTTTGCATTGATGGGGTTTTAGTGTGTTTCCTGGAATGTTAGGGGTATTCAATCCCTTGACAAAAAGTATATTGTCAGAAGATTCTTAAGACTAAATATGTTATCTTCCTACAAGAAGTAAATGCCAGTAAATATAGTTTGGAAACAAACTTGAAGCTCATTTGGAAAGATGCCTCCTAATATTCTACCAACCATGATAGAGGTAAGGGAGGCTTTGTTATCTTTCTCTCTAATAGTTGGAAACAACATGTGATTGAATCGAGCACCTATCCCCGTAATATGGTTGTATGGATATTCATTGTAAAAGATCATATCAAGTTTGGCATTTGTTCTATTTATGCCCCTAAAGAATATAGGGATAAGATTGAACTATGGAAATGGTTATGTAACTTACAAGACATCCCTCCAGATCATTGGAGGGGATTTCAATATGATTAAATGTAATGAAGATAAAACTGGAGGTATCAGGATGGACTGGAAGGGTAGTGAGAAATACTTTTGGTCTAGAATGAATTCTAAAATTAACCTCTTTGAACCCTTGGAGGGGAAAAATAAAGATAATAAGACTGTTTAGTTCACTTGTTGTAACTCACATAAAGGTAATAAAAGAATATACTCCAAACTTGACAAGTTTTAAGCTAATAGGGATGTCTTTAAATTTGGCAATAATGAGGATGGGTGTAGGGTTAGTGTATGCCCCTCCTTTTTATCAAACCATCACCCTACCAAGGCAAATATTCTAATTAATAACTTGGGATCTAATATACACAAAGGATCTACTAATTTTATGCTCAACACAAAATACTGAATGATTATGAGTCTAATGATGCAATATTTACTCTCAAGGAGACAACAAATGTATTCTTAAAGGAAAACAACCATTGAAAGATGGGAACATAATTTTAATGGTTGGAAATTAATTTTTCAAACCACAGGGAAGAAGAGAGCCATATATTAAAGGGAGTTTGAAAATGGTCTCAATGAGAAATTGTTGAACATTGAGACCCATATCCATAATGATCCCTCTAATGTTGAGTTAAATGAGGAACTCACTGTAACTAAAGACTCTTTAAGGAGATTACAGTTGTTCAGGATCCAAGGTCTAAGAGTTAGGACAAAGTTGAATTGGCTTTGTAATGGAGATAAGGGTACAAAATTATTTTTTAGATATATAAACGAGAAAAGTTTTAGAGAGAAAATTGATAAAAATTGGGTGGGTGACAACATCACTAGTGATACTAAGCAAATTAAAGTTTATTTATTTAGCTTCTATAAGGGGCTCTTCACATTTGAAGGCAATAACCTCTCTAGTCAAAGAGCAAGGAAGTTTTGCAAGAAGCTCATTCCTAATAAAATATGTTTGGAGAACTCTATCACTTCAAGCAATGAAATTACCCTTGATGAAATTAAGAGGGAAATAAATATCTTAAATAATGATAAATCCCCTAGAGCATATGGGCTACCTATGGAATTTTATAAGAGAAACATTGAATGGGTTAGCAAGGATCTACTTCAAATATATAAGGAAGTCATTAAAGCTAGAACCTTGGGAAGTAACATCAATAAAGGTGTGATCAAAATACTTCCAAAAAATTGGGACAAGGCCCTTATTAAGAACTGCCACCCCATCACTTTGCTTAATATCTCATATAATATCCTGGCTAAGTTTTGGCCCTAAGACTTGTTGATATCTTCCCTACCTTTGTTAGCAATACTCAAACTAGCTTAATTAAAGGGATATACATTCTTGAGAACCTCATAAATAGTTGGGAGGCTATGAATTGGAATAGACAAACCAACAAAAAATCTGCTATGTTCCTATTAAAATTTGAGAAAGTATATGATAGAATGGAGTGGCCCTTCTTGCTTATGACCCTAGAGGCATTTGGTTTCCCTAACAATCTTTGTAACCTTGTGAGTATCCTGCTGAAAGATGTAGTTGCCTAGATTGAAGTCAATGGTGATCTATCTGATACCTTTATTTTGGAAAGATCCATTAGGCAAGGATTTCCACGTCTCCTTGCCTTGTTTGTCATTTCTTTGAATTCCATATTTAATCTATTAAGAGAATCCTCCTTGTCCCCTAAGATTAAGGGTATATCTCTCCCCAATAAGGAAGACCTTCTTAACATCCAATTTATAGATGACACAACTCTACTTATGGATCTTGATGAAAGAAATTTGGAGAGTCTCATAAAAAAATTGAATATGTTATGCTCTGCATCTAGTGCAAAGCTCTTAATTGCCAAATATCGTCTTGAAAGAGATCAACACTTTCTTCCACAGGATAATCTGGTTGTGCATATTCGTCTTGTTCAGCCTCATAGTATCTTGCAACAATATTGGTAGGTGGGGCTTCAAGTGCAAGTCTCCCTTGTGGTGCTGGAAGGTGAGCTTGGTTCTTGTTTCCAACATAGTTGGGAAAATTCCTCCTTGGGACGTCCTTGTAGGTATTTTTTGTTGTTTGAAACTTTCTTTTTCAAAGCTAAGATTTCATTCACCAGCCTTTGGACCATGGGATCTAAAAAGTTGGAACTGGCGTTAGGAGAATTGGTATTAGATGTTGAAGATCTTGATGCATGCATCCTTTTGTTGGTGTTGGTGTTCAACCTTATTTCTCTAGCAAGGATCATATCGTCTTCAAGACTGGTAGCCAATTTTTGAGTTGCTTTAACACTGGCAAGATTTTACCTGCGTAAGAAGAAACTTACTTTAGGCAATTGTGTGTTGATGAAAAAGCACTTCAGATTATGATCCGCTAGTTTTGCATCATGTGGGATCCGTGTCACCAACTTGTTGAACTTATCCATGAACTCGCGCATGGGTTCATGGGCCTCTTTCTGCATGGTTGTGAGTTGCACCAACAAAGAGTGCGCATCTTCAACAGGTTTGACTATTTCTTCAAACTTTGTGCGAAGAGTGGCCCAGTAGGTGACTAAAGCATTTGGAAGAGTATAGAACCATTAGAAAGCAACCCCTTGGAGGGATTCAATGAATAATCTTACAGAAATGTCTTCATGCTCTATGTCGAGAACACCACAAACGATGTAGAAGGAAGAAATATGTTCATCAAGATGTTGTTTGTCGTCGCCTAGAAACTTTGGAAGATGCTTTCTTGAAACACATGGAAGTTCATGAAGAGGTGTGGCCAAACGAAGGGGACCAAAAGAATTTCCCCATGGTCCTGCAGGTGGTGCGGCCATAGCGGTTTGAACAACAGGTACCTATGTTGGAACTCTGTGGAAGACAAAAGATTCACTCGAGAGAGGAGATCTTATTCTTTACAGAGGGTATCTTGTGGTTCGCTGCAATGGAGATCTTACTCACGGAGGAGTAGGAGGAGTGTTGTGTTGCCAAAAAAATTCAAAAAGTGGATCCACTACTCCTTGGGCCCTCTGACTTTGTGTATAGGTTCTAGCTGCCAAAATGTAGATTTGAACAAGATAGAGATCAAAATTAACAATATACAAGAATACAATAAGATATTGGAAAAATTATTTACTTTAATCAATGCATGAGGCTTTAATTGTGTGTGTCGTTCCCCAGCGGAGTCGCCAAAAAACTATTGGGTGAAAATTATGTAATCCTCTTTTCAATAGATTACACAACCTTGATTTCAACCACAACTGTGTGAGATGTAATCTCTCCTCTCAGAAAGGGGAGGCACCCTTCTTACTGCTTATAGAAGCTTAAGTAAAACTAATTAAATATTCACAAAATGTACACTACAATTACGAGATGGGGGTGTGTGTCACATTCATACTTCTCTCTTTTTTTAGAGAAGATGTTTTACAATGTTGTAGAAGTTGATAAATCCAACTTCACAGAACCCAAGAACACCTGCATGCAAAAATACCTGTCACAAGAGAAGAATGGAGGCAAAGCAAGAATGGCTCTAAAAATTGAGAGATTATTATTCAAAGAGGGAATAAATTAAAATACAATGATCAATCCTTATAAAAGGATATTGTGCAACCCTAAAGAAACCCTAAAGGGAAAATGTATTTAATAATTAAAATAATTATTAAATACCTATAATGCAAAACTAAGTGAATCTTAATAAAGGAATAAAAGGTGACTTAATTAAAATAATTAAGTGAAATAAACCTTTTACTCTAACCCCCCCCCCTTAAGATGAACTTAGGGAGTAGCTAAAACACTAGAAAAAAGATGCATGAAAGCAAAGATGGGTCCCGACAACTAGGCCTGATCAGGTACCCATTTACAAATGAAAGAATGAGGTAGAGAAGAAAACCCAGTGGGACAAAACCCCCCTACAATGAGATTACATGTTGCAAAGAATCACTGGATGAACACTGTGGAGTAACACTGGAACCTGATTCTAGCAAGCAAGGAAAGATACTTTTGTTTACTATTGAGACCAGATGAGAGTCATTGATTGACTCAAGGAATCATGATAAAGCAATAGCAGACCTGATGCCACAGAACACTCGAAAACTCCAAACTGGCACAACCCTGGAATCTACGAAGCAACGGTCTGATTATTGAATGATGTATTACTGAAAATGAAGTGCAAAGATTCAAGTTTCACCCTTCCAACTGCCAAAACATCCAAGTAAAATCCAAAAAACCCATCGGGCCAAATATGGACTAAGCAATCAACCTAGGATAGGTACAGAAAAATTGAATGGATAACAACGTAGAGCTCCTCAATGCCTTTCTAATTCTGCAAAGATAGCGAAAATCAGAGATCGTGGCAAAAATTTATGAGCTCGGAAGTGATAAATGAACATCTAACTTCAAACAGAAATAAATGTAGATAAATAGAAAATTACTGAAAAATACACTACACCATAGGATAGTGCTCAGAACCAGCTTTACGAAAATATCTCATTTTCCTGATTTTGATACCGTATGCCCAAGTTATGCCAAAAAGAAAAAAACTACTTGTTTAGGGAAAACTGGGGTTAGGAGGGGGCAAAGAGGGTTGTACGACCACTGACATCATCGACTTACGAGCTTATATTTGATGGCCTAGAGGCCGTCACGAAAAAAAATGCCATCCTACAAAAAAAATTGATGGTCGTCGAACTGGCACTTGGTGGACTGGCCCTCAGTTCTCCATACGACCGTTGCAAGGGCTAAGGTGGGCCGACGGAGCTCCTGGTCGGCGATAAGACCTTGGCAGGGGCTGAAATCCAGCAGGGGGTTAGGCGCATAGCCCCTGGTCCCCCATATGACCGAGCCTGGTGCTGAGGGAGCTCACGGGGGTTGGGCCAGCCAACGGTGGATGAGTGGGGGTGTCGCCCGATGGCCACTAGGTGGCGCGGTGGTGGCGCCCAACTTTATAACTGGAGGCGCAAAATTTTATGAAAAAAATATTTCTTTTTTTTCATTTTTTTTTTCGCAATTTCTTGCCTCAAACTGCGTGCCATGGGGTCGTACGACCTTGGGGCAATTTTTTTTTTGCCTCTCCGATCGACTGTGTCCAAAATGGATGAATGCACAGTCAATTTAGGGGTTTTTGGGCACTGTAGACTCAATGGCAAGGTCCGTTTGAGCCCAAAGTGCTCCGATCTACAAGGTGTGCCTTGGATCAAGAGAAAAAATACTAAAACCCTTGAACCCAAGAAGCTCCAAAAATCTTCAAAAACCAAGAACAGGCAGTAGCAGGTCCGTGCTCTAATACCATGTAGAAGTTGATAAATCCAACTTCACATAACCCAAAACACCTGCATGCAAAAATACCTGTCACAAGAGAAGAATGGAGGCAAAGCAAGAATGGCTTTGAAAATTGAGAGATTATTATTCAGAGAGGGAATAAATTAAAATACAATGATCAATCCTTATAAAAGGAGATTGTGCAACCCTAAAGGGAAAATGTATTTAATAATTAAAATAATTATTAAATACCTATAATGCAAAACTAAGTGAATCTTAAGAAAGGAATAAAAGGTGACTTAATTAAACTAATTAAGTGAAATAAACCTTTTACTCTAACAAATGCTTCATAGTTGATAGTTTTGATTCGATACAACTTTAAACTAAAAACAAGTAGTAATCCCAATATCTCTATCTTGTCAAAGCAAAGAGTAGAGATACCAGTGTGATAATAATAAAAAATAAAATGAGAAAGAAAAGCTCACGAAGGCACAAAGTCGTTTTGTAGCTTTTTGCTGATGGATCCTTGAGATACGTAACGTTTGTCGTATTAGAAGCACAAAGTCTTCTTAGATACAACAATTCCACAAGCAACATGAACAATTACAAGCACAAAGTCTTGTAGATCATTCAACAATAGTATTCAAACATAAACAAAAATTCGAATAGAAATTATAACACAAAGTCTACACAGATTTATCCAAAGCCCTTAGATCTCACACACTAATCACTGCCAATCTTAATCAAATCCAAAAGATAACTGATCCAACACAAAGTCTGGTATGCAACTTCCTTCTTTATTGATCAGATTTAGATTCAAAAAATTGAACACAAAGTCTCAATGTTTGTTTCACAAATGTGTAGCACTTTTTGCAAAAGATAAAAGATAAAGATTACAATAGAAATCCCTCCTATTTATAAAAGAGAGAGATGAGTAAATCTAAGAAATTAGTTGAGCAAAAATAGGAAAGTAGGTGAGCTAATTTAGGAAAACCTAACTTTGACTTAGTCAAGATGTTGTCTATCTTTTTGGGAAAATATCTTTGATTTTGCATGTAATTACATTTTCTCAAAAGACATTTAAGATGTCGTAAACTATTTACAAAATGTGTAAAAGAAAGCATAAAAATATTCAACACTGGAGAGGAAAAGATGTCTTCATGATTTCTTGCTTTGGGCGTGGAAATCTTTGTATTTCTTCTTTGTCTCCAGGATGAATGTCTCATTTGGACCAGTAGTATAATCCACAATGGTGTGAACTCTGGTAATTGATCTTTTGGTCGATGAGTGAAGCTTTTTGCATCTATCAAGATGCGTCTTTATATTATCTAGAGAAAGCTGCAAGTCAAAAATTGTGTGCATAGAGGTCTTTGAAAAATTGACATTCTCCACTTGCTCCATGACGACCTCCTTGTAGATCCTGGAAAGTTCACTGGTCGGGAGGAAAATATGATCTTCATCAAGGAGCTTACTCGGTAACTCCTTAATTTCTTCTTCTAGATAGCCTGATGTCCTTTGACATCTTCTTGTAATTGGTGGAGATCTTCAATAAGAGACTGAATCACCTGAATTCAATGCTTGAAAGATTCTCTTACCTCCGCGTACTTCTCTTTGTTGGGAATTACCTCAACTTTCACCAACTTACTCAGCTTTACCTCTTTCATTTATGACCAAAATGAGAGGTGTTTGTCCATTTTTTTTGCTCTTAGGAGAGAACGCTTTTTTCTTTATCAAGCTCTACTTTTAGTGTGGCTATCTGAGTAGCCTTCTCATTTGCAACAATTATTATCTAGGAACCATGTTGTATCATTTCATCAATGAAATCATATAATGCTTTACCTTTGGAGGCAAACTTCTCTACTTTCAGTACTGCTGGTTCCTCAATGCTTATCATGGCCATAGATTGTGTACTCCCTGAAGAGCTTGCTAATTTTCTCAAAAGAACTTCATAATGCTCAACCTTCTCTTTGTACACATCATAGGCTTGCTCCATCTTGTCGAGCCTTCCTGCCAATGCATCTAAGACTACCTGAGCATCTTCCTTGGCACTCTCATTTGTTACTTTGCCAAGTTGGATTCTTGTTACTATGTATTCCTCCATGGCAACATCACCTTCTTCTTATGGGAGTGGACCAATCTCTACAGACTTTTGACCAGCCTTGTCAACATGAAGCCTTGAATGTACTTTGGCCTTTTTCTTCCCCTTGGCTTTTGGAGGGGCTATTTCTTCAAGATTGAGCTCTTCTGGAGAAATCATTTGTTTCTTTCGCTTTGATACTTGAGATACCAACCAAGGGGGAAGAGAGGAACCATGTGCTTCTTGACTGACCATCAACTCTTGTGTCACAGTCGCTCCTATAGAAATGACCGGTATGGTGACAATTGGGGTAGTGTTTGTCATGACTGCTCCAATAGATTGTACACCAAGTTGACCTTGCAGAGACTCATGCATAAACCTGTTGAATTCATATTCAGAAGTGATGTCATAAGACGAAGATGACAAACTGGGAATAAAGGATGGAGAGCTTGATAAAATATCAATAACTTGAGTATTGGAAACTACAGGGGGAGTAGCAAGCACTGTTGACATTCCATGTATGGCTGATGTAGGAGAGGGTGATGTAGGAAGAGGAGGTGGAGGAGTATTAGGATTAGGAGGTATGTAAGGAACATTTGAAGTAATGGGTGATGACATTTGGGGAAGGTATTCAACAATATTCTCGTGTGGAGAAAGGGTTTGTTCTTTGTCATGCCTAAGCTTCTCTTTATCACCTTCTTGTTCATCGTCATCTTCTTCAGTATCTTGATCTTCTAGAGAATCTTCTTCTTCCTTAGAATCTTCTTCATCAAATTCCTCTTCTTCTGAATCCTCTTCAGAAATCGATTCCTAGCTTTCATTTCCTTCACCTTCGGACTCTTTTTCTTTAGAAATAAGTCCTTTCCCCTTTGAGTGAGTAGATTTGGATTTCGTAGCCTCTTCTTCTTCAATAGCACATGTATCTCTTTTTCCAACAATGAACTTGATTTTAGGACCTTTGCGGGAAGAAGAGGGAGTAGTTGCATGTTTGTCTTTTGTGTGAAGTTCCTATTGTTGGTTGGCTTCTGATCTAGGTACCTCTCCTGATTCCGTCCTGAAGGCTTTCATATGGAAACCATGCTTGTGCAACCATTCTGTTGTGTTGGATAATATGGGGGCAAGCCTTTCCCTAATGTATATACTTTCCTTTTTAGACCATTAAATGGGAGGCAAAGGTATCTTAGAGATCTCATTTTCATCATAGGTAGCATTCATGATGTTGCCAGGATCTTTAAAATCCTTAGGTAGGTCAACAACACCAAGATCCTTGATCTTCTCTATGGTTAACCTACAATAATCCATTTTGCAGATGTCCTCTTCATCTCTGCATTCCGCCCATATGTCTTCAAAATGATAAACATGTCGGTGACCTACCTTGGGTTTCCTTTTCAAATCGCAGTAGTCAAAGTCATGTTTATGCTTGTAAGTCTTGATAGTCATTACTTGCATTTCTACATAGACTAATTTGGCCTTTTGTACACTTTTAATAGTGTACCTTCCAATAGTTAGTGGAAATTTGAACCCTGGCTTATGAATTCTCATTCATTCCTTGTGAACTGAAATAAGTTGTCTGCATAGTTCCATTAGAATCCATTTATCTGAGGGATATCTAGGTAGAATGTAGGGACACCCAGTATATAAACCTACTCTTATGTAAGTAAAGGTTGGGAATTGCAAAAAGATACAACCAACTTTGCTAACAACTTTGTAAGCCTCATCCAACACTCCTTTCCTTTCAAGGGTTGGATCGAAAGTAAATAGTAGGGGTGCAAAGAAGGCATTTGTAACTCTTCTAAAATGATGGAAGCTTTCTCTCATATTCAATTGATAATAATAATCATATATAGGTATAGAGTGTTTGTTCCCCTTTGTAGACAAACCTGGGTATTGCCTCATAACTGCAGTTGCATACACTGAATAAGAAGGCATGTAGAATTTCAAAGTGGTCGGTACATTGATCAACTTCTCATGAATTTCATCACTGATCTGAGTCACCCAATCTATATGGGCTTTCTTTCTCCTGATTATGCTGATGTATTCATACATCCAATCTTGAAAATGGCATGATCGAGGCAAGCCCTTCACCCTGCTCAAAAGAGTAATCATATCCCTAACGTCCTCTTTGAAGTCACTTCGAGGAAGCCCTTTAGGCCATCTAGAAATTGAGTGCCTTGGAGTTTTTCAACCATTGAGAGTTAATCAATGTTTTAGCTTTATTAGAATCTTTATCAAAATCTCTTGTGCTTGTTGAATTGAGATCGATGCATATTGTTCCATATGTGGGACTTTGAAAACAATGTCAAAGAATTTAGGATCCAATATCATCATGATTTGAATCGTGAAATCTCTCACACTTTTGTCCTCTTGGATGTAGTGAGATGCAACTTGTAGCACGAACTCTATGTTGTGAGCAGAAGTCAGAAATGTTGACACCAACTGCAAGTTGCTATGAACAATGGATCTCAAGTTATCTTCTAATGGCATTTTCTGAGTTCTCATTACAAAATCTTGCAGGTCTTGGTGACCAATTTTGGTGTCTTTAATTTCATCCACCTTTGAGATCACCACAGTTGGTGGAAAGACACCCTGATATTTGTATTTTATCTTGCCTTCTTTCTTGGAAGATGGCAGGGGTTCTTCAACTGTCATTTAGAGATGTCAAAACAGAAGATTTATCACCTTCGAGGGTTGCTTGTGAGAATTTGACAGGAACTGTAAGAATAGTGGATCAATAGGTATTAGGAGAAAATTGCAATGTTGGAAAGCGTGCAATGAGTAAGGCAATTTGGAGCAACTGCATTTTGGCTACAAGGCACGAAAAATGGAGCATAAGCAAGAAAACGAAGTTCAAAGCAAGAAACGAGGCATATATGGGTGTTAGAGAAAAAGCAGTTTTTGGTTTAGGAGAGCTGAAAATCAACGCTCTTGCACCTTGTATTGCATGGTAGGTGTCAGAGCATTGAAAATCAGCGCTTTAACACCATGGGAAAAGCATGTTGATGTCAGAGCACTGAAAATCAACGCTATGACACTAGAGTGTGGGAAACCAAGTTTGGTGTCAGAGCACTGATTTTCAACGCCCTGACACCAAAAGTGATGAGGTAAGTTTAGTGCTTGGACGATGAATTTCACCACTCGAGCACTTGAGAATGATGATGCATCATTCTGTGTGATGGCGGATAATTTCACTACCATGTCATTTGAATTTCTGGGAGATTTTGTGTTCGAGTGGTGAAAATCACTGCTCGAGCACTTGAGAATGATGGTCTTTCGAACAACATGAAGCTTTATCATGCATGGATTCAAAATTTCCCCGCTCATGGGTGATACACTTGAAGGTCAAAAGAAACAAATAGTGACAAAGGACAAACCCTTGTGGAGATAAAGTAACCTAGGACACACTACCACAAACAAAACCCTCACAAAAATATAAAGAGCATAATCGAATATGAACAGAAGGTAAAGGATAAATGACGAGATTTAAAAACCCCAAATGATATGAAAATGGTTAGGTGACATGAAAAGGGAAAAGAGATAGTTAAAAATGAAAGGATGGCGACAAGAAATAAAGAGATAAACAACATACCTAGTGAAAATGGCGATGAAAACTCAAACTCGATGCTTGGAGAGATCTTTGAAATCGGGTTGCAAGAATTTTGGAGAGTGATCCACGTAAGGAGGAGGAAGAAATGAAAAGTAACAAAGTCAAAATAACCTAAAAATGTTTATAAACAACTAAAATAAAGTTAAGTTTGATGCATTAATTGCGCCATGAACACTCAAGTTAAAATACAAAAAGGTGCAAAAGCGATGAAAATCACCGCTTGCACACCAATAAAACAAAATGAAGAGATAAGTGCATAAGTGGTGAATTTCACCATTTTTGCACCTAAGAAGGGACCCTAGGTGTAGGAGTGTTGAAAATCAACGCTCCAGCACCTAAAGTTAAAACTTTTGAAGTGAAGGGTGGTGTAGGGGCGCTGAAAATCATTGCTCTTGCACCATAAAAAAAAGACTAACTCCCGACAGAAGGGAATTAACAAAAACACTCGTTTCAGAGATGTTTGAAAGACGATGATTGAGAGACATTCAAACAGACAATTCAAGCATAAGGACTACATGTTGAGGGTGATTGAAGAATCACCTCGTTTTGCGTTCTTGAAACACACAGACCTATGAAACAAATTTTGTAGGGGGGTTATCAGTGAATCGGGCGCTGCTTGATTCTCTAATAACACACCCAAGAAAGCTTGCTTTAACTGGCTTCTTATTCTTCAAAAGTTGGTTTTCATATTTTGCCATACTAATATAGAAATGTGTAATATATGCAGACAACTCGAGTCAATAAAACATATTTTTTTACTGTTATTTTGCTAAAGAGGTTTGGAATTTATTTTTTTATAATTTAAAGGGTTGGGGGAATAGTATTAATTAGAAAGATATTCTTTGTGGGACTTTAAGTAAGTTGAATAAGGAAGAAAACATATTTTGCTTAATATTTACTATTAAAATTTTATGGTCAATATGGATTTAAAGGAAAGAGGAAAAACATCAAGGAACAAGGAGGTCACTTACTGTGTCTTGTAAAATACTCATGGTTTACAATGTTTCATTGCATGTCACTTTAACCATTGAGGTGTCTAAAACACAAGCTCATGAAGTTGTTGAATGAAGGAACAATGAGGGTCAATAAAATTAAGTTAGGATATAGAAACTCTTGGCCATTTGACAAAGATGAGAACACTCCCTTCTGGCGAGGATACCTGTAGATACAAAATAAATTCAAATACAACAATTCGCCTAACAAGAACAAAAAGAATCTTGAAATAAAAAGCAAATAAAAATTCCACTTTAACAATGATGCAGATGGTACCTTTGAGGTAGTTAGATCTAATGATGTGATTTCTGAGATTGATACACCTATTGGATGGATGGAATGGGACCAAGAAAACAAAAATATATAGTGATTATATATATGTATATTTTTTTGAACCTTCAACAACAATTAACATGTAAATTTGTATGGTTAGCTACTTAAGATAACAATATAGATGGTTATTTTTGAACTCTAGTTATCTTATTCATACAATTGACTTAAAACCTTGTGTGCTCTGCCTAGATTTGTTGTAGCCACATGAGCTGATATAAGTCTGAATGATTGTAATCTCAATGTTTATGAACTATCTTTAATACAAAAAAAATCCTTTGGATGTTGATTTATGATCACTTTTTTTTAAGACTGAAGGAGTCGAGTATCCCCTCCTATAAACTACATTGTATCTGGTAAAATTTTTCACATGACCGATGACACTAGCGTGACATGCCCTTTGGTACCATAGGGAAAAAAGGGAGACTAGACCTCATGACCTCCTTCCTACAACAGGATGCTTTAGCCAATCAAGCTAGGCCCTCCATCCCATTGATTCATGATCACTAACTTTATACATCATTTCTAAATTTTTCTTTGTTTTGGTCTCTCTAAAATCATCCCTTTTTCTAATTTTAACAAGCTTGTCAAACTATAGCTATGGACCATTGATGAATTCAAATATTTTATTCAAATAATTAATTTTCTAGATTATTTCCTCCCAAAATTTATTTTTATAAGAATTATTGTTTGCTTAGAAAATTCAAATACTTTTATGGTAGTCATTATGTTGTAATTTTTTATAGTTTTTTATCCAAATTTCTTGCACTTTGTGCTCTCTTTTTATGATTTTTTTCCTCCTTTATTAGGCCTTCTTACACTTTCTTTGTTGATATATTGGCTTCCCTCTACTTCTATTGTAATTTTTTTGAGTTCTCTCTTTCATTATTATAGTTATTTATTCTTTCTTCCAACTTTTTTTTCAATTCTTTTAATTTCACCAGTACTTGTTCATTTACATTGATCATAGATGTAGAGGAAAATATTTTTATCATTTTATTCAAGTCACTAATTTTGTTATCTATTGTTTTCCTCCTTAATTTCTTATTTTTCAGGACTTCCTATAAATTTTCTATTTTATTATTTGACCTCTTTATTTCTCTCTATCTTTAGTAATGATGTGTATACCACATTATTGTTCCTTAATTCATTTAGTTTGTCCCAATTTTTATTCCACTAAAATATAATGAAAGGGTGCTTAATTCACACTCAAAGTGATGTATTTGATCATTTGGTTTGTTAAGTTTTAGAAAAACATATAATTACTTCACGGTGTTTGTATTTGGGTTATATGTAGACAATACCCTAACTATTTTAGGTTTTTAATTTATAGCACACCTTAATTTTGTATTCAAAACTTGTGGCTAATGTTTCAATCTAATGATTGAATATAAAAGGATTAATTAGAGTTTTGGGGCCCTTTGTTTCATGCTAAGGATAAGATATTCTTATCCCCATCACACCAACCAGAGGGGTCCCTGCTACAATTAAATATTTTAAGGTGGAGATACTATGCACAAGATTACTTTTATCTATGATTGTTGGAATATTTTACCTCTTTTTATGGCCTTGTTCATCTATAGTATGTATCTCTATTGACATATTTTATATATTTTACTATTGTAGCACTTATTGACCACCACTAAAACTTTGTATATCATTGCCACTAGTAGCACTAGATTTTCGACCACCTCCTATACTAGTTAAATATTTAATCAATACTTAGATTAATGATATGAATCTCCTTATAGTTGTAGTTAAATTCAATACCTAGGATTTGGAGATGAAAAAATGGAATTTTATTACCACTACTCGTATTCTACGGTCCATTCTTAATGTACTCATTAGAAAAATCCCCAATGTCTTCCACATATAAATTTTTCTATGTTATACTTCTTATGGTTACCAAAAGCACTGTCCTATTAAACCCAAACCACCACCTTCATAATCCATTTCCATTCATATAGATAACCCTTCAATATATGTTTATTTTGTGGTTTTAGTTATAACAATTTTGTATGTGTAATCTTTAATAGCATTTTGTGGGTCCAATTATTTGTCTTGATCCTCATCATCAAATTCAAAATTTGCTACCTTGATGGGATGCTCTATATTCCATAATTAGTGAAAGTCTTCATCTTTTAGGATATTGTCCATTTATTTATTAGCATTTGTATAACCTAAATCCTTACTCATAGACTAAATGATATATATTTTTTTTACCATGACTAATTAGATTTTGTACAAGATCTTTTTAGAGCCTTTAGAATGCTTGAATAATAAAACTTGTGAGAAAATTTTGTATAAATATTTTTATATTTCCTTACTATCATATCTACTTCTAGATCGAGATGCAATTTCAGATCTAGAATTTATGTTTACAATTGTTGAAAAGTATGCCTTTTTAAATTAAAATTTCTTCCATTTATTTTTTACCTCATTGCAAGAGTCTTTGGTTTTCAATATTTCTAGCAAGGGTTTACTTTATGTTTTTTTTACTAGTGGAGTCCTTATTGGCCACTAATGTTGCTTTAATCATGTTACATGTTTCATACTACTAGTGAGATTCAACATAAAAATTTAAACTTTTTATGTGCCACAATGATTTTTTTCCCAAATATGAAACCTCCACATGAAAGGGTAATAAAAAAAATCATCTCTTATTTTTCTAACTAATAAATATAGGTGATATGTAATTTTTGGAAGTGGTTGTCATTGATGTCAACACTTGGTGATTTATTTGTGTTTGTCATTGGTTGTCAACACTTAATGAGATTGTTCCATATGTCCATGAGATTGTTGTTTGACATTTGTTGTCATTAATGCATTAATGTATGGTGGTGTTGTTGGTGCTCATGGTTGGATGTCATGCCTTGTTCGATGTCAAGTAAAGAAGTGTTATGTATGCTACTATTAGAAGAAGTGATATCATGATGATATATTAAGATGAGCATTAAAAGCATTAGGATGAGGATTATAAGTGTTGCTGATGATGGAGAGATGTTGTCAATGGTCTATAGTATGTTGTATTCTCTCTCCTATTATTTTTGATGAAGCATGCACGTTGCTGAAAAAAACATTCAACCTTCACAAGTTAATGAAAAGTTCCTATTCTAGGAGGTTGTGTTGAAATTTGTTTGGGAGAATGCTCCACATTCCTCTATTGTTGAAGATATGGTCTTTTGGTTTGGGATTCAGAATTTCATCTACACATTTCCTTGTTGTCGACTTGAGTTGATGAGCATCGTCACGCGAGTTATCTAGGATCACATTGGAAGATGTAACAAGATTATTTTTGGTCCTCTCTATCTCTTGGATAGGACCACACTATGTTTTTGTGGCCGACTTGTTGAGATTATTATTTATCTTCTTCTTGAATGACCTAATTGATGTTGATAAGTAGGAGGTATTTAATTGATGTTGTGTAATGTTGTAGAGGATATAAATGTAAGATCAAATCAATTGCAAAGTGTAAGAAAGTGGAATGTATTGAAGATCAAGAAAAATAAGTGCAAAAGTGTGAGGAAGATAGATCAAATGATATTTAATGCCTCAGTCAACAAAGTGTATCATTGACATATATTATAAATTCTAAATTTTCATGTATCCTGCTTTGAGATAGTGAATCTCATCAGATCCTTGTATCTTGCCTTGGAGTTGTGCACTTCATTCTTGGAAGTCCCTTGTATCTTTCCATAATGTTTTCCACCTTAGTTTATAAGTATTTCGGTAGTGAGCCTTGTTGTATCTTTTGTAAGGAATGAGCTTCATATATTGTGAGTTAATTCTCACCATGGTTTTTCCCTCATTGGGTTTTCCATGTAAATCTGGTGTTATCTTGTGGATGTGTGTTCCTTGTTTCAAATTTCATTACTAATGATTTGGTTAAGGGTTAAATTATTGTCTCTTTCATTTTTGAGGGTTGCTGACCTTGTCAAGGAACTTAATTGTTATATCTTTTCTTCTTGTTGATTTGTTTGAGGATTTATAATCTCGTAAAGAAGTTTGAGTTTGTTGAAGGCTTTATGTTTTACAAATACCGATTCACCACTCCTCTCAGTCATTGGTATCAGATCCAAGTTCCTTTGAAGAAGTTTAACCACTTGAGGTAAAGGTCTGAGATGGCACATGATAGAGCTTACAAAGGTCCTAGGTTTGATGGGATAAATTATACCTTTTTTAAATTGAGAATGGAATGCCACCTAAACTCTCTAGGGTTTGGTGTTTGGAAATATGTTAAGGATGATTATATTGCTCCTGCTACTCCTCCTATAAATCCTGCTGAGATTGGGTTATATGAGAATAATGCCAAGGCTAAGAATGTTATCTTGTGTGGGTTGGCTAATTCAAAATTTTTGAAGGTGATGAGTTGCAATTATGCTACATATATTTGGGGAAAACTTAGCAATATCTATGAAGGAGATACCAAAGTAAAGCAAGAAAATATGTAAATTTTTAAGAGCAAATTTGAGACCTTGCGGATGATAAAGGACGAAGACATTGCAAGTTATATGCTCTGGGTGGATGAAGTTGTTACTGGAATCACTAGTCTTGGTGGAGAAGTAAAAGAAAATGAGATTCTGAAGAAGGTTCTAAAATATTTCCCTAAATATTATAGTCATAAAGTGTCTTCTATTGAAGAATCCAAGGATTTGGATTAGTACTTTGCAGATGAAATTTTTGGTGCTCTCACAACCTTTGAAATGAGAGAATTTGATAAAAAAATTCCAAAGAAGGAAACTACATTCAAAGCCAATAAAAAGATAGAAGATGAAGTTGTTGATCAGAATGATGACTTTGATGAGGTTGAAGCAAAATTTGTAAGAAGACTAAAGAAAGGCAATGAAAAATACAAAGGTAAGTTACCTTTCAAGTGTTTCAATTGTGGAAGGATTGGCCATTTTGCATCTAAATATCCCTATAAAGAATTTGAAGATGGTAACAAAAGAGATAAGGTTAAAATAGGTTTCTATTCTAAGGAGAGAAATTGTTCCTTAGAAAATGAGGATAATGATTCAAATGATGAAACCCTATTCATGGCCTTGAAAGATGGCAATAAAATAGGTAATATTGAAAAATGTAAGTGGCCTAGTACCTTACAGACTAATAAGGTTAATGAAAGATCAATAGTAGTATGGATTGTCTTTCATGAAAATAAAAAAACAAATGCTCGGGTGATTAATAGTGGTTGTTCTAACCACATGACTGGTGACAAGAGAAGGTTCATTAGTCTCAAGAAGGTAAATGGTAGAGCTGTTAATTTTGATGGTGATAAGTCAGCATAAATCTATGGAAAAGGTGCTATAACTATTGATGGAAAGAACATAACTGAGGATGTTCTTTATGTCAAAGGTGTAGCAAGGGATACAATCTTACATTTCATGCCAATGGTTGTGAGATCAAGAAAGCAATATCCAGAAGATTAGTTGTTGAAGGAACAAGGACAAATGGTAATTTATATCATATAAAGGAGGAAAATAGAAGAATCTTCTTATCGGCTCAGTCTGATGAGTGTTGGTTGTGGTGCAAGAGGATGGGACACATCAATTTTGACAATATGGTAAAGATCAGTTCTACTCATGTTGTAAGAGATATGCCTAATATAACCAAGCTTTCAAATACATTATGCAAAGAGTGTCAAATGGGAAAGCAAACAAGAATAAGTTTCAATAGCAAGGAGTTCTCCGCTACATGCCATTAGAGTTGATTCATACTAACCTATGTGTACCTACAGGAACAAGGAGTCAACAAGGTGAAAGGTATTTCATGTTTCGTATAGATTATTGCACTAGAATGACTTGGGTTACATTTTTAAGAGAGAAATCAGAAGCTTTAGATAATTTTAAAATATTTAAAGTAAAAGTTGAGAATGAAATGTATGTTAAGATCAAATGCCTAAGGTAAGATAGAGGAAGTGAATTTACTTCAATGAATTTGATTTTTTTTGTGAAGATCATGGTAATAGGAGACATCTATATGCTCCTAGGACCCCTCAATAGAATGGGGTAGTGGAGAGGAAGAATAGGACTATCCAAGAGATGGCTAGGTCTATGATGAAAGATGTTGATCTGCCTAAAATGTATTGGAAGAAAGCAGTTCACACTGTTGTCTATTTTCTCAAAAAAGTACAATTAAGGTTCAATAGCACTAAGACCTCTTATGAGCTGTGGTATGGAAGACCTCCCACAGTTAAATATTTTAGAATTTTTGCAAGAAAATTTTATATAGAAGAGATGAAGAAGAGCTTGGAAAGTTTGACTCAAGGTGTAATGAAGGAATCTTTCTTGGTTACTCAACCAAGATCAAGGCTTAAAAATGTTACAACAAGAGATTGGGAAAGATGATTGAAAGCACAAATGTTAAGGTAGATGAATATTTGTGTCATTTCTCATAAGATCCAGAGGTTTGTGAATCTGATATACCTCCATGGATTGAAGAAGAAGAAGAAGAAGAAGAGAAAGAAGAAAAGGAATTGGAACCAATGAAGACTCTAAAAATTCTAGCAAAATACATTCAAAATAACTACTATGTAGTTAATATCATTGGAGACAAGAATGAAGGTGTGTTAACTAGGAGAAGGCTTGCAAGAGCAAGTGAGCAAGTAAATCCTTGTTTATTGTCAAAAGCATAGCCCAAGAACTTTGCTAATACTAGAAAAAATGATGGTTGGATAAAGGCAATGGCAGAAGAGTTGAATCATATAGAAAAGAATCAATCATGGGATTTGGTTCCTAGACCAGTTGACAAGAATGTGATTGGAACTAAGTGGGTATTCTGGAACAAGATGAATGAAGATGGTGAAGTTATGAGAAATAAGGCTAGATTGGTATGTAAGGGACATTCTCAAGTTGAGGGTATTGATTTTGAGGAGACTTTTGATCTAGTATCCAAAATGGAGGTAATAAAGATGTTTATTACTTTTACTACTCATAAGAACTTCAAATTCTATCAGATGGATGTCAATTCAGCTTTCCTGAATGGTGATATAGATGAAGAGGTATATATTGAGTAACAAGATGGTTTCCAATTATTAAAAGATCTAGATATGATGTGCAAAATCAAGAAATCTTTGTATGGACTCAAGGAAGCTCCTAGAGCTTGGTATGCTCAATTAAATAAGTACTTACTTCAGAAAGGATTCAAGAAAGGTATTGCATACAATAATCTTTACATTAAGGTTCAAGAAGAAATGTTGTTGATTTTGGTTGTCTATGTTGATGACATCATCTTTTATGGAGATGATAATATGTGTAAGAGATTTACAAAAGAGATATAGAAAGAGTTTGAGATGTCTATGATTGGTGAGTTTTCTTTCTTCCTTGGGCTTCAAATTGTTCAACAAGATAATGGTATCTTTATTTCTCGGGATAAATATGTTATAGAGATGTTGAAGAAGTTTGGCATGGAAGACTCCAAACCTGTAGGTACTCCTATGGTGATTGGTTGTCACTTGAGAAAAACTGATGAGTCTCTGGATGTTGATCAAAATATTTATAGGTCTATGATTGGAGGTTTGTTGTACCTAAATACTTCTAGACTAGATATTATGCATGCAGTATGTTTGGTTTCCATATTTCAAGCTAATCCTAAGCATTATGATGAGAAGGCAATGAAAATAATTTTTAGACACTTGAAGAGAACTCCAGATTATGGTATGTGGTATAAGAAGGATGATTATATTCTCTAACTTCTTATACTTTTGTTGATTGGATATGATGTGTGAATGATTGAAGAATTAATAGTGGAAGTGCATTCTTTTTGGGAGATAGATTGGTCTCTTGGTTCAGTAAGTAGGATTCAATGTCCTTATCCACAACAGAAGTTGAATACATTGTTGCACCTAGGTGTTTTGGATGAAGTAGACTTAGAAGTATATAAAGGTAGTTTATGATGAATCCATTCCAATATTGTGTGATAATACCAATGCAATTAATATTTCCAAGAATCTAGTAATTCACTCAAGAATAAAACATGTTTCTATCTGCTATCACTTTCTATGAGAGAAGGTTGGAGAACATTAAGTCAGATTGGAGCATGTGCCTACTAAGGATTAGATTACAAATATCTTCACAAAATCACTTTCAAAGGATAATTTTGAGCATCTCTAGTAGAAGTTATGGGTTAGCTCCCATCCTTATTCTAACTAGATGTATAGATGGTGCATCTATCTAGGGGGAGAAATTCATGTCATATCTTTTTCTTTTGGATTGATGTGTGCTACCTCTCAAGGGTAGCTGGTAGTAAGGGGGAGTTTTGAGAGTTGTGAAGGTGTTGAGAAGAAGTTTTGTTGATAGGGGGAGCTATTATAATTGTTTGAAAAAAATATGCCGATGTTGTACATGTATAGTTGTTAGTCAAAGGGGGAGAATATGTTACTGTTTCAATTGAAGATATTTGGTCTGTTATCCTTGAAGTTAGATAATGTGTTGTTTTGTGCAGGTGTGTGTGACCCTTTGTAATTGATGTCAAAGGGGGATATTGATCAGGTGTGTGTTTCCATCAATGCCAAAGGGGGACATTGTTGGCAGTAGTTGTCATTGATGTCAACACTTAGTGAATTATTTATGGTTGTCATTGCTTGTCAACACTTGGTGAGATTGTTGCATATGCCTATAAGATTATTGTTTGGCATTTTTTCCATTCATTCATTAATGTATGGTGGCGTTGTTCGTGCTCATAGTTGGATGTCATTCCTTGTTCGATTTCAATTAAAGAAGTACTTTGTATTTTTCTATTAGAAGAAGTGATATCATGACAATATATTAAGATGAGGATTAGAAGCATTAATATGAGGATTAGAAGCGTTGTTGATGAAGGAGAGATATTTTTAATGGTATACAATATGTTGTATGCTCTCTCCTATATTTTTTGATGAAGCATTTATTGTTGAAATAAAGTTCAAGCCTCCACAAGTTGATGAAAAGTTCTTGTTCTAGGAAGTTGTGTTGAAGTCTGTTTGGGAGAATATTCTGCATTCCTCCGTTGTTCAAGATGTGGTCATGCAGTTTAGGATTCAAATTTTGTGTTCTATGGATGTTGCACTCATATCTTTTTAGGTCACCATTGTTTCTGAGGAGGTTTATGTCAATTGCATAAGGTTGAAAGTTCTAGTGGTTGTCTGGACTAGTTTGAAAATGCTTCGCATTTCTCTTCATTGATTTCTTTGCTTCTTTGGCTTGGTGGATATGTTATCAGTGTCTGTGTAGTGTCTCAGTTCAAATTTCATGTACTGAAGTGGTCTGTAAGTTGATATGTTAATGTTACATCTCATGCTTATGCATTATGTGCTTTTGAGATGAAGTATTTTGTTTTTATTTGGTTTGTGGTGGTGGTTCATGTCATGACATTGTGAAAGAAGTATATAGAAGTGCTTTTGGATGTTCAAGGAACATTTCTTTGTGATCCACACATTAGTGGTTGATTTATTTTTGTGTTGCATTGTGTTTGATTTGGTTCTTTGGGTTATTTGTGGATGTTTGGCTGATAGGGCTTGTTATGTTTCTTGTGCTATGTTCTTGAGGGTTTGCACTAACATATAAAGTTATGTTAAGATGGATTTAGGTCTCAACCTATCTTGTTGAGGACTACATTGTGTTAAGTTAATTAGAAGTATTTTTTTGGGTCAACTGGTTATTCGCTACACATTTTATCTACACGTTTCCTTGTTGCTGACTTGATTTGATGAGCGCTAGCATCTGAGTTATTTGGGATCACATTGGAAGATGTAATAAGATTGTTTTTGGTCCTCTCTATCTCTTGAATAGGACCACACTATGTTTTTGTGGCTGACTTGTTGAGATTATTGTTTATCTTCTTCCTAGCTGGCCTAATTGATGTTGTCTAGACTGGTCTTGAAAATGCTTCACATTTCTCTTCATTTATGTCTCTACTCCTATAGATTTTTGGATGTGTTCTTAGTGTCTATGCAATGTCTCAATCCAAATTTCATGTGTTGAAGTGGTTCACAAGTTGATCTATTAAAGTTACACTTCATGTTTATATATTATGTTCTTTTGAGATGAAGTATTTTGTTTCTGTTTGGTATTAAATGGAAGTTGATAGCATGATAGTGTGAAGGAATTATTTGGAAGTGTTGTTGGATATTCAAGGAACATCTCTTTTTAATTCCAACATCAGTGGTTGATTTCTTTTGGTGTTGCAATGTGTTTGAGTTGGTTCTTTGGGTAAATTGTCGATGTCTGGCCAACATGGCTTGTTATGTTTCTTGTGTTATGTGCTTGAGAGTTTGCACCAACATATAAAGTTATGTTAAGATGGATTTAGGTCCTGATATATCTTGTTGAGGACTGCATTGAGTTAAGTTAATTGGAAGTATGTTTTTGGGCCGATCGATTATGTGCTACACGTTTCATCTACACATTTCCTTGTTGTCGACTTGAGTTGATGAACGCCATCACATGAGTTATTTGGGATCACATTGGAAGATGTAACAAGATTGTTTTTGGTCCTCTGTATCTCTTGGATAGGACCACACTATGTTTTTGTGGCCGACTTGTTAAGATTATTATTTATCTTCTTCTTGATCGACCTAATTGATGTTTTGTAATGTTGCAGAGGATATAAATGTAAGATCAAATTAGTTGCAAAGTGTAAGAAAGTGGAATGTATTGAAGATCAAGAAAAGAAGTGAAAAAGTGTGAGGAAGATAGATCAAATTATCTTTAACGCCTCAGTCAGTAGAGTGTATCGTTGACATATATTATAAATTCTAAATTTTCACGTATCCTGCTCTAAGATAGTGAATCTCATCAGGTCCTTGTATCTTGCCTCAGAGTTGTGCACTTCATTCTTGGAAGTCCCTTGTATCTTTCCATAATGTTTTGCACCTTAGTTTATAATTCTTTTGGTAGTAAGCCTTGTTGTATCTTTTGTAAGCAATGAGCTTCATATATTGTGAGTTAATTCTCATCGTGGTTTTTCCCTCATTGGGTTTTCCATGTAAATCTGGTGTTATCTTGTGGATGTGTGTTCATTGTTTCAAATTTCATTACTACTGATTTGGTTAAGGGTTAAATTATTGTCTTTCATTTTTTAGGGTTGTTGACCCTGTCAAGGAACTTAATTGTTATATATTTTCTTGTTGCTAATTTGTTTGAGGATTTCTAATCTGGTAAAGAAGTTTGAGTTTGTTGAAGGCTTTATGTTTTTCAAAGACTGATTGACCCCCCTCTCAGTCTCTGGGTCTCTTCAACAATTGGTATCAGAGCTAAGTTCCTCTGAAGAAGTTTAACCACTTGAGGTAAAGGTCCAAGATGACACATGATGGAGCTTACAAAGGTCCTAGGTTTGATGGGATAAATTATACCTTTTCAAAATTGAGAATGGAAGGCCACCTAAACTCTCTAGGGTTTGGTGTTTGGAAATCTGTTAAGGATGATTATATTGCTCCTGCTACTCCTCCTATAGATCCTGCTGAGATCAGGTTATTTGAGAATAATGCCAAGGCTAAGAATGTTATCTTGTGTGAGTTGGTTGATTCAAAATTTTTGAAGGTGATGAGGCAGTTTTGCTAAGGATATTTGGGGAAAACTTAGCAACATCAATGAAGAAGATAACAAAGTAAAGCAAGAAAATATGTAAATTTTTAAGAGCATATTTGAGACCTTGTGGATGATAGAGGACGAAGACATTGCAATTTATATGCTCTGGGTGCATGAAGTTGTTACTAGAATCACTCGTCTTGGTGGAGAAGTAAAATAAAATGAGATTATGAAGAAGGTTCTAAAATCTCTCCCTAAATATTATAGTCATAAAGTGTCTTCTATTGAATAATCCAAGGATTTGGATTAGAACTTTGTAGATGAAATGTTTGGTGCTCTCACAACCTTTGAAATGAGAGAATTTGATAAAATTGTCCCAAAGAAGGAAGTTGCATTCAAAGCAAAGAAAAAGATAGAAGATGAAGTTGATAATTAGAATGATGACTTTGATGAGGTTGAAGCAAACTTTGTAAGAAGACTAAAGAAAGGCACCGAAAAATACAAAGGTAAGTTACCTTTCAAGTGTTTCAATTGTGGAAGGATTGGCCATTTTGCATCTAAATATCCCTATAAAGAATTTGAAGATGGTAACAAAAGAGATAAGGTTAAAATAGGTTTCTATTCTAAGGAGAGAAATTGTTCCTTAGAAAATGAGGATAATGATTCAAATGATGAAACCCTATTCATGGCCTTGAAAGATGGCAATAAAATAGGTAATATTGAAAAATGTAAGTGGCCTAGTACCTTACAGACTAATAAGGTTAATGAAAGATCAATAGTAGTATGGATTGTCTTTCATGAAAATAAAAAAACAAATGCTCAGGTGATTGATAGTGGTTGTTCTAACCACATGACTGGTGACAAGAGAAGGTTCATTAGTCTCAAGAAGGTAAATGGTAGAGCTGTTAATTTTGATGGTGATAAGTCAGCATAAATCTATGGAAAAGGTGCTATAACTATTGATGGAAAGAACATAACTGAGGATGCTCTTTATGTCAAAGGTGTAGCAAGGGATACAATCCTACATTTCATGCCAATGGTTGTGAGATCAAGAAAGCAATAACCAGAAGATTAGTTGTTGAAGGAACAAGGACAAATGGTAATTTATATCATATAAAGGAGGAAAATAGAAGAATCTTCTTATCGGCTCAGTCTGATGAGTGTTGGTTGTGGTGCAAGAGGATGGGACACATCAATTTTGACAATATGGTAAAGATCAGTTCTACTCATGTTGTAAGAGATATGCCTAATATAACCAAGCTTTCAAATACATTATGCAAAGAGTGTCAAATGGGAAAGCAAACAAGAATAAGTTTCAATAGAAAGGAGTTCTCCGCTACATGCCATTAGAGTTGATTCATACTAACCTATGTGTACCTACAGGAACAAGGAGTCAACAAGGTGAAAGGTATTTCATGTTTCGTATAGATTATTGCACTAGAATGACTTGGGTTACATTTTTAAGAGAGAAATCAGAAGCTTTAGATAATTTTAAAATATTTAAAGTAAAAGTTGAGAATGAAATGTATGTTAAGATCAAATGCCTAAGGTAAGATAGAGGAAGTGAATTTACTTCAATGAATTTGATTTTTTTTGTGAAGATCATGGTAATAGGAGACATCTATATGCTCCTAGGACCCCTCAATAGAATGGGGTAGTGGAGAGGAAGAATAGGACTATCCAAGAGATGGCTAGGTCTATGATGAAAGATGTTGATCTGCCTAAAATGTATTGGAAGAAAGCAGTTCACACTGTTGTCTATTTTCTCAACAAAGTACAATTAAGGTTCAATAGCACTAAGACCTCTTATGAGTTGTGGTATGGAAGACCTCCCACAATTAAATATTTTAGAATTTTTGCAAGCAAATTTTATATTAGAAGAGATGAAGAAGACCTTGGAAAGTTTGACTCAAGGTGTAATGAAGGAATATTTCTTGGTTACTCAACCAAGATCAAGGCTTACAAATGTTACAACAAGAGATTGGGAAAGATGATTGAAAGCACAAATGTTCAGGTAGATGAATATTTGTGTCAGTTCTTAGAAGATCTAGAGGTTTTGGATCTGATATACCTCCATGGATTGAAGAAGAAGAAGAAGAGAAAGAAGAAAAAGAATTGGAACGAGTGAAGACTCTAAACAATCTAGCAAAATACGTTCAAAATAACCATTGTAGATAAGATCATCGGATATAGGAATGAAGGTGTGTTAACTAGTAGAAGGCTTGCAAGAGCAAGTGAGAAAGTAAATCCATGTTTATTGTCAAAAGTATAGCCCAAGAACTTTGTTGATACTAGAAAAGATGTTGATTGGATAAAGGCAATGGAAGAAGAGTTGAACCAGATAGAAAAGAATCAATCATGGGATTTGGTTCCTAGACCATTTGACAAGAATGTGATTGGAACTAAGTGGGTGTTCTGGAACAAGCTGAATGAAGATGGTAAAGTTATGAGAAATGAGGCTAGATTGGTATGCAAGGAATATTCTCAAGTTGAGGGTATTGATTTTGAGGAGACTTTTTCTCTAGTAGCCAGAATGGAGGTAATAAAGATATTTCTTACTTTTGCTACTCATAAGAACATCAAAGTCTATCAGATGGATGTCAAGTCAGCTTTCCTGAATGGTGATATAGATGAAGAGGTATATATTGAGTAACTGAATGGTTTCCAATTATCAAAAGATCTAGATATGATGTGCAAAATCAAGAAAGCTTTGTATGGACTGAAGTAGGATCCTAGAGATTGGTATGCTCAATTGGATAAGTACTTACTTCAGCAAGGATTCAAGAAAGGTATTATATAAAATAATCTTTACATTAAGGTTCAAGAAGACATGTTGATTACGGTTGTCTATGTTGATGACATCATCTTTTGTGGAGATGATGATATGTGTAAGAGATTTACAAAAGAGATGTAGAAAGAGTTTGAGATGTCTATGATTGGTGAGTTGTCTTTCTTCCTTAGGATTCAAATTTCTCAACAAGATAATGGTATCTTTATTTCTCAAGATAAATATGTTAAAGAGATATTGAAGAAGTTTGGCATGGAAGACTCCAAACCTGAAGGTACTCCTATGGTGACTGGTTGTCACTAAATAAAAACTGATGAGTCTTTGGATGTTGATCAAAATATTTATAGGTCTATGATTGGAGGTTTGTTGTACTTTAATACTTCTAGACTAGATATTATGCCTGCAATATGTTTGGTTTCTAGATTTGAAGCTAATCCTAAGAACTTTGATGAGAAGGCAGTGAAAATAATTTTTAGATACTTGAAGAGAACTCCAGATTATGGTATGTGGTATAAGAAGGATGACAATTTTTCTCTAACTTCTTATACTCCTGTTGATTGGATATGATGTGTGAATGAATGAAGAATTAATAGTGGAAGTGCTTTCTTTTTGGGAGATAGATTGGTCTCTTGGTTTAGTAAGAAGTAGAACTCAATGTCCTTATCCACAACAGAAGTTGAATACATTGTTGCGCCCAAGTGTTTTGGATGAAGTAGAATTTGAAGGATATAAAGGTAGTTTATGATGAACCCATTCCAATATTGTGTGATAATACCAGTGCAATTAATATTTCCATGAATCTAGTAATGCACTCAAGAACCAAACATGTTTCTATCCGATATCACTTTCTAAGAGAGAAGGTTGCAGAACATGAAGTTAGATTGGAGTATGTGCCTACTAAGGATTAGATTGCAAATATATTCACAAAAGCACTTTCAAAGGATAATTTTGAGTATCTCTGGTAGAAGTTATGGGTTATCTCCCATCCTTGTTCTAACTAGATGTATATTATTTTCAACGAGGATTCTATGAATTGCAAAGGGTTGGCAATTCTAGTGGTTGTCTGGACTAGTCTAAAAAATGCTTCGCATTTCTCTGCATTAATTTCTTTGCTCCTTCGGCTTGGTGGACATGTTATCAGTGTCTTTGTAGTGTCTTAATTAAAATTTCATGTATTGAAGTGGTCTGTAAGTTGATATATTAATGTTACATCGCATACTTATGCATTATGTGCTTCCGAGATGAAGTATTTTATTTTTATTTGGTATGTAGTGGTGGTTGATGGCATGACATTATGAAAGAAGTATCTAGAAGTGTTGTTGGATGTTCAAGGAACATATTTTTGTGGTCCACACATTAGTGGTTGATTTATTTTGGTGTTGCATTGTGTTTGATTTGGTTCTCTGGGTTATTTGTGGATGTTTGGCTGATAGGGCTTGTTATGTTTCTTGTGCTATGTTCTTGAGGGTTTGCACTAACATATAAAGTTATATTAAGATGGATTTAGGTCTTAACCTATCTTGTTGAGGAATACATTGATTTAAGTTAATTAGAAGTATGTTTTTGGGTCAACTGGTTATGTGCTACACATTTCATCTACACGTTTACTTGTTGCCAACTTGATTTGATGAGCGCCAACATATGATTTATTTGGGATCACATTGGAAGATGTAATAAGATTGGTTTTGGTCCTCTCTTTCTCTTGGATAGGACCACACTATGTTTTTGTGGTTGAATTTTTGAGATTACTGTTTATCTTCTTCCTAGTTGACCTAATTGATGTTGTCTACTGGTTGTCTAGACTGGTCTGAAAAATGCTTCACATTTATCTTCATTGATGTCTCTACTCCTATAGCTTTGTGGATGTGTTCTTAGTGTCTGTGCAATGTCTCAGTTCAAATTCCATGTGTTGAAGTATTTTATTTTTGTTTGGTCTTAAATGGTAGTTGATGGAATGATAGTGTGAAGGAATTATTTGGAAGTGTTTTTGGATGTTCAAGGAACATCTCTTTATAATTCACACATTAGTGGTTGATTTCTTTTGGTGTTGCAATGTGTTTGAGTTGGTTCTTTGGGTTATTTGTGGATGTTTGGCCAACATGGCTTGTTTTTTTGCTTGTGTTATGTGAGTTTGCACCAACATATGAAGTTGTGTTAAGATGGATTTAGGTCCCGATGATCTATCTTGTTGAGGACTGCATTGAGTTAAGTTAATTGGAAGTATATTTTTGGGCCGACCGATTATGTGCTACATGTTTTATCTACACATTTCCTTGTTGTCGACTTGAGTTGATGAGCTCCATCACATGAGTTATTTGGGATCAAATTGGAAGATGTAATAAGATTGGTTTTGGTCCTCTTTATCTCTTGGATAGGAGCACACTATGTTTTTGTGGCCGACTTGTTGAGATTATTATTTATCTTCTTCTTGACCAACCTAATTGATGTTGTGTAATGTTGCAGAGGATATAAATGTAAGATCAAATCAGTTACAAAGTGTAAGAAAGTGGAATTTATTGAAGATCAAGAAAAAGAATTATGAAAGTATAAGGAAGATAGATTAGACGAGCTTTAACTCCTCAGTCAACAGAGTGTATTGTTGACATATGTTATAAATTCTAAATTTTTATGTATCTTGATTTCAGATAGTGAATCTCATCATGTCCTTGTATCCTTCCCTAGAGTTTTGTGCTTCAGTCCTACAAGTCCATTGTATCTTTCCCTAAGGTTGTGCGACTTAGTTTTCAAGTCTTTTGGTAGTGAGCCTTGTTGCATCTTTTGTAAGCAACGACCTTCATATATTTTGAGTTACTTCTTAGCGTGGTTTTCCACATAAATATGGTGTTATATTTTGGATGTGTGTTCCTTGTTTGAATTTTCATTAGTACTGATATAGTTAAGGGTTAAATTAATGTATATTTCATTTTTGAGGGTTGTTGACCTTGTTAAGGAACTTAATTGTTATATCTTTTCTTGCTATTGATATGTTTGTGGACTTTTGATCTGGTAAAGAAGTTTGAGTTTGTTGAAGGGTTTATGTTTTGTAAAGACTGATTCACCCCCCTCTAAGTCTCTAGGTGTGTTCAACAATATTATCCATTTTTCTTATGTATTGGAATTTTTTGGGGATTTACTCTTGATCCATAATATATTACCACAATATATTCTTCCATGAAGAATATGTCAGCCAAATTTGTTTATAATCTCATTTGAATGGAAGATCCACAAGTCATAAGAAATCTAAGAATTTGGGGTGTTTGTAGTTGCTTCATAAATGTAAGTAGCTAAGGTAGTAGAAAAACTTCCTACAGTAATCTTGAGAGGAGGATAATGCAAAACTTTACAAATCTTTAACAATTACATAGCTTAAATAGAAATAAACATAAATATCATGCATACCACAACACAGTGATTTGTGTGGGGAAAATGCTTTCAGGAGAAAAAACCCACACTCCAAAAGCTTCCCAATATATTATTCAGAAATCACAAAGATTACAATATACTTACAAAGCAAGCTTCTCATAGGAGTATCACCAACAAAGATCCAGAGGCAACATGACCACTATCATACTCTCAGAATACATTGCAATACCCAGCTGTAATACAACACCCTCATAAAATAGGGTTGCCTTCTAGGGAAAGTCAAGCTAATAAAATATTGATTTTCAAATCTAAGACCTAATGATGAACAATCCAAATTTACAATAATAAATTATACAAAAAAATTCCTTTCAGGGGCACTGTCCTCGAGCCCCCACCGGACTGCACGAACCTCGGACCCATCAAGGGGATGATCCCCCCGAACCCCTTGCGAGGGGGGGGGAACCCCCCCCGTGCCCCCCGTTGTTGACGTATCAACAATACCTTATGTAATTGAAAGGTTGAGACACATTTTTCCAACAATAAATTGGATCCAAAAGTAGTACACAAAAGTATTGTAGTTATTTCCCTTCTCACACATCCTTATCTTATGGGTCTAATAAATTAGTGATGGAAAACAAATTGGACATAAAATAGGGTTGAATTTGAAGCTTGTTTCCTATAAAAAATCTATAGAATTAACTTAAATATAATAGAACAAGTAGGTTGTGAACCTATTAGTGTTAGAACCCATGAAATTATCACTATCCAATCCAAGGGAAAATGCTAGCATGAAATGATATCCTTAACCCATGACTTACAATTGTATTTTGATAAGGAGGGTTAATTTTGGGTACCTTACTATCAAATGTTATTTTTTGCAAAAGACTTTCTTTGGAACCTTTAATAATTGTCTCATAGTCACTAACAATTACTTAAATATTAAAGGAAATGGCCCCAAATTTGCAAGTATTACAAACCCCAACCCTTTATCAATATTATGCTTGACAATGGACACGATTTTTTCTTGGGTATTTTTATTTTTATCATAATTCTAGGCACAAACCATGATCAATATTGTGCAATGGAAAACCTCATATGATATCATGCATGCCAATATAGCCACCCATGGTGCACTAACACTTCTATAATTAGGAACATTACTATTTTGTGTCTTATTTTTAGAGACATCCAAGCTCTCTTAGATTCCTATTAGTCTTTAGAGTGTCATAAATACTATGACATTCATTTGTAAAACTAGTATCTTTCAGCAATTGATGTAGGAGAATCCTAGGGTGTCAAATAAAAAATATTCTAGAAATAATTTTTTTTTTTCTTTCACTTTGTTTGTTTATTTGTATATTTTTAGTCATGAATTAGTCACAACAAATCCTTCACCATTTTTCCATTATTGTATATCTCGTCTTTTAGTTTGAAACATATGTTCTATCATGATCCTTCAACATCATATTTAATTTTCAAATGATTCTACTCACCATAAATCCATAAACCAGTTTTTGAACCTTACTAGGCTTGGAAATTGACATCCAATTATACTATTCAAGGCTTGTGAAAACTTTCCAAAGTTTGTGGTAGAAAATGAACACATCACATGACACATTGGACCCAAAACTAATTTAGTATTCATTGCATCAAGTCTTACATCACCACATTTAAATTAGGAGATTATATCTACACATTTGGCTGATTACATGCTTCATCAAGATATTGGGATTTGCACCACCTTGTATATAGTCGATATTATTCACAAGGCTTGATTCTTTTAATGTTTTTCATTATTTTTTATAACTATATTCTACTTTTCCATTTCGTTGTGGGTGATATGGGGGGTGAATGGGATAAATTGAATCCATTTTTAAAACAAAGATCAATGAACTATGTTGGTATAAAGCTCATAGTATTGTCTACTATAATTTTGTTTGGAACACCAAACCTATTTATGATATGATCAAGAATGAAATCAACTAAAATTTTACTTGTAGCTCTTTTAGTGGGAATTACCTCCACCAACTTTGTAGAATAATGTGTGGCTACAAGAATCCACTTGAAGCTTCCATTAGAATTTTCTTCAATTTCCCTAATGAAATCAATTCCTCATTGTTGGAAGGGCCTTCCATAAATATGGGCCTCAAAGATAGGAATCCAAATCCATTTAATTTTCCAAAAAAAATTAACATCCATCACATATTTTTACAATCTTATGGACATATTCAAACAATTATGGCCAGTAATATCCTACTTTGATAATCTGGTGGGATAATATTTTGGCCATGTAATTCCCACCATATATTCCACTGTGTATTTCAAAAAATGTCTTCACAACCTATTTTTATCCAAACATGTCAACAACACATCATCTCTATTTCTATAGAACGAATCATCACCAATTAGAATATATATTATTTCTTGGAACTTCAAAGTTATTTTTCTTTATTTTCAACAGTTTCACTTAGATAGTTTAGATGATATAAGTAATATAATGTATCTTTGTACTAGGAATTAACATTGAAATCCCTCTAACTAAATTGGTTAGAGGACATAACCAAGCTAAGTTCATGGTTGAATAAAATCTTGAAGTTGTTGAGGTAGATAACTTGGAGGTAAAAGATTGTAAAGTGAGATGTAAATTACAAGCTCCGCCTATTATTGAGAAAAGATGTCTTTATAGCAACATGTGGTACATAAGTAACTATTTATATGCTAAATAAATAGTGTCAAAAATTCTTTATGGATTTTACCAAAGCATAGGCTTATTTCTCCGTTACATCATAATTTAGCTTTTCTACTTGGAGAGATTTACTAAAAATGGAAATGGTTTTTTCAAACCCATTTTGATTCTCTTATAGCAATATTGTTGTGGAAATAAGAAAATAAAAATAATTGATATGGATTTGATAAGTTAGGTGAAGCTAAAATAAGAGACCTTTTAATAACTTATTTAATGCTCTAAAATGTTTCTATTGTCTTACCCTCTCAAGCGATGTTTTTCTCTTCTTTAACACTTTTTATATCATTGTTGTCTTCTCAACAAAATTAGGAACAAATCTATTGATAAAATTGATTTTTTTGAAGAATTAATATATACCTTTTATAATATTTGGCTATGGGATATTATTAATTGTAGAAACCCTTTTAGGATCAATTTTTACCCTTTTTCTTAAAGACAATATAGCCTAATTTTTTTCCTTCCATAACCCCAAAATTGTATTTCTTAAGGTTTAGTAAAATCCCAAATTCTAAAAATCTTTTCTAAGTGCATACATTTGTCTTTAAATTTATTTGATAAATATTTAAATTCATCTTGGTAGATAGCCATTATTATGTCTATCAGGTAAAATAATGCTACATCCATAGCTCCTTGGAAAATAGATCCAAAATTTGTTAATCTGAAAGGTGTCCTAACATAAACATAAGCACTCCATGGAGTGATGAAGGCAATAATATATTGCTCTAATTATTTAACCTTCACTTAGTTATATCTATAGAAACCATCCATCATATAATAACTCACAACCTGCCACTTTTTGCAAGAGTGTCATCATGTTAGGTAATGGGTAGTTATCCTTGAGGGGGGACATATTCAAGATCCTAAATTCAACACAAAGTCTAATGTCCCAAATTTTATTTCTTATAAGAACTAGATTAGATACCCATGAAGAGTACCTAATAGGCTTAATAATTCTTCCTACCCTTAGCTTAGCTAATTTTTCTCCTATCTTGAGAGCTAATGTGGGATTTATGGGTTTTTTTTCTTTAAGGGATTTGCATCAAGTTTTAAGGATATCTCATGTTGGAAATGATCCTCTCTATAATATTCAAGGTTATTATATTATAATGTAGTAAATTTGACTTTGAAAAAGGAAAAGTAAGTTCTTTTGAGAGTAAACTTTACTACATACACTTAGATTAGATAAATTGGTTAAAATTCTTAAAGGGAAATAAACTAGTGAAAATATACAAAAATAGAAAAGAATAAAAATTGATAACTACATAAATGAAAAATATAGACATTAAGGAACTTGTAGTTTAATTCAGATAGTCTCGGCCAAAGATTCTGATGCGTAGTGTGGATGTCCTCACATCGTACTATTATCCTATACTAGTTGCACCAAAAACTCCCAAAATGCAAGATGTGAGTCCCAAAATCCACCTAATCCACAAGCACAACAAGACAAGAAAATTGTTTGGGTTTGTTTAGAGGCTTATCTTAGTCAAACCCCTGCTTTGGTGTTCCTACATCCACCAAGATAGATAGATAAATTGATAAATAGATAGATAAAATGACATATGATTTGATAAGGGATGTGATAACTCCCCAAGATGCTCAAAGATATAAGATAGAAGAATGATATAAATATTAAGGATTGAGGAAGCCAAAGATAGAACAAGAGGGATAGGGGATCATTTTGAGAGCATTGTAGAGAGTTGTAACAAGCTGTAGAGAGTTGTTTGAGCTTGAGAGTGGAAGAGAGTTGGTAGAAAGAGCCAAAAGAGCTATCAAATAAAATATTAAATTCAAAAATGAGAAGAGGAGGTAAGAGGGTAAAAATACAAACCTGTGTCACACTTTGGGCCAATCGTATGAGTTCTATGAAACCAATTTCGATCGAAAGGGATTCAACCGAAACTAGGTAGTGACGACATGGCACCTACGTGGCCTCATAATTTCGGCCGAGTAGGTTTCGACCAAAACATGGCTAGCTAAATAACTTTTGGCCAAATAAATTGAATATAAAAGTTAAAAAAGTAATTGGGCAGGAGCATTTTGCATGTTTGGCCGAAAATTGTGTGATCGGAGGCTGATCGAGTGAAGACCTAGTCTACAAAAGTGAATCAAAGCCAGGTTTTTCTTCATTTTGGATTCTTTGATTTGGTTATTTTTGCATGTTTTGCTTGATAAGGGATTACTTAAAGCATCAGTTTTTTGTGTTTTTAATGTTAATTTTTGGGTTTGCGACTGGTGTTAAGTTAGGGTTTTTGGAGGATTTGGGCTAAAATTTTCTTTACCCATGGAGATTTTTAAAATGTTGTATAATTTATTTAACTTAAGGGTTTGTGTATGTTACTTTTAAGGGTTTTTGTTCCCCTTACTGGAATAAATTGAATGACACTAGTAGCCGCTCCAAGTACGTCCATGGTGGGGACTGTTAAGAGGTTTGGGATAATTGTTTTGCCATTTTGGTTGTGTTCCACCATCCACATAGACTAGATTGTGTTTTATTTTATGCATCTTTTCTACCAAGTAAAATGATCTTGTAGGGTAAAAAACCTAACTACAAAAGAAAGCAATAGCTTTGATTAGTATGCAAAGTGTTTTATGAAATGCACAAAATAGTTTAGTGGTACATATTTATGAATATATATTTGCATTAATTAATTTATACTTTTGGTATTATGATCCATGGAGCAAAAACAATTTTTGGATTAAGTGCATGATATTAGAGTCATATCAATCAACTATGTATTTCATTAAAGGCTTTGCATGCTAAGCCTCAATATTGTTTATTTCAATAGTTTTCTCTGCTATGTTGCTCAAGTACCAAGGATAAAAAACCTATGAAATTCCATAGATTTATAGAGAAAATTATGTCTACACAAAAATCATCATCCTTTGCATGCCCTCCTAAAAACTATATTAAAAATTATCATACAACTCTTCCAAAGCAAACCACTATGCTTGAAAACCTTGATCATGTGTTTGAAAATATTTTCTCTCTTCTTTGTAAAGAGAGTGTTGTTCACCTTACTAACCACTCCTAGAGAAAATTTGCTAGTAAGAAGTTGGAGAATGACCATTCCCATACTATAAAAAATGGATTTGATATATAATTTCTATTTCACAAATAATCAACATTCATGTCAGAAAGCATGAAATCCACTTATCTAATTTGAAACACCTTGTTGCATGCATTATCTTTCACAAATTTTAAGGAATTAGACTCTCCAATCTAAAATGACGAAAACATTAGACCTTCAATCGTCCCTAAAAATTATAAAGCACTCCAATGAAGATGTGTTCAATGCACATTAATTTAGATTGATGGGAATCTCTAATACAACTAGAGCTCACCCTCATGCATTGGAATAAAGGAATAAATGAATTGTTGTAAAATAAAGACTTGGTAGTCATAGATTAGTGATAGTTTCCTTTTCAAGTTGATTGAGAAAGCAAGGAGGTATTTAGGTAATCATAGCATAATTTTTTAAACTGATAATAGGAGAAAAACATAACTTTTCAGTTTTTAGCAACAACAATAGTCTATACTGTCCTATTTTTATTTATGAAAAAGAAGCAAATTTGACATCACTTGTGGAGTATAGAATTGATTTAGAATAGAGTGGAGAAAGTACTTTGGTATTTGTATGTTTTCTGTATTCCATTTTACTACTTTTTAAAATAATTTTATATTATTTTTATCTTAGCTTATATTATCATATATATTTTCCTAAAAGGTCTGCAGGCAATAGAGTCGTAAAAAGACAAAAATACTTCTTTCCCATCATTCTATTTTTCTTAAAATTATATTATTATTTCAAGAAAATCAGTTTAATTTCATTTATAATGAGTTTAGCCTTAGCATATTTTAATAACAACAATTTGATTTTAGCATATTTCATTTTCAGCAATGTGTGTTTAATTCAATACTTTTATAGAGCATGTTTAATCTCTATATTAGGAGACAATAATATAGAATAGACCCTATTAAGAGAACTCTAGTACCTTCAATACTCAATATCATATTGTAAACAACCTTGGATAACACTAGATTAATAAAAATTAAATGACAAGCAATTGAAGACACCACAACAACCTCATCAATTTGTAAGAGTTCTAATTCATGTGGTTTATTAATAAACATTTTATGAATCACATTCATTACTTGTGTAGGATTCTTAGCCTTAGCTAAAAGTTCATGAAAAATATTGTTGCTCCACATGGGCATCATGATCATAACCACCTAAAGTATTCTCAACATAAACATATAAAAAGATAATTATCATTAGATTTGATATTCATAGTAGGGTTGAGATGATCGCTCCTCCAAGAGAGATTGGAATATAGAGTAGCTCATGAAAAAACAAAGAAATATGACATAAAAGTAGAAAGATATGACAATATGAACCAATTTCATATTTAAAAAAAATAGAAGAATCAATGATATATTAGATTTAAAAATGAAACCCTTTTTGTACACAAAATTGTGAGCATAAGAGAACAACCTAAACCATATAACCTATGTACTCAAAATCTATGAAAGACTTAGATTAAGCAAAAGAGTTAGTAAACATTGATGAAAAAATGAAAGCTCGCCAACACCAACCCTTGTTTCAAAAAGTGAAGCTAGTTATAGTAGAAATTTTGGTGTCTAAAACAATGTATTTTATGATGTTCCTAGTAGAAATTATAGATATGACTTACAACTCTATAATTTTATGTATTTAAATGAAATTATAGAGTTGTAAGTCATATCATAAAATACATTGTGCTAGGTACCAAAATTTCTACTATAACTAGGTTCACTTATCCATTCACATAACTCCAATTAATACCCTTCCAAGATTATTTCAATAAAGCATTTGATTGATCATTTATTGTATTGAATGTATACCATCATCGAGAATGGTGAAAAGGGCCAATTATTACCCTTCCAAATTATTTTAAAACTGTTATTTAATATTCTTTTGTATTTGATTGATCATTTATTGTATTGAATGTAGGAAAAATTGGGTTCAAAATGTATTTTTAGACTCACTCTTTGACCTATCAGCCTTCAAATGTAGTCAATTCGCCTAAACATGCAAAATTCCAATCAAATATAGAAGAATATTAAATAACAATTTATTAAAATAATTTGGAAGGGTAATAATTGACCTTTTTGGATGCCTCACACTAAGTGAATGTTTAATAGGTCATGCTTGGTTATGGTGTACATTCAATACAATAATTGATCAATCAAATACTTTATTAAAAAGTAGTGGAAGGGTAGTAATTGGAGTTTATGTGAATGGATAAGTGAATCTAGTTATAGTAGAAATTTTTGTGCCTAGTACAATGTATTTTAGGATATGACTTACAGCTTAATGCAAGAAATTATGACTATAATTTCATTTAAATGCACCACCTAAATATATTCATAAAATCATGCATTTAAATGAAATTATATCTAGTTGTAAGTCATATCCTAAAATACATTGTAGGCACCAAAATTTCTACCCTTAGTAATTGGAGTTATGTGAATGGATAAGTGAAACTAGTTATAGTAGAAATTTTGGTGCCTACAATGTATTTTAGGATATGACTTACAACTTAATGTAAGAAAGTATGACTATAATTTCAGTTAAATGCACCACCTAAATATATTCATAAAATCATGCATGTAAATGAAATTATAGAGTTGTAATTCATATCCTAAAATACATTGTAGGCACCAAAATTTCTACTATAACTAGTTTCACTTATCCATTCACATAAACAATTTATAGTAAAAAATTTGGTGCCTAGCACTTGATGTATTTTAGGATATGACTTACAACTTAATGTAAGAAAGTATGACTATAATTTCATTTAAATGCACCACCTAAATATATTTATAAAATCATGCATTTAAATGAAATTATAGAGTTGTAAGTCATATCCTAAAATACATTGTAGGAACCAAAATTTCTACTATAACTAGTTTCACTTATCCATTCACATAAATCCAATTAATAGCCTTCCAAGATTATTTCAATAAAGTATTTGATTGATCATTTACTGTTATTTAATATTCTTTTGTATTTGATTGATTATTTATTGTATTGAATGTACACCATCACCAAGAATGGTATTATATATTCACTTAGTGAGGCATCCAAAAAGGCCTAGATGTGTGTAATGACAAAAGGATAAACACTTAAGACCTCAATCACAATAGACAATCTCCTTCTCTAACATGAAGTATAATTTCAGCACACATAATTATAGTGTATAATTGCTTATGGTTATTCATAGCATCACACATAATTATAATTATAGCGTAGAATTGCTTATGGTTGATTGTAATTTGTAAGTATCCTAAAATAAAATATGTCCCTAAATATAAGTTATGCATGATTATCTCCTTATCCCTACTTATATGATACACTCTTATCCTATATTATACACACTTGTATGATTCTTATTTGGAATTTAGAGATACCTTGCAATTTTAAATGATAATATGTGAGATTCTTTGTTTAAGAATTTAGATTTCCTACGAAGTTAGTCAAATTTAATCCTCATGTCCATAATTCTTAAAGCATTCAAGATTTATGTATTTATATGCTTACTTTACTTTTACATGTGAATGTTTCATTAGGATATTTTAGTACCACTTTTTTTATAGGAAAAAAATTATAATCCTACTTTCTCCCTTTCTCCCTCTTTTTCATAGATAGTTGAATGAACTTAAAATTGCTCTTATTTTTACTTCGTGACGAAAGCTAATCATTGCTCATATTTCCTATTTTTTAAAATTTTCCTATGGAGCATCTTACTATAAAAATGGTTATTGCATATTTACTTTTAGTGAAATAAAATAAGTACATATTTGTAATTTTTTTGTTTTAAATTAAATGCATATCTTTGCATTTATATAGATATGGCTGATGATCAGGGATCACATCATTCCACTCAATCTCAGGAGCAAGCCGAGGCTAGGTCTAATTTATATAATGATAGCATTAGGAGATTAGAGAATGCTTTGAGATGTTTGGACAAAACAATACATAACTCCCCTAATCTCCCTAATAAAGATAGATTAGTTAGGATTCAACATGAGATCACACATATGATCCACACGATTCGATCTTATAATACTTATGATGAGGTCAACATTGAGGAGTTTTATAGGTCCCTTTCTAGCAGTGTTATTGGTACTATGAAAATTGATTCTATTTCTCATAGAGTTTCACTACATAATGTGTAGAGCATGTTCCCTCATTATATGGGATAAAAAAATTTAGAGGATATATTGTTACTAGATGTACAGATGAGCTTGTTGCTCCATTTATATATCCCAAATGGTTGGTATCCCATCACAGATGGCCTCATAATGATGAGTTGCCACTTTATTTTTATAAAAAATTATATGTTGAGTTTCATTTAGGGTTAGATGTGGATTACACATCTATTCCTTCACATGTTGGACAGGGAAAAGGGAGGTTTACTGATAAATCTCAATTTAGATGTGCAGATTTTTCACCGCCTGTCAACAAGAGGGCATTAGTTAGTCCAAACCTTTTGGTTCTTCCAAAATGTTTGGAACTAGCAACAACAAGAGGTGTAGCAACAACACTTACTAGATCCAACATTTTTGATAGTATTGCCACAATTGCTACTCAGGTCGATCAAATGCCATTTGATCGTGTAGGTAGATACTTATTACGTTCACAGATTATCCTTCCTCCCACTGAGGCTACATCTGACAATTATGATCCCTACATTTGTGCAGAGCTACCATCACCATTAGATGTGGCCCAAATGAGTGAAGCCACTCTACGTAATGTGTGTTCAATTTCCATTACTGATTTACTATCATCATACCAGTTTATTAGTGAGGAGTATGGGATTCATTTAGATGTTGTACTAGCTCATATTAGACAACATTTTGGTAGACAGTCAGGTCGGGGTGAGGCGGCTACATAGGATGGTCAGCATATTCCAGACCAGCCTATAGTCCCTGCACAACATCGGGTTGAGGTTACTGCACCTGATGTACATGGCACATACAACTCACTTCTCTTTGACATGGTCCTTTACCTGATACGGGTGTCCATGATGTGACCATACATTATTGTGACATTAGTGGGATTGGTAGAGTGCTCCAGGGTGAGAAGTAGGTACTTTCAAATAATCTATATATTTTGCATTCTAAAAATTCACATGTATATTAAATAAAATTGAATTTAAAGTAGTTCTCACTCTTCATTGAAATCTTGTATTTAAAAATTTCTAGCAATACGAGGATTTGTCACGCTTTGGAGATTTGGAGCATGCAGACGATCTTGTGCATGGTATATTTGAGGTACATTTATAATATTTAAATTACTTGATACATTCAAACATTGAAAGTACAAAACTTTAAGATGACTTTACATTTACACATGTACATTAAATTAATTAATGTACTTTTTTGTGTAGGGAGGTAGATCGGGAGAGAGATCGAGATAGGGATTGAGAGAGGCATCAGGCCAGGGATCCAGAGAGAGATTAGGACATCGATCCAGACAAGGATTAGGAGAGAGATCGATCCATAATCATACTAGGCATCCTCGACTTTGACTTAATTTACATGCAGACACATGATTTTTTATACATTTTATATTGTGATTTGTCATTATGGTTCTTAGATCATGATCTTCACATTATATACATTTTACATTATGGTTTCACATTATGGTTCATCTTATTATAGAAATATAAATTCTTGAAGCTAATTAGGATTTTGAGTTGGGAAACTTTAATATTCTTGCTCACTTTTAATCTATAAAAAAATATATTAATTTAATGATTTCTGGTTCAATAAGGTAGTTGGGAGTGGTGGGTTGAATAATCAGGGCTTTACAATGGTTGTTTTCATGAGTGGGCATGGATAATTTGTTACATGCTTTCAAATTGATTTTTTGTTTTGTGAAATTTGGCTTGGTCTTTGTTTTTAATCAATATGCAAGCTCTAAATTATTGAGTTATATGTGCTAGGATATGATCCAAGTGCTTTGTCCAATAGCTTTTGCATCTTAGGATTTTGGATATGTTCTAAGGCTAATTTACCAAAAATACAACCAAATAATTTACTTTTTTAATGTATAGATCTTTACAACCTTTATATTATATTTCATTGGACTTAACCTTTGAGTGTTGATATCTATGAAAAACTACAACATATATTTTTGCCAACATATTTTTTATTCTAATAGAGAATAAAGTGTTTGTGAGTTTCATATTCCATACATATGATGGAACCTATCTAGTATAATGGGTTATGTGAAACACTTTATGCTAAGAATAGAATATGGAAATCCTAAAAAGAGTTGGAAGCCCCATGAAGAATTTTTTTTTTTTTTTTTGGAATCCTTGCATTTCAAGATAAATTGATTAATTTTTTCTTGAATCATCTTTGGGAGAAAATTTCAAAGGTTAATAAAATAAAATTAGACCCTACACATGATTATGGATCTAGTGACAATGATAGTTATCTTTATCCATGAGAGGAATGCTAGTATATTATTGTGGGGTAACAACAAAGGAAAGGAGGGAAATATTTGAAGAAAAAATTCTATAATCTAAACATGACACTATCAAGAAGGTTAGCTTAGCCTTAGAAAATATTTTACATAAAGAATCTTAGAATATTTAAACTCAAATAATGATCTCAAGAGATTGAATTCAAATGTAATTCAAGGATTCAAGATCCTTGACCCTAAGTATTGAGACTATTGGAGGAGTGATGAAATAACTTATTCTAATGAAATTATTATTTCTACAGAGAAGACTCAATTCTTTAGAACCTTTTCCCATTTTTGTGTTGCATTATACTTTTTAATTAAAATTACATGAAAATGAGTAAATTTACTCTATCATATGAGGGATCTATCCCACTAAAATATAGAGAAAAATAATGCATTCATTGATTATTTTTAATTATTGTAAATACTTGGCTTTTCCCATTGGGAGAGCCATGTTGGTTTCTATATAAAACATAGTGACAAGTTTTTTTCCAATACTTATTACCTCGATTTAGGATCCTAAATTTAATTAACAAGAATAATAAAGAGATAATGATGACAATGATATTTTGATGAGATGATCTTGCTAAATATTATAAATTTCAAATAAAGAAAATGTGTGATGTAATGTCCCCAATTTTTCCCTACGCCCTTCATTTAGATTTAGCCTATTTCCGAAAATCCGTAGGCTACTCAGATGTGCAAATTAGGGTTTCCTATTTTATAGGGGTTCTAAAGAAGGTTTGCATGAATAAAGATTGTGGATTCTTTCTAGGTTTTCAGAGAGCTTCGCAGTGGTATGACCTGCAAAGGCATTGGGAATCTTTTCAAAATTTACTATTTTTAGTAAGTTCTATTTCTGGTAGTGCCATCTTGGGCAGTAGCATCAGCAGTCAACTCAATTTCCATTTCGGGCAGTGCAGTTTGGAGCATAATTGGCTTTCAGCATTTTGAGGCCATTTTGGTGAAATAATATATTTCAAGGCATTAATGTTTTAATTTCAAGTTGACCCCTTGGCCTAGCTCATTAACTTTAAGTTGTGTTTAAAAGGTGGCCATGAAGGGGGACGCCTTCATGAAGGAAATATTAAACATTTAAATAAGTTTATTTATGCCTTGAAGTGGACGCCTTTTTAAGAGGGATTAAATATTTGTGAATTATAAAATATTGCAAAAAGGGAACTTTTGGCGTCCCATTCTTGAAGGAGTTTTGGGAATTTGTAAAGTCACCTCTTTTTTATAAAAGAGAAGTCTTGCTCCAGCTTTTGATATCTTTGGAAAATGTTGTAAAGTTATGCTACTGAATTAATTTCAGAATCCGGCTAAGAGAGAGCTTAGCAATTCTACTCCATTCTTCAGGCCTGAAACTATGGTCTCCTAGATGGTTGATTGAGAGTGTGCTTCACCCAGAAGTGCACATTGAGCTTCAACGTGGAAGTTTTAGACGTTATTTTTAGTTTCTATGTTGCTAATGTTCATATAGCTGAAGTTGATTTTTGTGAGTAGCTTTTTGAATAAATTGAATATTGTTCTGGGTATTGATGCATTGTGATTCTAGACCAAGGGCGCCCCTTTCCACAAAAGACTGGAATTTAATTCGAAGTATTTTATTTTATCTTGCAAAATCTCCCTTGCTAGGGCCGTACCTTCCTATTTGCATTGGGAATTATGCGAATAAATAAATGTTGAGTTTTTGGAGTTGTTTCTTCATCATGGCATGGACGTCTATCCTCCAAAGGTTCATTGCACTTGGTTTCACGCAATTTAGAGGTAAATTGATTAAGATATAAGCATTTCATTGATTCACAGGTTGCTGATTTATAGTTTCAGTTTGCTGATTTTAATTATCGGACTTCAAAGAGATCATATTTTAGCTTCCTTTTCAATGTTTAAGAGCTTTCTAGATTGAGATAATCATTCTTCACATCGTGGCTTTGTCTATCATTGTAATACTCGTAAATTGCAGATTATTAGATTGTAAGGTTGTGAATTAGTAGTACTAATCCAACCATATGTTATTGCTGCATTTACTTGTAATTTCTAAAGCTAACATTAAGCACCCCTGGATGGTTTACCGCCAGTGTGGAGAATAAACTTGTATCTCTCATCTTACCCACTATTAAGTGGAGAATTCCCACTCTTGAGTGGATGCCTGCCGTAGCAGACGAAGTGTTTAAATTGTAATCTTTTCCCCCCACTGTTTGGTGGTAGCGAGGAAATTCTCTCATGGTTGGTTATCCGCCTATGTTCTTTCAATTTAGCAATTAGCACTCCACCATATGTTAGCACCTCGCCTGTTAAAGGATCTTGAGTGCACATTCTTGGTGTTGAGTTTAGACTCTCTCTTTCAATTGTAATCTTTGTAACTTTGATTTAGTAGATCCTAGGGATCCTCTGACCATATGCCCGCCCCTCCTCCTTAAGTGGTTTTAGGGCGCATTCTTGGTTAGAGTTCTTTCATGCAACGTTTTGGGTTAAGCTAACCTTAATGGGTGCTTGGTTACATTGTATTTGTTATTGAAAATCAAAAAATTTGAGAGAGTATATTTCATGTGATGCCAATAGATTCTAATAAAAATTAAATTTGATGAATATTGTGGATGAGAAACTGTGATATTATTTAACTTCATAATAAATGTGACTTTATTGATTGACTATGATGTTACATTCATTTCGATGCTAACAAGTATATGTTTGTGATTATTTCCTAGATGTGTGGGAGTGACAAATTCATACTGTTTATGGTCAATAATGATAAGTGTCCTAAGATGATGCTATTAAATAAACAAGTTAGATGCACAATTTAGACTTTTTTGTACATGCATACCAATAGCTAGCAATAATATCCTACAATTATTTTCATTAGAAGGAACACACTTGAAAATTTAAAACCAAGGAAGAAAATATTCCTATTGTTTATTCTAGAGTATATGACCATCTTCACAATCCAATGTAGGAAGAGAAGGGTTTTAGGAATTAAGTCAAGAGTGTTCTCATCTATAGTGTTTTTTATATCATCAAAGTTAAGATTAAAATTATGTGTTATAATTTTGCACCAAAGATATCCACAAAAATGAGGTTAAACTCATAGGTAAAAAAGAAAAGTATTCACACTTCTTCTCTACAAAAATTAAATAGTTTTAACACACTCTTTATTGATTTCATATTTTTTTAATCATTGTACCTAGTTTAGCTAGTGCTAAAGAAACTTACTTCTAATAAAATTAAAACTTACAAATTTTGTTGGATCTATATTAACATTTGATGAAATAATTTTTAAGCATGACTTCTTCATTAAACACAATTACTACAAATAAGATCACCTTAAGAAACTTTTATAGGTAAATAAGATCGCAAAAAAGAAAGCTTCATGGGCTACTAATTCATTCAATGTCTATCTAATTATATACATAAGAATATGACATATCGACCTATCTAAATTTGACAAAGCTTGAAAATATCCATCTAATCCAACAAAAAAATCATTTTTTTTAGGCAAAGAGCATGAAGGCCCATATATAAATATATATATATATATATACATAAAATACAAAATAAATATATATATGTTTAGATGGCTCTACAATAGCCATATAATAGACTTTGCAATTACAATTTGAAAACAAAGGCTCTTCAACAACCATATTAGAGACATAGCCAAACAAGACTGATTACATGAAAGGCTGATTGCTAGCCAGATTTGAACATTTGATCATTGCAAAAATTGCAGTCATAAAATAAAAATAGACTTTTAACTCAAAGCAATATCTATTCGATGAAACAAGGTAGCAAAAAAACTAACAATCCACCTGGCTTATGCTCCATTTCGTCCCCCACAACTCACTTGATGTTCTTATAGAGATTTTTATAGTGATCTTTAAAGACAACATCAAGAACCCAATTACCCATCGAATTAGAAAAGGGGTATTCCCAATTCATATCTGGCAGAAACACTATAAGGCGAAGGTGCGAACTTTGCAACTAATTATTTAGTTAGATGCCACATTGCTCAAAGATTAAACAAAAGGCAATTAGCCTGACAGATACACCATGCTTATGAAGAAACTGCAAAACCAAAAAAGGATTAGGGGAAAAAAGAATGCCCCAACAATCAAAGCATGTGATGATGGTAATCAGACATGATAATCTTTGTAAAGATCACCATAATGGAGGTAATTAAACCCATAAGATATGAAAAGATCAATTTGTCCTCGACCTCCAAACCATAGTTAATGAGAATATTCTCTCTCTATTATGGTTGCAATTGAAGGAAAAAGCTTAATGTTGGAGTCTTTAAAAATTTCAATATCTTTTCCTTCACAACCCAAATTGGCTAGTGAATCAGCTAATTGATTTCCTTCTCGATAGGCATAAGAGAAAATTATTGAGTCAAAACATGAGAATAAAGACCAACACTTTTGAAGAACATAATTTAGTTGCCAATTGGGAATAGATTGTTGTTTACAAGCATTGATAATCAACAATGAATCACCTTCAATTTGAAGTTTTTTAATACCAATGGTTTGGGCCAAATTCAAACCATATAAAAGGGCCTAAGCTTCATCTATATTATTCGTGCCCCTGGATAACTGAACTGATTTAGTTGTAAATAAGATGCCCTTGCAATCATGGTATTGAATGAAACTATTTGAATTCAACATAAAATAAAAAGATTTTCAAATTTAGGTCCAAAAGTTACATGTATATATTGTCATAGAAAATATATATGTACAAAAATATCTTAAAGTTCTTGGTACATATAATCTGAATCCTCTCTAAATTTTATTATCTCTAAAATATTTTCATGGTCTTCAATAGGCAACCTCCACCTTTATTTGGCACGTCCTCTTTTTGGTAAAGTTTTAATATTTATTCTTGTTGCTATAACTAAATGATTATAATGTAAAACCTTTTGACCTAGCATATAATCAATAAATATAATTTCATTTGTATCTATTTTGTTTATTGATAGTATGTGCCTTCAACAACCACTGATCCAATAGGATACTCTCGTCCATCACCATTTGTCATTGATTCTGACAATTTTCATTTTGGTTGCATACATCTTAGTAGATAGTAATCTACTCCTTTTGTATTATCAGGATCTGCAAGAACAAAAAAAATATCTCATGTACACACCATGTAGTAAACCATGCTCAAATTAGGTAGAATATAAATCAATTGTAAGTTAAAAATTAATTTAAAAATTTAAAATTTACTTGTAACAACTAAATCTGATACAAGTTCGTAATCAACTGAATGCAGAGGATCATAGATATCTACAATGTCATTATCTTCAAAAGGGTTTGATGTGGCCACTAGTTGTTTTATTTCCCATTGTGAAACATACCCATCTCTAATATTCTCACATTGTAGAGTATTTGCATTGTTCTCAATGCAATCAACACAAAAACATGAATTTTCTCCCACTTGAATTATTGGAGGCTTGGTATGTTCTACTGTCATGATTTGATGCAAAATTCTAATACCACTTACTGTTTGACAATTAGTAAGAGTTGACGGATCAATATTTGTAAATTTCAAACATCCAATTAAAAAGTGTATAAAATTAAAAATTAAATTCATGTACACATTGAAATTCAAAAATAAAATTCATTTATGTAGCTTTAACTTCCCAAAAATATCATGCGTTGTCTATTGAATCACTGGAAGCAAAATGAATTTTGCACCATTTAACAATTTCATTTGCATTTTTTATGGCATTACCTGCAAGTTCATGTTGGTGAAATGTCAAGTTAAGAGGTTTTGTAGTTGAAAGGAAAATACGATCTCATAAAACATAATTAGATTTTTTCTAAAAATCCATATGGTGTTACCTGCAAGTTCATGTTGGCGAAAAGCATGCTTCACACATGCTCCAACTCCATCATGCTCTCCTTTTCCATGTCCACTCTCATAGAAATTCCACAAAATTTTTATGTCGCATCTAATATGTTGTTGGCTTAACCAATTAAAAGATTTTGTAGACTTAAATTGTCCTATGAAATCACAACCAATTTCATTTAAAACCAAGATAGTAAAAGTAAACTATATGTGTACCACATATAAGTTTGAACAAGTTAAGTAAATAAATAAATATATAATTTAAAAAAAACATTAAAACAACACTTACCAATACATCCATCAGACCATATCTAGTGTTGTGAAGCATCTATTTGACATCGTCTTAGGTCTTCAACAAACATTACAAAACAATGGACTACATAGCTTCTATCATGACCTATATCATCACTGATATAAAAGTGAACCTATTTGATGATAATTTGTTCATCTTTGCTACTTTGTACACCATCCACATGTTCTTCGGCATGCCTATAACAAACTTGTACAAATATTGCAACTTGCTATGAATGATAATATTGACTTTGAATCTCAGTTTGAAGACTAAATTTATAGTTCTCAGAGAAATCAACAATAGAGAGAATACAACCTGCTGAAAAACAATTATATGAGTCACAAAATTGCTTAGCTTGCCATCTAGCACCATGAAAATGTTGAATATGTGGATATATGATATTGCAAAATTTGTTCATAAACTCATTGTAAGACAATTCACTCTCTTTGAGAATAATTTTTCTGGTCTCAACTCTTGACTTTGTTGAGTATTTCTCATATTCAGATCTCTTCCACATAACTTACATTGAATGATCAATATTGTCAACCTGTAAAATATTCTTCAAATTTCCACAATCATTACATTTTTTTTTTTAATACACTACACTTTCAATTCATCTGAATCTTTTGATTTTTCGCATAGAAGAGACTTCACAAATTGTATTGTACTTCCAAGGATGAATATATTTGGATTGATTACCGCCATAAATTTTTTATATGACTATAGGTGTAGATGAAATTCAACATGATTTCAACAATAACAAGTCTCACGTACCTTATTTATACGTACAAAACTTGGTCATAGTCTCTCAAACATCCTTCGACAAATCTTCACATCTGAAAATTCTTGCTTGAATGCTTCAAAAAGTTCACTTTGTGTTGTATCTATAAAAAAATTTGGATGTGAAATTTTTGTACCATCTTCACCTTTTATTTGTATAGGGTCCCTTCTATTGGAATAAACATGAGAGTGGATGGTCCAATATTCAATCACCTGTTCCTTTACATCTTCTGAGATTTTATCTTTTCAAGGAACCTTGCAAATATTTACCCAATTATTCTCAATATTTCCATCCAATCTATTTCTCTTTTTGATATATCTTTGAACAGTTCTCCTAGAAACATTGAGTAATTCAGAAATTGCTTGAACTTGTCTACTATGTGATAATTTCTTACTAGAAATTACTATCATTAATGCTCTACGTGCAACACTTAAATCAAAATCTCGACTCTTGTTTCCAATAGAATTCAATTCTTCTAGCAGGTTTTCAACTATTATTTTCTTTAATGATCCTAATGACTTTTTATTATTATCAACGCCTAACAACTCGAAAATAGGGGTCATTTCTTTCCTCCTAAATAAATTTTCAAATAACCGTGCTCTTCCAACTATAGACTTTTCTTCAAAAAAATCATCCCATATTCTTTTAGAGTGTAATTACTGTGCTTTTAGATAGCATATCTTCAGATGAAATATTATTGAAAATGGATTCCTCATCCATCTCCATAATATTTTCCATACCAAGGAAAATATTTCTATCACCACCTTCAATTTGTCCTGGTACCTGTACTCCTTGGTCATCAACAATTTCCATGGGTTGTTCTTGAGAAGATGTTCCTTCATCCACATTTCTAGTATCTCTTCTTTGATCACACAACCTTGTTCTTGTCTTTTTATTCCCCATCACAAATTTCTCAAGTTTGAATTCACCCACATACAAAAATAACACATTCAAACATTTTGATGTTTGTATTGGATAAAATGTTCCCTAATATCATGGAGGTATGACTATTTTTTACTGCGAAAATAAGATGTGAAACCATCATTGTGTATGTGGAAATTGTTGTTTGGAATCTTCTCCTCTGTGAGAAAGATTGATTTGATAAAAGTGGATGATCCTAGTTGATGGGATATTTTGGCCTTATCATTCATCATGCTCGTATCTTCTTGATCATCTAGGATATTGATTTGATCCATGTATATTTTGTATCTTCTTCGTTAAGTTGATCTATAATAGCTTCTTTATATTATTCTTTGATGTTATTCATGTCATTTGTTTGATTTGATTCATGTCATGTGGTTATAGTTGGGTTGGTGGGGGCATAAGTGACACTAAAATTGGGGGGAATAATGACCCTTAGGTGTGATGAAAGTGGGGGTAGGTTTACTAGTAGAATTTGGAAAATAAATGACTATGTGACTAAAACTTTTAGTCACGTGACTAACACTAGCAGAATTTTTTGTGGCGCTCCCTTTCGAAACCCAGACAAACCACTTTGTAGAGGTGGCTATAGTCTATCATGGTCTCAAATTGGCTCAAAGCCACAGGTATAGGAAGGTCTAGGTGGAGGGTGATTCTTTGAATATTATTAACAATTTGAAATTGGTCTCTCCTCCTTCTTGGACCATTGAAGCCTTGATTAAGGACTCTATCGAAATTATCAACTCTTTGGATAATGTTTACATCTCCCATATTTTGAGAGAGGGAAATAAGTTAGCTGATTTATTTTGCTAACTTTGGTGTTAGAGAACATAAGGAATGGAATTTTAGTGATTCCATTCCTTTTGAAGCGACGACAATTATCATTAATGAGTGCTAATATCTAGCTGATCCTTGCTGGCTTTGTGGGATGCATATCCTTAGTCACGTGGGTGAATGAATTGAAGGAGGATGTTAAAGTTTTGAGTTCGAAGGACGAATTTCACAAGGTTTGAAGGTACATCTCATTATTTCTTATCTATCCTTCGGCGAGCTTCGCATAGATTATGGTTGTTTTTTGCTTTAGCTTCTAGAGTCTTTTGTTTTGTATTTTTGCTTTGGGTGGTGTGTGTATCAATTTCAGTTGGTTTCGGCTGTGTTTTGTGCTTAAGCTTGTGATGGGTGGGGACAAAAATCATGCCGAGCCTAAGTCCTGTGATACTGTCAGGCAGAGGAAGGAGGTTTGGGAGATCTTACAGAAGGGAGGCTTAACCGTTTATATGGAGAAGCTGCATGGATTCAATGCGTAGGTCACTGAGATGGTTGCTAAAGGGTGGAATAAGAGAACCCTGAATTTGGGAGGCAAAGAAGTCATGGTGGACGAAGATTTCATAGCCCAAATTAATGGTTTGGCTATGCAGGGTATGAAGGTTTTTAGAGATAAGAAAGACTCGCAGGATGCGATGTCGATTTTCTTCAAAGGTAACGAGGCTGCTGATCTGAAGAAGGTGAAAAGTGGTGGCTGGTATAGGAGCTCTTTGAAAGCACTCTGGTGTGATGTCATAGAAGAAATCATGAGGTATGTTACCTTGAAAGGAAGGTATACTTCAATTAATAACTACCATTTCCTTTTTCTTAACCATTTTAGGCATAAGAAATGGGTTTCATTTCCCTATTATTTGTTGATGTCATTGGATACTGGGATTAAGGATCATATGAAAAACCCCAGGAAACCTATTTTTCATGTGAGGTTAATTCTCCTAATTTATGAACATGTCAAAGCACATGAGGTACACAAATATCTCGTGTCCCCGAAGGAAAATGTTGGCAAAGCCCGGGAGGGTTATGAGACAAACTCAGGCGAGGAAAGGGTTAGCAAAAAAGCCAAGAGGAGGAGGCTTATTTTGAACAAGGAGTCAGAGTCTAATAAGGATGATGATGTTGACTATGTCCCAGAATCCTATGCCTCTTTTGAGGAGGGTCTCTCTTCCCCTGTTTCGGGTAAAATCGGGAATAGAAAGCCAAATGATAAAGAGGGTTATACTACTTGCAGTGATGATGTGGTCGCGACAGCTCTTCCTAAAAGCATTAAGGACAAGAATGACCTGTATGGGGAAGCTTCCTCTCCTCCCCCTAAAATCAAACATGTGAAGGAAACTAAAGTGGGGAGACGAAAGAGTAGGGAGCTGAGAACTACCAGTCAAATCTGGAGAAGGGTTTACCTCTCTCCCTTGTTGGTGGTATCCATGGTGAAGCCTCTCTAAATGCTGACACTGGGTTAATGCAGGGGAAGATGTGGATGGTGGTCATGTTGGGGGTTCTAATAAAGTGGATGGGGATAGGAAGTTGAAAAGAAAGATTGTTGCAGAGGATCTCGCTTGCTCCATTCACAAGTTGAAGTCTTTAGTCCCTGTTGGTAAAGGTAAGGCTATTTATGATGATAAGATTCAGATTAGTTATTTTGATGAGGATGTTGCTATGGAGGATCGGGTTGAAAATTTTGATAGGGAGGACTTGTTTGATGTCTTGGGCTAGGCCCGTAAGACTGCTAATCTGCAATTTAAACTTTTTAAATGGTTTTTTCATAAAATTAATAGGATTAATGTTAGAATTAGAGGTGTGGCTAGTAAGGCTAAGGAACTTGTTACTCAAATCCAAATTGACAATTTGATGGAATCTCTTAATATTGTGGCTAATACTATGGCGGAGGAAACCATCAATCTAAAACAAAATTTGGAAGGTAGAATCTTATCCCTCGAGGATAAAATTGATAAAATGTGGAAAGTGGTGAGGCGTCTAAGCTTCTGGGCACTTTGGATTCTGCCATGAAGATTTCTCCTTTGATTATTGCTAAAAAGAGAAAAGAGACTGTGCCTGCTGATGGTACTGCTGGTGGTGGTAAGTTGTTGGATGTGGGCTATGCTGGTGAGAAGGATACTGCTAAAGGTAGTGCTTTGAATGATGAGGTAAAAATTGGTGGGCCGAGGGTCAGAACTAGAAAAAGAATGAAAGCTCAGGTCGAGGCGTTTGGTAGGTAAGTGTTTGATATCGTGGACAATATGCAGAAGATGGTTGCTACTGATATGGAAGCTGTTGAGATCCTAAAGAATATGTAGTGTTGTTGGCTAGCTTCCTTCTTTTTGGCTATTTTTTGGCTGTTGTGTTGTTGTTGTTGGGCTGATTGCTGCGTAATATTGTTTTCTTTTTTATCAGCTGCGCTCTTTTGTAAAGGGTTTTGGGCCCCTTCAAAACCTATTTTTTACCTCTAATCAAAACACTAGCATAATTTGGCAAATAAATGACTAATTTGATCATCATAGTGACTAATTTGGTCATCGGGTAAAAATGACTAAATAAATGACTAATATCAGACAAATAAAAATGACTAAATAAATGACTATTACTCCTCTATTCCTTTTTCTTTTGAATTTGATCATAATCCATAGAGCTTAAGCCCCCCTCATGGAACCCCTACCGAAGTGGGTCATTTGGCTGCCTAGGTTGCTTGGTGCACCAAAAATACCTATTGCGTGGAAGGCATTTCCTCTTGGTGCAGTCTTAAGGCCTTCACATATTTTATAAAAAAATTAACATTTACATTCTTTAACTTTTATTACTCATTATGTTAATGAATCATTAATGTTTTTAACTATGATTTGAAGCCAGTTTGATTTCCTGTTGTGTTAGCATGTCAAATGTATCAAAGAGAAATTGTGGTCAATTTCACTAATAAATTATGATTTAAACAATCCAATTGCATTTTGAGGGCTATCTTGTAGACACTTCCATTTCAAAAGGTCAAGTACACAACTATAAATGACTAAATAAATGACTAATTTGATCATTGGGTAATAAACACAACCAAATAATTATTCACACAAATAAAAAATAGACAATATGATATTAAAGTGGATAATTAAAAAGAATATTTCAAATTGAGGGAGTGGGTGGTATTATAATATAATATAATAATAATAAATTATATTACAATACAATATAATATAATATGATATTATATAATATATTATATTATAATATATTATAATATAATATGATAGTTATATAATATATTATAATATAATATGATAGTTATATAATATAATATAGTTATAAGATGATATATTATATAATATAATATATTACAATACAATATTATATAACATTATATAATTGTCTTAATTTAAGACGATAAAAAAATACTTTTCTACAATATTTTTTTTATTTCCCTCTTCTTTTTCATTTTTCCTCCCTGAATATTCGACATGCATTTTGACATGCATTTTTCCTTTTTATGAAACTTCAAATAGGGGTTTTCCACATCAGAAATGACAAGGGGATTTTCAGAAAAGTCTAGGATCTTGGGCAAGTGACAACAATAAGGATCTTGGACAAATGACATCATTCAACAACATACCAGGTGTGCCCTATGTTTTTGTCTTTTTTGTTCTATTTCATACAAGTGTACACCCTCCTTTCTCAGATGAACTCTCTGTGATTGTTGGATTTGATTGAGTGGTGTCCAAAATTCATTGTTTAATCACCAAGGCACTAATCCCTTGTTAGTTTAGAAAGAATGTTGTGGGTAGAAAAAATGATCACCTCCTTGATGGTTATAAGCTCTTGTACTTATTATAGAATTAAATTTATCACAAATTTGAATTTTGGCTTGAAGCTTTGTAGCCTTCTATCATCATTCTACACTTGTTTCCATCAATACCAATAACAACTTTCTATTTGCTAATAAAAATATAAACTTGGGATTCATATTTGAGTTCAGTCATGAGTTTTTGATTTGATCTTGGAGAGCTGCGCTTTTGTGTATTGTGACTTGTCAGAAGTGTTTAATATAATATTTTGAGGATTTTTTATTCCGGTCTTAGTCTTGAGTTCTATAGGAAGGTTTAGCCTCACTAGAGCTTTACATTTCTTATTTCCAGCATTAACAGTTTACTGAATCTATTTTATTGCATGTTGAGAATTTGCACTATTTTGGGCATATCTTGTTCCCCTGGGAATAATCACATAGTATTTTGGTGGATCGCCCCTTTTTCAAAATTTTGTATTCATTGTATTTTTTCTCACCTTTTTCACTACCACCTACTCCTTGTGATCCCCAAGAATTTTGGATAGTATTAAGATAGGGGAGCTTCTTTGACTCTGGAGATTGCTTGAGATTCAAAGGACTTGTGCTCAAGCTTTCCATCTATACCCTCTGGTTGTGGGTGCATACCAATCAAACAATTAGAAGCACCAATTATACTCTGTAAATAGGTCAGATGTTACATTGGCCTCATGATAAATAATTACATCTTGGACCTCAAAGATAGTGTAATATTATATACTCTTGAAGAATGTGGGGAATATGTTTGTGCATGGAAATATTTCACCTTGAAAACATGCATAGAGTGTAGATTTCCATCCTCCAAATAATGCAACTGAATTTCCTTATGGATGATTTATAGAGGTTCTTTAATATTAGTTTTTCATGAAGGCCTTTCTTATAGAATGTACTATACAGATGTTAAATCCTTTTTTTGGAATTGTCATTTTGTCTCTCGCTAATCATAGCACTGTCTCTGCATTTGTTGGGCCATTATTTGATTATGAAGATGGGTAGGACAAGTCAGATGCATTGTATTATAATAAGACCAATTTCAAGATAAGATTCTGACATTCTGTCAAAGCATGTAAAACATATAATGTTGGAAGACTGGTTTCAACAAAGCATTGCATCATGTATATGTAAATACCAGTGTGAAGTATGATTAGAAAAAATAATGTACTCGAGATTCTTCACTGGTCTGAATGCTAAGGTTTGATGTTCATAAGTGTCATGTTTCTTGATTTTTGTATTAAGAATTTATAAGTCCTATTATGCAAACAATGTTGTATGGATAATTTGAGCTGCTTAAACAATACTATGATTAGGAAGATAAATTTAAAAATGCATGGATTGGTCAATCGAGATGAACATATCTGTCTTCTGAAAATTTAGTGAATTTTATCCTTGATCTGCTTGGTAAATCATGGTGGTTGGAAAGTTTTGGATGTAATATTTTGTTTCCCCCATGGTTGTGTGTTATGTCTAGGTGATGTAACAACCATTTGTGAAGAAACAACTTAAATGAGAGGAATTGTCAAGATTAATTGTAAGTTAAAAGCATGGTAAAGCTGGGAAAATTTTGGTTCAGGGAAAATCTTTTAGGAGTAGTGGGTTGAAAATGTTTGGATGAACACTCATAGCCAGGTGGGTCAAATATCAATCATGCTATGAGATAATTCTCTAGCAGAGTTAAATGAAAAGAGGTGAAGAAGTAGAAGAATGCTTGCATTTGATGCTTTTGGTCGCTTATAGAACTGTCTCAACAATTTCAACTGTGGACAAATTCATCATGATTAGAACAAAATGTAGTTGATAGTTTCAGCCATTATTGAATTTGTCTTTATAGGAAAAAATTTCAATGTATACACATATTTCAAAGATATCTGAGGACGTCCCCATACATGTCTCATTATTTTATACTTTGGGTGGCTTCATAACTTGCAATTTGAAAATATTACCAGAAAATTAAATGTATAAACTATTGGGGAGCCTTATTCATGGTGAATTAGTTGAGTCAATGTTGGATATGTTTGAGATAATCTAATCCAATATTAGGTGGAAGTGGCTATATGAATATGACATTTTAGGCCACAAAAAATAGACCATGTGTTGTTATTTCCAAGTGACAAACAATAAATCTATATGAAGACAAGAATGGTTTATCCATTATCATTAATATCAAGCTTCAAAATTGCTATAGTTCTCATCAAACAATGCACTAACAATCGAATGACACCAAGCATATATCACATATAAACCATAGTTCAAGATATATTTGTTGGGTTAGCACTAGATACATAAATTGATCATCAAATAGAGCTTAAGCCTAACAAATTTCACCCTTTTACATCGACAATAGCTAACCTAGAGTCTTCTACACTTAGAAATGTGAAGTTGAATTGCATTAGATAAGGTTCATTGGAAGTTATTGTCAGTTTAAAAAATATAGAACTAGACTAAGGCTGACTAACAAGAAAAGAGATCAACTACAGACCATCCAATTAATAGTGGGAACAACTAGGAATTAAAAATGTTTCTCTATTATGATGAACATTGTAGCTACCACATCTGATTCTCAGATTCATCTTAATCTAGACTATATGTCCACTTGCAATATTGTTTTCAACAAAGATAATTATTCATGTAAGGGTATAGAGCAAGTCTTTTTTCCTCGAGAGCAATTATTTGAGTCTACTTTTGATACTATTGAGACTTGAGAGCAATTATTTGGGTCTACTTTTGATACTATTGAGACTTGAGAGAGATGTGGTCTATGGATTTTCCCATGGTCCCATCTTTCTTTATCATTTGTAGTATGAAGGAATATGTGATTTAGAAATCATATATAACTTTCTATGAGAAGCTCTTAACTTGTTTTTATACTTTATGTTTCTTTTCATAAGCTGACTCTAGGATGATTCTCAGTTAGTCACTGAGAACATCTTCATTCTAAGGAGATTTTTGAACTTTTATTGTTCTTCTCTCTATCAAGAACTGAAGAAGAGACTTTTAAACTGTTTCTCTTGATAAAAATTAATCAATTATTTAGAAAAGTATTCATACGTGATATGACTTAGTTCAATGTTGACAGGTGCTAAGCAAAAAGCTTTATCTTCCAGCTAAAGTTGCAACACAGTTATGTTTTACTTAAAGCCTTAGCTTGGTTTGTCCTAAAATAGGCCTGTAGATAATGACAAGAAAAAAATAAATAAATTCTTTTTTAGTTTTTGTCTAATTGTGTGCTACATTATGGCTGTAATTTTATGTTTAAATTTTAGTGTAAAATTATCTCATTCATGAACATTTTAATAGTCAAAGTTGTTACGTCCAATAAATTTTAGAGTGCGTATGTGCATATAACATGTAAAACACATAGCCACTCTTGCACATAATCATTGTTAACAAAATTTCCTTTTCAAATATTGATATGATTTCCACATACTTGTCTTCTATGATCAATATCGTTGGAATAGCTTTAAGTTAAGTAATACCTAGAAAGAAAAGATATGAACTCCTTGCATTTTTCTATTTGTGCTTGATATGATGGAATCTACTTTTCTTTATTTGGTTTCTATTTTGATAGGCTAACTTGGAAGAAATATTTCAATTTATTGGAAATCTTTAAGGAATATTTGTATTAATTTTGTAATATTTTCTTGTGTACACATGCTATGGATTTTTCTTATCTTTGCATCTATTAGGTTAATAATTCTTTTGCAGAAGCAAAGTGTTTTCTTCTTTTGCCTAGTAGTACCTTCTAGCCTATGGATTACCCTCAATTTTTTTAAAATTCATTAGTAGGAGCTCTATAGGGGGTTTTACCTAAGAAAAACCTTATGCAAATTAAAGACCTAAATGTTAAACAAGGAGATTACATTCAAAGTGTTTCCAAAAACTTAGAAGGATATATCCCACAGATCACCACACAAAACCAATCCACACCAATCCACAAGTAGAGAAACCTGAGACAAGGGAGCCACACCAACAAACAACCGCCATCTAAAATGTAGCTGATTACCATACTAACATTGTCCAAAAATAAGATATGGAATCTAGTAGACTTCCCCAGTTGCCTAATCTACATCCTGCTTCCAAGCCCTAGCTTTCCAAATCCTGCATTGCCACTGATTCTACTCCAAATCTTTCTGTTGAAGATGAAGAACCTGAGGTCAAAATATCTAGAGAAGGGAATTTAATCTCATCGAAGAACTCCTATCATTTTTCACCCTAACGAGCTTTCCCACATCAAAGAATGAAACTGTAAATGTATGGGAAGCCTCCAAATGGCCTTCCTTGTGTATTACCATCAAATTCTCCAACACCTGACCCAAATCTGCACGATACTCCTTCAACACTTGAAGCTCTTGGAAGATAAGAGATTGCTTTAAATCAAGCACAATTTTATCAACTAGAGAATCCACTACTGAAGCAATCTTACCCTTAATATTGAAATTATCTAGACTTACACTCAAGATATTAGAATCCCCTAGTTGGAGAGGAAGTAAAAATACAACAATCAAATAGGGTGAGCTGACTCATGCACAACTTTTGATAACTTTAAAATAAATTGTCTCTGATAGAGGCCTTGGAATGGGGAGGGTCTGAGATACATATCTTGGAGGCACCAAGGATGGATTTCACAAACCCTAGAGCAACCTCATCCTAGCTGTTAAAAATGGAATATAATCATTTGTTAGAGACCTGTCCACAAAGATGGGGATTTCATGATTTCATGGGATTCCTGTGTATCATGGTGATGCAAAAAATGCACCCAGCACAACAAAACACCTTACGATAGTGCTCTACATATTAGTTACCAAACCTACTAGCATATAAAGTGAAAGGCTGAAAGAAAAGAAAGCATCAATAAAAACAAAGTCGCACACGAGTATTCAAAAAAGCACAGTCAACTTCACACAGGTTGCATGAATGAGCCATTTATTTCATACCACTTCTTCATCCTAAAGCATGTTTCTTCATTAATAAAACACACACAAACATGGAGAGTGGGACACATGCACTCAACAATATAACAAAACCTAATTAAGGGGGCTTAAATTTTAAGTATTCCTCTAATCTCGGTGAGGAAGTAGAATGATCATTGAAGAGAGCCACTAGAGGATCTTGCTCCACACCTTAGTTGGCCAACAAACTTACCTTTGAGTTTGCTTTACAATAGGAGAGAAGTTCTCACCACAATTAATTCTCTACATGGGAAGGCCAATAACCTTGCTTTGTACTTTCTCAACTCTTCCATCTAAAGTGTTTTTCTTCTTGAAAACTAATCTGCAACTAATAGGTATTTATTATTGAAATTCCTTTATTTAGGAAAAAATGGCCAAGAAAGTCTTGAAACCCCTCTCATTAGTATTTGTCTTCCAGAACTGTCTAGAAGAGGGTAATCAAAATCAATACTGGAATATCTAAAAGTCAAAGATCCTTTCCATGAAACTGAAGCTTTGTTCTCGAAAAAATAGAGCTGAGACGAGCCAAGAACTAGTGGAAGGGAAGTTGAATGAAAATTGAGAGAAACTAAAATCCTTCATAAGAAAAGTGCCCTTTCCACTATAACTGTCAGTTCTAGTGTCCCTTGTTCATTTTTTCTGGTATCTCCTCATTTTTCATTTCTTGATAGAGAGCTTCTGAAAGATTTGCAAGATGTTCTTCAATCTCAACAATCAATGTTGAGATAAAATGGAAGCATTGCTCTTGCAAATAAGGTGCTAAATCATTTATCCTTGAAGGAGATTTATGTGCATGAAGAAAACTTAGGAGGTCTTCTAGAATATTCTTGGACCCCTCATTTATGGTATCTTTTATTTGACTAACCTCAGTTCCAAAATAAGCATTAAGGCGACCAAACCAGTCTTCATCATTTTTCATCATAAATCTAAAACTCATCCCAGGTAAATTGACAATTTTTAGGTCCCCTCTCTTGACAAGCCAACCCTCACTAGTAGTTAATTTGTGCAAATGGATTTCAACATCTTTGTAGCTTGCTAGAGATGTAACTATGGCTTCAAGGCATTTACCAACCTTAACTCTCTCATGCAGATCTGCAAATCCATCAACTATTATTTGTTTCATCCTACTAACAAACAAGCTTTCAAAAAGTTCATCCCACAAAATCTTTGAGTGCTTCAAAATAATCTCATACACACATTGCCATGGAAACTCAACATTTGAACCAAAAACCATTTTTAGCCACTCCGAGCTCCCTTCAAATGCATCAATAGTGTCCAATGTTTCTCTAATTAATGTCTCATTCTCTGCAAGTTCCTTGCCACTTTTAACAAGATCAAGAAAATACTGTCCCCCAAGCTTATCTACAGAGAGAATATCATCTGCACATGTCTTAAGCCACGCTAAGCAAGACTCTGATATAAATTCACTCAGAAAAATCATCATGGTAGCTTGTAGCTTCTCTCTATGAGATTTCCACAACTGTACCTGATTGTCTGGGTTTGGAATCCCACCAAACAACTGTGATCCAGGTGGCATTGCCAACATAGTCTTATAAAAAAGAGGCAAATCATTTAGAACCTCCAAGAAGAGTTCCCCAACTTGACATAGCGTTACTTGTATGACTCTTACCACATTATAGAAAATGGAACTAATTGCCCCCACCTTATCGGTCTATCAGTGGAGCTATGAGGGGAGTTCCCCCGATGTAGTAATGTTTGGCCGATAATGTTAATTATAATTCTATTTAGTTCTTTAATTATAATTTATCACATTACCTTCTTAACGAAAATAATTTGAAGATTTAGTGGGTTTTTGCACTTGTATAACACATTGTAATTATCCTATATTTGATGCAAATGTTGTAAAATTACATTCTAGAAAGTATAATAGTTTGTATCAGTGACCTCTTTGAAACTCTTAGAGGTGCAACATGTGATCGGTAATATTCTCCAGTTGAATAGAATCTTGTACAATAATGGGTTGGCACATGATTTCATGAATGAAGCTTGTAGGGATCTTTTCTACCCTTGAATATAATATTATTCCAGTTCGTCCAAAGTTGTCCCTATTTAAAATGATGGAAATGGCTCACATCTCTCAAAACAATTTCTCTTGCAACAATCTTGGAGATGAATTTAGATGCAGTGTGGCAATTAGAACATACTTGAAGGTTCTTAACAACTCTAATAGTTGTACCAGGGGCCATGTTTAACAAACCAAATGCAATTGCTAACTTTTCACTATGGTGGTAGATAAATGATTCTTTATACCTTGTTGCCTTCATTTGCCAAGCCAATTTCTCCTACTTTGCATAGCTCTGCCATGTTTGTGGATGTGATCTATCTCCTACACAAAAAACATGTACCAGTTTACGGCCTTCAATCCAACTACATCCAGGTATCTTTTTAATTCCTCTATCTTTCATCAATCTCTTTACTATTTGAACCTCATACAAATGTTTTAGAGAACATAAGTTGCAACATTTTTAGGATCCAACTGAAAAAGCAATGTTACTGGAAATACTCAGCCTATATTCATATATGATCCAAATATACCATAAATTTAACTAGCATCTTAGTAGTAATGTTTAGGGTGTCCTCAATATAGCTAGCACAGGCACGAAGGTCAACCATGCACACCTAATGATCAACTATAAATTGTAATGAAATAAGGGTTATTGGACGATCGACGAAACTAATGCTTCACTCCCACTGATAATCAATTTTCTACCTGATATGCTTCGTCGAGCCATCGGTGGGACCACAACCCTTTTCCTACCGATGTAACATTCTCCTTCCGATGAAGCTACTTACATACTTGCTTGTTTTCTGGATATCAGAGGGACATCCGCATCAGTCACACTGATATTGAAGAGTCCTCTCGATATAATATTTTTGCCCTATCAAAAGGACTTGAAGAAAGTCACTCCGATACTTATATTTCTCTTTGATGGATCTTAGCTTTGCGACATTACGCCAATTTTAGGGTTTGTTGCTCGGTCTTTCCACAGTGATGTGGGTTACTTCCTGTGCGATACATACCATACTTGGATCCTATCTGTTTGAGAAAAAAGGATTTTCCATTATGTGGTACACATTCTTTTACAGGTTTTTATCACATTCCTCCGAAAACTTTAGCCTTTGCAGCCCCTATATTAATTACTTAATAATGTGATCTTTCACTGAGATTTCCACGATTCTTGGTGTTCTATCTCAACACATTTTTTATCAAATCCACTTTCATTTTAGGTTCATGAAGTATCATTGTTATTGATAGTGTCTTCATCCTGGTAGTGGCAGTTATTGACAGTATGATGTTATTGCATTCGTTTGGAAGTTTCGAAAGACTTTTCAACAAACGATTTTATGCAAAACTTGCAATCCTTTCATTCCATGAGATGACATCTCTTTGAGGCATTCTGTCAAACAGTTCACGTGCCTTGTCTGTGCTTCCACATTTTGCATGCATATCTACCAGAGCGTTTCCAACCATAATATCTGACAGAAATCCACCTTCTGCTATGCTTTGATGGATGTGCATACCTTGTACAAAGCTCCCATTTTATTACAGGCAAGGAGTATGCTGGCAAAGGTTGTGGAATCTGGCTTTACACCTGCCAATTGCATTTCTTTGAAAGTTTCTAAAGCCTTTTCAACAAATCCATTTTGTGCATATCCTGCAATATTGCAATCCATAGACCACATTTATTTTAGGGATACTATCATGTATTGTCTATGCATTGATGGATATTCATATCTTCTTTCAAAGCTCCCATTTTGGAACAGGAAGGGAGGATGTTGGCAAAGGTTGTGGAATTTATCTTTACACCTGCGAATTGTATTGGCTTGAATGGTTAATTTTTTTGTTATAAGTATTACTTTATTACCAAGAGGAAGCTGTGTGGTTCTTAAAAGTAAATAGGTCAGTCGTATTGGCTTAGAATCTCTTCAACAAAGAGAGGGAATCAAATTCCTGTTCTTTTAGTGAATCGTGCTAGCATGATAATCATCAATTACGTTTGAGGATAAGTTGATTCCCAGAAATGATATCTAGAAAGTTTTTATAAGGACCAATGTTACAAATCTAGACTTGGCACAGACTTGGCAGGCCTCATTTTCCACTGCTTGGACTAGGCTCAGACTCGTACTCTGATGAACCGTCAACTAATTTCAAAATCCTATAATCCTTGTTCTACTCAATAAAATGTAGAAATACTAAGGTAAACCTGAATTACAATCCATCAGGAAATATTGAATTATTTTCAACAATATTTGTTGACTCGGTACCTTACTCTTTGTAAAGTTGAAGTCACTTGAGAAGAAAGTGCATTTTTTATGTCCAAATGCACTAGTTTGTGGGAAAACATCTGATTCACTCGTGGCTCACAAACAGTCTGGCCAAAAAGCATTTGAACAAATCAAAATGGAGATGTAATAGCATTTATGCACCAAGGCTAATGTGTTGTATGTATTTTGTGTTTCTTGAGAATGCTACCCATGGCCACAATTTAGGAAGTATTCCTTTCAATTGTGTCATGTGAACATCCAAAATGAGATTTAGAAATCTAGATGATTTCTTTCTGTATTCATGCAGAAAATGGGATTTGTGTTCCTAAGAAATCCAATTCTTCAAGAGGCAACAATGCATGCTACTAGAGTAGGTTTCTTTATTCTCCTATTCCTGTAGCAGGTTCGGTCAAATTTAAATTGAAATCAATGTCTTACCTTGGCTCTATGAAATAGGGTCCCTATATTTATGTCTGCACTTGTTTAGGAGACAAAATTAAATAGGGCACCAAGCTAGTTTGGAGATAAATTATATAGAAATGATTATGACAAGGGAAGGACCTCCCAACAATATTGTTACACGTGAGTTTATAAGAAATGAAAATGTTTTATGTTTCAAAATTACTGAGTCACCAAATCTTGTAACAATAATGTACATAATCCTAGGAGTAGTAGGATAATATTTTATATTTTATATATCCTAGCTGCACTAGAAGCTTAATATTCATCTAGAAGAGGAATTGAATAATCATTTTTTTTATTGTTAAATATGTACATTTTGAGTGAATGAATGAAGCTTTCATTGAGTATTTTTCTTGGTTGTCCAAGTCCTGTTCATTTTTCAATCATTTCTTGTATTACATTCTTGAGCTTGACATTAGTATTAGAGTAGGATAAAGAGCTTTAGCTAAGGGAGGAAGATGAAGGAGATAGTTACAAATGATTGTGAAAGTAGATCATGGATTGCTGCTTTCATACATGAATGTGCACAATTGGCAACTTTGTCTACAACAAATGAATGCTCGCTTACAAGTATAAGTCTCTTGTATTTTGATTTGAAAATAGAGTTGGTATACATTATTGTCATAACCAATACATTCATTTTATTATTTGTCAAATTGTTGAGCTATGTATGTATTTGAAGGGGTTTTATTAAGTATAGTACTAGATGTATATTGTTATGTTGCTTCTTCTCCTCTTTTTCCACAGGAATAATTCATTTAATGCTATAACTGGTTCAAGATTTGTCATTAGGCTTTTGAAATTTGTGCGAAATCAATGAATAGAGCACAAAGAATGGTAGGGGTGCTTAGAACGATACTTCTTGGTAGAGACCTTTTTGTTTTACAAATTGTAAGGTCTAGAGTTTGAATCTAGTCTATATATATTTAGTTTTAACAAGCATCTCTATATTGAATATCCTTCAGATGGTTCATATTCTAGGTAATGGCTCAATAATAATCCTTCACTTTATAAATCCTTCCAACATTGGCATATGAAAATTCAAATTAAAAAATTCACAATTTTTGATAGCATTTCATAGTAGTTGGTTTTGCTAGAAGATTAGAGTGATAGGGCCAATAAGGGCTCCTTATGTGCAAAAAATACTTTGGGCAATGGTGGAACTTTTTTGCCTTTACGGCTCATCATATTAACCAGAAGTAGTGCAGTTAGAGTGAGAACTATGAGTCCAATATGCCTTTTCCATCTTGCTTAATCAATTGTAGGATATGTATATATTTGTTTATGCTTTGAGTAGTATGTATTTATACATAGTAACATTAAGCTAATGATATGGGCTGAAAATAGATATGTTGATTTTGATAAGGGTAGGCTTGTAAATAGAATTGGACTGTTTAAAATGAAGGAAGAGTAAAGATTAAGATTGCATTAATAGAGCATCTCAAAAATGTAGCAACACCAACATAGCCATCTCTATGGGACCATCTGTCATACATTATAGTTCACAAAGACCTCTTCTATTACTTGGATTCTTCCACCATTGCTATTGTGGCTTTTCACATGGTCAATGTTTCATTTCTTCCCGAACCTTGTCTCCCTTGCTACTCATCGAAGTAATAAGTTCTATTCCTTTAAACTTTGGGATTTGGGAGTATTTTTTATAAGCATTTAGGATGGGAAGTTATCACTGGGTATTTTAAATTTGAAGTCATTTTATATAGACATGGGAGTGATTTTCATAGTAAAGTTGAAATAGCTGGGGTATTTTAAAAATTGTCATTTAACCCATTCTAGAATATTGTGGGAGGGAAGAATTTTTTTAAGCTTGTCAAATACATAAATGATAAAACAATAAGTTGTTTATGGTGAAATTAAAAAAATCAAAAGTAAAAATGTTTTTTTGCAAAACTTAAAACATACTAAGAAAATTGTAGAGTTGCACTCAATTTCTACAAAGGATAATTATGCTCTTAGTCTCTTTGGTGGTGGGAGAAGTAGTGATATTTTGTACCTATGATTTACCATTGGGATATTGATAATGAGCACATTGAGATTGCTAGATATGCAACTGAGTATAGATTATTTGAGGCGATGGAAATTGCCTCTTTTTGATCATACTTTTGCACTTGAGTAATAAGTTGAAAACCCGAAAGAGTGGCTTACAAATTCTTCCCCTTAAGTTGAAGACTCAAACAAGCAACTTAATGGATACATGTGATGAAAACCCAAGAGGGTGTCATTGAGTTGTACAATTCACGAGTTCATATATGTTCTCTTTCTAGGGAAGCCTTTGTAGTAGCCCTTCACTCTCATCTTACAAGGGGGAAAATCAAAATTTAGATTTTGAGTTCTTTGAGCATGGTACTCGAAGAAACATCAAGATTTCAAGTTCTTCAAGCATGGTACTTGGAGACTTCTCAAATTATTCATTGAGGATTTGTCATTGCAATATATTGTAGTGGTGTCATAGCAAGTAATATTCAACTCAACACTTGAACACCTAAGATTGCACAGTTCATCTTGTTTTTTATTTATTATGCATGGAGAAAAATCTTCATTTATCTTCATTTTTGGAAAAAAAATTCACACCATAGGAGAAATTTATGTGTCAATATTGTAGACAAAAAATGTTTCACATTTTCAACTTGATAGAAAGTTAGGTCATTCAATGCAGGCTTAAATAGATTCCTATTTGTTGTTGGCACACACTGAGTTATGTAACTATAGCCACAAATAGAGAGTTTATTCATCCTACCTCGATTTGGATCTCTCATCTGTCAAACCTTGTATCTTAGGTCCTAAATGATGAGTGTAATGTAGTTGTATTTATGGTTTACTGGAAAATTTCACTTTAGTGGTATTTATTCATTTTTAGAAAGTGAAAAAGTTATTCAAATGCCATATTTGAATATTGTATTTAAAGCGTTGGTAGTAACTTGAGTTGGTTAAATGTCATATTTTAGTGGTATTTTGTTGCAGACCACATGATCGGGTTCCTTTGAAGGAAATGAAGGCAGATTGGTATGCATGCTTGGACAACAAGGTTGGATTTAAGGTGAGAATAATAGTTTTTGCTTTTATTTTCCATCATAAATCAAAATCAAATGTAATGCTTGGAGCTGCACTTGTTGCAAAGAAAGCTTTAGAATTAGGTCTTGAGGTATGTGATTTTTTTGTGCTCTTTTGAATGTTTTTCTGGAAGTCCATATTTCAAGTCTTCCATTTGAATGTTTTTTTTCTGAAAGTTCATATTTCAAGTTTATGCTTGTGAATGAAATTCGGGAAGTGTTCTTGTTTAGTATTTACTTTTTTTGTTGTCAACATATGAAGTTTTTAATCCTTTATGATTTTGTGGGGATTCTAACTTGGTTCACATGCTTTTTATTTTGGACCAGGTGGACAAAGCCAAGGCTATACAGAAAATGCAGGTGCCAACTGCAGTTGAATGTCTTCAGCATCCTTTCTTCCAGGTTCTTTTTTGATTTTTTTTTTCAGTACCATGCAGTTTTATATTTTTCTTGTTTCTATTTTATGACTACATGGTAAATTGAAGTCTCTGGGACATCCTACATGGTGAGAAAATGATGTTATGTAGAAACATGATAAATATATGAAATATGAGTCCAATCAATATTTCTACCATATGATCAAAATAGATTGGGGAGAACCTAACAAACATTTTAAATTTTTGTGTAGGAACATCAAAGAATATTAAATTAGACTAGGATACTCAGCTAAAGATAGCCTATGGTGCTACAAAAGGATTATCATATCTTCATCGTGACTGTAACCAATGCATTGTTCACAGGGATGTAAAGATATCTAACATTCTTTTAGATGACAACTTCGAAGCACATTTGTCAGAATTTGGCATTGCCAAGTGCATTTCCTTGGCAAAAAATCACACCTCCACCTATGTTATGGGTACTATTGGTTATATTGACCCTGAATATGCAAGAACCTCAAGGCTTAATGAGAAATCTGATGTTTACAACTATGGTATTGTTCTTCTAGAGTTGCTGACATGCAGGAAAGTTGTGGACAATGACTCAAATTTACTTCAGTTGGTAGGATTCATGATTGGTGATAAAGAAACCAACAAGATATGAAGATGAAGATCTAAATGATCAAATGTTTTAAGGGATAATTCAATGGTAAGAGAAACAATGAAGTAACAATTAACATGGTCATAAGATGATAGTAATCAGAATGAGGGCAGCCTACAGATGATTGGAGCTTTATCACAGTCATAGAAATGAAAGTTCCTTTGCAAAGATGTATCATGAACTTATGCATTACAAGGGTAAGGGACTGTAGGTTATGATATAAAAGAACAACCATGCACAAATGATAGTTAGAGGATCAACAAGCATTACAAGGGTAAGGGACTATAGGGTATGATATAAAAGAATAGTCATGTTCCTATTCTTTTGTAAGTTGTTGAACAACATAAAGGCAAGGTTTTGGAGTAGATTTCAGATAGTTTTTTTCTCTCTCAACAATGTATTGTAATCTTTCAAGTTCTTTCATGTTGGGACACCAAATTATAACTCCATTTTCAAGCTTACACAACTGTATGTAACATATTTTTGATTAATAAAATAAGCTATTTTTACCTTCTCATTTTTGTTTTACTGTGCAAATATTTTAGATAGTTGATAAGTGATCTTTTTGATTAATAAAATAAACTACCAAATGAGGAAAATTAAAAATGCACTAAATATACTACTAAATCAATGACTAAATGACTAAATTAATGACTAAATATATGACTAAATTAATGACTAAATTAATGACTAAAGTAATGACTAAATTAATGACTAAATATATGACTAAATAAATGACCAATTAACAACAATCAATGACTAAATTAATGACTAAATATATGACTAAATAAATCACTACCATGACTAAATAAATGACTAGTTAACAACAGTCAATGACTAAATTAACGACTAAATCAATGACTAAATCAATGACCAAATCAATGAAAAAATCAATGACTAAATAAATGACTAAAATAGTTTAGTCATAAATTTGGCCGTGTTACAAATGACCGGCAATAAACTACTAATGGTCACATGACCAAAATTAGTCATTTATATGCAATTTTTAGTAGTTTATTTAGTCATATATTGTTGTTTTTGTACTAGTGGTTATTTAGGGGTTGTGTTATGTTTGTGGAAAGAGGGACATTCGTATTTATGATGAGAGGTGTTGTGGTACTTGAGGAAAGTGGTGGGTTGGCATTGGATGAGATTGTGTTTATGGAAGAGGTTGTGTTTGTTAATGGGGGGACATTAGGTTGATTTATGTTAGTGGAAGAGGGGATATTGGTATTAAGTTGAGGTCCCATGAGATGATCGAAGAAATTATTGGATGATGAGGGGTTGTTTGAAGGATCACTATTCCTTGCTTGTAGGATTTCAGCAGCGGAAGGTATTTTAGCCCCTTGTGCTAGGAGGCTAAGGACAAGGTGATCTTTGTCAAGGAGGATAATTTTCTCCATCATTTGTTGATTATAAGGGTCATTGGCAAATTACCTTAGTCTAGGAGACTCTTCAGGAGCACCTACCATTTCCTCATGAGGGGTGGGTGGTTGAGATGAAGTGGTATTGAAAAAGGCTTCTCCTTGGGAATCCATTAATTTCTTTGCTTGTGATCTAGTGATTGGCATGCAAGGAGAGAATTCTTTAAGAGATTAAAGATGAAGACCTTAGACTAGATTGTGGATTAGGATGACCTTAGGATTGATTTTTTGATGATGTGATTAAGGATTTTTTGTTGGGATTGATGGGATGATTGGTTCAATTGATGGTAAACAACCAAGGGTTATGATCAAAAGGTGTAATCTAGATCCTTAGTATGGATGATTTAGGATTTTCTTACTTAGGAAAGCTGGCAAGTTCCTAAGTAGGGGTAGATGAAGGATGATTTTGAAAAATTTAGCAAAAAGGTAGCCACTCCTTAAGCTAAATTATCAAAGATGCAACTTAAGATAGGCAAGTTCTAAAGCTACCCTAAGATTAGGAAGGGTGATGAGAGATCTAGATTGTTTCCTAGTGACAAATTTGGTTTGTAAAGTGGTGATGATAAATGCTGATTTTTGGGATAGATCTTAAGGTTGATTTTGGATGATAATGATGAAGAAAATAATGATGTGGGGGAGGGGGAATGATATCAAGCCCAAGGTGTGAAGATAATAGGTGATTATAAGGTGATAATAAGGGAAAAAGGGATGGTGGGGGAGGGATAGGTTTTTTAGGTGTGAAGATGGGGTAATTGGTAATTAGAAGACAACAGAGTTACAAATTATGTCAGACTAAACCAGGGAGCCCTAGGGGGTCGAAGTTAGAGATTCAGATTTTGTGTTAGGACAAAGGCACAATTTCAGGAAAATGCAGGTGCAACAGATTTTAACCTAGGCACAAAATCTCAGGTGCAACAATTTTTGACAGAGGCAAAACGAGTTTTGTCTCAAGCATAGTTTTACAGTTTGAGTCTGTTTGGCAAGAGATTTCAGCAAACAATAAAACACATTGGCTGATTTTAGAAGTTTTTGATGTTTTCAAAGGGTATAGCCAAATCCTCAACCCTTTGGTTGATTCATCTTCATGGGTTTTGCACAAAATGACACTTCAAGCACTTGATTACAAGCCCTAAACTCAAGTAGGTTTATAGAGTAATGTGGGCTCACCACCCAAGCAAGCTTGGGTTAATACTCCTTGATACTCAAGTGGTTCTTTGGGGCACCCTTTCTCACAAAGGCAGATAGCTAGAGATCCAGTGGCACAATGTCATCAACGAACGCCATAGGCTCACCTTCTCTCTCTCTCCTTGGGAACTATCAAAGTTCACCACAAGGATTTATATCTCAACCTAAGGGAGTATGTGGTGAGTAACTTCAGGGTATGATCCACATCCCTTGCACCACACTAACCTACATTCGATGGATTTCTAGGTTTACAATGTTTTTCTAGGGAGTCCTCGATATATGCAAGGTACGTGAGGCTCAAACCATGAACACTAGTCCATCACAAGTGTGGATCGAGAGCTTCAACGAGGTACTGAGAGCCCAAACCAACCCTTCACTCCTAGCCTATAATCACCCTAGGCAATCAAAGCTCTACTAATTATGACACAACTAGATTGGGGTATAAATTTAGTTCTCCCCCCTTTATATACCCCATTGGTACGCATGGTTGGGATTGTCCCCTAGGGTGATGAAATCCCTAGGAAGGTCTCCTAAAAGGAAAGGCACACTAGGTGTTTTTGATCCCCAAGATCACACGAAGCGCGAGGGGAGAGCATACAAACAAGCTAGTGACCTTATGTTTACCTAAAACATTGATCTAAACAGAATGAAGAGATGTAAAGATTTTTGATCCCCAAGATCACACTAGGTGCGAGGGGAGAGCATACGTCTATTACACCCTTCCAGGCGCAAAAAACAAGTTCATTTAACCTCTAATCTAACTTTAGTGCCTAAATTAGTGGAAAAATAAAAATTCTTGGCCAAACTTCTTGCAAAAACACAGATTAGTAGTTTTTCAATATTAGTCTTTGATAGTCAAAAACTACACCACTTGTTAGTCCAAGCATTACCTCAAAATATTCAGATTAAAATGCAATCCCTAATCTAACAATGAACATATAAGCATGGAAACACAAAATAAACTAAAGAAAATTACCAAATCTTTTGCTTTGGATGCTTGATTTCTCTCATATTTAAGTATTCAACTATAGTCTATGACAAATTATTAGCAAAGTATTATTCATTATAATATGCCTAGAGTGTACTTACATATTCACCAATCACGTAGGTAGAAAATGACAAGAGAAAGTCTCTTTTATAGAATGTCAATTTGAAATGGACGACTGAGATTCAATTAAAATTTAATCAATGGTGGAGAATAAATGAGACAAGAGAAAATATTGGCACGGATAAGGAGGTGGCTAGAAAAATCAAATAATTATAAAAACTATTTGATTTAAGAGCGAAAGTGAATAATAAAAGTCGATTTTAAAAAAAAATTGGAACTAATTTTTTTTTTTGAATAAAGGTGGCAGGGCCACCAAAAATATTTTATTAATATTAAACGAAGCAGGATTACATATGCTATAGAAGAGCAGAAACAACAGAGTTCTGCCAAAGATGGTAGATAGCCTCAAAATACAAAAAAGCCCACTAAGTGGGAGAAAGAGGGGATATAGTCAAGAACAAGATACTGCAATCTGGGGAGCAAGAAAATAAATTCCATATAACCAATGAATCCCCAAGAGAAGTCTGGGAGGGCAGAAATTCCAAGTTTAATCAAGAAGAAAGACCCTAGAATTGAGCGAACAAAATAATTCCAAAAATGCCTTGACCCATGGAATGTGCGATTAGAATAGTTCCAAAAATTGTTGTGGAGAAGAGAAGAACCCCATAATTGTGCGATCGAAATGCATGGTAGAGAAGACCGAAACAGGTTTTCAAAATCATGAACAAGGCAAGAGCCAGTGCAAGGAGAACCATATGAAAGCCAACCCCAAAAATAGTTCAAGACACCAGGGGGAAATAATTACTTCATTAAAAAGTGGAGGAAAAATGGAAAAAACCTAAAAAAATAAATAATAAAAGTTGACTTAAATAATTATTTCAATAAAAAGTGGATGAAAAACATAAAAATAAATAAATCAAAAAACAAGAATTTCGGTCGGCTATGACTCAGATTTCTATTTGAAATGGATGGCTGAGATTATATTAAAATTTAATCAATGGTGGAGAATAAATGAGACAAGAGAAAATATTGGCACAAATAAGGAGGTGGCTAGAAAAATCCAATATTTATAGAAATTATTTGATTTAAGAGAGGAAGTAAATAATAAAAGTTGATTTAAAAAAAAAAATTGGAAATAATTACTTCGTTAAAAAGTGGAGGAAAAATGAAAAAAAACCTAAAAAATAAAATAATAAAAGTTGACTTAAATAATTATTTCAATAAAAATTGGATGAAAAACGAAAAAAAACAAAAAACAAGAATTTCGGCTGGTTATGATTTGATCAAACCATAGTCGGTTGAATATGTTTAGGCCGAAACGTATTCGGCTGAATATATCTAGATGACATGTGACTTGGCAGCAAAGTCACCATTTTTTCAAATTTCCAGAAATTTCCAACTTCTGGTGAATATTTCTTCAATCAAAATTATTTTAAAAAAAGAAGAAAAATACCCTTTTGTAGAGCTCATAGTGCTGATTCCAAAAAAATATATATATATTTTATATTTTGATAGTTTTAGTATATAAATATTTTAAAATATTGCAAGTAGGTTGTTCAAAGTCAAAAAGAGGCTTAATTGAAATTAAATAAAAAATAGTAAATCATCATAAAACAAATTGGAAAATATATGATGCCCTAAAGGAGAGAATCCTCTTCAAAAGGGTATACTTTGTTTTTTGAAAATGAAAAAAAAATTAAACAATAGTTGACATCAACTAAAAACTATCAAATTTGGGTTAGTTTGATTTTAAAATGTTATTACGAGTAAAATATAGATCAAAATTTCAATTTTTTTTCAATGCCCTAGATATTGAAGTTAGCTATTTGGAAAAAAAGAAGAAGGAGAAAATGATTTTTTTTTTCTATTTATTTCTTGACATCAACTAAACGTCACTTTTTCTTAAAATTTCAGCATTACGAAATTTGCTTTTAAATTGATAAAAAAAATATCAATTTTTAAATTTTTTTTTTTTGAAAAATTACAGGAATAAACTTCAACAAGAGTTCTACATTTAATTAGTTTACATCATTTTGAAATTCAAAACATAAATACCACTTTAATGTGGTTGAAGTTGAGAACTTTTTTTCATGTTGGTCGATTCCTTTATAAAGTGTGACACAGGTTTGTACTTTTACCCAAGAGAAAGACACAAACGAGTTGTTACGAATCATTTTGAGTTGTTTCCACTAACCTAGGAAGGTGACAAGTGGAAAAATTCTTAGAAATGGATTTTGAACTATAAATTATTGCAGGACACTAGCACTAGCATGGATGTTCATGCTAGGTGCTATCGTTTAGACAATTTATGCTAAAAAATGATAGGAGACAAGAAAAACATACAACTAACTCAAAAATGACATAAAAATGTGATTGTTGAAAAGGAGGCTTGAGCACCTTGAGAGGGACAAAGGTTGATGCAAGGGCTGAAATGAACCTACACAAGAACTAAGGGAATGGATACCAAAGTGGGCATAAAACATAGTATAAAATTACAAGGGTATTTAATTTATAAAACTACACATATGACCAAGAATTTTTTTTAGTATAATTTCTTAATAATGACATCATCATGGTCCTAATTTTAGGGCCCATTTTTGTTCCAATGTACACCTTTTTTGGTGCTAAATGTGTACCCAATTTGATTTCTTCTAAATCATCCTTATGCATAGAATTATGTTCAACTAGGTTTTTATCAATATTAACGAAGAATATTTCCAAAGCTACCAACCTTTGGGATCTTATTAAGCATAAATTGGATCACTTCATTTGCAAATATCATATATTTTCCATAAATATTTTCAATAATATGTTGGAAGTCTATTTCCTAACTCTCATATTCATCAATGTAGCTTAAGAATTTACATGTCATAGTTATCATTAAATACCTAAAAATGTTGGATGTTGTCTAGAATAGAATGCCTCATTAGCATCTCTACCTTTGATATATTGGCAAAAGTGAAATTCTTTGATTAAATGACAAAATTGGATAAAAAACTAGCCATATATTTTTTCTCCCTTTCAATCCATTCTATAGAGAATGCATCAAACAATTTAATACAATCTAAAGCAACATTTTTGTACTACTTTAATCTTGTATTCTTCAAAGAACACTTTCCTCTAATTTGGGAGATCACCAAATCTAAATGTCCTAATACTTCAAGTAACTTAACCTTATGCTTCATGACCATATTCAAACCCAACAACAAAGCTTCATACTTACTACATTATTTATTCTCTCAAACCCTAATTTTAATAAAAAATTACTTATTACTAGGGTTTGTGAGCACCAAATCTACCATAGTCATTCCTTTGAGCATGCACCATAAAAATGCATGGTCCAAATTCCATATGACACTTTTTTATGATTTGTGTGGTTCAATTGGTAACTATCATCACTTTCCACACTATTGTTCTCAACTCTAAAATTACCAACTTTTGTGTCAATGAAGCATATCATGTAATTAGGATAAACGATGTTTATGTGTTCCCCCCTATCCAATATCATATTTTCCCCACTGATAGGTATCATGTAAAAAGAGGGATCTATTTGGATACTTCGTCCTATTGCAAATGACCATTTGGATAATAACATCTTATATTGTTGAGGAATGTCCACCACAATAATATTCATTTTATACTCCTTTTTAGGAAACTTTTCCAACATGAAGCTCACATCCTTCATGACCCATATGATATGTAATTCTTTGGAACTCATGGTAAATAATATTTCATATAACTTTTTGACCTACATACTTAATGGTTCATAACTTTAGAAAGTATAACATTAGTAGAAGCATGAGAATTAATAATATAATTTCTCACTAGCTTGTCATTAATAGATAAATTCACATAAAATGGGTCTAATTGAGTTGGATATTTGGTCAAATTTCACCCAAGGTAGATCTCATCTCTTTCATTTTGGCCTATTTTATCTCTTGTATTTATTATTTGATTTTCTTGATTTTGATCTTCAATGTGGCCCTCACAATTTTCTACTTTTCTTTGAGGTGTATCACAAATTAAAGCCAATGATCTATCCTTATGTTCATTTAACACCATCATTTTTAGTAAAGGTACTAACACTTTTAGCTAACTTAATACTTATGCCATGTCTAATATGGTGTACTTTGGTAATGGACTATCAATGGGGATAACAATAGGTAGGGAACATACATGATTAGTCATACCTTATTTTATCCACTCTTTGCCTAATTTCATATGAATTTGGGGAGTTTGGTTATTTTTATCAACTTGATCCTTATATTTTACATATGATATTTTGACATTATTGTTTTTCTTAAAAAATTCTTCTTTCTTCTTAGCACTATTAGTAACAATAGGCTTGTAATTTTATTTTTCAATATTTTCTTTAATGAAAATTCCCCTAGTATTTTCAAGTATAGTACATCCCTTCTAATTCCCCTTACTTCTCAAGTTATAATTACTCTTAACTAAAGAAACTATAGTTGTAATTAATGTTCTAATCTCTTCTTCATAAGGTCTTCTTAACTAGATTATACTATTAGAGAAATTAACATTGTGCACATGGGAGTCTTCCTTTTCCCCATAAGAGAAAACTTGTTAATGATGTGTCCTACTTGTTATCTCTAGTCTTTTATGTCCATTTCATAGTCACATTCTTCATCAAAAGAACAGTCTTTAGTATTGAAGTATCCCTAAGAGGACAAAATGTTTATGTCTTGGTCATCCTAACTCATTGAGGACCTATGACTTGTGTGACTATATTCAACACATTCCCTATTGGGATTTAGGACTTTCATTGCAACAATACATTGTAACTTTAAATGAGGTATTTTACATTCCATACACCAAGGAGATTCTTCTACATTATTTTCATTCACCCCTTTCATAAGATTTGGGGTTTTCTTGTTTGATACTTTCTTATAATGTTGTTAGATAGGTTTACCATTATGCCATTTTTTGTTATATCATTGATAAGATAGATTTTGTATTATTTTCTACCTACCATGATTTTCCCTCCCATGTGATCATCCCTTTTCATTTTGGGATACCTTGTAGCTCAATTTTTTAAAGCATGCATTATTTGGTCTATCTTGTCAACTAGTGTATGGGCCTTACTACTATATGGACCTTGTCATGTAACATAATCCTTATATTACTCCTATGAATATTTATAGATGCTCTATGATTTTTTTATATATTAGTTACTATTTTGTAAAATTATCCTAGCATGTGTGGATCTTATCTCTTAGTAGATAACCCATTTTTGCATCATACACATTACAATACAAAACTATGTACATTGACTCATTTGGTCTTAGACATGCTAAGATACTTGTAATGAGTCCCATAAATCTTGTATTAAAGTTAGAGATAGATTAATTAGATCCCTTAGCAATATTGGTGAACTTGGTTATAATGAATGTAGGATCTTTTTGTCATTGTATTTCTCTCTAAATACCCATTGGAACTCTACCTGTAATCAATATTTACATCTGGAAAACCCTTGTACTACTCTCAAAATATGTCATCAACAGATTGAACAAATAGATTCGTGAGAGCATCTTCATCCTTAAATTTAAAATTATTAGTCAAACTATTAAAGGACCTCATATAGTCTTCACCAAAATAGTATTATTTCCTTGAAAATTTTCTAGCCTAGATCTTACTTTAGCTAGAAAAATATTTAGATAACCAAATATCCTTGTGAAATCTAGTTATCTATACCTTTCTAAATTCACTGTAGTTTGTTGGTGTGAATAAATTTCTTGTACCTAGCTAATTCCTAGTAGGGGACTTATTCACATGTTAAGTTTACTTAGGTTATAAATTTCCTTCTAGAAGTCTTAATTGTCTAGATAAGATCTTATCATATCTTATCTTTTTGACTTTTTTTGTCAAGTTAGTTGTCTCATAACATAGGATTAAGACGCATGTCACATTTTTTTCTAATCCTATCTCTCATATTGCCTTTATAAGCAAGGCCTCTCATGTAAATTTTGCATATTTAATCTTGTAATCTTGCATCCATAATCATATAAAGCTATTCTTGTCATTTTCTCTCTTGTGGAAGATATTTTGGTCTAGAAGTGGTCTTCGAGGGTGTTGGGAGTTTACTATTAACTCCTACATAGTTTTAATAGTGGTTTGTCCTCTATTATTTTTGACAATATTGGTGTTAATTTTCCTACTAGAAATAATATTTTTTACTCTTCTATTCTTAGGAACATCAATATTCCTTAGCTTTTAAATTATGCATTTGATGCCATCTATAAAATTTTCAGCTTTTATTCTTGCCAATTTAACATTGAGATCATTTAATTCTTGAGGTAAATATTGATATTTATTACTTCAATTAGATTTTGGTTATTCCTTATTAGCAATTTCACCATCTTTGTCTTATTTCTTTAGTATGAACAATCTCTCCCCTATACCAATAAGGATGCTCTTCTCACCTAGTCGATGAGATTACATAATCATCAAATGAGGAATTTATTCTTATATTTATTTTAGGTGGATTTATCTAAGACATAAAAACCTCATTGACTTAGACCCATGATCCTCTTTTTCCTTTTTATTTTGGATATCATTTATAATTTCATAATATTTAGCACCATATCATATATTATCATCCTTTTTCTTAGCAATTCTTGAAGTAAATTTATCACTAATATAACTAGATGAACTCTTTTTATATGTGAAAACACAACATCATTTCTCATTTGATTAATTTCAAAATCTAAATACTTGTATTCTTATCTAAACATGCTCTTTCCTTCTCCTTTAGATCTCCTACCAACTTTTTTTTTGGATCTCCGTGGAACAAGATATCCTCCTATGCATTTTATTTTAATTATTTCCTAATTATTTAGTCAAAAGAGTCATCACAAACTAAGGGAAAAGACAAGGATTTATACGAGATCACACACCATAGATGAAACAATTAAAAGTTTTAAATTATAGTTCTTTTGAGATTAATCTCACAAAAAGTTTTTTGTTGGTGACTAGGATGGGACACAAAGGTAAATTGGAAAGGAAAATTGAAGTAATCATTTTTAATCGGTGAATATATTTTTAATTTGTTCCACAAAAGATTTTTTAATCTATTGGTTCCCCAACTTGCCTTCAATAATCTATAAGAGGTTGTAAATCTCTATAATCAAGATTATTGAATGGTTGACCAACAAATGAGAGATACTGAGGTTCTCTCCCGCACTTTAGGTTCTACAAAACTTAGGTGGGCAACCCTATCAAACACATTGGATTCAAATTTTCTTTCAATATTTCATCTCAATACAAAGAAGATATAAAATTTACACATTATCAACAAGGATGTGTGATATTATGGGGAATAAATAACCCATTCCTTATACATTTAGCATTCTAGTGTGAAATTTCAATAAAATCACAAAAATAACTCATTTCTTAAATGGATTTATCATTTCAAGATTAATTGGGTTGGTAGAAATCCTTTGAATAATGATTGGTTCTTATTTGAGAAAACCTAGAGCTAGTTATTAACTATCAACGCTTATTCTTGATAGGAACTTCTTTGATAGTTTCTAAACATAAACCATTACCTTACAGTTGTGAAACCTACAAATATGGTTGAAACAATCTATCTCCTACTCAATAATCCTTGGTAATATTCATATTACCCATTGGTGCTAATGAATAATTTGCTAACAAGTTATGTTATGTAGGAAATCGACCTCCTCCATTGATTTTTTTGCGCTCTCTACAAATTCAAATTTCTATAGACTTTCAAGGGTTTTTCTGATTTATCAGTTAGGTGGGAGGCCCCAATGGGCTCCCCCATCCAGAAATATTGTCTTCAAAGCTGGTACTATTTCTAGTTTTGTTGCATCTTCTTCGATGGGGACTGCTACCCATACCCCTGGAAAGACCCATGTGTCTCCTTCTTATGCCTTGGATTCCTTTTTCTCTGAGGAGGATCTTATTTCTTATGTCAATAAATTAGTCAAGGGTAGCTCGCTTGCTATGGATAAGATGAATGTGGGAAATGTCTCCTTCTCAGTAGGGGTCCTCGAGGATATCATGCATGAAGTGATTGAGGATCTAAAACTTTTGTTGGTTGGCAAGTTCTTAGCATTTCACCGAAACTTTTTGACTAGGTAAGGAAATGGGCCAACTTTGTTTTGGAATTTAAAAGGTAGTGTCACCATTAGTACTATGGAAAAGGGTCTTTTCCTCTTTAGTTTTGTGATGTAAAAGGATTTGATTAAGGTTCTCATAGGGGGCCTTAAGCTTTTGACAATGGGTTTAAGAATTTTATGCCACTTTATAAATGGTAGCTAGGGTTTCACCCTTCTATGGATCTAGGTACGATTTCCCCTACCTAGGTTCACCTCCCTATGCTCCCCTTAGAATTATGGAACCATGGTAATTTTAAAGGAATTGTCGATTCTTTTGGTTATTTGCTAGTTATGGACAAGGTAACTCAACAAAAGTCTAGATTGGTATTTGCTAGGATTTGTGTTAATGTGGTTGTGAACTCTACTCTTCCTACTTTTTTTTCCTTGAAATTGAAGATTGGAAAATGGATTCAACCTTTAGAGTATGAAAATATGAAAGAATATTGTCAAATATGTAAAAAAATTGGTCATTTCTAGGAAACATGCTTAAGGAGAGTCCATGATACCAAAAATGAGGAGGTGGGTTCAAAGAAAATTTTGTCTTTTGAGCCTAAAGATAAGGTTGTTTCTCATAATGCTTCTCTAAATCCTCAGACAAGTGTTCTTGAGGGTTTGACAACAAATCAATAGCTATAAGAAGGGAAGGAGTCAACTAAGGATGATACTGGTGTGAAGCCAACTAAGGATGCTACCGGGAGGATGGTGTTGAGGCGGTGTCCTTTGATAACCAAAATCAAAAGATCCAAGAGAAATCCCAAGGTGTGATACTTGAGGTTCCTGGTGAGGAGGGGGTAATTTCTATTTCTTCTGATGATTTAACTAAAAAATCTTTAGTGGTTTCTCAGACAGTGACTGGAAATGAAAAATAGGAAAGAGATAAGTGTTTTGATAACAAATACAAGGAGGAAAAGCTTAATGAGTCTGAATCAAGGATAGATTTGACAAGAAAAATTAAACACCACAATATAGATAAATTAGTTATTCTAGAGGAGGGAGAAATTGATTCTCAAACAGGCTGGGGACAAGATTCCTTTTCTCCAATTTCCACCCCTGAGAAGTAGTCTGCAGATGGTAATAATTTGTCTTTAAGTCAAAAGGAAGGTAAAACTATAAAGGAGTCTATGGCCCTGCTGGGCTTTACCTCCTCTCCTAATGAAGGTGTAGTTGATGATGATTGGATTCAAGCTAATAATAAATCTAAAAGGAAGAAGAAAACTGATGTAGAGGGAGGAAATAAAGTTGGCATGTCGTCTCAGAAGGAAACAAGGAATAAAGACACTGTAGAGATGTTTCTTCAGGGAAACAAAAGACACTTTATTCTCTCTCGGGCCCTAAGTCTAAGAAGAAGGGGGAATAGGCTCCTCTTTCTCGCAACATCAAGGCGGTGTTGTTCTTTGTGATGTTTTTGTCATGAAGATGATTTATTGGAACATAAGGGACTTAATAGTCCCTATAAACAATATTTGCTTAAGACTTGTCTGGTAGATTATAATGTTGATATTTTGCTGATCCAAGAAACCAAAATGAAGAAGGATACATTTGCCAAATTTTTCAAGAGCTTTTGGCCTAGTGTCATTTATGCTAGTAGTGATGCAGGAGGAGCTTTTGGGGGTATTGCTACTTTATGGAACCCCTCTAGATTTAAGGGATCTATTGGTTCTTTTGTAAGAATACTCTGGTGGTCTCAATGGAAGATCTAATAACTACTAAAAAATAGAACTTGATAAATATTTATGCTCCCAACTCTTGCCTTAACATAGCTACCTTATGGGATTCTTTGAAAAATCTTATTGGTAACAACTTTAGAGATTTTTGGATGCTTGCTAGAGATTTTAACTCTTTGTTGTTTCTATTTGAAAAGCTTGGAGGTCTGGAGGATTTTTCTGATAGTATGATGGATCTTATTGGCTTCCTAAACTCTATTAGTTTCATAGATGTTTCCTTACAAGGCTCCTCATTTACTTGGTCGAATAGGAGACAAGGTAACCATCTTATCCAATTTAAGCTCGATCATTTTCTTATTTTATATAATTGGAATATTCTCCCTACTATCACTTTATCTGCTCTCCCTAGAACTGGCTTAGATCATAATGCCCTTTTTTCTCAGCCATGAAGATAATGTTGTTAAAGGGCCTTTTCTGTTTAGATATGAAATTATGTGGACTCATCATCCTGATTTTAAAGTCCTTGTTGCCAATTAGTGGAATGAACCTTGTGTTGGAACTCCTATGTACTGTCTAGCTAGCAAATTAAAAAGAGTTAAAGACAAAGTTAAACGCTAGAACAAGTTTTTGTTTGGGAGCATTTTTCACACCAAGAAGTCTATTAGAGACAACATAAAAGAGGTGCAGAAAATGATGGAGGAAGGATTTTTGGATGAGGCTATATGTAATAAGGAACGAAACATTAGAGCTCAAAGGTTCAAAGTTTCCAAGAAGGAGGAGACCTTCTAAAAACAAAAATATTGAATTCAATGGCTCACTAAAGGAGATATAAACACAAATTTTTTCCATCAATCTACCATGAAACATAGAAGCAAGAAGAAAATAAGATACTTGGTTAAAGAAGATGGTACTACTCTTCATTTTAAAAATGAAATCGTTGAAGAGGTAGTCTCTTTTTTTTCAAAATTTCAGAAAGGTTTTGATTATGCCCTAGAGGAGTTTGAGGACCTCCTTCAAGTGATCCCCAATGTGATTAACGGTCAAGATCTCAAAGAGCTTTCGAAGTCAGTTTCTATCTAGGAAGTTAAGGATATTAATTTTTACTTTGGTGCTTTGAAAGCTTCGAGGCCTGATGGGTTCCCTCCTACTTTCTTTTAGGATTTTTAGGATGTTGTCTCTATTGACCTCTTGAATACAACCTGGGATTTATTTTTCTCAAGTAGACTCCTTAATCAATTTAATTCCACTTTTATTTCTCTAATACCCAATAAGGATGATGTCTCCTCGATGCAAGACTTTAGGCCTATAAGTCTTTGTAACACAACTTATAAGATATTTTCTAAGATCATAGTAAATAGAATGAAAGATTATTTAAACAAAATGATTTCTAAGAATCAAAAAGGGTTTGTTAAAGGGAGACATATCTTGGATGCTGCTATTTCAACACATGATGTGTTTCACTCTATGGAAAACATTAAGAAACTGAGGATGTCTTTGAAGTTGGACATTTCTAAAGCCTATGATAGAGTTTATTGGGCTTTCCTTATTATTTTGCTCAAATAATATGGTTTCAAAGGAAGGTTTCTTAAATTTATTACCTCTTGTTTTACACCTAAATGTTATATCTTGGTGAATGGAGTCCCTAAGGGTTTTTTTTCTTGTGGTCACAGTTTAAGGCAAGGAGATTCTCTTTCCCCCTACCTTTTCATAATTATGGTTGAATTCTCATGGAGAAACATTCAAAATCTTTTGGATTGCAAGCTACTGAAAGGGTTTAAGGCTACCTCTTGTCTTCCTCCTATTACTCACCAATAGTTTGTTGATGAAACCATTTTTTTTGGAGAAGCCTCAATTGTTGAAGTTGGTAATTAGAAATCCATATTGAATGAATATTCTAAGGAATTAGGTACTGAGGAGTGTAACAAAATGTATTTAGTGAGCCGAGAGAAAGTTTATGCTCCTAAAAGAGATAGAGTTCTTGACATTAGGAGATTGAAAATTTTCAACAAAGCTCTTATTGCAAAAATGGGTTGGTGCCTTCTCAAAGGTGCTAAATATTGGGTTAAAATTATAAGGGTCAAATATTTAAGAAATAGGGAGCAGGGCAACTTTCTAAGTGCCCTAAATTTTCCATATGGTTCAATATTTTGGAACAACCTTCTCAAAATAAGAAGTGTGCTTAAACTAGGAGTTAGAAAATAATAGGAAATGGAAAAGATACTAATTTTTGGGATGATGCTTGGACTGATGGTGCCTATATTTCCTAATTTAATCATCTTCTCCAACTAAAACAAAGGCTTATCAGACTCAATGGGAAGCAGGTTGATGGGTATATAAATTGGGATGGTGTGGAGCCTAAATAGAATAATTTCATAAATTAGTTGATTGATGATAGATTGAGAGGGGGAAGACAACAAAATTGGGATGTTGCTTTGTAAATATTACATCAAAATATTGGTGTTGCTACTTTTTTCTCAAATAATAGAAAGGATGAGTGGATATGGACTAAGCATTCATCAAGATTTATATCAATGAAGTCTGACTATGAATTCATGGAGAAGGCTTTGATTCCCATTGGAATCATGTTTAGATAAAAAACATGATTCCTAAAGTGAATTGCTTTTGGTGGGTTGTTGTCTATGAGAACATCCTAACCACTGATAATCTTAACCAAAGGGGGTTTCATTTTATGATTAGGTGCAACCTTTGTAAGATCTTGAGATTGTAATGCATCTATTTTTTCATTGATCCTACTCCAAAGAGGTATGGTCCTACTTTCTTCCTATGATTATGACTGATTAGGTTTTTCCTTCCTCAATATAGCAGTTTCTTGATAGATGGCATGTCTGTCCTTATTCTCATAACATAATTGTGGAACTTTGGAGATAAGTTCCTCCTTTTATAGCATCTAGGGCTTATGGAAGGAGATAAATAATAGGATCTTTCATGAGTCTTTAAGGAACAACAATGATTTATGTATGGTTATTAAATCAATAACATTCTGTTTTCACAGTCCATAATAGATCATTCAAGATTTCTAGATAAACTGTGTGCTAATTTTTACATCAGCACACAGTTTATCTAGAAATCTTGAATGGTTATTAAATATCAAATATAAGAAAATATTAATGTTGGGGTCTATGCTTTCTCAAAAAACATGCCTTCCTATATAGAGACCAGAATCAAACAAATTTGGGGGCTTAAACAGGATCTAACTAAAGTCAATTGGCTTAAAAATATTACCATAAATAACACTGTCTAGTCTCCTCATGAGGCTATTTGGGTAAAATGCAATTTCGATGGTTGGAATCTAGGCTTAGCTAGAGCAGGGGGTATCATAATGAATCAACAAGGGAACCTTATTGAAGGTAACAGTAAAAATATAGTTTTGTGTTCTAATAATGTGGTTGAGGTAATGGTTATTTGGGGAGGGTTAAAAAGTATGAAGGAGTTGGGTTTTACCAAGGTTATTGTAAGACCCTACTTTGTATGTACTTAATACAACCATAATTTGTTATATGTTTTTCTTGAATTAATGATTAAATGTATTATGAATAATAAATAAGGTGATCTTTTGGGCAATATTCTTGCATATCATTTTGACATTATGTTTTATTTTCATGGAAGTAGATTGCACTCATATACTATGGAATGAAAATTAGATTCTAAATGGATTATTATATAGTTAAAGATTAGAATGTTCAACTAACAGATTAATGTGATACATAATCGATACTTACGATCACATTGGTAATGTGCAGGAAGGCAACAATATTAGCATGGGAAGAGAGAACCATAAAGAGTGAATCAAAAGACTACTTCATGAGGATATAAATTTGACCCCATTCGGGGCCTAGAAACAAGTGGAGTTAATGTATTGGAGGACTAAGGGTGTGAGGGAATTTAGTTGGGATTCATGTGAGGTGTAAGTGGGGATTAGGTCTTGGAAACCCCTAGCTAAGTTTGAAACTCGGATGGAACCTTGAGTGGGCTGTTAATGAGAGTTGTTGGTCAAATTTTTGGGATAGGTTGCAAAAATAAACCCCCTAGGGTCTATACCATAGTGGTAGGGGTCAAGTGGGCATACAATAGTGCCCCTACAACATGATTTGACCCCTAAAAGCCCTCATAATGGAGAGTGACGAATTTTGAGAAGAAGATGGGGTGAAAAGATGGAAGGGTTGTCCAAGTGCATGTATTTTATTTAAGAAGGAAAAGAACCTCATTTATGAAGGAAATTACACCCCACACATCCCCATCCAAGAGTTGCAAGTTGAAACTTCTATATATTTTGAAGGAGAAGAATGAGTGGGGTGTTACCCACTTCTCCCCTTGGAGAACCTTAGTGGAGATGGTAGAAAGAATGAGAAGATGAGAGAAGTCCACATCCTTGGGAAGATAGTGATCAAGATGGCTGGGTTTGGAGAGGAAGGATCTAAAAGATTTTAATCCTCATGTAAAGAAAAAGAGATAAGTTCTCTCTTACTTCCATTTTCTCTTTTGTTTATTTATTGTAAGAATGTGATATATGTTGTATGGATTATAGTTGAAACAAAGAGTAGAGGACCTAGATGTAGAAGTTGGATGCTATGTATTTTCTATCCCTTGTAAAAATATAAAAAGACTCCATTCATCATTTTGGAGCTAAGAAAATTACTTGCTCGGGGGTATGGCTAGAGTCCATGAGGCTCCATGACGGCATTACGGTAGGGTGGAGAGCAAGCTTTAACCGGTTGTATGCCATTCATTGTATTTCTTAAAATTATATGCATTATGGGAAGCTAGGAATTGCTGTAACATGAAAGAGTAGGAAAAGATTGTGAGCTAAGTATGAGTAGAAAATCAGATTTTAATGAAAATAGTCCTTTGTAATGAAGATAGCAGATATGTAAAGAACCTTTAATCAACCTTATCATTTGTCTCCTCCATTTCTTCTTCCTTGCAAATGGGTATTATGGTTGGTAGCAAAGGAGGTGTTAAAGATCAATAAGAGTCTACACTTGGTACATTGAAAATAGTAATGTAGGTTCTATCCTCCTCCTCCACAAAAAAAAAAAAAAAAACCAGCATATTTGTTCAAAAGCATGAATGATTTGGACCATATTCTTAGAAATCAATATAAATAAAGCACTTTGTGTTTTGCACATTAAAATTGTATGTGTGGTAGGCCAAGTGGACTCCATAGTAAAGCTTTTTGGAAATGAATATCTTGTGGATCAATTGTAAGGAAAAATAAATAAATAAATCTATTATTGCTAAACAACAATCTCATTTTACACCTGAAAATACATAATGATACATTAGTCTCAACATTAAATAAATAAAAATTAGATTAGATATAACACATCCATATTAAATTTAATCATACTTTAAATGTCGTGCATTGAAAATTTATATACAGTAAACTACAAATATTGTATAATAAAATGTATCTAGTATTTATGAAGCAACTCTAAAAGAGAAGCAGATAAGTAAAAGAAGCAAATAAAATAAGATAAATAAAAAAGTCCCTTGAGGAAAATTAGTTGCGTAACACTGTGAAGTTCATTGTAAGTAGGTTGAGACTGTGATAATACGGTGGAAGACAGATTTTTTTTAAATAAACTCTAGTATGCTGGGGTGAGGGATAATTGCAATTTCATTTCAGTAATTATGTTCAAATCATAACCTCGAGAAGAAAGAAACTGACTGAGAATAGTTGAGAAAAGCCTATATTATACTGTAGAACTTCCCTGACCCTCGTCTCTGCAAACAAGCACTATAGAAAATAATAGAAAGCAAAACCATCGAAAATAAAACAATGTAAGGTTTATAAATCGAATTGAACCGGCGTGCCTTATGTTATCTGCAACAACAAAGATATAATGATATTAAAAAAAATATATAACAAAATGAGATCATTTCCATAAGTCTTCGCCTGTGAAACTGGGCTATGAACCATTTTACTTGTATTCCATTCTCCCCTCTCTAATCAAATTTACAGTAAGGATCTTAACTCGCATTTGTAGCACTGGCATTATGCTCATTTTCCCTCCCTATGTGATTTTCTTTCTTGCAGAGTTAGAGCAGATTAAGGCAGAGGCATCCAAATCGAGCCTAGGATAGTTACTAGCCTGACTAAGGAAGCTGACATTTACTCCTCTTGGCAGGTTTTACGAAACTTGAGTGGCAGCCAAGGTAAAGGCATGGCAATCACAATCTTTCCCAAGTACATATTAATTATGAATTGTTGACAGTCAGGCGTAGGTGAAGAAATTATTTTGTATGAGTCAACTGCCTTCAATGAGGGTGTAAAATCAATCTGACAGTGGGACCAACCTCTTTCAAGTAGGGTTTGGACAGTATATATTTTTAGATGATAGTCCATGCTGATATAAATTCTACCTAGCATATGGTTGCAAGTCGAACTAATAGCTGGAGATTAGGTTGTATCTTTTGGCAGCCTCACCTCATTACCAGTATGTCAATTAATGGATGGCAGAGCGCTAGCTCAATGGTTTGTGTCGTATAGGATAGGTGGCGTATGGGATAGGTACTAGTCTTTTGCACAGAGATAAGAGAGAAAGGATAAACTTATAAGTACTCTGCTATTATGCATAAGGCGCCCATACCATGTGGCAGTATGTAGCAGTGCAGTAAATGAGCTCTCAATCAATCCAGTACTTGTGTTCATATCAATGCATGACGATTAAATGAATCTCAGTCGTCCTCATTCCTCGTCATTTTCTGCTTGGCTCTTTTCACTGTTTCCTCACTCACTCTCCCTTGCCCTTATTGGTATCTTCCTCGCTATTATTTTCCTTTACTTCAATTCAGCAGGGTTTTGAAGTATGTTTATTAAAATGAGAATTAACGCCAAGATCCAAATAATGAGCACATTTAGGTTTTAATGTTACGGCATCCTTTATCTTTCGTAGTTAAGTATATACTGGCATAAATAATATGTAAAATTCACTTCAATGCTAATATTGATATTCATCATTCACGATTGTTGGATAATATCCGTTAAATTTTATTAACCTAGTTTAATAACGGATGGGGAGGAATCATTTGTACAAGTAATAACAAAAAGATAAGTCCCGATAAATAAATAACAAACTAGTTAAAAGAAAGATTAATGGTAAAGTAAATATGGTGAAAAAATTAAATTAAATTAAATATTTAATCTAATTTTTCCATGTAGGAGTGAAATGTATTTTAATTTGCTATTTAAAACTTAATGGGAAGCTATTAATTAATGGTTGGGGTGGATTATAGAATTTTTGGTGAGTGCAGCAAGTAAATTCTTTGTAAAATAGATTGATAGTAAATTTAAATATAATCTCAATATTAGTTCATTTTGTTCGTTATTATTTGTTGGAGAAAGCTCTTTTTCTTAGTATGAATAGTTGTAAATAAATTAGTAAAAAAAAAAAAGAAATTTAAAACTGGTTGAGAATATCATTATTGTCAACTAGTTCAATTTGAATATATGCATAAATAAATATATCATGTTAGAGTAATAGTAATAGCGGAATAATAATATTAATATTAAGACTATGTTTGATTAATAATAATATTGAATAATATTATAATATATATAGAGAGGATTATTGACAATATTTAATTATAGTTAATGAAAATTAATAATATTATCTATTTGTAATTTTATAATAATAATATTCAAATCAAAAGATCCATTAGTAATATTATGATCAAATGTCCATTAAGTAAAAATAATATTTTAGAATCAAATTGTTATTCCAAAGAAAGAAAAAGAAAAAAATAGTATTCTCAAGGAGGTTCAAGAGTTAAATAAATGATGGCATTTGTCAAGTGTTGTAACATGGCACTATTATTTAGGATAATATAATATTAATAATAATGTAATGGTAAGTAAAATTAATCTTGGTGATAATCAAGAGTATTTAATAATGGAATTATTTTATTAATAACGAAAATTAATATTTGTATAATTAAATTACATTAGTGGCTTAATAAAATTGGGAGTAAAAAGTAATAGTAATAGCATATAAACAATATTAACAATGATTGTGTGAATAGTAGTCAAACAAGAGCAATTAATAATACTTACTGTGGGTAAAATTTATTTATTTATTTTTAAAAGAGGTTTGTCCCTAAATTAATAGTTGGTAGAAATAATAGTAAACATATATATTATAGCATCAATAATGATGTTAAAGTTATTAGAAGTAAATTTAAAATTTGTAAAATTAGTAAATATGTAATTAACATTATTGATAAAGGTAGCTACGTTATTACCTCAAAAAAAAAAAAAAAAACATTCTTACCACTAAGAGTTCCTTTCATAAGTATAAACTAACATTACTTTCTTGTCATAAAGAGTTATTCCTTACTATCAAGTAGAGTTAAACTTTAGTAGATAGGTTACGCTATGGTGACGTGATGTGTAAGTTGTGTCGGGTGAGTTGGCCCCATTAAGGGTAGGTATGACAAATGCTAGGTGGTGTTAAGGTCAATGAGCAAACACTTGTGAGTTTTGAATGGAATATTAAGAATTATAGTTGTTATGGTAATTATTTATATAAAGATATCTATTTACCATTACCAATAATGGGGATGATATAAAAAAGTTTGGCATAATCTTAATTAAAAAAAAAAAATTGTTGGGTTTTTCTAGTG